>OX463779.1:45529283-46229283 GCA_949825025.1 Siphlonurus alternatus
TTTGAAAAGCAGCAACATCATCATGCGGTAACTAACGAGCTAATTAATAGAGATGGGGATGAAAACGTTGATTAGGCAGCACCTCGTTACTGACAACGGCTTCCAATTAGAGCTTCCTCTCTTTACATTTAATGCCTCTGGCTGACACTATCATGGTGATGCTATGGGCTATAGAAACGACGCCATGCGCCAAACGTGCACGCAAATATATATTATATGTGGTACTAATTCAAAATTATATATACTTGACACTGATCGTACAGAGAAAAAAACAACAACAAAAAAAGTTAATTACAAGCTTAATTTTTATAATTATTCTAAATAAAATTAATTATACCATGACATATAATGAATAATAATAATTAATTAAAATTTATTAATTAAAAGTTAAATAATATGAATATTTAATTATTTTTTAAATTAATTTTTGTATATTGTACTGATGTATAATATAAATATTAAAATATACATTTATACATAAAACATGCTATTGTCTCTTTTATGAATGATGATAATAATTTTTACATAATTTAATTGAATATTTTTGAAAATTGATTTTGTTTTATTAATATTCAATAAATAAATAAATCAGTAGATATTGAATTTTTTATATTATATTGTATAAATATTTACACACAAAATTGCTAGTTTGTCCAATTTCAGTGTAATATTATTGTGTTACATATAAAGTTATCTGGTCACGCAAATAAGGGTTGGAAGGGGGTAGTTTAAGGGGTTGGGGCAATCCCTGAGATACAGAAGTATAGTACGCGTCAGAAGAGAAACAGCTCGCCCCCCCTACCCACCCCGTGATCTGCGTACCCAGACTATAACAAGCATTATAGGGACAATTGAAAAAAGAGAGAGAGAGAGAGAGAGAGAGAGAGAGGGAGAAAAGATTTATGACGGGAAATATTAGGGCAAAAGCTTTATTCTTGTATAATATAAAAACGAATATACTCTTCTATACCTAAAGCTATTTTGTATACTATAACGTATAATATGAGAAAAGATAGAAACCATTCTACAAAGATGTGCATATATATTACTATACCAATATATAAATTTTAATACTAAAAAAAATATAAATCTAAAAGGTCCATATTATATACCTAAAGGTTTTTGATATAGACATTTTTATGAGAACCCATTCATTTTTTTTTTTTTCATACTTATTCCTCTTTCCTATATAGAAGATATTGTTTTTGTCGATGATTCTTATGGTCATGTATGTACGTATATATATAGTATACAGATTTTATGGGACACAAATAAGTAGTTTACTTGATGGATATAAGAGGGAATTTTGTTTATTTTACAAGGTACCTGTCTCACAGAAAGAAATACGTCTATCTTATCATAAAGTACGCCCGACTGCCGGGTTTCAACTGTCACCATAAAGTTCGGGACTTGAGCCTGTAGGTGCGCTCGCGGGTTTAAGCTCGCGGGATTGACGAACTCGCGGTGTGTTGCTTAACATACGTCAATCGGCTTACAGAAAAGAACTGCATGCATCCACAATGATTTATAGACAGTGGAATATTTGGTTTGTTATTTTGAGACAAAATTGAAATGTAATATTACTGGGGGAGGGGAGGAGGGGGGAGAATAGTTCTACTACATGATTAGAAAAAAAAAATACATAATTCAAACAGTAATACTGACGTATGCCTTTAAACCTATGTTTTTTGTTAGTTTTTTCGGTTTTTGGTCTTTTCTAAAAACATGATTTTGGGGGTGATTTATGAAAAAGTTATCCAGAAAATTATCCACGTTTCTCACTAACCGTGGTTAGAGACAGCCTAATTTAAATAACACTAAACGTGGTTAGTGCAATGAGAAACCTGGATAAGTCCCCTAGTGAATCGCGCCCAGTATTAATTATTTATTCGTATTAACGAGTTTACAATATATAATTTAATATTATTCTCATATATAGTCGAAATCAATAGAGCATAAAGTTATTATTACATTTAATAATATAAGAAGGCTAGATATATTTATAAGCTTTCGATATTATAAGAGAAGGTTTATTTTGGTCTGTCACTGATTGCTACTGTAGAACCATACAAACTACGATATATATATTTTATTGTAAAGCCCACAACATCAGAAAAAAAGCAATTTATTCCAGGCCAATCGTTTATATCCTCTCTCTCTCTCTCTCTTCAATTTTTTTCATTAATGTTCCATCTAAAATGTGAGGAGAGAGAGAGAGAGAGAGAGAGAGAGAGAGAGAGAGAGAGAGAGAGAGAGAGAATAATGTAAATATCAAAAACTCATTTTATTAATACAACACATACGATGCTTTTTATTTTTTTATTATTAAAAAATTGATTTAAAAATTAATTAGTTTTATAAATAATATAAATATATATTTTTTTCTTTCATAATAGGATCAAGTTAAAATCTCTTCACTTTGATGCTGTATATTACAGAAGAGAACTGGTATGGACATAAACAAGCAGTCAAATTACAAAACAAAATAATAGACAGAATTTTATTATATTTATATATATCATCCACACTCATTCCTCTTTTTTTCCACTATATAACTGAAATGAGAAGCGAGAGCTTTCATTTCATAAAACCTATCTATATATATAAAATATAAACCTGATTTTGACAAAGTGGATTTTAGATTGAAAAAGAACCTGACATTTATGAGATTTCAATAATTTATTGTTTTGGTGAAGCCACACGTAAAAAAAAATGTAGGTAAAAAAATAAAATGTGTAATGAGAAAAATTAAATCCAGTCCTATAATTTCATATATTTTTTTTAATATTGTTTGCAAGAGCTTTTATGAGAAAAAAAAAGTTATATAAACGATAATTCTTTTAAATTCTTTAATTAAAAAATTAATTAAAAAAAATGTAAATAATTTTTCCTTGTATGTAATTTTTTTTACATTTTTATTAAAGTTCGTTTTGTACTGTAAGAAGTGGATAAATGTGATCGAAACGATTAGTCTTCTCAAACTCGTCCATAAAATCAATTTTGTAAGGTTCTTCTATTGTTCCCAGCACAAAGTTTTATTTGGCTCGGACCAGACAGGGGGGAGGAAAAAAAAAAGGGAAGTTTGGTGGCGGGTTTAGGGTGGTTGGGTGGGGAAAACACTATTGCTTTGGTGTCGACTCTCAATAATGCGCTGCCAGCAGCCAACGATGGTATATGTGTGAGAGAGAGAAAGAGAGAAACGCGCGGCTGCGTTGATGAAATTTCTTTGACGTCTCAGACCCCCCCCCCCAATCTCTCACAAGAGCATGGACATCCTTAATTGATATTTTCTCAAACATTTCATATAATAGTGATATTGGTTTTACGGCCATCTAAATGGATTTTTTTTTCTTCATAATATAATATAAGAATGGATATAAAAGAACAACAATGAGGGTTAAAGTCTTGTGATGATGACTGTACACAGTTCAGTGGGTGCTTTTTGCCGCCCGCCACCGCTAATAGAGGTTATAACCAAGTTAATGGAAAAATTATCGAAGTGAAAATTTCTCATTAAAGGCCAGTAGTGGTGGTGGTAAAAAAATAGAAGGTTGGGGTGCGGGCTAGCTTGCTACATAATGCGGGTTGGTGTTTGATTGCACGCATGGTGCGTGAGTGCGCGAATATTGTGAACAATTGTGTACTATTAATAAGGAACTTGATGTTGGGTGAGAAAGAAAAATGAAAGAGAAGAAGTAGAGAAGAAAATTAGTGAGAAAGGGTGGATTTTCATCACGTTTTAATACAAATGAAACATGGATTTTTTTTTCTGCACAGAACCGTATCTTAATTAGATCTTATAAAGAATGAAAATAAAATAAATATTCTATGTTATTATTTTTTTTTAATGTTTTTGTCGTATATATGTATATTTTTTTGTTCCCCGTTTTTTATACACCCTTGTTTTTAATTTCGATTTAATTTTCTCTAATTTACTTCCACTCTCTTACAGTACAAACATGTTTTACAAAACTTTTTGCTGTAATAATTTTTTAATTACATTTTTTTTAGAAAAAAAAATTATGAAATATGATATCCCCACCTAATTAGGAGCGCGGATCCAAGGGGGCGATCGCTTCCTTCTCCCAAAAGGTCCCAAAATACATTAAAGGTCCCCCACCCCCCATCCGTCGCTCCTCCTCCCTCTCACTCCAAAATTTAACATTTCAGGAAAGGGCATCGCCCCCCCCCCCCTCACAGAGTTGCTCGCTTGATCCGCCCCTGCCTAATTAGTAATTTTTCATATTTTTTGTAGGCTTGCATGTAAGTGGGGGTTAGGGGGTTCATTCACAATTTTCTACACCAAACATGGATTAAAGTTTGGGGAGAGAGGAGGTGGCGTGACCTTTATTAGCGGCGGTCTTGTCCCCGGAGAAATCGCGAGCATGACGAAGCTAATCAGACGATTGCCCCACGACACTTAGGAAGCAGAGGGGAGGTGAGGTAAGCAAGGAGGGGAGGGGGATAGAAATTGGAATTGGAGTCCACCATCAAACACTTTGACGTTCTAAATCAATCAAACCCAACGCGTAGATGACTGTGCTATAGCCGCGGAATTGGAAACAAATCCAGTAAAATTGGATATTAAAATGAGATCACCCTTCCCCTCAATACTATTAGTTAATTAATATAAAATTCAATTCATAATTTTAAAAATAAACCCAACCACAGTTAAAAAGTTGATAGACAAAACCATTACTGTTATAATTTGCTGCAGGATGTAAATTTTTCCAAGTGACAAACAATTTTTAAGATCACGTATACACTTTTACTAATGAAGAAATTTGTTACAAAAAAAAAAGCCACAAAAAAAAAGTGGGAAAATAAGATTTTGTGACAAACAAAAACAATTTTGACGTCAGAACCACAAAACTTTTGTTATCTCGATATTACGAAATAAAAAAGAAAAAAAAAAGTCTAGAAGAAAGTGAAGAAACTACAATATCAAAGTTAGTGCATGAAAAAATCTAGTTTTAGTTTAACATTAATTAATCAACTTTCAAAATTGTAATACAAGCTGAACGTAAGTTTAATTGTGATATTCAGAATTAAAAATAAGAACAATATTTGAAGAAATTAATGCTGCAAATATTACACAAATTTGAAGTGTTGAAAAATTATAATACATTACATACTGCAGATTGAACCATACAGTATAACTTATTGAGGTCCATTACAAAAATACAAATCAGGCAAGCTTTTTTTCTAATCAACAATAATAGTATCAGTTTTTCATTTCATAACTTGAAATTTTGCATAATTTATGCTAATCTGATTTTTTTTTAATTTTGCTTATAATTTTTATAGAATCTGAAATTTAGCCTATGACCCCGACATGTAAACTCGTACTGACTTGATCGTGATTAATGAAGATGTATATCTTAATTGATTTTTTTTAATTATTAAAAAAAACTGAAATAATTCAAACTAGCATAATTCCATCCTGATTTTGACGTTCATGTCCTGAAAAAATGCTTATTATGCCTCAGAGATGAGGACACCACCTTAGTTGAAAAATTACATCTTCAACTCATCCTTTACACATCTAAACCTAATCTTTTTACGTTAAAAACACATCTTATTTCCTCCTCGCTCAAAGAGAGGATGAAATGGAGATAATTTATAATATTTTTTCTAACATTTTATGCTCAATAAGAGAAAGAAGACGTAATCTAGTCTTTTTCCCTCTAAAATAATGCAAAATTGGAAGTAATTAGACGAAGAGAGAGAGCTTAATAACGATTAAAAGATTAAATTTATTTCAACTCGGGCAAGTAACAGATATAATGAGTAATGAATAATGTCACAAAGATGTGATGTGTTATACATTCAATATTGTAGCCTCACCAAATGCCATAAAATTATAAAATTAAAATTATTTACGCCTGGTCCACGAGTAACCAGTATTCTGAGTCAGTACAGTTACGGGGATTTTCTTTTTTTTTTTTTTTTTTTTTTACAAGGATACACCCCTAAGAGCTTACTTACAGCTCGCGACGGGATAATGGGTAGGGATAAGGAAGAAAGGGATGCCATGGTGGCCACGGCCTGTTTCGCGTCCCAGCATTCGCTGAGGTGAGACTGAGGGAACCGTGGAAAACCTCGGTCAGGACGGATACCTCCACTTTTTATCAATGGACCAAAGTGATGTCCAAAGCTTGGAAAACCACGCACAAGTGCACCACTGCATTGGGTGGAAAGCGAGAAGAATTTACAACAGGAAGGGAGCAACGTAATTTTTACTTGAAATGGTCATCCATTCAAGGCTCGACGTAGTTTGACTTCGGTGATCTAACGAGAACCGGTCACTGCATTAATTGCGCCATGCACGCTCAACTTTATAAAAAACATATGGCTCAACCTTAATATTTCTTTGGTTTATATCTTGTCTTCACAAACAAATTGCCCAAGGAAACCACAGCAGTGACGTAAGTATTGTCATTATTGAGATAAGAAATATCTAGTGTGTAATTAGTGCTGTCCGCTTCCAAAAGTGTGGTTTACCAAGCGCTGTTCTTATCACAAAGTGGATATTGCTGGTTTTGTAATCGAGGACACCACATTGTTATAATATCAATCTTTAACACGTGTCAGGTAATTAAAAAACTGCAGTGTGTGATAATTTGTGGTGAAACTTAATATTTAGGAAAAAAGCCTTTAAATTTAGTGTGTGAATTGTGAATAGACTGAGAAATTGTAGTTTGAAATCTATTTCTCTTTTATTGGACTTAATAATTTGAAATTTATGCTAAAATGTATGACCGATTGCTAATATGATTTTTATATTTTTGGGCCTTATAAAATCATTGTGAAGAATCGTTGGGAGGGTTTGCGCGGAGGGTGTGTCACTTGACTACTCCGAAGTGTAATACTTATGCTTATCGTAATTCAATTTTCCCCAAGATTGTTAAGTCTTTTAATCAACTATCCCTCGAAATAAGGATTATGTATTTATCAGGCCTCTATATAATAGTTAATATATATGCATGTATTGTATTAATTATTGTTGTTGATTAAGTAGTTTAATTTCTGTTTTAAAATATCTGATCTGATGTAGTATTATTTGGGTGGCTAAACACTTTATGTGAATATGATAATTATCCTTTTTTAGCCACCAATTGGGCAGGGTTTCTGTATAAATATGTATTTTGTATTTCTGCTCAATAAGCATTTATATTATTACTACTTGTAAATGCATTTTCTTTCAATTATAGTAAAATAATTTTGCATTTATGCTATTTAAAATTAAATAAAAATTAGGCGCTTTGTCATATATATGCCTGTTGTCTAGCTTTCATTAATTAATTTTTAATTAAAACATTTTTCATTTGAAACTATGATATTTTCTTTGAATCCCCCTCCCCCCATCCCTTTCTAAATTGATAATAATAATCTTATAAATGAGTCACAACTAAAAAAAATATAAATTTTATATATTACATGGAAAATTACTGTTAAAAAAAGGTGTAAAAATACATAGAAAACTGATTTGCATGATCTATACTCTACTGTAGAAACTGTAATAATAATTGCGGGTGGACTTCTAGTTATATACAATTCTCTATAATATATATATATGTGTGTGTTTTTGAATCTTGCCAGAGCATAATTACTGCTTCATTTCCTTAGGGCTACGAGTAATTACTATCGTGCTGTTCGCAGCAAGCTATAATATAACAGCCAGCCGACAACTTTTAGAGAGAAAGGGAGGAGAATTTCCTCTTCCCTCTTGCCCGCGCCAATAATTAGCACGAGTCTCTCACATACACACGGTAAGTTTCATATATATATATATACCAGCACGTCAGTGTTGTGTATTATAAGGGGTAGTTTAGCTAGATGTAGCCATGAGCCTTGTCAAGCTTCAGCCCGGAGGGCCCCTTCAAAAGATCAACTCCACGCACACTAAACACGTATATAATATACACAACAACATATATATAACTGCCCTTATGTAGTAAGCAAACCCCCCTTCCCTCTCCTTGCTTCTTTAGTTCCTGCTAATCAAGTAGACACCGGGATTAACTAACTTGTTTCTCTCTCTCTCTCTCTCTCTCTCTCTCTCTCTCTCTCTCTCTCTCTCTCTCTCTCTTATAAGAACGGTTGCTGCATGACAAGGCTTCATTCAACTTAAGCAACATTACTTTGTTTTGGCTTCACTTAAAACTTTAGTTAGTTACCCTATATAAGCTTTACATAATGTACACATGAACCTTTTTTTTTCATTTACTTCAGTCACTTTTTTTGACCACAGTCAGAAAGGGTAATTTTTTGTTTAAGTAAGGAAAATTAACAAATTAAATTTTAGAATTTAGCAGTTTATACATAATTAACTAAAAATTTGTGTAGTTATTTTTTTTTTTGTTTACCTCTATTTCCACCGATTTTATCTTATTTAAAAAAAAATTACATAAAATATAAAATAAGAGTATTTTTTTTAACGTGCATGGCAATTTCCAGCTCTATTTTTTTATTTTATACGTGTACACATAATTATATCATAAATGTATAAAATTTTATATGCTCATTATTTTTAATTTGATAAAATTATAAAGTCATTAAAATAAAATGTTAGCTTGAGCTTATTTTGAAGTAAAGTCATAATTATTATTTTTACGGAGACTTTATAACTGAACTGGAGTTTCTTTAAAAAAAAAAAATCTTGATGTGTTATAAATTCCAGCTTTGAAGGTCTTAAGAAACATCGTTAGTGAAACATGTACGAAAACATCAAGCAATTAAATTCATGTAAGTAATTTGTACATTTTTAGTACATTAAGAAAATAAGTAACATGCATTTTAAGGTGTAAATGATTAAAATTTAAAAAAAAATTTTGCTGTAAATATTAATTTCTTTATTTTGTTACAGCATTATTAAACTTACCCGACTTGAAATCAATTTCATCTTTCATTCGCTAATTATAAGCTCTCCTCTTGTCTAATTTCCTCTTATTTTGCACCATTTTAGAGGAAAAAAGACGTGATTACGTATTTTTGCTTCTTCTTGAGCATAAAATGTTAGAAATGTTATCTTTATTTCATCTTCACTTTATAAGCGAGGAGGAAATAAGATGTGTTTTAGAGGTAAAAAGGTTAGGTTTAGACGTAAAAGGGTAAGTTGTAGACGTAATTTTTCAACTTATAGGGATTTATATAATATGCAAACTTAATTATAATATATTTACGCTATATTACATTGAAATATATTGTTTTCTAAAGAAATGAAAATTGGGATTGAATTTTTACATACAGCAATATCTCAAATAAAATATTATATAGAAAAAGAAGAAGTATTATATATATTAAAGGGGTACTGAAGGGAACACTTTTTTAATATCATCTTATCAACAAAAATAAGACAGATTCACTGGTAATAATCATTTTCTTGTTCAGGCCCCCAAATTTGAATTCCAGTGACCAACGGCTAGAAAGTGAAGTTGTGACGTATCGGTCTGGTCACGCGCGATGTTCAGTAGCAATTTTATGGCGAGATGAGAGCAGATGCGGCGATACCGGATGTTGGCTGTCATTAAAATAAACACAAATTTTCAACGTCTATTTGAAATCATCTTTCGTCTTTTTCAACGATTGGGATGAAATCACAATTCAATTCCCTATCTAGCGGTACAAAAATTATTTTTCTGTGATGATTAGAACAATTTATAGTAAAGTGCAATTGCATGAAAATGCATTGATGCAATTCTCAATCTCAGCTAATATGCATCGCACAAGAATGACATTTATACTAATCGATTGGAAATTTTATCATCAGTTACGCACTATCATTAAAAATTACGAAAATTAATAATTAACAAAAGTTGATATTTTGTATTTATTAAATTTATTTTATTGACACCAGTTAGATTTATGATTTCCGGTGAAGCGCGGCGACTCCGGCGACGGCTACCATCACCATCGCCACTCCAATTTTTTTCCCATATTACTACATTCATGGCAATAAAATAAAAATATAAAATTTTATATTTTGTTAATTATCAATTTTCGTAATTTTTAATGATAGTGCGTAACTGATGATAAAATTTCCAATCGATTAGTATAAATTTCATTCTTGTGCGATGCATATTAGCTGAGATTGAGAATTGCATCAATGCATTTTCATGCAATTGCACTTTACTATAAATTGTTCTAATCATCACAGAAAAATAATTTTTGTACCGCTAGATAGGGAATTGAATTGTGATTTCATCCCAATCGTTGAAAAAAACGAAAGATGATTTCATATAGACGTTGAAAATTTGTGTTTATTTTAATGACAGCCAACATCCGGTATCGCCGCTTCTGCTCTCATCTCGCCATAAAATTGCTACTGGACATCGCGTGTGACCAGACCGATACGTCACAACTTCACTTTTTAGCCGTTGGTCACTGGAATTCAAATTTGGGGGCCTGAACAAAAAAATGATTATTACCAGTGAATCAGTCTTATTTTTGTTGATAAGATGATATTAAAAAAGTGTTCCCTTCAGTACACCTTTAAAGAAGACAAAAAATATAATATAAAAAGAAAAAGTAAAGTCGGCAGGATATTCAATTTCACACCGTGTATTCATATCACGTTTGCGGCTACCCATGCTTCTTCAATGACTCCAAAAGGTTTCAATATCAAGTCCAGCTTGTTTCTCATGCACCGTATATATAATATTGTAATACTAAAGTTACTGCTGGGTTATAGAATATATCAAGATCAATAATTCTAGTTACTCAGCACCATGACAATATTAAAAAATATAGCAAAGTAAATACCATAAGTGTGGTTTAACTATAGACATGCTACAGTATTATAGTCCATATATACTATTGGATAACATGCAGAAGTCGACTCTCTCATATGTTATTGCGGTTCGCTCGTTTCTTCTTATTACACTTCGACCCTATCAAGTGGCACTTGATGTCTATTGAACATGTGTTTGCAGCAAGACTATATGGTATATATATATATTGAAATTGCTGCTGTATATTTGGTGCCATGGTCTTGCCGTATATAAAGCTTGACAACTTGACAGTGTATTGCAGAATACATGAGACACAAATTTCCTCTCTCCTAAAAGTGCCGAGAGACTCTCGCTATGTGAGCTATATATATATATATATATATATATATATATATATATATATATATATATATATATATATATAAATATATTGCTTTCCTGGTGGACGAATATTGCCCTAGTTGTGAAAGATCTTGAAATATTTAAACGTAATCTTATACCATCTAAAATCCAATTTAACTTCGTCGATATTATATTTTTTATATATCTGTCTATCACATTTTTTGAATTAATATATAATATATCAAGCAATTTTTATATATATATATATATATATATATATATATATATATATATATATATATATATATATATATAATGTTCTTCTTAAAATCTTACAATATAGTAATAATAAAAATATATTATTGTCTAATATAATATTTTTGATATGAAATGTAAATAAATTTATTCTTCAGTCGATTTGATACAAAACTTTTTTTTTCTCCCTTTAGAAATAGAAAAAAAAAAAGAAAAATAGTTCATAGAACGTATGACTGTAGAATTCAATATACAAGAATTTTCAATATCCGTGAGTGGTTTTGTGGCCAACGTGATCATATATATATATTTATATATTTTTTTTCTCTTTGCTATTTCACTTTTGAAAAGCGGGAAAAAAAAACTTAAAATGAGAAGAAAAAGAAGAAGAGAAACTCAGTGAAGTTTGGACTGGCCCGTATTTTTCAATCAGCGAGCTGTCAGGCCTAACCTAGACGGACTTTACTTCCACCTTGCACTTGCGAGAGAAAAAAGACTTAGGCAGGATACAAGAAAACTCCTTCCAAACCTGATTTCCTCTTTTACCACGCGGATTTTCGTTTTTCTTTTTTTTTTTTTTTTTTCAATTAGAAAAAAGAAACATCAATTTTGTATCTTCTTGACATATAATAGTGACACGGACCTTTTAACTCTATTGTGTTACATGTAAAGAAATAGTATTAAATGTCTATATATTTTTTTTTTCTTTCTTATCCTTTATCCTTTAGTTCCACTGGGTCTGAACCATGATTACTGATCTAAAAGATAAAGTCAAACGTTTTACGAATGGAACTGAGAAAAAGTCGAATTGAATTGAGAGAAGAAAAAAAAATATAGTGAGAAAGTATAATATAAACTTGTATAGCCGCGTATATAATAAACACAAACATTGGTGTTAAAAAATTTAACATGGTTTTCAGTTAGCAATCAGCAGTTAGCCCATGGACTAAAGTAATCTGCTGGTGCCTGATTAAAAACATCCCCACGCTATGAGCCCCACGTGGGAAGGCAAGCCCCAATCATCGCTACTTGCAATCGGCCAACAGCAGTGGAATATTATCTGCCGCAACAGTAGGGACTTTAATTTCACGTTCCACTCCAACTATCCATCCCCCAACAGCCAGAAATTGAATCCCACCCCTCTATTTCTCCTCTTTTTCTTTTCCTAACATATCTGAGCCAGCCAGAAAAAGGCTTTTTGATTTATATCATTTTTTTTTTCCTAACACTTCCTTAATCTAAAGTTTCAATTTTTTTTTTTTTTTTAGATTGAAAAATTCTATTATAAAGATAAAAATCTTATTATTTTTTTCGGGTATTTCAAAATATTTAAAAAATAATAATAAATTAATTATGTTTATATAATAAATAAAAAAAAAATTGACTTACCACAGCAAACGTTGATTTGACTTTTTGTGTGACAAAATGGATTGACACTCGCGATTTTAAGCCGCGTGAGTTTGTTGTTGAAGCACGTTCGCACGCGTGAGATGTTGTGATCCACGTTTCTCAGCCGAGCACCGACTACTGTCACCCCTCACAGTCAGACGCGAGCACGAGAGTGACTGTAGCGCCAAACCAAAAACTACGGCGATATCCAAACTATCACTTGTAAAGGACGCGCGCCGCAATTTCGCTGTACTGTGTTGCTGATGTTTTCAATTAAGCGCAAGCGCAAAATAATAATTTTATAATAATTCTAAACCACGTGTATTATTTTTTTTAATCAAAAATTCTGAAAAGAATAAACATGAGCTACATTTTTATTTTAAGAGAGAGAATTAATGATAAGCATTAATTGATTAATGAAATTCAATTTTACGTAAATTTGCGGTAATTTTAAGTCCTTATTTGATGATATGACGTCATGAAAACAAAGTTGTGGGGAGACGAGTGTACGAGGGCAAGTTTAGTTGCTGCGGTCCCCCTTCCCTTTCTCCCTGCTGCCTCTTGAGCGCGCAATAATTGGACTGAGGGAACGCGACGGCAGCAGCCCTTGTGGGCCCTGCCAACCGAGATGAGCGTTAATTAGTGGAACAATGAGTGTAGTAGCAGGCAGGCAGCGGAGAATTAAACCTGGCAGCAATAATCTTATATTGTATACACCATTAAATGCTGCTGTATATTATATCCTTTTAATGTTATATTTAATAAATTAACATGATAATTATAATTTATATTAATCATGTTAATAAGTGATTAACGATTAATCTTATTGTCAGTTACTGCCAGAGTCAAAAATATTTTTTTATGACGGAATGGAATGAAATTTTTTTTAAAAAATTGAGAATGTTCTAAAATTTAATCGCTTATGGTTTAAATAAATTCAATCTGGCAGTTTTCTCACTACAGCTTCATTTCCGGTTTCCATCCATGAGGCCAATGTTAAACTTCTACCTCAGTTTTCACAAAACTGATTAGAAAGATTCATTTCAAAATTTGTATGCCACCTATTGATGGTGAGTTCAAATTCCCTTGCAAGTCTTGTTGCATTGCGGCGCTACGATTACGAGAACTCAATCAACAAATTCATCCTTAGTAAAAAATGTAAAATTGCTGTATTCTCACGTAGATTATGCTTGTTGACAGGTGTATCATATGTTGTTTCTGAAATGCAACACTAACTGTGTAGAGAAATTCTCAAGTCAAAGTCCCAGGGTGCGGATTATCAACTGGAAACAAGATCGGTGGCACGCTCCTTCGATAACGATGCGATTCTGCATCGAGTGTCACACGAACAACACTAATGGTCTGTCTGCTGTCTCTGCCAACTGACGCCCAATGCTCTCCGACACTATTATATCTTCATTCCAGCGCCCCTACAGACAATTGTAGACTATTTATAAATAAAATGTGTACAATATCATGCAATAGGTTTATGTTTCTTAGTTTTTTCCACCATAGTTTTCAAATAATGTACTGTACAACCTGAATGAAAAGTTGTTATTGCAGAAATGAATGGAGGGTAACAAATTAAGCTACTCACATTTTTTCAGATTTTTTTTTTTTTTTTTCAAATAATAAAATTATTGAATGTGTGAAAGTGCGGCCACGCCCCCTGGAGGCGTCAATTAGGCCCTATCCTTTTTATTAAGGATTCAAGGGGGCTAATTTAACTTAGACAACTTTAGATAATTATTTAAAAATAGTTCAAGGACTAAAAAAAAATCTCAAAAAATTCAGAAGAGCATATATATAAGTTGGTACCATCGCTTTTCATTTCTGCAATAAAATTTTCATGCAGATTGTCCATTGTTAAAATAAAATTATGAAAAGTAATAAAAAGATTCCTGTAATTTTGAAAATTGACTCATCAAAAGAAGGGGTCGAAAAATACAAGTGAATTTTGTGATTTTGTAGTAAAGCATCGTGCCTAAAATCATAAAATGGAGATTTAAAAAGGTCACGTGACGTGGAGGCTCCATTCCTTATGACGTCATTAGACTGTTTGGTCAAACAAACGATCAACTATGTATAATTTGTAAGCCAATCACGTTGCTATGGAAACAAAATCTAATTAACAAGCAACAATTTAATTGATTAACTAGCGTGATATAGTAATTATGTGATCTTGTTAAACTTCATTTTATGCATTTTCCAGTATTTAAAAAAATTGCATAATATACACAGGTAGGTGCATTTTTTATCTCTTCTTTCAATTGAGTTAATAGAAAATTATGTTCAGGAATCTCATTATAATCGTATTAAAAAAATGCTATTATAGAAGTACATTATTAATTTTGTAGACAATACATTATAAATTAATTTAATGACTACCTTTCATTATTAAGACAAATGTCTATACTTTTATACAAAATTAAATACAACATTATTAATGACAATTAAGTAGTATACCTTTTTTAATTTTTTTAGATGAATTTACTGCTCTAATAAATATATAATATGCATTTCTGTAATATATACATCAAGAGTTGTTTTTTTTTTTTTTTGTAAAATGTAAAATGTAAAACCTTTTCAACATTGCGTATTCAGAATAATTTTTTTTACATTGCAGTAAAATTTGTAAAAATTACGCCTTCCAACGAATTTAAAAGTGAAAAGAAAAGTGTAGCTTCTTCTCCACAAAATAACGAAATGGGCCACTCATGTCAGCACATGTTAGAATCAATGTTTGTCTGTGCTTAGCAAGACGGATAATTCAATTTTATTATTAAAAATCTACGTCATTTTGTAAATGGTACTGTGGGTGTCTAGACCAAAAACTTTAGAAATGAAGAATTGGATTAATTTTGCCAACTTTTTTGCGTCTTTCGCTTGGCGACTAAACGAGGGCGTGGTTCACAGCTCGACCCCGCCCCCATCCCCTTTCTCCCAACCCCCTAGAACCACTTTTTCACTTTTAATTAATCTAATCTCGCGCATTATTCTGCGTGCAGCCAGCTTTTACCTCTTTGAGTAAAAAAAAAAAAAAAAAAAACAATGTCATAGAGTACTGAATCTTAATTTCATATGTCTACTGTAAAATTTATGGTACTTAATTAAATTTTAATTTCACTTTGTTAAACTAAGTATATTTCATGAGTAAAAAAAACTTATATATGTGTATAATAAAACTCATAAAATAACGTCGTTATATTTAATATTATATCTAGGTAGGAAAGTTGGTATTTAGCAACAGAGAGATTAAAGTGAATTGTAGTGCTAATTATTATAAAATGCATTAACGTTTGTAATGATATAAACATTATAAAGAAGAAATATTACCACATTTTTTACCCCCCTTTCTAAAATTTTAATACTTTAAACTAATAATATATTTTTGACGGTACTATATAATGCTACAACTAAACGCAATATAATTGAAACTAATTACTTTAACTTAATTATTCTTTTTTTAAATTATTTCGTTTACTCATAAACTAATGTAATTAATTTCCATTCTCTAAAAAAAATAATGTTGATTTGGCTTATTGTACTTTAATCCACGAACTATGTTTATTTTTTCTTATGGTTTTTCCCATGTAAATGTCTAATAATTTATATTTTCGTTCATATCTCTTGCATGGAGATTCAATTAGATTCAGGTACCAAGAAATTTGAGAGAAAGCGACTGAAAAATGTAGCTTACACTGCAGGATGCTGTGCCGCACAACACGCATGCTAGAGGCGTTGCATACTTTAAGAAGCTGCAGGCGTTGTTTAAAATGTCGGCCATTAACTTACATTTAAAAATCTATACAATCCACAATCTTTTTATGCATTTCTAGTATATAATATATTTATTTACATTGTATGATTCATTGCACTGATGCAATTTATTCAGTTTTATTGTATGAAAATTGAAAATAGAATGCTTTTTAAATAGTTTACATATACTATTCTTTTTATCAAACAAAGAATTTTTATTTCAAGTGGTGCGTTTGAGAGTTCATAGAATTTTGATGTAAACACAATTATTATGGTTTAATCAAAAATGGTTTCATCAAAAGTGTGAAAAATCAAAACATGTTAAAAAAAAAAACTGAATTCAACAAAACATATTTAGCAAAACTGATTTAAGATCAATTAACTGGTTAGACGGACTAGGGCTAGGGGACATCCTAGGAATTTGAATTTGTGGCTACCATAACGTCCTGACTGCCTCTAGGTATATATATACACATATTATATATGTAAACAATATTTCATAATTTATTTTCCTTTGTTAATTGTTCTATAAAAAAAAAGAACTTCAAAAATTAACTATTAATTATCTTTTACTGTCTATTAACGTGAAAATTCATTTGACCTTTCATAAACTATGTTTAATAATATAAACCTGTATAATATACATACCTCGTAATATTACATTCCACTATCATGATAATAATAACCAACTTTATATTACATAGTGTTGATGGTCATAATTACAAAAGCTACTTGAAATATGGCACTCTCAGTTATGTGATAACGTACATGTACATAATTCACACTGCTGCATGGCCGTCTCCTCATTATGAGAAAGCTTTGAGTAATTACTTAGCTGCGCATTGCTAGCCTAACATCGCAATTTCAGTCAATATGATTAGCAGATGTAAGCGAATACCTTGGTAATAAACGTAATTAAAATTACATCTTATTAATAAATTAAATTATTACTTAACATTTATTAATTAATTTACTATAGTGGTACTAATATTTTTAGTAGTAATTACTCTAAAAGTAATTATATAATTTTAAATAAAACACATGATTATGTGTACAATTTTAATTATTTTTTTATATTTTAAATTTTATCTGTCAAAAAATATCCCTTTTTTCATTATTCTTTACCATATATAGTTAAATTAAGATCTTCAAAATATCTTAGCAATTAAAAAATATCCATTGAAATGTATTATAATTACTGGAATTAATTTTAAGCTGAAAAGGTTATATTATAAAATGTATAAAAATGAGATTATCAAAGAATAAACTAGAATATTATCTATAATACACTACAGTTATAAAACATTAAAAATAGAAGAAATATACTTATTATATACTGTATATTATTAATCATTTATCAATCTGTATTTACTTTGCAATAATTAATAATTCTTATTAGGTTTACTTACTAATACAGTGCAATTATGCTTCTCTAGAAATCACATGCACCCTATGTACAACAACTAAGTCCTCATCCAATTTCCGGTCGGTCACCGCGCTCATGAAGAGATTTCCGGCCTTAGTCCGTCGCCTCAAGTTCACAACAACAAGAGGGTGGGACGTTCTATCGAGAACAAGTCGGTTAAATGCTGTGGGTACGCTGAGTGTTGAGATAACATGTTCTTAAGGTAGAGATAACACGCCCATTGTTGATAAAAAAAAAATCCCATTCATGAAAATTATGAAAAAAAAATGAATTTTCTCCTTTGCATACCTTATCAGTAGGTAAAATATCAGGTATACAAAAACGAGCTAGTTTTCGAGTTATTAATTTTTAAAGTTGGCTAATTTAACAAGGAAGTTTCATTTCTCCATGCTAAATTAGAGAACTTTAAAAATTAATAACTTGAAAACTAGCTCATTTTTGTATACCTAATATTTTACCTACTGATAAGGTATGTAAAGGAGAACATTTTAAATTTTTTTCATAATTTTCATGAATGGGATTTTTTTTAACATTGGGCGTATTATCTCTACCTTAAAACCTCAATTAATATCTTATAATTACAATATTAACACATCCATGGATAAATTAAGTATAATATAATTCTCGTGATTCACACTAAATATGCAAAGATATTAGGACATTAAGTTTTTTTGTTGTTTTACAAGGATACACCCCTATAAGCTTGGAGCTCAAGGCGGGGTAATGGGTAGGGATAAGGTATAAGTATAGGGAAAAGATGGTGGCCACGGCCTGTTACGCGTCCCAGCATTCTCTGAAAAGAAACTGAGAGAACCGTGGAAAACCTCAATCAGGACGGACACCTCTTACACTTTTTATCAATGTAACAAAGTGATGTCCAAAGCCTGGGGAACCACACACAAGTGCATTACTACACTGGTTGGAAAGCGAAACGAATTTATCCTAGGGAGGAAGCAACGTAATTTTTACTTGAAATGGTCACCCATCCATGCACACTTAATTGTCACCTTGGAAAATTTTCCAACTTGCAGCCTTGTTAATCACCACGTCCCATATTATTCTTACGGGACATGGCGATTAACAAGGCTGTAAAGAGAAATTTTCCGAGGCGATGACTGTACTAACCACGCTCGACGTAGCTTGACTTCGGTGATCTAACGAGAACCGGTCAATCTCCTACTTACCTACTTGAATGACGTATCTTGGACTGCTCACACATCATATAAGCATCAGCAAATGTCGCTAGCACCTCTCTTGGGATTTCTCCCACATGATGTGGGTGGGTGCCTAATTAAGGAAATTGCCCAGATCACATTCAGCTATAAAGTAATTGCTATTATCTATCTCATACCAGTGCGGAGTGTAATCACCACTAATGAGAATACGAGTACGTCACTGTGTGACTATGTCATGTCTCATATATATATACCTCCATCCTTACTTAGCAAAGAGAGAAGAGTGTTATATATATTATATAGTTATACTGAAGTGAAAATGTATTTAATGTGATAAACGTGTTTGGGTGCTTTTAAAACCCTTTATATTCTTATTTTTTGAAACATCACACAAAAACACAACGATCCTCTTGTATATTTTACATTAAACAATTAGAAACCTAATTTAAAATTAATGAAAACTTTTTAACTAAATAAACTTATACATCAACAAATATATAACATTGTAAATCCTTAAATAGTTTTTTTTTTTAAAAAAAGAGGTACAAAAAGAGTAGGTATTTTTTTACTTCTCTCACGTAACTAATTATTTAGAAAGGTACTATATATATATACTAACATTGTTTCTTATATAAATAAAATGTAACAGCACTCGTTCTTATAGGTTTATCGTGTTTCTATATTACTATGTGTGTGGTGTGTTAAAATATTTATTTTCTACAAAACGATGAAAGCGACAGCTAAGATGTTCCATTGCAACCCTCTAGCTACTACTGCAGTCGGTCGAGGGGTATAGTAGTGGTGGGCATTTACCACTCTATCATACTAAAATGTTTCAACCTTTTCAACTTTTTTAGTATATATAAGAAAAAGGGATCAGGCAAAGAGAGAGAGAGAGAGAGAGAAAGTGCTAGGGATAAACTTAACGTTAAACCTTAAAAAGTATATATACCACCACTTGTCAGAATCTTCTTTATATCTATATACTCATACTAACTTTAATCCCTTATGATTTTTGTCTACTTTTTTTATATTCTTTTATATATATTTTATATACAGCACACCTAACATTGGTATAAAAAAATAGAAAGATATTATAGAAGAGAGGAGAGAGAGAGAGAAGGAGGAAGAGAGAGAGGGAGAGGGAGAAAGAAAGAAAGAGAGAGAGAAAGAGAGAGAGAGAGAGAGAGAGAGAGAGAGAGAGAGAAGAGAGAGAGAGAGAGAGAGAGAGAGAGAGAGAGAGAGAGAGAGAGAGAGAGAGAGAGAGAGAGAGAGAGAGAGAGAGAGAGAGAGAGAGAGAGATAGGATGAGGAGGTACCATCAGTTGAGTATAGCCATTAACGTAATGCACTCGGGCGGGTCGGGGAGCTGATTAATATTGTATTTCTTGTGGGCCGCTCCAGTAGCAGCCATATGATGCGGCCAGCAGTATATCGTGGTATATATTTATACCCAGCACCTTGACTGATAGTAGCTGTACGTTGGTCCTCACTAGGTCCGTCTAGTGCTGATACCACCACATACCCTCATCCTCTTGCATGACGCACTTCACGAGATGAGATCCCCGTTGGATGTCCCTACTGAACGTGCAATATTACAGCAGCACTCCACTTTCTATATAAAACATGTGACAAATGATTTACTAACTAAAACACTTAAACTTTGCCTTCCTTATTTTTTTAGTGTTATATAAATAATTAGGTGTATATTGTATAAAATAGAGGATGAGCGTGGTGCAGTGTATTGACCGGTTCTCGTTAGATCACTGAAGTCAAGCTACGTCGAGCGTAGTTGTTACTTGGATGGGTGACCCTCCCTGCATGCATGGGGTAAATTTGCCTCGCTTTCTACCCAGTGCAGTGATGCATTTGTGTGTAGTTCCCCAGGTTTTGGATATCGCTGGGCTTGGTCCATTGAGAAAAAGTAGAGGTGCATGTCCATTCTGACTGAGGGTTTTCACGGTTCCCTCAGTCTCACCTTAGCAAAAAGCTGGGACGCCTAACTAAACAGACCGTGGCCACCATCCTTTCCCTATAACCTTACCCCTACCCATTACCCCGCCGCGAACTTTAAGCTCTTGGAGGTGTATCGAATCCCTTAAAATATATATATAATTATATAATATATTTAATATTATACATTTCATACTATATATAGTAATATACGGGTCTTTCACCATACGTCACAAAACAATATGATGTCATAATTGTGTAGGCAAAACATTGTCAGCGGCATAGCAGATACGTGTTAAAGTTGGTCTCGAAATTAATTACTCCTGATTATTCGCATCATTTCTCGTAGAATTTTCTTTCATAAATGGTGACAAGAAGAACCAATGCTAGTGAAAAAAAATATTTGGCGACCAAAACTGTTATGAGAAAAGAGGTGTTGTGAGTTACGTTAACACGCACAGCATAGGATTTTATAGAATAGAATAGAATAGAATAATTTCTTTATTATAGGCGATGTTTGGCTCAGACTATTTTAGTCTGATATTTTAGGGTTTTCTGCCTACATTCCGAAGCTCTTCGGGCGGCTTTGGGCATCCCCGTGCTACCCAAAATGTAAACATGAAATTCCCGTATATTTGATGATTTTGAAGTTCATATTAAAGTGAAAGGCATATGTATGTCATGTACCATATACGTATATTTGTTTTCGTATATTATAATCTATGTAAGCTGTATATAAAAAAACATATCTAGGGAATTTATATATATATATTAATGATATTATTGCGAAGTGCTTCCACGAAAAAACATCCGCAGCATCATGAAAATATCCGAGTGTTTTCTACCGGAAATTTAGACTGATCGTTCCCTAAAGTTTCTACCGCATTGCACTATCATTTTCTTGTGCAGGATTTAATCAGAGTAATAGCAGAGAGAGAGAGAGAGAGAGAGAGAGAGAGAGAGAGAGAGAGAGAGAGAGAGAGAGAGAGAGAGAGAGAGAGAGAGAGAGAGAGAGAGAGAGAGAGAGAGAGAGAGAGAGAGAGAGAGAGAGAGAGAGAGAGAGAGAGAGAGAGAGAGAACCACCGCGGTGGCCGCCGCAGACAACGCCGCACATTACAAATTGATTTCCCGCAGCCAAAGCGGGACAATCTCGTTAATGGAGAGTTGAGATAAGTCTTTGGACGCCTGCCCGCGACCAACCACCCATTATATATATATATAACTTCGTCGTTTCTATAATATGTACCCCTCCCTCTCTCCCCACATATACTTTCAATATAATACATTCACAATCCTTTCATCCATTTTACATCGATGTAATGAGATTTAAGTAATGCATTTTCCATTAATTTATGGAAAATTTTATTATGTATAAAATAAAAACCAATCAAATTAGTGATAGTAGTATGTGTGTGTTGAGTTTTAATGGATATACCAGGCGTACTTCATCCAAACACAAAGCTAATCTACAGTGAAAGCTTTCTGGCTCTATTTTAATCTATCAATGCCTTGTTATCTTGCTGAGTGCTCGCTGTGCTGCTGCTACTCTGTGCATCACTGCCACATCCATAGCAATAAAAAAAAAAAAAGAGTTTTATAGCAAACCAATAGAGCGTATAACGACGAGAGGGTTATTCCGATATTACTTGCGTGGCGAGTACGTCCCATTAGTGGTTGGTTGTGGCAAGGAGATGGTCCCCTAATGAGCGTTCCAACATACCCTCCAGATCAGCTGTTTTATGACACGGCTTATTCACCACATTAATTGAGGTCCTCAAGGCGTACTGGAACCTGTTACATCATTTTTACTGTACTGCTTCCTGTCTTCCTTTAATCCTTATATTCAATACTTCAAATTAATACCTTCCTTTTAAGTCTATAATTTCCAAAATTTTCAACTCCAGGCACGGTACAATCCCACTTATATAATCCTCTCATTTTCACTCGCCCTCTCAGTGACGGACTGGAGAAGCTATTCTATGGTGAAACCCAGATATTTTAATTGTTAACTTGTGTCATGGGTTAAGCAAGGGACACACACTACATCGGGACCTGCAACTAAATCAATTAATTACGTACTCAGCACATACTGAAAGAAAATGAAATCTATATAAATAATTATGGGGAAGATATAACACGGCCAATTTAAAAAGAAAAAAAAATCCCACACATGAAAATTATGAAAGAAAAAAAAATGTTCTCCTCTACATCCTCTATCAGTAACTAAAATATCAGGTATACAAATTCATAACTGAAAAACTAGCTCGAATTTGTATACCTGATATTTTAGCTACTGATAGGGAATGTAGAGGAGAACATTTTATTGTTTTTTTTTTTTCATAATTTTCATGCGTGGGATATTTTTTAACATTGGGCGTGTTATCTTCCCCTTAAAAGTGATTAAATATAACCAAAAATAAACTAACCATTTCATCCATTCTGAAAATCAATTTATTTTTTAATTTCTTTTAAAAGTACAAATAAAACACACAATATAAAGTTTAATACTAAAAATAACATATTTTTATAACTCTGCAATAATTTTTTTTGAATTTTTGATGCTGGAATTCTTGTAATTTTTGTACATTCAAAGTCTTTGTTCATTATAGAAATATATTACAAATTAAAAGCAAAGAGCTTTCTGTTCATAATTAATTTACATGCAGCTTATATTCTGAATATTAATTATTTAAAATTTAAAATGAAGTGACAATACTACCATATACATTTAATTAAATTATACCATTTTGTTGGTTAATGCATTAATTTCAGACCATCATCTAAACAAAATGTGGAGAAAATAAATTTTAAATTTCATGAATTTCTTTTCTATTTAATTGCAGGCTCAGTTTTATCATTTCGTTTTTATCATCATTTTCAGAGTTGTTGTCAAGTATCGTGATTAGATTACCCAAGATATTATATATATGAATACTTATTATTGTTAGGTGACTGCATGCACTATTATAGTGCCAATATTATTTGCCTAGTCTTGTAACGTTTATGGTTTTAAAATAATAACTTCGGTTAATCTTGTCAAGTGCAGTTGATTCAACGCTCAAGCAATTGGCATTTCTTTAATTATATAAACGGGGTTCTGTATCGGACAATTTCATTTTTGTTTGTACCTATTATACTTAAATTTTTACAGATTTTAGTAACTTTTTCAGTGCAAGCGTTTTGCAACATATTTTTGAGCTAATTGGGATGGGGATGTGGAGAATTTTCCCAGTGTACTTGAAATAATTCTGTTCTTAACTAAGACTTATATATAAAAAGTTTTATAGAACCCACCACACAAAACTTATTTTTCCCATTATGAGATTTAAATTTTTTATATAGAGATACATGTAAGTGTCCTAAATATTGGTTAAATTTTAAGTTAGCCTGCTGAATCGATTGGTGCTATTTTAAAAATAATAAAATTAATACCAATAGAAAATCTAACTGCAGCATAAAAAATAATAAAGTTACAACCTTTTGATATTGTCATTGCATGTACTTGCTTTTTTTTTTTTACGCCAAATAAGTGTTTTGAATTTATGAAATATTTTATGTTCACTCGACTGCAGTATATCGAATAATAGAGTATATTATAGATTATAGGATTTTTAAAATTAACTGCATTGTGAATAGAAATTTTCTACCTCTTCTCTTAACTTAAATTTTGGAATTAGGGTCCCTGTACGTATTAGTTGGTATGAAGTACTATGAGATATTTAATTAGAGTTAGTTGTATTAATATACATAATTATATATATATATATATATATATATATATATATATATATATATATATATATATATATATATATATATATATATATATATATATATATATATATATATATATATACATATATATATATATATAATATATATATAATAAAATAATAATAAAATTAACGCGGCAAATACTAATAATACTAATACTGTTTTACGACGATGATATAAATTTATAGAGATGTTACATCAACAAACGTAAAAATGAAATGCATAAAAATATAGCACTTTTTTCTTATGGTAGAAGAGAAGCATGATGATTATATTAGTAAATATATAATGAATAAGTTGTATGTTACTTTCAAAACATCATAATTAAGAGATTTAAGACATGATCGACATAATTATATATGCATGATCTTCCCGAGCTCCCGCAAAGTTCCTCTTATCTGGAACTTTCGGAACTTTGGAGCTCCCGCGAGCACAAACAATATTTAAACATTTTACCGGGTTTTTAAACTATTAAATAGATGGCCGTAGATGGCAGCACAAACTTAGAAACTTATTTTTGAACAGCTGACTAGAACGCGCGCTTGCGGCGCTTCACTATTTGTGTAAAGTGTATTTCAATTCTTTGTATTTATGTTAATTTTAATTTAATTTGTGCATAAAAAAACTTACCATGACTTCCTCAAGTGCAATGAGGCTTTTGGAGGAACGCCACATCGCTACAGTAGTTGAATCTCTTGTTTGGTCTAATAAAATGGACCTGCTTGCACTCTCCAATGTCAGAGGTAAATTTCTCATCACTGATTTTATTTGTTGTTGCCATTCTTATAGATTAGTCTTTCAATTTTGACTTTTTTTTAATTAAATCTAAAACTTTAAAAGTCATTGGAAAGTTATTCTATATTTCTGTCTGCTTCATTTTACAGGAGAAGTGTCTCTTCATCGCCTTACCTGGCAGCGAGTTTGGTCACTACCGCCTCCAAAAGAGGCAGTGACTGTCAGAGCCATGGCTTGGCGACCAGATGGAAAGGTACTTGCAGTGGCTTACAGCAGTCAGGAAATCTCGCTGATAGATGTGGAAAACGCAGAGATCCTTCACAACACAAAGATAGACCAAGACATCTCGTGTCTGACGTGGGTGGAAGAGACCGTCTCTTCTATTGAAAAAGATGACAGTTTCAAAACGCAGCACAAGGTACAGTATGCATACTAATAAGCGATTTTCCCTTACAGAGATCGCGGACATCTGTGAGTAGCGTTGCAACTTCTAGTATGATACCGCCAAAGTACATACAATGTAGAAACAAAAAAATGTATTGCGAAGATTGGGGGTAAACTTTAAGAACCGGGAGTTAGGTACGAAAGAAGCTATCACTAGCACTGCTAAATTCCAAGGACTAGCAAAATAAAGAGAGCTACCTCGGGTGTTTTGTGACGTCATGCTGCCAAGTGATTGGTCGACTAAGTACAGAGAGACTTGCTAGAAGTTACTGTGTTACTCACAAGATGACAGTGATCTTAAAGGGAATACATATCGCTTATTTATTTTTTGTTGGTTGTAAACAATTTATTATAATTTATAAATTTGTTTTTATTTCAGGATCTTGCCAAGACTTTCCTCCCCAAGCTGCCATCTCTCTCACGTAGTTTTGGACCAATGAACAAGGGTAGCGAGGAAAATGCAGAAGACTCCAAGAAGGTTGGCGACCAATCCAGAGTTAATTTGCTACTAGTAGGTACACAAAGCGGCAGTGTTATGCTCAGTGTGTTTGGGCTCTTCCCTTGTGGCTTTGTGAACATGAGTGACCATGTCGGCGGACAGCCATGCCGTGTTCTCGGAGTTGACATCTCGCGAGGACTTGACGTCCTCGTCACAGTGGTAGCGGTAGAGGCCCCCACAGATAGTTCTGGATTCAACTTGGGAGTTGTGTTGCTAGGAACTCCTGTACTAGCAGCCCATACACAAGAACTGCAACTTCTTGCCAAGCAGCATGGTCATGTGGTTAGTCTATTGTCATACATGGCACAAACCATGGCATCAATTACTGAGGCATGGGAGAACATTCTTATGGAAATGGACTCCAAGTTATCATCATATGCATCCACAGTGTCTGAAGGCTCCGTTTCAGCAGATTTTCTTGATTTATTGATGCTAGGAACACCAAGTGATGAACTTGAAATGTTTTTACTACAAGATCTTACAGAAAAAGGACTTAAAAAGCTTGGACATTCAATAGAATTAAGTTATTCTAATATTCAGAAACTTGTTCTCAAACATTTACAAGCTGTAGGTCAAAATATTCTGTATCATTTAGCAGAATTGAAAGGAATGGCTCATTACACAGAAAATTTTGGAGCACTCGGACTTAGTGAAAGTTTAGTTATGAGTGCGATGACGGCAGCTGCAGCTTTCATGACGAAAGCCACCGAGGTTCAACAAGTTATTGATAGCTCAATGAAGAACTACAAAGCTTTCTTCCGCTGGTTGTATGTAGCAATTCTGAGATTATCAGATGAAAGATTACCACCGGAAATAACTAAAATTAGACAGCAAGATTTGACATTTATTGCTGAATTCCTTGAAAACTTTGATGGTATGGGTTCAAAGAAAGATGATGGCTCTGGTATACCAACGCAGCAAAAATCTCGTTTCAATCTTGAGCGTCTGGGTCAGTACTTGGTTGACGACGAGCTGAGTATTGTCGTAGATACGAGCCAGAGCGACTGGCACCGGTTTCTCAAGGAGGACAATGGGATTGCCGCTCAACCCTTAATCATCCCCCGCTTCCAGAAAATGTCTCTCGTACAACAACATAATTACTTGAAAAAGTCAATAGAGTCTGTTTTCAAAGAACCAGAAAATACAATTAAAACCAAATTCCAACCAATGAAAGCTATTCCATTCTTTCATACAAATGATCCTTCTAAAATAAAATTATCATGTTTAACTAATTCTTCAGATCAAAAATTTTTACTTGCATTCTTAGAATCTGAAGTTACAAGTGATAGTTTTTATTTCTTACAATTTCCATTAAATATTAAAAATAATTCAGATGAGAAATCAAAATGTTCTAAATTTAAATTTCAAAACAAAGATGAAATTGCACACAAAGTATTAGATCTCCAATATTTCTCAGAAGATACTCTATCAGTATTACTTGAACAGAAGCAGGAGAATCGTACTGCTGTATTTGTGCAGTTCCCCACCAAACTTGCAGCTGAAAATACACAAGTGTTAGAGCCTGGTTCGCTGTGTGCTGCCTTGGCTGCGTCAGATGCGGTGGTTCTTCTTGAGCCCAATACCCTGAGGCCAATGGACAACATGGTGGCCTCGGCATTTGCCGTCAGCGGGAGTCGGAAGGTGGCGGTGGTGCTGTCGGAGAGTCGTCGCAGAGTGCGTCTCTTTGAGATGGAAGTGGAGGAGGAGGAGGAGGACGAAGACGCCATGGATGCGACCACGACGACCAAGGACAGTGACACGAGCCAACCAGCTGATGTGTCTATTGACTCGGAACACAACAAGTCACTCTGAGCAGTGAGTAAATATTGTAAATGAGGTGCAATCTCCATATTCATATAGATTTAATAAGATTTTGCTTGAAGAGCGTTGTGAATAGAACTTTAATTAAATAAGAACATTGTATACGTACTGTACTGTATTAAGTTCTAAATTGTTCAGGATTAAATCAGGCTGTACAGTATTTAATAAATAGAACAGTAAGGTATGTGTCATGATGGCCAATGAAACATGTTACTATATTTTAAATTACAGCAAATGGATAACTTTCATGATTTTTTTTATTGCATAGTTGGATAGAGTTAAGTATTATCAATTTTTTCAGAATTTTGTTAACCTTCTAACACCCTCAAAATCCAGAGGAAAGATGCTGTGACATCATAGTCATTTAATATCTTTCCCTATGCTTGAAAATATCTGAAGAAACATTGACTCAAGATCCTCTATTCAAATATGCAATAGAAAATTTCATGAGAAGGTTGTCCATTTATAACTTTTTAGTTAATTGAGATTTTAAAAAAGCAGCATATCATTTTTACAAATTTCCATTTAGCATTCTGTGTAAATAATTCAATGTTTTTGTTGCAACTGACAATAATTTTGTCCTTGCTGTGCTTTTTGTTGGGGGGGAGGAAGGGGGGGGAGGGAGGATGTTATTGACCAATTATGGTCATTGATAAAGAAGATGAACAAATCTTTTTTCCTTTTAAACATGTAATTTTTATTTTTATTTTTTTTTTCTGTAACATTAATATTCATTTTCATTTTTTTACAATAAAAATAACATTTATAAACATATCTAATACTGTTTTTGTCTGTTTCACTAAATACACCTTAAATTAAATAATATATACTGTACACATATCAGCATTTTTTTTTTTTTTTTTTTTTGTGCTTTAATTTTGTACCAATACTTATTTAAATACACTTTCTTATTAGCCAGTCATATATTTTTAAACCAAGCACACCACATATTTTTAGAAAAGTTGTTAAGAGTCCAAAAATAAAGAAGAAGCTTTGATCACACAAATCACAAAACAGAAGCATTAATTGGTCATTATATTTACCTGGATACTCTTTGTTTTAACCAATCATCTGCCACATTATTTTTAGTTTCCATCATGTGTATAATGACTGAGAGATTGTCCACGCTGCAATGATTGGTGATCATATTCTGTCGTTGTACATGGAGTTAAGGGCGCGAGGTAGCTCCGTGTCCACCAATGAGAGGTCTTGGCTGGCGCGCCGCGTGGTGCTCTGGTAAGGACCCTCGCCCACATCTTCCGGCATGTCATCATCAGAGAGGTCTGCAAAAAAGCAGCAGTCTGAGAGGTTTCAAGTCAGCTTATTGCATTGTCCTATCTATCTAACATTAGGTAATTAAACAACAACAAACTAGTATTATTATTAAATTGAGACCAAAAAATACAGGTGTAATATTTAGATTTTATATGACAGAAAAAAATTAAAACTTTATTTTAATCAAATTTAGAGATAGGGAATTAAATTAACAAATGAGGCATAGAATTCATATATTTAATATTTATGAGGGCATAAGAAAAGAAGATATTTATGATGTAAGTGTACTGTAAAGAAATAACAACTCCTTGATTAATTATAGGAGTTACAGCTACGTAATTATAGTAAAAGAAATAACTAAAATAGTACTATCATATGCAATTACTTTTTGTAAATTACAATAGTTAATTAAGCGTAAAAATGAAATCTGCCACACCCCGCCATTATCACTTCAGGAGAGTGTGGTAATTTTCCCTTTCCCCATTGTCTGCTATTGTTGTAATAATCAAAATACCTGAGACATACTACCTATGTAAGGTAGTAGCCAGGAGGTATTGGAGTTATATTTTAACTTAAATTGGATGGTATAGAGTTATAGTGTTAGGCTTTGGCATTCACAATTTGTTTTTTTTACTTCAGCCTCATCAGGCAATTGCTTCTCTGTAGAGAAAGTTTGCTGCTAATTATTTCTATAGCATTTAACAATGAAGTATCATAATGTAGTATTTTTCAAAATATTCAAATGAATTAAATAATTATATAAATATATTTACACTGAAGTATTTTCACTTTATCAAGAAAAAAATATATAAATGTACTTCTAGTGGTTGAAAGTAGTTGTTGTATAACTATTAATGTTATTAGCTGTGAGTTTTCGTTGCTAAATTAAATTAAAATAATTTTTCACCACAACTATAATGCAAATCTGTCTTTAGCATTTTCTCTCAAAAATATAAAATCCATAAACATTACTTTCTCTCTCTTTTTTTCTAAGACTACACATTTTATTTTCTCTAATAATATAATTACTTATGAATTGGGTCTATATTTTATTTTTATTTTTTTACAAGGATACACCCCTATGAGCTTGGAGCTTGAGGCGGGGTTAAAGGTAGGAATAAGAGAGGGGTGGCCACAACCTGTAGCTGTTACACGTACGTCCCAGCATCCGCTGAAGTGAAACTGAGGGATAACCGTGGAAAACCTCATCAGTCAGGACGGCCACCTCGCTATTTTTTATCAATGGAATTATATCATGACTTATTTATAAAAAAAAGGGTTAAATTCACTTTATATGTTAACTTACCATCACCCTTGATGTAGCCTGTCCGTCTCATTTTCATCATTACGAACGCAATTCCACACAGAACGGCAATCACTAGCATGGCCAAGACACCTCGCAACATGTTCACCTGCAAAAGGAGAATTTTTAAATTTTATTTTCAACATGTAGAATATTTCATTATATTTTATACCACACATGGCTTTTCTTATACCGTATAACCATCAGGCATTATTTATTATTTGGTTTATTCTCATTTTTGCTATAAATGATAATTATTTGAAAAAATGTTTTTATTAAAAAACATGGATCACATCAGGTTTATGATCTCGCAAGACATAACATAATGTGAAACAAAATCAGTTTTGCTAAAAAATATAAATAAATTAATTTATACTTTTAGGCTTAATTCAGATTATATACAAATAAGTGAGTCACAATTAATTGGTGTTTAATTTTCGGTCATGAATTTTGCAAAGGGTACGTTGCTTGTAGAGCTTTGAAACTTTGTACCCTGATAGCTAAGATACCTTTGTTTATGACCCTGATGGTGTTTTTTTTTTTTTTTTTTTTTTCACCCCTTCTGGATGTCTCAAACCCAAAAATTGCATTTCTTTTATGGAATATTCCATGTTAAATTAAACTAATTAAAGTAATACAAACATTTTATTAAATGTCAATCAAATTTTAATTTTAGGAATAAATTGCCATTCTGCGAATTCATTGGTGCCATTTTAAAATGAACCATAAGAACCCTATTTCATTAATAAAATTTACTCTTAACACATGAAATAAACAATGTTTTGATATTTTTTTAAAACGGTTCACATTTAGAATTCTAAAATTAAGTGTGGAAAAATTTCTCCCTTAAATTCTTAATGTGAACCGAGTTAAAAAATTTCAAAAGCTGTTCTTGCATGAGATAAAGAATCAAGCCTGATTGAATGGCAATGAGAAAGAAGCTAAATTGATGCTTAGCAAATGTGTTGAAGTCCATTTTTTAATGAAGGGTTGTTTTGGTTAATTTTAAAATAACACCAATAATAAAATGAATTCAGAATGACTATTTAACCCTTAATTAAATAAAAAATTGAACCTTGCAAACCGAATGAAAATTCCAAATGTTGTATTTAACATGAGCAATATAAGAATTTCCCCCACTACCAATTTTTTTAACGACCCTATGGGGCATGATTTTTTTTTTTCTGAATTCGCGCCTAGTAAACCTGTATGAGTCCATGCGTTACTCCCCCCTCTCCAAAATTTTCCCCCGAGCTTACGTTTGTATCATTCTCCCAGAGCTGCTCCCAGTCCTTCTTGACTACCAGGTCGACGGGCTTAATCAGGAAGTTAGGGGAGTTGACGCCCTTCGAGACACACTTGTACTGGCCGGCGTCTCCTTGGCCCACGCGCTGAAAAATCGATATATCTTTAAAATATACGAAAATCTAGTATTTCTTTAGTAAGATCAAAAATTCTGACATGATTAATCTCAGTAAATTTTAAATTTATATCCTTATTTTTAAATCAACCAATCTACCATGACGATTGTGCAATTTTTCCGGCCCGTAGCTCATATGGGTACCTCAAGATTCAAAATTACGAACCTTGTATAAAATTAGTTAATACTTTACTCTTTACTACATAAAGTAATATGAAATGAAAACTCTTCACTTTAGCTTTTACTAAAAATTGCTTAAGGATTGACCTCAGTTGATTGAGATCGCAGAATCGACCCTCTTGAATTTTACAATTAAGAATTTTGCAGACAACTGAGAACTCTCCATCAATAGGTGGCATGCAAATTTTGAAGTGGATCAGTCTAATCAATTTTGAGAAAACTGAGGTAGGAGTTTAACATTGGCCTTATGGTCGGAAACTGGAAATGGAGCTATTGTGAGGAAACCGCTTCCTTGAATCTGCTCAAATCATAAACAATTAAGTTTGAGATCATTCTCGTAATTTTAAAATTTATTTCCTTCGATTCCGACTGACAGAAGTTTTCTTTGACATGCGTATAGTAACTGAGGTCAATCGTTAATAGTATCCAAAATATTTTTTAAAATATAAAAAAAATAAATAAATAAATAAAAATTATAATTTTATAAAATACAGTCAAATTAATATGATATTCCCTCCGGAAGTAGCCGGAAGTTTGAATTTTGTGACTATTCTGTTTGTAATGAAGCATTAAAATTTTCCAAAGGGTTTTGCAGTAAAATTATTGAAATAAGTGTGAAATTGCAATGCTGAAATCCGAATAAGAAGGCCAGAAACTTCACACTTCCAGCTATTTCCGGTGGGAATATCATGTAAATTTGACTGTATATTTGCCAAAAGAAAACAAAGCTCACCTTGATTTGGAGTTCCCCAGAGAGCACCTCGTATTTGTACTTGGCTTCGTTGCCTCGGTTGGCGGGACCGATCACCTCGTCATCCTCGAGCTGCCAGAACAGAAAGTTGTGGTCGTCGTCCATGCTGGGGCAGGGCAGGGTCGCGGTCTCTCCCTCCTGGGCCTCGGCCACCCTCACGCCCCCTGCGCCGGCTCCTGCACCGGCCACTGCCCCCACACACGCCGCAGCACACAACCAAGCGGCGACGCACGCCGGAAAACCTCCTCTTCGCGCCATTCGCGATCTATAATTAGGAAAATGTCATCATCAGACTAAGGCTTTGCGTCCCTGCACACCTGGCTATGTTTATAAAGGGGGAAGGAAATAAATGTGAGTTACAAAATGTAAGTGCCATATAATGTTTATATATAATTAAGGGGAAGGTAACCCGCCCAATGTTAAAAAAAAAAATAAAAAATCTCACACATGAAAATTATGAAAAAAAATTCAAATGTTCTCCTCTACACCCCCTATCAGTGGCTAAAATATCAGGTATACAAATTCGAGCTAGTTTTTTAGTTATGAAGTTTTAAAGTTGACTTCTTTAAAAATTCATAACCCAAATACTAGCTCGAATTTGTATATGTACTTGATATTTTAGCCACTGATAGGGGATGTAGAGGAGAACATTTTAAATTTTTTTCATGATTTTCATGTGTGGGATTTTTTTTTTAACATTGGGCGCGTTACTTTACCATTAACAATATTAGTAATACCAGATATCAAAACAAATATACGAAATTCTTTAGTCATCATCCATATCAATAACGCAATAATATAATTGATTTTTCTGCATGAAAAAACAAAACCAAAAAACAATTAAATTTATTTTCTTAGTGTATCACTGTATATGTGCATTGATGACTAATTTTTTTTATTTATATTGGGTTCTGTATTATTATTATTATAGCTATGTGGCCTAGTCCTACCCACATCAGCAAATTCGGAGCTGCATATATTTTTTTATTAATATATAATCGTTGTTTTCATACCGTCATAATATACAGGAAAACGGAACAATTAAGTGAATAAAATATAAACAGCAAAAGTTCACATGATCGACCTTGAATTACTGCATTTTGTTTGAAAATAAATTTAACTTACTACGCTCCTTTTGATCCTACTTAACCTTTACACGTGTATTATATCTTCATTACAAAATGTCAACAAGACGGGGGAATTAATTAAAATCGCATTATAATGAATAACACCAGGTAAAAAAGTCTAGACATCTAGATTAGCGATTGCAGTGTGCGTTTTTTATTGGAATTCGGTACACACACACCGTTTCCATGAATTTTCTTATCTCTTAATTACTATAAAATTACATTTCCGTTAACAGTTCCATAAATAAAAATATTAAATTATTAAAAAAAACTTATTATTTGTATATATTAACAACAGACAAGTCACTGTGTGTACTTTAATATTTTTTACTACGAGAAAAAGGAATATAATTTACGTCTTTACGTCAATTAACCTGTGACGTCACAGGATGTAATGTGCGCACATGTAGAAAGATGACTCAAGAAGATTCACTTGACGAGAGTTAATACACCAGATGACGTAAATGTACGACGGAATCACCTCAGCCAAATGGATAAAAACGTACCGTGCTAAAAATATGCTCTCTCATTCTGACCGGATTTGCTGCATGCTTAATAAATTCATGACATTTAATTTAGTTCAATTTATTTCAATGTCAATAAATGTCAGGCATGATCCAGACCTAAATTTCGGGGGTAAGGTGGGGGCTGTCTCCATTAAGTCAATGTTAAACAAAAAAAAATTGGAGTGGAGAAAATATAATCTATATTACCCCATGCTAAATTCCAAATTTCGAAGGGGTTGCAGGCACCCCCCTGGATCCGCACTTGATAAATGGAGGAAATATCTATTGTGTACGTGCTGCAACTCACACACTATAATGCACAAAAAACACAACAAAAGCAGACGCGGTATTTCCTGAACGTGATGTTATAGAAAGTACTCTCAACATCGCGTGCATCAACCAAGTCTAAATTCAATTCGCTCATACCGCCTCAGGTCAACAAACTAAGTGGGCATAATTGACGGCAAAATATCCATAATTTGGAACTGTTTTTTTTTATATAATAAGTATGCTCTTGTATATATAAGACCTTGGATTTCACAAAAAAAAAAAAAAAAAAAAAAACTTTTACATATATTAAAAAATGTAATGTTAAATATTACTTTTCATAACTTAAGTTTATAACTTGTTGACAGGACGTCAATTATAAATTAGTTAGAAAATATATTTTGTTACACAAAATGTATAATGGAACAGTTAACATATTGTGAAAAAATGTTTTCTAATTTGAAAAGTTACAACAACTGTATATCTTTATATATTAATTATCCATGTAGCACATAAAATTGTCGGAAATAAGTAAATAATATGTAATTAATTGTATTAGTTTAATTAATTAAAGCTATACAACGTCATCACTTGTCTTCATTTATTTCATATAATCTGTATTTTAGATGCAGTTTGCAAGTATATCATTAAAATATATATTAATATAATGTCTGATGAAATATTACGTGAATAGATTATCATTTTTTTTCCAAACACATTAAAAACTAAATATACTTAATAATTTAATTCATATTTTTTACTGTAGTAGTATATTTGTTATTAGAGAGTTGGCTCTTGTTATATATAAGTTAGTTGTTCGCAGCTGTGCTTGCATGGTCACATAAAATCACGCGTTGTGTGAATGCTTCGCCAAAAGCTAAGAATATCTCAAAGAGAATTCGGGACAACTCAGACTGCGTTTATTTCATAAGCGAATCACTTCACTTAAATAGTAAAACTACGTTTAAATGTAATACATGTACTAGCTCTTTTCTAGTTTAAATATATCCTTACCTTAAGTAATCACAGTTTTTTTTTTTAAATCTGGACAAGAACTACACAGGTGCGCGAGTGAGCGCTGATCTTACACGACTGTTAGATCAGCTCGCGAATGTCGCGCCCTCTGCCGGTAGACTCACGATGTAAAAAGCTCGTCTCTTCTCGTGAATGGTAGAGGGGTGTGACGTCATGTGACGTAAGCAAGGTCCATCAGGCTTGCCAAGATCATATATACAGCTTCTCTTTAGACTCTGGTGGATATACTTTAACAGATTCTAAAGGCGATGTCCCCAATTTATACCTCAGTCTCACCGCATTCAATCTGCTACGAAGTTATCGTATGATGAAATTATATTCTCATGAAAACTGTAAGCTAATTTTTTATTGCTATTGAGTTCAATTATACCATCTTTATTTCTCATTTTTTATATCATTCCATGGCTATAAAAACGTGATTGGAAGTTGAAGATTGCCATGTGTAATAAGATGTAAAAATCTTAAGTTAGTATTTTGCAAAAATAAATAAACAAATAAAGTTCCTAGCCAACTTCCGCTCTTTATGTTAAATGGGTTTTAAACCAAGCCATTGATAAAAAAAAAACTAGAGTTGTCCGTCCTGAATGAAGTTTTCCACGGTTCCCTCAGTCTCAACTCAGCGAATGCTGGGACGCTTAACAAGTAGTATAGCCACCATCCTTTCCCTATACCTTATTGTCCTTATCCCTACCCATTACGCTCATAGATTCATAGACCCTAGTAAAAAAAAAAAAAAAAAAAAAAAAAAAACGCACATAATATGTAGCAGTTTTTTAAGGCCATGCAGCAAACAATTTTTGAATAGTTATTCAGTTTTCTCACTAACCGTGGTTAGCACCAACCTATTAATTCAATGATACTAAACGGTTATTACTGAGAAACCTAGATAACTCCCTTCATGAATCGCTACTATTATTATTAAAAATACATAATTACTCAATAATAAATTTCTATAATATAATACTTTTTTTAAGGATTTGCGAACTGAAATTGCACACCTCTGGACAGTAAAAACTTCACCCCTGCTCTCTTTGTGGGCGTGGTCACGTAGTCTATGGAAGCGTGGTGAACCAAAATGATTTTTTATAACCTTGGTGCTCTTCGCACCTTACCAAAAACAGCAAATCTGCATATAGTTTTCCTTTGGAGCTGCAGCTCTAGCAAGTGAGGCGGAAGTAAAATTTACGCTGTCCAGAGGTGTACAAATATAGTGTTTAAAAAATTGATGTCTTTCTTGAAAAAACTTCAAAATTCCCTTATTAACCATTTGTGACGCTTTTCTTAATATTAATTTTTGTACAACTGATTGTGCTATTTGTCTTCGTAGATTTTTTAAAAACTGGTGAATTTTATTTTTTATTATTATTAAATTTTTTTTTTACAAGTATACACCCCTTTACCCCTATGAGCTCGAGGAGGAGTAATCGGAAGAATAAAGGAGGGAAAGAATTGTGGCTACGACCTGTTACGCGTCCCATTCAGAATTCGCTGAGGTGAGACTCAAGGTATATAGAGGTTTATATAAACCTCTATATACCTTGGTTAGACTGAGGAAATCGGCCGTAGAAAAACTCAGTCAGGAAAGACGAAAGACACCTCTACTTTTTATCAATGGTCCAAAGCCTGGGGAACCACACACAAGAGCATCACTGCATTGGGTGGAAAGCGAGACGAATTTACCCCAGAGAGTCGAGCAATGTAACTTTTTTTTATACTTAAAACGGTCACCCCTCCAAGTACTATAACCAAGCTTGACGTTGATTGACTTTAGTTATGTACTGCGCCACGCTCTACCTCTTCCTTTATAACTAAATCCAAAATTTGCTAAAAATATTTTTGATATGTAGCTAAAATGCTTTGAGCGAAAACTGTTAATTAACGCCAATATTATAATTAACTGTTGTGAATATGCTAGAATTAAAAAAGAAAAAAAAAATAGAAATGGAATATCCTGTAATCTGTATAAAAACTTCATAAAAGTAGCTGCATGCAAAAGTAGACATTTACATTAAAAGGTATAAATGATGTAATGACAATAATTTGCACAGAGTTTATTGGTTTCGAGTTTTCTACTGACTAGTGACACAAAAAGGAACAATACATTGACAGAAAATTTACACAAAACTATTACTGTTCTTCGATACCCAGCATCTTTTACAAATTTGGTTTTCGAGTTGGCATTGGCCTCATCAGCGAAGAAGTGGATGGATTTTATTTTTGTAACATTACTTAGAGAGCTTAAATTTAAGCTCTATTGAATGTTTACAACTTTTAGAAAGGCTTAAAAAATGCAAGATTTCTGTCTTTTCCATAAGCATTTTTAATTTTCCAACTAGCTGTATACAAATATTTTAAATTCATAAAAATACAGAATTGAAAATGAAAAAAAAATCACTTTTAGCTCCTTTCTGCGAAAATCATTACCTGATTTGACTACAGTTGATGTTAATATACGAGATTAATGATCAATGGTTGTGATCCATTAAAATTCACAATGGAGTATCGACTTCAATTTTTTTATTGCAGAAATGGATAGAGGGTGCATCGTTATGCTGCTACCTTGTTTTTTTTTTTTCAGATTTTTTACAGCCCTGGAAGTATTTTTTTTAAATTATTAGAAGTCCTTTTTGTGACGTCACGAGGCGCCTCTCCATAAGAAAAGGATGGGACTTGCCGCCGCGTGACGTCACAAAAAGGACTTTCAATAATTTTTTTAAAAATATTTCTAGGGCTGTAAAAAATCGGAAAAAAATCAAGGGACTTTGCACTCTCTATTTTCTGCAATAAAAAAAAATTGAGGTCGATACTTCTTTGATAGTCAAATATCGTCATATTAATAATTTAAGTATCAAACTATTGAAAAACACGCGGAAGTTTGTATGTAAAATTTAAACGAGGGTCTTTCTTGTTCTATTATTTGTCTTTCAGTGTTAATCGGTTCTACGTACAATATATCTGGCAAATTATTGGTTATGTAATATTTATTGGCATATAAACAATAGAATAAGTACTGCAAAAATTCACTCTTTTATAAATATATTTTGTTTTTTTAGTTCCAATTAATGAAAAATATAACAGCCTTAATATGTCATTTTTTAGTAGCACAAAAATGTTTCAGATTAAAATTAAGCAAAATAATATTTTTATTTTCTTTCCCTCTCCATTTTCTTTATTTTTTGTTAATAATACTTTTTTTTTTGCTCTTTTTCCTGCATACATTTTGTTGTGCATAGCAATTTTTCAGCACATAACATAGTATATTTGTCCCACATGCAAATTTTCGAATTTTGAACTTATAGCATCCAGACTTCCAGTATAAATGAAATTTAGTGTAATCTCTTCATTAACAATTAAACATTTGATTGTTTAAAATTCATGTAGAAGCATTTAATTTGCAAAAATTGTAAAGTACTAAAATTTTCAGTGAATTTTAAATACTAAGATGCCTTTAGGACCAATTATTATTAAATAGTGTGATTTCACAAAATAGCTTAATTTTTTTTTAAAGAGCACATAAATTTAAAACTACTTATGGAGGAAAAAATAGTGAAATATTTTTAATAACATTGGGTGCGATTCACGAAGCAGTTAGCCAGGTTTCTAACCACGTTTAGCTTAACCACGTTTAACTATACCTGTTTTACGTGTTAATAAACCACCTAGTTAAACGTGGAGAACTGCTTCGTGAATCGCACCCATTATTTTTTTAAAAGCTACATATCATAATTTTAATTTACAGTATTACAGACTTGTATCAAATATTAAACTCCATTAAAAAAAAATCAAATAAAAATTGTGTGGGGGCTAAATTAGGATTTATTCTTTCATATTCAAACTGACAAAAAAGACATTAAGAGATGATACGAGCATAAGGAGAATATTTTTCAAGCATTAATTTAATATACAATTAAAATTCTTTACGAATTCCATTTGGCAAATAATAATTTGCATTTTACTTAAAAATAAAATATAATTTGTAATATTAATTAATACGAAGATTAATACAATATATATTATCTAGAATAATATATCCCAGAATAAAAAAAAAAAATATTTATCATAATATCATATATACATTTAATTCAATATAACACATAAATATACAGATATATAATTATCCATCAACATTAAATACATAATATTTTTTTTTCCTTTTTAAGACACATTAGTATACATCATTATTTTAATTTAATCTGATTTATTTTGCATTAAGATTTTATAGCATTCATTATAATCACATGAGCTGAAGTGAAATATAACAAATACTAAAAAATATTTTGTGAATGAATTATTAATACAAACAAAACATTGATTACATTAATTATTAAAATGGATAACAATTAAAGGAGCGTTGCTGTTGATTTGGGAGGGGGGGAAGGAAGTACTAGGAAACCAAAGTCATGCAAAATTCAATAGAAAATCACCTGCAAAGATAATTGAGGACCACTTCGATTTTATATTTAAAATAGCAGAGATATAAAATCATAATTTAAAAATTTTATTTTCTATTAAATTTTTTATTTCGTTGATGAGAAGGCATGCAGGAATAATATAATTTTTTTATTGAGCATGCATTTTCATAGTCATTGCATAAACAAAATAAAACTTTAAATTTTATGGGAAGATTATTCAATCCTTCAAATCTATATAAAGTAAGAAATTTAACTAGTGATATTGTTAAAAAAAAAATAATACAAAACAACAGCAACACATTTATAAGGTTTGATAAATTGCAATACAGAGAACGGTAATTTGCCAACGTGCTGGGCTACAAACGTATGAAACATGTAAATATTTTAGTCGTTTAAAATGTGATATTTTTCTTTAAATTGCCAAAAGTTACCATGTAAGTTAGTATATGAAAAGTCTAAAGGCATGCATGTATTTAAAATTTAAGCCTTTTATAACACTTTTTTCAAATATATTCAATAATATCGATATAATTTAATATAAAGAGAAAAAGAATTGAAGTATATAATTAATCATTGATAAATTCAAGTAAAAAACTCCACAGTAATTTAATGTGTCGAAATTTTCACGCATTAATTATACATACTCAAAATCTCAAAAATCATAGCTACGCAGTTTATTATTGATTGTGTTTCATAATGAGGAATCTGGTTTTCTCGTCCTCTTTAATTAATAAAATATCTTATTTGCAGTCATGTTTCTAGCCTTGAACAATAATTCACATTGACACAACTTATATTAGGTAAGCAGATTTTTCTTAAAGTTATTATTTATGAATACATTGTAGAACTGGCTGCATAACCACAAGGCGGTAATTAACAAAAGCTGCAAACGAACACTTTTTACAATGGAATAATGCGCTTAATTACAAAATATTTCATTTGAACCATTCTTTTAAGTGTTTTAATATTAAAATAAAAAATTTAAAATAAAATTCCTTGTAGAAAGCATTCAAAATTAAAGAATTTTAATTTCAAAGACTTATTGCAGAAACTTATTAACAAAAATGAGCATTTGTTTGCAATAAAATATGAGTAACCTAGACAACAGAGGTTTTAAAAAACATTTTTTTTTTCTATAGTTCTACTCTGAATTCTTTTTTAAAATGTGAATTTTATATATAATGAACTTTAATTTTTTGGGAATTGGAGAAGGATTTCAGTGGCTCAAAAAAACAAACAAGAAAATAAGTGAGATCTGGGGTACATAGCTACCAAAATATCTAACACCCTGTATACATTTTTACCCAATGTTTTAAAAGGAATGGACATTATTTTAATAGTGGGTTTTGCCATAGTTGTTATTTATTTTATTATTATTTTATTTTTAATAAATAGCATTGAAAATATATCAAATTAATTTGTATTTGCCATTAGCTAGCGTACTATATAAGGTTAAATATATTATATTTTTAATGGCAAAATCCTCTATTGGCGTATAATATTAAAAAGGTTATAGTATTTTTATGTACATAAAAGAAAATTTTACTATTATTATTTACAAAAACTACGAACAGCATATTTTGTTAAAATTATAGAAATTAAATAATGTTGAATCCATATTTCAATTTAATTTATAAAATAAAATCTTTACTTAACAGTTGGTATACGTTTTTTTGTTTTCCAAAATCAATATTAAAACTCCCATTCTGTTTACTGTATTATTTACAGCAAAATTATGAGCTAAAAAATAGCATACTTAGGAAGATTGTTTCAAATGCAAAAGGTCTTGTTTTTGCTTTATTATTAGAAATTAACTTGTAGAGAAAATAATCTTCTCGAGATAATACAAATTTTAATAAGTACAAGCAGGACCTTTATTTAACTATTTCGAGGGTTCTTCAACAGTGGAATTTTTTCTTCTTTGTGGACTGGCTGGAGTTTCCTGCTGAGGACTTGCTGCTTGCTCGTCTGCAGAGGGGCTGACTAGAGAGTTGTTGCAGGCGCAGGAACAGGCGCAGGGGATGCTGGCTGGCGGGGCTACAGGGGCCTCCTTGCTCAGGGCCGACTCTTCCACAGGGGGATCTACCGCATGTACCGGGGCAACTTCCACCTCCACAGCTTTATCCTCGTTGATCGAGTGACGATGCACTGTGTAACAAAGTTTTTTATTAGAAATATATTCGACATTATACAACAATTATTTTTTTACTAGCTATAATAGACAATAATGGTTGCATTTTTTATTTCATAATTAGAAAATATACCTAAAATTATGCTTTTCTGAATTTTTTCAGATTTTTTGGAGTGCGGGAACTAATTTTAAAAAAATATTTAAAATCTCTGAATTAGGGTGGTACACCTGATGGGACAACCGTGACGTCATTTGTCGTGCTGTGATTGGCTATTGATGACATCACGGTTGCAGTGATTGGCTATTGATGACGTCACGGTTGTCCCATCAGATGTACCACCCTAATTCAGATATTTTAAATATTTTTTAAAAATTAGTTCCCGCACTCCAAAAAATCTGAAAAAAATTCAGAAAAGCATAATTTTATGTATATTTTCTAATTATGAAACAAAAAAATGCAACCATTATTGTCTATTCTTGTAGCTTTTGTCTTAGACATCACGCGACCCTCCCATTAAGGATTAGAGGACCAAGGAAAAGGTTCGTGACGTCAAACCAAAGATAATATATAAGCTATAGTAGTTCAATCACTACGTTTACATGAAGATGTTTAATACGCATCCGTTGACGACGCCTCATAAGAATAACATTATCCGTCGTCAACGAATACGCATTAAACACCGTCATGTAAACGTAGTGAATGGACAAATTGAATGGATATTAATTTTTTTGTACATATTTGGATACAGAATGTCAAATTTTGAATACTTTCATTTTTTTTTTTTTTTTAGCACCCTGCATGGTACTCGTCAGAGTCATGCAAATATTTAACATTTAAGTATAGAGAAAATAATTTTATTTGCATGAATATGACGTTACAGCGTCTTTCTCATGGATTTTTTTAGGGTGGTTTAAAGGCTAAAACAACAACAACAACGAAAAAATTTACAGTTTCTTTTCCAAATATGCATTGAAAGATTTCATGCAGGTTGTCCATTATTAATACTAAAATATTCATTTTAAACAGAATGCTCAAATTCCATCGATCTTTTTTACAATATATATTTCTTTTTTATATAAGAACATGAATGTTTAGAGAAATAAGGGCATTGGGTGTAGCACCGGTAGTTGGCAACACTGACGTATCTTCACCATGTTAATTTTTTATCCTTGCTCCTCGGAGTAATTTTTATGCTAGAGCTAAGCTGATTGCTGTAGTATCAAGATAATTAGTAGCCCAAGTGCACAATTTGGCTAAATAAAGCCTGATTTAAAGAAAAGTTTTTTTTTTTATATTTTAGAAAAATGCATGTAAATTTAAAAAATTACTAAAAAATACTTTTCTTTAAATCAAGCTTTATTTAGCCAAATTGTGCACTTGGGCTACTAATTATCTTGATATTACTGCAGTCAGCTTAGCTCTAGCATAAAAATTACTCCGAGGAGCAATGATCAAAAATTAACATGGTGAAGATACGTCAGTGTTGCCAACTACCGGTGCTACACCCAAAATGCCCTTAAACTTCTGATACATCTGAGTTAAAGATTGATTTAAATGGACGAAATCATTACCTTTAGCAGGTTTCGTCACCTTCTCCACCTTGTTAATATCTGGACTTGGAGGACGTAGGGAGTGACCAGAGGTGCAAGTTGCACCATGCATTATAAGTTCATTGTATGCAGTGATCTGTAACATACAACACTTTGCATTGGAACAACAGATTTTACAGAGCAGAATATTATTTATTTTTGTATACATTTTTTATCATTCGTATTTGAAAAAATATCAAATTTCCAACATTAGTATACAATTGAAATGCAATTTACTTAAATTGTTAACAAATATAGAGCGTGCAGTTATTGTTAGTGGGGATTATTACACTCACCGTGCAGTCTTCATTGCAGCCAAAGTTCGTACAGTTACCCTTCATTTTTACATTTTTTTTTTTTTTTTTTTTGCAGTAAGGAAACAGTGAGGAGCATTCACATAGTATTTTAGCTACACTTTAGCCTCAATCTTTATCACGGGTTAATTCAATTAAGTGCTAAACCATGGGTTAAATATGGTGCTAAAAATGGGGGCTTAATTCTGGGGTTAAGCAATGTTCAACAGATACGTTATAGCACCGATTTAGCCCACATGTTTAGCCCCTGGTTTAGCACTCGATTTAACAAGATAAAAAAAAATATCAAGGCTAAAATGAGGCTAAAATGTTGTGTAAATACCCCCCAGTGTTTAAATTTATTTGGTACTATTCTATCAATATTTTTATGATGTTTAATCTGAATAAATAATTTAAATTTATATTATTCTGGAGATTATTTAATAATTATTTATTTTTAAATTTATACTTTTCCTTATTTTTACCTTACTGCAAAGTTTCTAAGTATTAGTGCTCTTTAAAATTACATATATTTAATTATTTTTTTAAATTAAAACTATAATAGCTTGAAATTTTAAGTTTTATAAATACTAAAATATCAAATAAATTATCAAATTACACAAAAAAGTCACTTTTATTATTTTTTTTTTCTTATATTTACTATACAACTGACATTTTTTTTCTAACTCTAAAGTATTATGAACATTGTTATTAATTAATGCATAGTCAAATATTTTAATTAACATAACTTGTGCTAATCAAATGTCAAATGATCAAATGTGTTAGTTAACAAGAATTATATTATGTACATTCAATTGATAAAAAAAAAGAGTTGTGCAACATTGCTATAATGTCAAGTAACCTTAACCAATAATCCCACACAGGCAAGGCATTTATTTAACATTCATATCTAGATTAAAATATTTCACAATTAAATTTACAAAATACATAATATTTAATGTAAGGTAAAATATTTGTGAGTAAAAATTTCAGTCTTTAAATAAATTAAATAATAGCAATATTTTGGTAGCATTAGTTTTAATATTAAAAAAAAAATCTAGTTTCAAATCATATTTTATTATTTATTATAAAATTATTTATTATTAATTATTATTTTGATGTTCAGTGTTATATTAATAAGATTTTTGTCAGTGTAACAAATAACTTCATGCTACCATTTAAAAAAAAAAAACTAAAATAAGTAAAAAAAAAAAAATACAGTAAAAGGAGAAGTTTCAGGCATGTTTACGTTTAGAGAAAGACATTTTACAAAATACATTGATGCCAACAATAATTAATAAAACTTCACAAAATTCTCATCAATGCTTATAATGTGATGAGTATATTAAATTATATTCAGATTTTTGTAAAGCTTTAATAAAACAGCAATCTAAAAATAAGTAGCAATTTACAATACAAAGCGATAATTTCTATAATATTTATTTTAGTTAAAAAAAATGTTGTGCATCTTTGGATATGGTGCAGTGAAAGCCCCAAAGAACAAAATGGTAATTGACCTCTAAAAATATTATTGCATAAAGGAATAGAGAATAAAAAGAATGTTATAATCTGATTTTTTGCTAAATTTGTGAACTATTTTTAACAAATTTTAAAAATGCATTTTTTTTAGACCAATCTCACTTTTGCTGTCAAAGCCGTATTAAGGAGTAAAAATATTTAAAAAAAAATCCTCTACTTCATTTCATTATTTTGGTTTTAATCAAAATATCACAAACTTTTTATACAAAATTCATTATTGCAATAAAAAAAATGTATAAAGGTCAAAAGTCAATTATAATAATAATAAGCAGTCCAATCACATAATAAAAAATAGACGTTCACGACAATATATTGAGAGGTAAAAAGCTTCTACGTGCGACTAGGCTAGGTGGTAGAACGCCATGGGAGAGAGGTTCACCTGCGGATCAACGTGTCCGTTAGGTGTCGTGGACACGGTGATGGTGCCCACGCTGCCTCGATGACCGTGCACCGGAGGAAACTCTTCGGGGGGTTCTGGAGACGGAGAGGTGCTCACTGACTCGCTGCTGCCGATACCGGCGTCGTCTATTTCTATGTGGAGAATACTCTCTTGACTGCCGGCGAACTGTGAATTTAGAGAAACATTGTTCAAGAAATATTACGTTAAGTACATGCCTCGAAAAATTTCCTTTTGCAGCCTTATTAATCACCATTCTCCGTAAGAATAACATGCTGATTAGCAAGGCTACAAGTGGGATTTTTTCTAAGGCAACGAGTTGGACACCACGAACTTTACTCCTGCTTTGTTTGTACGTGTTTTACCACGCAGTCTATGGAGGCGTGGTGAACCAAAACTCTTTTGTTATTATCGACTGGGTGCTCTTTTTACATCTCCCAAAATTGCAAATCTGCTTGTGTCATTGGAGCTGCAGCTCTAGCAAGTGAAGCAGGAGTTAAGTTCGAGGTTTAATTATTTTATTATTTTATTTTATTATTTTATTTTATCTAGATTTTTTTAACTTATTTTCATTTTTCATTTTAGAAATTCAAAATTTGAAATAGTTGTGTTTGTGTTTGTTGGTGTTTTTATTCTTCCGTATTCACCTTTTTACCCTTTAGCTATTACATTTTACATTTTATGAAAATTTTAGTGGCTTAATCGAAAGAAGGGGTAAAAATATGGTACTGTGAATTTTTTCAGATTTTTTTGAGATCGGGAACTATTTTTAAAAAATTATTAAAAGTCTATTTTATGACGTCACGGGCGGCACTGCTAAAATTTTCACATTCTAATATCTTATTTGAAGATGTTATAAACATCACACCATACCATTTACGTTTATATAATACATGATCAAAATGACACTAGATTTCAAAATTTATTGCAGCACAGTACTTACATTATAACCGTAAAACTTAAGGATGTCCATCTTGCACATGGGGCATGTGCGGTGCTCCAACAGCCACGGATCAATGCAAGGCTTGTGGAATTCATGCCTGAAAATAATTAATTTATATAAGATTACATTACTAAACATTACATCGATATTAATTTTTTACATTAATTTTCTGAATAATGAAATTACGTTATATGGGTTTTATTTGTAATTTACTATTGTATTGTTGTAGGGAAGTGATTTATAAAAGCAAGTATACTCCACAATATATATGTATGTATATATATATATATATATATATATATATATATATATATATATATATATATATATAATAACTATAATATATATACTATTATAGTTATTAAAAATAACAAAAACACGCTTGATTAAATACTTTTCCCATTAGTCAAAAATGAAATGCAATTTGTCATTGTATCGTTTTATTATATCTAGAGTGATGAAAAAAATTCAGAATTTTGACAACACAGAAAATAATATAAAACCATTCTTAAAAGAATTTGAAATGTTATGCAAAAAATTAATTAAATACTGTAAAAATAATGATGATTTTTTTATTATTGCGGGTGACGTAAATCTTAATTTATTTATTGATGATGCAAATGTAATTTTATATAAAGATATACTGGACTCATACAAGTTGGAAATTGTTAATAGTTCCGCTACTAGAGAAACAATGAAAACGGCTACTTTAATTGATCATATTATTAAAAGTACATCTGCTATTAATACTAATTATAAAACTGAAAAAACAACTCTGTCGGACCATAACTATACTATAGTCACAATAACATTAAATAACTCGAAGAACATTGATAAAATACAAGAAAAACAATTTTATTATAAACGAATATTTGACAAATGCAATTTAGATAATTTTCTGCTCCTATTAATTCGTGAAGAATGGAATGATTTATTAAATCCTGATCTCAATTCAAATGAGAGATGGTCAAAATTTCTTGAAATTTTTATTTATCATTTCAACGAGGCTTTTCCTGTTGTTAAAAGAAAAATTTCAAGTAACAAAAATAAACCTTCCTGGATACTCAATAACCCCCATCTTTACGAACAAGGGATTTCTTTAAAACGCTTACACTATGATGTAAAATTTACTGACCCAAATTTAGAGTCTACTTATAAAAAAGAAATGAAATCTTATAAACAAAATATGGCCACCGCTAAATTTAAAGAGAATGACCATGAAATAAAAGGAGCTAATAATAAAATTAAAGCTACGTGGAATATAATTAATAAAGAATGCAAAACAAAGAAAACAAATGTTAATAATAAGAATAATTATGAATTATGTATAAATAGTGTAACGATTACAGACCCCAAACTAATTTGCAATTTATTTAATAATTTTTTTGTCAAGACAATTGAAAATATAATAACAGAAAAATTTCCTTTTAATTATTCTAATACTTTAATTATTGTCGATTCTGATAAAAGTAAAACGAAATTAAATTTTAGTTCGATAGACCCGATTTATATTTTAAATCGAATGAAATCCCTTCCTAATAAGTATGCAGCTGGCCCAGACGAAATACCATATACTGTTGTAAAATATTGTGCTTCTGTTTTGTCTGTCCCTTTATCTAATTTAATTAACCATTCAATATCAGATGGTATATTTCCTGATTGTTTAAAGGATTCTAAGATTTATGCAACTCATAAAAAAGGCCCAACTTTCATTATTGATAATTACAGACCAATATCAAATACATCTGTTTTTGGCAAATTATTTGAGAATACATTAGACGATCAAATTACGGATTATCAAACAGAAAATCATTTAATTGCTCCCTGTCAACATGGATTCTTGAAAGACCGTTCTACTGATACAGCACTATTTGATCTTTTAAGCCACGTTTATATGGCAATAGATAATAAACTATTTTGCGTTGCAATATTTTTTGATTTATCTAAAGCGTTTGATAGTCTAAATAAAGATGTATTATTGAATAAATTTGATAACATGGGAATAGGAGTTTCGAGTCGTAATCTATTAGATTCATATCTAACTAACAGACAACAATATGTTGAATTAAATTCAAATTCTAACGGCCAAAATATTACATATAAATCAGACAAATTACCGATTACACTTGGAATTCCTCAAGGAGGAAAAATGTCAGCCACATTGTTTAATACAGGAACAAATGACTTATCAGATCATGTCAAGAATGCGGTATTAGTAAAGTATGCTGATGATATTACAGCTATAATCACAGCAGAAGCCGAAGATGAATTAATTCGTAAGATTAAACTTACTATTGAAGAGGTACATACATGGTGTACAAATAATAAGCTAATATTAAATTCAACTAAAACCGAATACATCCAATTTCATTCCCCTAGACAAATCCCTTTGAATAGTTATTTGTTGCAATTAGCCGGGAAAACAATTAAAAGAGCAGAGTCTGTTAAGTTTCTTGGTCTACACATTAATGAAAGTTTGGATTGGTCTTTACATGTAAATGCGATTTGTAAGAAGATAAATTCGGCCAATTTTATGTTATATACAATCAGGAATCATGTATCTCATGAAACCTTGCTAACCATATATTATGCGTATGTTTATCCACATTTGGCATATGGCATAATAAATTGGGGATGTAAATCGGAACTATTGAATCGATGTTTTGTTTTGCAAAAGAGAGCACTTAGAACGATTTTAAGAATACCAAAAGGACAGTCGTGTGTTTCACATTTTAAGGCTAATAAAATGTTAACTGTCCCTTGCATTTATATTTTAAATTGTGCCTCATTCAAAAAAAATCATCCAAATTTTTATGTTCAGAATGATGGCTATCATGACTATAATACTAGGAATAAATCGAATGTAGTTACTGAAAGACATAACACACAATTTTTCAAAAACTGTGCAATGTATCAAACAGCAAAATTTTATGAATTTTTACCAGCATGTTTGAAAGAAATAAAAACCAGTAAACTTTTTCGCACAAAATTAAAGAATGTATTGATCAATAAAGAGTTTTGCTCTATTAAAGCTTTTGAGAGTAATAAAATGTCTGAAAAAGTATTATCAGGATTATAAAATAAACAAAATTATAAATTTACATATACATTGTATTGACTGATATATATATATGTATGTATGTGTATATATACATATATGTATGTGTGTGTATATGTGTATGTGTATGTATGTATATATATATATATATATATATGTGTGTGTGTATGTGTATGTATGTATGTGTATATATATATGTATGTATATATATATATATATATGTATGTATATATATGTTCCACATAAACTAAAATTTATCAGTATTAATGGTGACTTTGGCTTGTATTTTGTTTTTATTATTATTGTCAGTGATTGTGTTTGATAGTGTTAAATAACTTATGTAAATGTGTTTAAGTTTGATGTTTTTATGTTGTATTTTGTCCAATTTTGACTTGAACATATGTTTGTCTTGTACAACCAAAAAGAAGTTCCAAAATAAAAATAAATAAAAATAAATAAAAATTTTCAACTATAATTGTCATACTCTGTGTTTTTAATATTCTATCAATCATCCATATAATTCTGACAGCCTTTACAATATGTTACCATATTATAAAACAATAAACATATAATTGCAATAAAATGTAAATAAATCATAATTTAATGAGCATGACTATATTTTATAATAAACGAAATCGATCAATTAACCTACAAGAGCGTAAATGATATTATATTTCTATTTTAAAATGAATCAATACAACCAGATGGTGTGCAAGTCGACTTGCCAGAGAATTTATTTCAGTAGAGGTCACTTAAGGTCATTGGTGATGATTCATCTGATCTCAAGAGCAGCAACAAGGAATAAATTGAACGGCAAATTTAAATTACCTGCAAGGTAGAATTCTGATCACGTCCGAGATTTTATATGGCTCAATACAGATGGCACAGCATTCGCCCTCGCCTTGCAATTCCTGAAACAACAAATTAATTAGCCACTAATTAACTTTACATCATTTAATAATGTAATTTTTTTCTCTTTTTACACGGATACACCCCCAAGAGCTTACAGCTCGCGGAAGGTTATCGGTATAGGGATAGTAAGGTAGGGAAAGGATGATGGCCACGGCCTGTTATGAGTCCCAGCATTCGCTGAGGTGAGACTGAGGGAACCGTGGAAAACCTCAGTCAGGACGGAAACCTCCACTTTTTATGAATGGACTAAAGTGATGTCAAAGTCTGGGGAACCACACACAAGTGCATTAATTTTACATTATTTGAATTACAGTGAAAACTATCGTAAAGCTAATCATGGTGGATTAGGGAGGAATAAATGAAAAAAATAATCTATGCAATTAGATAATTTAATTAATGAGATATTTTACAAGAAAATAACTAACTTAATTATAAATTATTTTTAAGTTTTACGATACGATAATTCAATAATATTTTATGTAGGTTATCTTTTTATGTCACCTGGATCGATATTTAATACTAACTTATTAATATATTCTTGTAATCATAATAGCATGTTAAGTTATTAATATCTCTTTCATTAATTAAATCGAAGTTTCTAAGTACCTTGGAATGTATAGAAAAATGCAGTTATAGATAAGTCTCCATTATATGTTGGTATCGTAATTTAAATTTTAAGCATTTTTTTTATATATATATATATACATACAGTATAGATGCACCTAGGGATAGCTCGAATGTTACTTAACTTGCAAGATTTGCTGGACATGCAGTGTCAAAATATAAAGATTTGATAGTATCTATAGTCTAGCCATCCCAAGAAGTTAAATTTGACCCGATTGCATAGATGAGGTCTAACTCTAAGCCAGGCGTAACTTTGATTCTTTTGACTGTCGCAATAATCGAAATTATTAAAGTTAGGCCTGGCTTAAAGTACGACTGTGACAATCTAAATCATCAAAGTTAGTCCTGGCTTATAGTTAGACTTCATCTACGCAATTGAGTGATTTAATAAGTCTCCATAGAAAAGTAACTCAAGCATGGGTAATGTTCACACAGCCTAGAGGTGTGTTCAATAAATTACTCTAGAGAAGGTCAATGTAAAGATCGATACTCGGCAGTGCTTTGACCCGGCAACAGCAGGTAACTCTTACCTTGTCCTCGGAGCGAATGTTCTTGGTGGGGATCTTGGAGAGCGCCTTCTTAGCCGCACTGCACAAACGCCTCTGAAAAAACAACACCATCGTCAAATTTTGCTTCACAAAGAAATTATTGTAAAAAAAAATTGAGACTAAAGTGGGGTTAAAGCGCTTCGTGCATGCCCCCCTATAATTTTCTAAATTAAGAATCAAATTTAATACATCCTCCTTTGTGGTTCAGAGGGGAACCTTATCGTGAATTAATTATGCATTTATGGTCAGTAAATTAAATTAATTTAATTTAATAATTAAATTAAAATCAAAGAAATTTTGCTTTTAGAATTTATTTGACATTGTAATTAAAGAATAAATATTAAAAATTGGTATATCATACGTCAGATGCAAATGTAAATAACACTAAATATTATGTTAAAGGTAATAATATAATAATAAATATATTATCTTAAGTCAAATAGTAAATATATAACTTGTTATAAGAAATTAACTGATTTGATAATGGATCTGATATTGTACTGCTCTTATTTATTAAGATAATGAAAAAAGCTAAATAATTTATGAGTGCGAAATATATGTACAGATTTTATTATTCTGATTTTTACTACGTATATATAGCTTATATAAGTTTAATTCCAAGTTATTTGAAGGTAAAAATACTGTATAATAAAATATATACGTAATTACAAAAACAACAAAAGGCGTCATTGCACGCTCTGCAGATTCGTGCGGTGCTTTAAAGTTTGTTTTAGTTTAGACTTAAAAAATTAATATTTATAAGATTCATATATTATTATACAGTGTATAATGTATATATTATGAACATAATTAAAAAATAAGATAGAATGATAGCATATAAAGGTTCAAAAGCCTTTATGTATAAAAATATGAAACTATAACAAAATATAATTACGTTTTTTTTTTAACATTGTCATTGAACCTTCATTAAAAAGACATAAATTTTTCTCTTCGTGTGACTCACACGAGTCAATTTTTATGACGCGAGGTCATGACAATCACTCTCACGCTGCAGCCAGAGACATAGCGGCTCTCAGATAACATCAGCTATAAAATACTTATACTATTGTCACTCCATTCTTTTTTCCCGATTAACAAAAAGAAAAAAAAAAAAAAAAAAATGGGGGGAGAACTTGACGTCTTTTTCGATCCGTAAGAAAAGCATTGCACAGTTGAAGGGATTTTTTAGAACACTATTTAACGTATTTAATAAGAGGTCTGTTCGTAAACCATGATCGGTGTACATTTTCTGCACCCAATCGACCTTATGCACATGGACATAAGGTCGATTGGGTGCAGAAAGTGTACACCGAACAGGGTTTACGAACAGACCTATAAGGTTATGGTGAATTAAAATATACTTCAAACTGTCAAAAATTATTATTCTCTACCTTTTCTTACCACTAAGCACTTTATTTTAATTTTTTTGAAGCGAGTTACAGATTTTTGAAATTTAAATTTTCCAAAAGATAACATTAGTGCCCACTTTGACCTGCGTGACCTTGGAGGGATTCTGACTTACCGCGAGCCGATCCTTGGCGTGGATGTAGCGGAACCTCTGGACGTAATAGAAGACGAGCCACGTCAGAGAGATGATCATGAGCACGATGAACGAGATGGACACGAACAGAACCGACGTCCTGGAACCACACAAATCACACATGGGTTACAAGAGCGGTCACTGCAATACCTCCTATAATAGATGTTCTGCTGCTGCAGCTCTAATTGGGGAAAAAAAACAATTAACAATTAAAAAAACAGGCAATTTTAGGAGACGTATAAAAGACATGTCTAAATTTCAAAAGAGTTCCCTCTTAATTTATTTGATCGGGGCAATGTTGGAAAAAATTGTGATCGATACATACTTACAGAAATTAATGATCTTAAACTACGTGCCTTCATAAAATAAAAGCAATTGTATAAGGTTCGAATGAACGTTATTATTTAAAGTTAACTTAATTATATTTTTCGCCATGAAAAAAAGAGACTCAGCGTTCAAATCGAACAGTTTTATCAAATTTTTTTTGTTTACTTTTACTTTATTTTGTACTATTTACTTGGAAAATATTTCAACAGATGGATATGCTGTTTTTAATGTTTACATTTTTAAATCTCGTCCAGTCTAGACGAGGAGTGTTTTGAAATTCCTGACCTTTCATCAACTACGAAAAATAAGCGAAACAAATGTTTAATATCTGTATATATACTCTTCTAAATACTTCTAGTTGTAATTTTATCTTATCAAGTTTCCTTGCTCTCGTCTCAGTTTCCGGATGTGACATTTCCAACTGTACTTCTGCAGTAATTGTATGATGTAGCTGTAATAATTGCAGTACTTAAACGATCATAATAAAAGAAGTCTTGTTATTTGCTACATTATTTCTCTCACACTACGCAGTAGATCAGGGGTCTTTTATGAGAGCAAGGCTTAAAATAATATCAAAAACAAATAGTTTACAGTATGGTGAAACTGTGACTATTATTTATTACATTATGACTCATTGTGAAAGGACACAAGGGATTCTCCATGTATTTAATTTTAGTGCACCATCTTCGTACTTGTGACGACACCAAATGCCTAACTAATGAGACATGCTCACATTACGTAGCTCATTATTACGGATAGTGTCCGGGATGTTTGGGTGATTAGAAATAGACTGATACATATCGACTGATGACGTCATCAGAAAGTGTCGGTATCTAGAAGGTTCCTGATATTATGATTTGCTTATAACTAAATTTAAAAAAGCAATGTAATAATTTTAATAAAAGAACTTACGTATATAATAAAATGAATTTCTTAAAAAGATTATTCTTATTGGTATCAAGTTAATTAAATATAATAGACAATAAATACAATAATGGTTGCATTTTATTTCATAATTAGAAAATATACATAAAATTATGCTTTTCTGAATTTTTTCATATTTTTTGGAGTGTCCGGAACTAATTTAAAAAAAAAATATTTAAAATATCTGAATTATTAGGGTGGTACAAAATAGTTTTAAAAAATAGGTTATATAGTTAAAGATGGTACAGTCTTAAACAAAATTATTGTGAATTTATTTTAAGCAGATGTTATTTTACCTGCATGGCTTTCAGTAAAATTTCAATCCTTAGTACCTGAATTAGTTACTTTAGCTGTTCAGGTGTAGTATATATATGCACTAAAAATTAATTGAGAAATCGATCAAAATTTATCTGCTAAAAGCACATAGGTTACTATTATCTGGTAATATTGATGTTAATATTATTCATCAAGATAGTTGTTGTAACTTTTTGGATAATTTTGTTCGACTTTGAAATTATACTACCAAATAACGAAACACATAAAAAACATTTTTAAGGGGTAAACTCGCTGAATATATTGAGACCGTCTACTTCAAAACCGGTTCTTTGAATTTTCGATAAGAGCTATATTCCTTATCACAACATCTGAATTATGATGCCAATTTTTTAATTCAGATTTTTTTTTACTGGAAGTCAGTAGAAAAAATATTCTAAAAATAAATTCAGGCAAAAAATGTTAAGATTGAATATAACATGCATATTGCATGATAATCGAGAACGTTTGTTGACTTGCACGTGGCTGAATGACCTCTAACAGACTCGTGACCAACGTAATTGGCGTTTAACTTACCATGGCTTTTCATCACTCAATGTTAAACGTATATAAAAGAGGAGTTTTTGGGTGATTTCCCCACAATACCGCATACTATAAAGCGTTTATAATGAAAGAGTATGATGCGATGAATAAAAACGACAATATAATTTATGTTATATACAAAATTTGTGTGAGAAACATATAAGGTTAAGAAAATAAAAGGAATTTTGTGGAAATTGTATTTAAAATGATATTGTTGAAGTACCAATAATTAAATTTTAACTTATAAAATATAAAGGAAAAGAAATGTTGACGTTAAATGTTAACTTTGCTGTACTTTTTAATTCATCGTGGCAAATAAAATTGAAGCAAATATACACGCTCTGTCTAGCAAAGTTACAATGACTTCTTGGCGTGGCAAAAACGTCGTTCGTATTTCCTGTTAGCCGTGATAATTTTAAAGAAAAAAATGTAATTTCTGTTAAGGTTAATAAATGTTGACGAACACATTAATTAAAAACACCATAACACACTTGTGGTCTTCTTTTTCTACTAATATTTCCTTTTCATAAATATATACAATTCAAAATCGGATGCATAATTATAATATTATAATGTACGTCAATTATTAAAATTTAAAATACAGTAATTGAGCAATATATCTTTAATTTGATATTATAAGAATATGTTTTTGAGATTAATTGTTTGCTGTATTTAAAGTTTTTTTTTTGTTTTTATGATGCGCGCGTTGTAATTTATATTATATAAACATATTGTTGTATAATAAATATTATATTGCATAACAATTATAGGTATAAAAGTGTTATTTATTTAAATTATAATAATGTAACATTACCTGTTGCTAATAAAACACGAAAGAATATTATTTCTACAAGCAAGTTATATAAAGTTTATTAAGTAGTGTAAAAGTGCATGCTGCGATAATGTTAAATATATACTCTGAATGTTGTATTTTACAGGGCTGTATAAAACTTGTTTTATTATTGTATACATTTTACATGCTGCGTCTTCATTTTAGTAGATTATTAAATCTAAAATACAGAAACAAATAAATAGAAAATATAATTCACAATTTAATATCTCAAGATGCTTGCTCCTCTGTTTAATTTAAAATTTATGTAATGAATTTTGTTGCTGCGTGGAAGTTCCACTCCTTGTAAAAATATTTGTTTATGTCGGGGGAACATGTGTTCACATTACAGCAGGATGTTAGGTGATAAGAAGAGATAAGTCGTCGTGTTTGGAACGGATCTGCAAGAATAGCTATCACCAGGCAAACGACACACGTCTATATATGTCATGCAGCAACGACGCTATATAATGCCTGCATGGTGAGGACTTTACATGGCAACAATATACGGAATAAGAAGCTACAAATAGAGATCACTTAATTCTTTAAAATACAGTCAAATTTACATGATATTCCCTCCGGAAGTAGCAGGAAGTGTAAAGTTTCTGGCCTTCCTATTCATATTTCAGCGTTCAAATTTAACACATAGGTCATTACAGAGTGGTTTGAAGTAGAAGTATAAGTTTCAAAACTGAATTAAAAACAGAAAAGCTATAAACTTCACACTTCCGGCTACTTCCAGAATGAATTTAAAATTAATTTGATTGTATGTATATCTATAAGAAATAAGTGACATTTTCTGTATTGCAAACAAACCATACAATGGAATAATTGATAACAAGGCTACCTTTCATGAAGTGAAATAGACGATATGACAGTGTATTTGTCCCATTATGAAGCTGATATTATAATAAATAATTATGAAAATATATATATTTAAATTTTAATTTACAAGATAAGATTTGGTAATGCGCTGCTGCAATGGTTGCAATGAATCCAGAAATAAATATAATTTAACATTAATTAATATTAAAAAATGAGACACAAATTAATTCAGTGCACTATTTTTCTTGTTTATTTTTTATTTATTACTTTCCCGTATGACTAACCTGTCTATTCAAGAGTAGAGCCTATAAATTTATTTATTATACAAGCATACAAGTTTTGTAAACAACATTATTAATTATAAGAGAATAATTGCACTGTGTTGCAGTTTATATTTTGTTATAAAAATAATAAATATAATGTGCTATGTTTCTCCGATGGTCTTAATATTTACGAATGGTGCAGGTTTCTCGCGAGTCACTCGTCGAGTTCCAGCAGTGTACCAGGCGGTGCTCACGTGGGGTATGCACGTGCAGCCCCAGCTGTGGTGCCCCCTCGACGCGGGACTTGTTAAAATAAACGACACGAGACAAGTTTACTAACAATTAGCCAATATTTAAAAGAGCTTGCGTATTACTTTTTTTTTTACTTAATGGAAAATAAATGTTTGTTTATAAAATTATATAGGACATGTTAAATCTAATTTTAAATGTTTTAAAAACTAGTAAAATGTAAACAATTTGTATGTTAAAAATGTACCATGTTAACTACAGACACGAGCTGAGACATTTAAATATGTTGAGTGTTGCATGCTTGTTTTTTTAAAGTCACTCATTTGAAGACTTCATAATTATTTTAAGAAAAATTATTTATTTTACTACTTCTGCAGAGTATATTTTGAAATGATTTTGCTAATATCAAAACTTAAATAGTGACACAATATAGGTCTGTCTGTAAATACACAATCAGAAAGAATCGATTTTTTTGTGATGAACCTTTTGTACATGGAACATAAGGTTCATCGGTTTCATCACAAATAATCGATTCTTTCTGATTGTGTATTTTTACGAACAGACCTAAAGAAAAATATTCTTCTCTATAAATCAATATCTCAGCTTTTTTCACGTAATATTTGTTATTAATGTTGATGTTTAATTTATATAACTTAACAATGGCTTAATCAGCTTAATGGCGGCTTAATTACTAAGTAGTAAATTCTTGAACTCTTATGTAAATAAAATGTTGATATGGGTAACAATATAAACGAAAATAAAATAGACTTGTATATTCCTTTAAATTATTAATCAACAAATTAATCGATATTAATCAATATTTTTTTAAGTACCGAAACGTTGTAATAATTAACTTATACATTGGAGTACATAACTGAACACGTGCAAATACAGAGAGAACAACTTTTTTGACGCAGACGTAAAAGTTTTACGACGGACCTTGATTTGTCTCATTTAGTCCTCTATAATAGTCTAGCTTCTTGCACCTCAGGAAATGATTGGTACATGCCTTGGATTTGCCCTCTCAGCTCTAAATGTTTAAAATAATGAAAATGTCACATTTTTATGACGAAATTAAATAGTTGAAATTTCATAATTCAAAATAATTTAAAATTCAAACAATAAAAAATTATTTCACGATATAGAAACTCCAACACATGACGTTTTCAGCAAGTCTATTTTTTTTTAATTTGTTTATGACATTTCTAGGTTAATTTTCATGATTTATAAGAGCAAGAAGCTTTTTTTTTATAATTAGTATATACTTTAAAAAAAAACGCAACTGGAGCAGCAGTGTCTAAAATAAAATAAATAAGGCATATTACAAAGCAATCTTGATTAGTGCTATAGTTGTCATAATCAGCTAGCTTGTAGACACAAAAAAGAGAAAAACAAGGTACTTGTGTGCTTAGACCAATAGAAAATAACTAGAATTCAACTCATCAAAATGATTCCTAGAAGGGATGAAAATAATGTATTACTGGGAAGTAATATGTGTACATGATACTCGTCATGAGCTCACATTACGAATCTGTTTTACGAAATGATGGAGAAAAATTGTTTTCCTGTAATACTTGGAAGAAGACTAAGATCAAAGGTCTCAATTTCCGGTCACCAAAATACGCCAGGAGAAAAATGATACGACTGGAGTAGTGCGTACATGTTCGGTAATTGAATATTCTGGGATTAATTTCCAGGAGTTCTCAGTAGTCATTATTACGATCATGAATAATTGGAATTAAAAATATATTGTGTATTTTATTCATTTCTCTCTTTGGATATAGAATATATCACTTAAAAATTATAAGAATTTCCAAGAAAAAATATATTGATTTATCTAAACAAAAATAATAAAAAAATGTATTGCTAACATTGTTATTAGTAATAAAAAGAGGTAAAGCATATAGAAATCTTAATAATTGACGAAAAAATCTGTAATAATCAAGTACATCTTGGTCTTCTTTAACAGCTGTAATCAAGTTATTATGAATTAGACCACAATATTGTTTTCCACATTATATTCGAAAGTATATCGAAAGTACAGTCAGATATTTGATACTTTTATTTTTCGTTTACGGATGCAACTGGAGCTACGATAAGTATAATTACGTGGACACGGTCGAGAAAGCTCTCAGAGAGATGATGCTAGATCTCAAGTTCCATACTAAAGAAAAGTGACCGTGAAAGTACACTCTGCAATGCGTACATTGCACGTATACGGTTATATTCTAATGACTGCAGAGAGCCGTCGGCAAAACCGATAGTTCGCTGAATATAGTCAAATTTATTTAACATTCCTGCCGGAAGTTGCCGGAAGTGAAAGGTTTCTGTCCTTCCTGATCTTCTCTGAGGTTTGAAAATTTGTTAAGCAAGTTAGTACTCGTATTATAAACTTCTCTCAAAATTCAAATAGGAATTGAAAAGTCAGAAACCTCTCATTTCCAGCTACTTCCGGCGGGAATTTCAAATAAATTTGGCTGTATCGTCCATACAGTATGATGGTGATCGAGGAATTGAAAGTCAATAGCATGACCGCATGGAAACAAGCCCGTAACCAGTTTAGAGACTTTCTTAGATCTGCGCTTTATCTTTAAATTAAAGTAAAAACCATTGTTGTTGTTTTTAATATGTTATACTTTTAATTTGTGTATGTCAGTACAGAAATAAATATTGTTTGTGGATTATATATTATTTTTTAAATGTTTTTCTACTGTTTATAACAAATCATTGTGATACATTAATTAATAATAAAAAAGGTGGAGTAAATAAATTATTCATAATGAAACTTTTGTGTATACTATATAACAGCTGTAAAAACCTATAGTTTTTTAGAAAATATATATATTTTTTTAAATGAAGTTAAATTTAAATAACATAACTTATAATTCTTTTTTTTTTTTTCTTCATATTATAATAAAAGCTTGCACATATGTTTTTCTATTTTAGTCTTAACCAGACATAAACATTTGATACGAGGAGGAGGGCCCCATACAAAGATAACTTTGCATGAAGTATATATGGTCTACCAAAAAAAAAAAAAAAAAACACATGCACACACGGGCGCGGTTGTACGAGAAAAGATTTTTTAACATTCACGTCTCTATATTGAAGGACCTTGACTGCTGACGCCGCCGGTATCTTTTGCATATAAAGGCAAGTTATACCCACATGAGGCAGCGACCAACACTTCCGTGTGTGGAGCAAGTGTTACCTGCTGGCCTTGAGTGTTCGACCGGCCCCACCTGCATCAGCTCACGGCCTGATGGTGTGTCCACGAGGTGGTGTTGCGGGGGAGACAAGAAGAGCGGAAGGTGAAAGTGATGCGTACAGGCCACGCACGATGTCGGGAGAGTGAAAGCAAATCAGCTCTAGTCTAGCCACGTATAAGAGAGTGAAAGCATAGAAGCATTTATAAATCGTGAGGAGCTCGATATTTTGTAACTTCCAAAAATGTAACTCATATATATTTTTTTTTGTCACCATTCCATTCTAAATTTTTAGATACTTAATGGATCTAATATCATACAAAATAATTCAAAATTTTTTCAACGAAAAGTACTGAAAGTAAGATCAAAATTGGAACAATTTTGTACTGACACAAAGTTAACTGAAATCCATTTATATAATATCTAAAAATTTAGAGTGATATCCTTGATCTTTAATGATAGTTTAGTGCTTTTTCGCCATCTGATTGCATTTGTATGTATATACCAGTATCAAACCATTCTGGAGAAATACAACAGAAAATATTTAAATCCTTGATCCTGTCTTATAGTTTGTAGTGTGTAACTAATATTTACAAAACCCTGCCAAAAAAATATAGGGTAAAATACAATTGAATTGTTTGCCTTTCGCTCTATTAATTTTTCTAGCTTACAATTTAAATACTTGAGCTTACATAAACATAAGCAGCGTTCCACCAAGCGATTTACACGATGAGCATGACTATATGTACAATTTAGCTCCCTCTACTTAGGGGTTGATTGTGACTCACAAGTAAAAACAGTTGAAAATTGTGATCCTTCTTGGGTTGCATACACTTGGTAACCGTTGATATCCGTACCTTCAGAAAAAAAAAAATCAGAACTAAGAGTGACAACTTGTTTAAAGTGTACTGAAGGTATTCCAAACTATTCTTTTGAGCAAGCTCATTGCATTCTTACAATGATTATTAATAAAAAGCAACAAATATAATGGAGTATCGACAACCTAATTTTTTATTGTAGAAATGGATAGAGGGTGCAAAGTTATGCTACCCTGATTTTTTTCAGCTTTTTTACAGACTATTTTAAAAAAAAATATCGAAAGTCTTTTTTGTGACGTCACAAGGATAGAACTTACCGCCGCGTGACGTCACAAAAACAACTTAAAATATTTTTTTTTAAAATAGTTCCAGGGCTCTAAAAAATCTGAAAAAAATCAGGGTAGCATAACTTTGTAACCTGATCCATTTCTGCAATAAAAAAAATTGAGGTTGATACTCCATTTGTATAATGATATTTGCTGTGTATTATACTGTTGATAATTAAAGCACGATTAAAGGATTAAAATTAAGATTAAAGCATTTACTTGCATGGAATTTTGGGTATGGCAAAGCTCATGATAAATAAAATATGTTTGTCTTGTTTTAATTAATACCTCTTATCTTATCTGGGATAGTGAAAAATTGAAACAGCGAAAATGGTAAAACTACGGGTTTAAGCTTATTTTTATTTAATAATGAAGACTTTGTTTTTGGGTTTCAGACAGATAAGAATAGCTTAGATGAGATTATACTCGTTGATGATACAGATGTTTGAGAGATAAAAACACATTCAATGAATTTCCTGACATTCCTGTGAATTTATTTGCTAGAAGTCGTAAACACGAAAATATAATGAGTGTAACACCGAACAGCGCACGTGGCTTTTTAGACTGAGACACTCAAATAATTAATAAATGTCCATTTTTCGTTATTAAACTCGCCATGAGGTTAGGTAACTTGTTTTGCATTAAGGGACTTTTCCATGGAGCAATGTCAAGTGAGGCGTGGCGGGAGAAGAAAATCGCACTTGCTTCAATCTCGTATGGCGGCCATGTTGGCGATAAAATCGCTCCCCGCAAGGTGAGGAAATCCCAAGCCTCTGATTGGCTGCGGCACGCGATTTTTCGATTTTCCCCGCTCCATTAATGAGCCTATATATGTAATAGGCTCTTTATCCTCCATGGAAATACCAACTTTAAAACCGAGTGTCGAGGTTTGAAGGTTTGAAGACGTCATCCTACCATTGCACTGCATGAGGAACTCGGTCATTCGATAAAATTACTTAACCTCATGGCAATATGATAGGAAGGATGTGGAATCTACTTTAGGCTTTTGCTCCTTTTTCTTTTACATCCTCCCTGTATTTTTGTCTGATTGTGCTCAATAAAACATTACTTATGATTAGAAAAGTAATTTTGTCAACTGACCTGTTGATGCTGCTGTAGGGTCTGGAGCAGAAGCTGCCCACAGTGATGATCATGGTGACCCGTGTGCCGTTGTCCAATCGCTGAGCCAAAGCCTCGCCCTTCCACAGGTACGTGAATACCGCACTGATGTCCCCTGAAACAAGCGAGACAAAGGTAAGAACTCAAATCTCATGTTTGAGCACGTATTTTTTAGAGTGCAGGAGAGACGTTAAGGTACATTTCCATGGAGCGATGTCAAGCGGGGCAAGAAAGGCTCACTTGGTTTAATATCATATGGCGGCCATGTTGGCGTGAAAATATCGCTTTCCCGCAGCGATTCAAGGGAAAGTGAGAAAATCGCGTGCCGCAGCCAATCAGAGGCTCGAGATTTCCTCGCCTTACGGGCAGCGATTTTATCGCCTGTGCTTTTCTCGCCCCGCTTCCTCTCGACATCGCTCCATGGAAATACACTTTTACACAATTTAATCACAAGTTCAGAGACTAATTCTGACGAAGTTTTAATTCTCTATTTGAAATCTAGGCTTAACGTTTCTGTAAAATACAAAATCATAAATAACATAAAAGAGAGAATACATTTTACGTAAGAATACTTGTTGAACTACGTATATTACATATCAACTTTGGAAGCCTGTTGAGTCGAATAGACAAATTCTTTTAGGCTTTGCTATTCATAGAGAAGCCCCGAGGACAAATGTATAGAGCTTCTTTTGACGGCCGTGGCATGCACGGTCGCGAATTAATTAAGTTATGCATGTAAATGTGATAAAGTGCATTCGTGCCAAATAAGAGTGAAACATGTTGCAAGTATGCACCTACATTATTGTCGCGTGTATGCAATGATCTGAAAAAAAAATCAGAGCACCATAACTTTGCACCCTCTTTGCATTTCTGCAATAAAAAAAATTAAGGTCAATACTCCATTATCTCAAGTGAAATTTTTCACAAAAATACATTATCTTATTTTTATATAAGTGTAATGGTATTAACTTGATATTCAAAATATATTTTGCAGTAAGCAAATGAAATAAAAACCTTTAACTCTCAAGATGTTTTGATAACATGCAGCAAATATAGTTTTTAATAAGAAAGTTCCAATAAGGAAATCCATAGTCGAAAACGTATTGAGTTACCAAATTCAATATAATATTTTGGAACATCGATATTTTTAGACAAATTGAATTATTACTTTAGCAGTCACATTTGCATTTCTATACGTTATTAAATTTGTAACTTGATCAATATACGACAAATATTATTGAAATGTACACCGTACCAAAAGTAAGATAATAATCCCTGGTTTAAATATTTAAAAATGTAGTTCTATAATACATTATGAGTCAATTATTTTAAAAAATACATTTCTTTCTATTTTTGGAAAGGACTGTATTACTAATAACGTTATATAAGAAGAGGTCACTGACAAAATAAGGCTTCTGGAAAATGCCTGGAAATGATCAGATTGGTAAAACCAAATTTAGATAAACTTAAATCTAAAAAAAACAATGAAAAACTTCATATAAAACCTTAAATTTAAAATAAAAATAATATTTCAATGCAATTATGTAATTTCCCAATTTCACAATAATTATATTTTATATAAACAAGCCATTTGAAATATCCTTATATAAATAATAACATTAATTAGTCTATACAGCACTGTAAACAAATAAATTAATTAAATAATCCTTCCTTTAAAATAATAAAAAAATAATAATAATAATACAATTAAACTATACCAATATACAATCACAATAGACAATAACAAAAAAAAAAAACATAATAATAAGGAACTAAAAATTTGAAGCATGATTTTTTTATATCAATTTGATTTATAAATTGTGTCCTTCAAGTATCTACTAAATCGTCGTCGTGCTCTCTCTTTGTGCAGCATAAAGGACTGCTGGCGCGGCGGGACGATCGCCTTGGCCCTCGCGGCCTTCAACTCTTACCGTACCTGCACGTGTGTGGATATGACAGCAGCGGATATAAATCGCTGCTTCGATTGCTGCGGGGAGTGCGCTAAACCGTAGCTATGATATAGTCAAATTAATTCAAATTTCCTCTACAGAAGTAGCCGGAAGTGTGAAGTTTATAAATCTTCTGTTTGAAATTCAATTTTCAAACTTAACAGAGTGATTTGAAGTACAAATGAATGAAATTGAACGCTGAAATATAAATAATGAAGACCATGCAGAAACCTTATATTTCCGGCTACTTCCGGAGGGAATATCACGTAAATTTGAATGTAATTTCAAACAAAATAATAATGTTTTTTTGAGGTGGTCCTATGAGGATATATTAATAATTGGTTTCCAAAGCAGGAAATATTGATTTTCAATATTTTATCAAACTTTTTAAAGGTGTATACGTAGGAAGCAAACACTGCTCAAGATATGAAAAATTTTATCTTAGAAAATTTCGTTGTGAAAATAACAGTGAGCTATAAATAAATAATATAAAATACATTCTTGGTTAATTTATTTAGTAAAAGACAGTTAAACAATATAACTATCTAAAAATGTTAGATATGCACTTCTCATCATTCAAGACAGCAATTAACATTATAACATTATTATTGTATATATTATGTTATATCAATTAACTATAATGTGTGCTGTTCTAATTTGTTAATGTTTTAATGCATTTATTTTTTATTTACATCAATTTTGGTTTTTGAACAGTCACATAAAATTTCAAAAATTTATAATTAAATTATAGGCTAATTATAATATATTTTTGATGAATATTCATTTAAAATTACAATAATTTATTCTTAATTCATCAATATTATAATGACATTATAAACTAGATTAAACTAGTTTTTTAATCATAATACGTGATACGTGTCAATGCCACATCGATAAACATTTAGCCACTGAACATCAACACAACAACAGAAACTCAATCAATAGCCACAAATAATACATTGCTGCATCCACCGTGTAAACATGTCCCCGTTTGGACTGCAACGCCCGAGTGACTACGTCCACTAGCTGATGATAATTACACAGTTGGGAAGTTCACATGCTGTATGATCGTAACTTGGCAGCTTTATTAACAATAACATGAAAGTACATTGAATTGCATGCTAATTATGTTACAATATATAGAAATGCAGCAATGTGGCACTAATTATGTAATATTACTAAATAATATGCAATCAATGTCATACAAATTCTAACTTAATATTAAGCTTTGTATGCAATTTATTGCTCCATATTATATAATATTATTATTGCTTACATATGTATTTTTTTCTATTTTAGTTTTGTTAGCTAATAACATTTTAAATGTTATCATTTAATTTACAAAATAATAAACCTTGCAATGTTTTTATTTTCTATTTTAAAGCTTGGAAAATTCGACACTTTATAATGTTTTAAACAGACATTAATAAAATGAAGTAATGGTGCAAGAAATATTAATTGATTTACACGCATGACATATTAGTGTATTATATATTTTACATTCTTCCACAGTTACAGTACATAATTACGCACTTGAATAAACAACTTGTAACTGGAAATTTTTAACATTATTTTAACTGTCGAGAGTATAATAATTATGCATGTATGTTAATTTGACTCTTGAAACTTTATTGCATTATATTATGTCACTATGTCAGGGTTTCACTCTTTCAAAAGTTTCAAATTTAATATAAACAGAAAATCCAGAAACTTGTTATAATATCTTAATGTGTTTTTTTTATATAATATTGCAACTCAGAGAAAACTAGGAAAGTACTTTTAAATGGTAAATTAAATAAAAAATATATAGGCTAGGATTGTAAACTTGTATGTTGTAAAAGAGACATATGCGCACGTCTGCCTAGGATTGTGCACGAGGCCAGTGTCACGTTGGACGAGTCTAACACCTCGTGCCACGTCCGACCTGCACTTACCAGACTTCCAAACACGTGTTTCAATTTCCTCACCGAATGCGTCAATTGTAAAAGAGAAGACCAACAAGTTTTAATTACATCATGTTAATATTTATTTCAAGGAAAATTTTCTTAGTATTTTAAATATCGAATTTAAATGTTAATAATTGAAACTAGAAGTGTATAAATGAATCTCTTATCAAACAGTTAGTTAAATATTATATACTCGTTCACTTTCTTTAATTTCTTTAAACGTTTATTGCTACCTTCTTTTTTTTTTTTACTAACATAATTATATGCCATGTTTTACATCGAATAAGATTGTGTATTTGATGTGTCAAAAGCATTGATTGCAGTTGCACCACGTACCAGAATCGTGCGCGCGCATCTTGACACAACGAATTGATTGTTTGCACCACTGCAGTCAGTTGGAGAATTGGAGCAAAATGTTCACTTAGGAAATATGATTAGGTCCAAGTTGAAAACCAATTCGTCTCAAATCACAAAGTAATTAGATACAGTATTCACATTAACAAAACTTTATACAATTAACACAATATATTTTAATGTTTAATACAACACAAAATTTGTGTTTATTTATGGAAACATTTATTATACATTAAGTCTTTAACTTATTTGAATCAATAACTACAAAAATAGTAGAAGATTAATTGATTGTACGCATTGTAAAGTCAAAAGGTCTGTTCGTAAATATACAATCAGAAATAATCGATTATTATTGATGAACCTTCTGTACATGGAACATAAGGATCATCAATAAAAATCGATTATTTATGATTGTGTATTTACGAACAGACCTAATATCATATAATATGACAACATGTATACTATAAGTTTAAAAAAAGCGAATTTGTTCAATTTGGCCAACGCATATCAATTACTACCCTTATATTCTCATCAAGAGCAATCTTGGTGGTCGCGATTATTAATTAGGTCAGGAGATGAAACAACAGACTTGAGGTCTTTGACCCCTCACCGTCTGTCGACAAGACGGTTCCATTATTCTTTAGCGTCTTGTGCATGCTGCACCACCAAGGACACAATTATCCAAGCACCGTCTCATCGTTTCTATGTATAGTAATTGCAATTAAAAGTTTGAGAAAGAGATTGGATTATTAATTAATTGAAGCAGTCATAAAAAATAATATCTGATTTTGTTGGGGTAAGGGATTTGTTTTTATTGAAAATATGAAATGTATGCACATTTTTTTCTAGAGGGGAGGAGGCAAACTCTCATTATCATTATTTGTTAGGTCTCAGAAAATATTCACTCAATTTTAAAAGCTCTAATTTTAAATACAATATTCATCAAAGGAATACATATATATTTTTAAAATAATGAAATTTTCATGTTCTTTTTGCTAAATGGAGAGTAGAATGAAGGAATAAACTTTGTGCTTTACCGCAGGCCAAATTGGATTACGAGCTGTCTAGTTATAGTTTGTGTTGTAATGAGATTTAGACGAGACGTTTGCAACGTCACAGTTGGCGGAATAATTTGTCGCTCTGCTGGGAAATGTAACCCAGGTATAACACGCATTACTTTTTTATTCAAATATCAAGACAATGTTATATATTCAACCTTCTTTTTACTGTGATAATATATTTCATATTAATTGCAATCAAATTATGCAATGATTTTGTTTTAACCTTGTCAAAAATGTCAAATAATACATATTTTATAATATGACAGTATTTCTCATTTCTATTGTAAAAATAATATGTACGTACAACTTGAATTCCTTTGAAAAACTGCGCAAAAAACATGCTGGGGAGTTGCAAAATCGTGAAAATTGTGGCACTGAAAATTAAACAGACCAAGTTTGCACAAACGTTGAAAATACATCGGAAAAATCTTCTTGAAATTTGCACCTTTTTTCTTGAAATTAGTGCTCTGATTTTTTGAGAATATTTATATAAAATAATTCTGAACAACACTACTGAATGTTTTCAAAACAGATTTAAAACTAATTGTAATGGAAGTTAATGAAACATCAACATTGAAATTGTTTGTGGAAAAAGTTATCAGATAGCTCATTAAGAAAATTGCTCAGGCTCTAAAAAAAAATAACAATAAATTTAATCGAAAAGAATGACAAATTAAATAAAAATATTCAATTCAAAATAGTTTTGTTGCTTTCCAGCTTATGCACATCGATTATATGGACTTAAATAAACAATGATGAAGAAAAATGTGTTTTATTTCTTCGTTATAATATACATATGGAGACGTGATGTATTTCTTTTTCTCATTTAATAAACAGTAAATTGAAAGACTTCGATTTTTTTATTTTTTTATTTCAAGCTATTTAATATTTGTTGTTTAATTATTTTTTAATTTGCATAAAAAAATAAAAGTCAGTAGATGAGCGATATGAAAATTATTGCAGTGAAATAAATTAAATTTACAATATCTGCACAAATTGCAAAGTGAACATAATGAAAATAGATTTAATGATTTGACCTATTTTTCATTAATTCTGATATTTAATAACTTTGTAAATTTATACTTTAAGTCAGAGAGAGAATACGGTGCATTTCATTGGGATTTTTTTTTTTTTTTTAATAATCATGGTTTAATAAAGATGTCATGCAAAAAAGATACTGGATTTAATAAAGTATCGACCTCAAAATTTTTTATTGCAAAAACGAATGGAGGGTGCAAAGTTATGCTATACTTTGATTTTTTATAGTCTGGGAACTATTGCTAAAAAGTTTTGCCGAGGCCGGGTTTGAACCCACGCCCTTTGTATAACTTTGTACCCTCTTTCTACAATAAAAAAAAAATACTAAAAATATTATTTTTATATATGTACTTTATACTTTATACGTTCCTTTATTAATTCAAGACAAAAAGAAATTAATTAAAACAAAAAGATAAAAAAATACAATATTTACAGTAAAAAAAAATATAAGTATAAATTCACTTTGATATTACAATCAAAAGTGCTTGTCTCAATTTTAATTAAAACTTTAGTTAATTAGGAAACCACATGTAAGTACGTTATTAGACATCATTATATACGATGAACATTTCTGGGAGGGAAAATTTCCTTGGGTATATAACGAAACCCTTTGGTACTGAACCCTGTAATTTTCTTGTAAGTACGGGGGGTGGGGCTCGAACCAACAACACACGTTAGAAGCTCGTCAAAGGAAGTGTGACGTGCTTCGTTAACAACTTTTGACTTGACGTGGTGACTCAAAACCTCAGCTCTTCGTGAATTTAAATTTGCCTCGTGTCACATTATGTATAAGAAATCCTTTGTGAATGTCACATTATTTTTTTTTTACTCAATGTGGTAGAATGCGTGTTCTTTATCGTTGTATGTGCTTTATTAAATGCATACTGTTAATATAATTGTATTTTATATTTATAAATTTGAATAAATTTATGTAATTATGTGTTTGTTTTCTTTTTTGTGATAGAATCTTATATGATTTTGTTATTTTTTTTTATTTAATTGAACTTGTGGACTATAAAGATGTTATTTCGATCATAGGCTGTACAGTAAAATATATATATATATATATATATATATATATATATATATATATATATATATATATATATATATATATATATATATATATATATATGAATTTATATAAATGAATAAAAAGAATTTGAATTGAAAGGTAGAGATTTCGACCTTATTGCAAAGTTTATTTTATTTGTATTGATGTCAATTTCAGTACAGTAAACTATCATTTCATATTAGTGTGGATGACAATAAAGGAGAAAAAAAAAATCAATTTGCTGTATTTTTGTTTCCATTCGGCTTTCTACTTTATTATTAATATTCGTGTAGCAATGTAGCAGTTTGTTATCTTTAATCATGCAGTACGCTATAGTTATGATAAATATTTATGTATTCATAAAATACGTATAAATCAATATAATATACTTTATGTTTATATATATAACTTAATCTGGGTTTAAAGTGTATAGGTCACCTAATTATGAGCCTGCGTGAAACATAATATTTACCATGTAAATGTAATCGGAGGTCGCAGAACATTGACCTTTATTGATTCTGTCCATTTTCAGAGCGTGAGTTCTCTTAAGAGTCGCGCCGCACAATCTAAATATATAATTACTGAAGATATATACTCATTAGAGTGTCTAATTACCACGGAAAATAATACTAGTGCGTTCAAGAGCGTCCATTAACCACCCAAGAATGTGTTGCTACCGTTATCACTCATGAGAAGTGTTTACCGAAATGTGTTAAATTTACGATCTAATTTAAAATAAAGTGTTCGTGTGAGAAAAGCATTGTATATGAAAACGTAATGTATTTAACGTGGAAAACAGAACAAATATGAATTATTTTTATATTTTTACAAAATGCTGTTTTCTTTATTTGAACTCAAATTCTCATGAACTTCATCGTAAAAGTTTGTTACAGCAAAGACTATTTTTTGTTAAAACAGAGCCGTCGTTAGGGTAGTGCAACCGGTGCAACCGCACTGGGCCCCGCGCTTTAGGGGACCCAGGAGGGGTCTGTGCTCTGTTAAGAAGGCCTCTGTTTTTTTAATGGCTCGCACAGGGCCCCGCGAAATCTTGCGACGGCTCTGTGTTAAAAGCAAAATGAATTATGAAGGAGAGCAAAAAGAAAATTGTATTTCTTAGAATGTATAAGGAAACAGTCTTAATTAATTTATTATTTCTATGAGTTCTCAGATATTTCAATTAATTTAATTCAATTTAATAAAATAACACTTTTAACGTTTTTGATTAAAAATAAGAAATGCGTAAAAATCATCAACAGTTACTTAAAACTTGAACAAAAATAATGATAATAATAAACCTTGATAATATTTATAATAATTGTTAAGTCCTACTTTTGTTGATAAACTAAATGCCTTGGGTTACATTTTTTTAGTTAAGGCCTTTACTTATATTACTACATTCAAACGTTAGTAACACTGAAACTAACATTTTAAATATATCTGCGAGCGTTTAGTCCTAACTCCTAACACCATACATGTGTGATATTCCTGCCGGAAGTAGCCGGAAGTGTGCAGTTTCTGGACTTTCTTTTTGTATTTTAACGTTGAAAATTCACATACATAGGTCAGTACTTCTATACTACAGAACCCTCTGTGAAGTTTCAAAACTAAATTACAAACAAAAATAGCCACAAAATTCACACTTCCGGCTCCTTCCGGAGGGAATTTCAAATTAATTTGACTGTACGTTGGAGGCAAACACTTTTAGTTTTAGTGTTACATGGACATTGTAGTGGTGGATCGATCTTTGTTAGACGAAGAACGCTGTAGACAAGATCCTTAGAACTTGAGCGGCTGTGTGGAGCTCGCAGGAGAGCCCGTAGGGGTGTCTTTGGGAGCAGTTATATGCGGGAAGATTACGTCGCCAAACACGTAGATAAAATTTACCTGTCTACAATGTTCAACATGAAGAATAAATCAAACACGAAAATATAGTAAATAACAATGGAGTATCGACCTCAATTTTTTTTTATTGCAGAAATGGATAGAGGGTGCAAAATTATGCTACTCTGATTTTTTTAAGATTTTTTACAGCCCTGAAAGCATAATTATTGAAAGTCCTTTTTGTGACGTCACGAGACGCCTCTCCTTAAGAAAAGGATAGGACTTGCCGCCGCGTGACGTCACAAAAAAAACTTTCAAACATTTTTGAAATATACTTTCAGGGCTGTAAAAAATCTGAAAAAAATCAGGGTAGCATAACTTTGCACCCTCTATTCATTTCTGCAATAAAAAAAAATTGAGGTCGATACTCCATTATGATCAAGGAGAAAAAGAGTAAGTGTTTTTGGTATACTGATTTATCGTTTGCTTGGTATAACACTCGTCGCCTTGGAAAATTTCCCATTTGCAGCCTTGTTAATTATCATGCCCTGTGTTATTCTTACGGGACATGGTATGGTGGTTAACAAGGCGCAAAGGGAAATTTTTCGAGGCGACGACTGTACATATAAAGAAGTTTAATTATTGTAGTAAATTATTTTAAGAATTATTCAGTATAAAAGTTTGATATATATATAATATAAAGATTTACGGTAAGAGAATGATTTTGTTTGATGTTTTTATAAATTATAATTGCAAAAATTAATTATCTACCAATTCACGAAGCAAGAAAATCAGTTTTAAAATTTCTTTTATTTTAATTAAAAAATATATTTGAACAGATTGGCGTATGGTAGCTTTTGGATGACAATTAATTAAACAGATTTTCAAACAGTGCGTATATTGTTTTTAATTAGTTTTTTTGTATTTTTAGTTTTTCCGCTGGTTCCAATTAGTTTTCACTAAATTTTCTATTAACAAGAAAAACGCCAAATAAAAAACACAAAGTTTGATGATGAAAAACACATTAGATTAAATTTTTTTCAATGCTTTTATTTGATTAAATTTAGGCTTAAATATATTTAAAGCCAAATTTATAAAAAAAATACATATTTATAATACATATAGAATTCTAAATTTTTAATTGAAATTTACATATTATGTATTATTTTTAACATGTTAAATATATATTTATATTTATTTATATAATTTATATATAAATATATTTAAGCCCAAATTTATAAAAAAAATACATATATTTATAATACATAATTCTAAATTTTTAATTGAAATTTATTTATTATGTATTATTTTTAAAATGTTAAAAACGTAAACATGTAAAAAAATATTTAAATTTCCTTCAGCAGTATTATAAAATTATATAAATGAAATAAAAATACACGTGTTTGAAAAGACATGAACTCGGATTGAATAGATTATAAAATAAATATATTAATATGTACGTCATGTACATGCGTACAACAGAGTCTAAATTTATACGAAATTTTAATTAAAAAAGTATATTTTTTTATAAGCTTAAACCTGATACTTGTTTAATCATATATGTACGTATTAAAATATCGACAAACGTAAATTTAATTTAACCGGCTGAAGTGACGCACGTTTCCTCGTCTCTTTCCACAACTCACTAATTGGAAATAGAATCTCAGTCGTTAGGCTTCGTGGATTTGAAATATCACATCGGCACAGATCATCAAAAATTAACAAAGCACCAGGTAAAATTTGTCACAAGGACATTGAAAATTCATACTTATAGTCAAATTAATTTAATATTCCTCCCGGAAAGTGCGAAGTTTGCAGCTCTTACGTTTGTAATTTAGATTTGAAACTTTACAAAATGGTTTGAAGTAAAAGTACTGACCTATGTGTGAAATTGAAACATTGAAATATGAATAGGAAGATCAGAAATCTTAAATTTCCGGCTTCTTCCGGAGGGAACATTATGTAAATTTATACTTCGTTATACCATTATTTATCATATGGTTTTAAGTGACTTTTATGTATGTATGCAAATTCAAAATTATAAAAGTTTGGTACTTTACCTAATACAATTTTAATTATATTTAAAGTTTGCAAATATAATTATACTCCAGTAAATTCTTAAAAGTAAGCAGACTAAAATTAATAACTGTTGTAGAAAATTATGGCCATTAAATTTTCCATTTAATTAATTAAAGGAAGCTGAAGGTATAACGGCATGGGAAATATTAAATTTATGATGGTAACGCACGCGGCGTTATCTTCCTGTTATTAATCTCTATGGAACGCTGCATGTTACAGCACACGTGATGTATAATGCTCTCTACTATATGTTATAAGTTATAACACGTTCACTCAAATGTAAAGTTTTAACACCCAGAAACAATTTTCAAGTCATGGAAAAAAATCAGAATTTGAAATGGGAAAGCTTGACATCTGAAAAAGAGTTTAAATATAAAGTTAAATGTAAAGCCCTTTGCTACCACTGTGACCATGCAGTATACCCTATACAATAATAGTTTTGAGAAAGCAAAATCATGAAAATGTAAAAAAATTATTTGTTTAAATTATAGATGCAGTTTGATTCGTTAATAAATACTTACTATTTAAATTAGTTAGAACAATATAGCTTGCGAATAAGATGTACATTGCAAAAAAAAAATATATAATTTACTTCCTGCGTATATAAATTGATTGAATAATATCTCTATGTTCAAGAGTTGTTACAAGAAAAAAGAATTTAAAAACTGATCGATTTTAAGAAAATTTCCAAAAAATAATATATTTAATTGATGTATCTTGTGACATATAAGTCTTGTTTGAAGATGAAAAGTGCAGTACAGAATGAAGTATCGACCTTAAAATTTTTTATTGCAGAAATGGATAGAAGTTGCAAAGTTATGTTGCACTCTCTTTTTTTTTTTTTTTTTTCAGAATTTTTAGAGTCCGGAAACTATTTTTTTTAAAAAAAAATTCAAAGTACAGAGAGAGTGACGCCTCTCTTAATAAAAGGCTAGGACCTAAAAGGGGCGAGGGTTCGAACCCGACCTCGGCAAACCTTTTTAGCAATATATACTTCCCAGACTAAAAAATTTTGAAAAAAAAAAATTTTTTTTTGCTCCTTCTATCCATTTTTGCAATAAAAATATTTTGAGGTCGACTCGATACTCTATTACGTCAAGATTTCATATCTAAAATTCATGACGCGACTACTTGTTGTTTCTTGATATATACTTGACTGTTAATTAGGTTTTTCCCCTGCTAATTTCGCTAATTTTTAATGAGTGTGGGGGAGCAAAGACTCCACCGAGGATGTTCACCGTTATATTCTGCAAGGTGGAGGGCGGTGAGCGACCCGCACGTCACGGTGAATCCTCCTCGTGACCTTTTCCTTCCGGCGTCACGCCATCCTTGCATGCTCGAGTACACATCATACATGATGTGCTACGTACGAAATGATAATGTCAAGATCGATCTCTGTTAATTTAGTTTTTTTTATTATTTATATTTATATTTATATAATATAATTATTATATATAATAGCCCAGCGTATTAAGTAGCTTTAAGAATTAATGTCACTGCGGCATGGCCATTGCTAAATATTTTCTAATGAAAATATATTTTTAGTTCATGAAATGTTAGTTTGCTGATGTAAAAAAGCAATAAATTTGGTGTAGATTTTGAGCAATTAATTTTGTCGTATCAAAAAGACTGATTTGACTTATAAAAGTCACAACAGTTCTCATTTAAAACAATCTAATTTTAAATGCTGATGAACATCTCGAAAATTTTACCGAATTTAGTATATATATATATATATTTATATATTATATACTATATATATTTTTCGTGGAAAATTATTTCGTGGTGTCGGGAAGCTTTGCTAAAATTTTCAAAGATTTTTCATCTACTAAGCTTATTTCTCTTACCACTGACATTAATCCTTAAGTCGTATTTACAATTAAGGCTTAAAACTTAATAATTTAGAATCTGTGTTGTGTAATACCGATTGTAGCTCCAAAGTCTCTCTTTTTGAATAGTTCTTATTAAAATTCTTGCATGTTTAGAATAATTACATACATTATATTATTTACTTTTATAAATGGCTTTTAAATTTCAAGCTTTTCTTTAAAATTGCATGATTTAATTCTGCTTAAGGCAATTTTTTTTATACCCCAGTAATCGTTCAAAGGTAATAAAAGTAAAGCAATGTCGCTCACTTCCCGTGGATTTCTTTACCATTACACAACTAATTTTGCAGCAGTAAATATTCAACATTATATGGCTCTTTGGTTACCAACGTTAATTTTTTTTTTTTTTTTTTTGGTAAAGAGGAAGTAAATTATTTCTTTCTGACGTTCTTTGAACTTTTTAACCTTCAGTCCTAAAAGGCTGTGCAGTCTGTGCACCCAATTTATTCTCTTTCCTTCTTTCTTTCCTTCACTCGAGATCTCGAAACCATATCCTACTTAAATTCATAAGAAAATTTAGACAATAGGTTATTTAGGTCTTCTCAGCTAAGATACATATTTCTTAAATAATGTAATGTAATTCTTAAATGAAAGAACATTCATTCTTAAAATAGCAGAACCTTTGAAGGATTTTCATTTTTTTTTTTTTAAGTGCTTTTATTAAATTATAATACAAATACAGTCCAACCAAGGTACCTTATGGGATAGGCCTTATCGGTCGGATCTGAGTTACATCAACTTAATAAAAAAATTCTCAATTTCAATAAAACCTAAATAAACTATATTAATATTGTTTATAAAATACATAATTTTCACAATTTATAATTATAGAAAAAAAATATAAAAGGGAAACGGAAACTTGATATAAAAACTCTCTCTTTTTAAACGTCCCATTTTTTTTTTTTTTTTTGTTTACATTTACATTATGTAACATGAATTATGCTTGCAATGAAAGTAAGTGCAGTAATACGATGATTCAGCTTATGTATCATCATCTATATTAAATATACATTGAAATTCACGGCCTTCTAAAATAGCTTATTATCCACTTTTAAAGTGTAAACAGAAAGTCTTTATATGAAAAGTTCTATTTGTTATCTACTAACAGTTTGAGTAACTCCTCGCAAGGACAAACTCAGTGGGAGGGACAGACAAGGCAGCACCGTGAGCCGTGACGTAATATGACTGCATGCATGCGGATCACAAAAACGACAAGGCAAATCACTCAACTGAACCGAAACAAAAATAATAGAAAATCTCATTCACAGATGCAATTTTGATGGTTATGCAATCAAAAAATGTTACTTCATTACCTTACGTTTCTATTATCTGCATCTTTAATACCAATCTTGATCAAGGTGTGTTAATTAGCCGTGATTTATTATTTAATTTTGATAAGAACGAGTTAGATTGAGACATGTATACGCAGTAACAGTATTATAGTATACCATGATGGCTGTCCATCGATTTTTTTTTTCTTTTCAATATTGCATGGTGTTTGATATTTATGGTGTTTGATATAGCAAATATTGAGAAGAGTATTGAGAATTATTAAACACAAGCAATCGAAATGAAAATATTCTTATTTTCTTTTTGAGAATAGGCTGCGAATAGCTTAGAGCCATGCACTCAAGAACTGCATGAATGAAAATGAGCACAAGTATTTTATAAAATGTATATTATTATGAATAAAGAGATGAAATATTCCCGAAGTGCCCAATAAATAAATAAAATAAATAAGTTCAAATACATGTTTTGTTTGCTATATCTGTCTATCCTATTTTAGCTTCGAGCTTTCCATTTGCCTATATACAATTCGATCGAATATATTATTTAGACGTATTTAGTATTTATTTAATTTATCATATCATATCATGTCTCGTTTGTTTTGTTTTTTTCCAGTACAAATATACGAGAAAATAAAATTGCTGAATGTATGCTATAGAAAGGATATGTTTATGACTAAAAGGCACAGTAGGGCGCAGTTACCCTTCACAGTTGGACTAAATGGGACTCCCATTTAGTTACAGTTCACTCTCAAAATTCACATGTTAATTCAACTTGGTTCAACTGTACGTCCTATTTGAGACCAGCCACAAGGAGATTATGAACTAGGCTGCCAAGTTCAAATAACATTGGAAAAAGACGTGAATATTGAACTGGGTAGCTAACTGTGCCCAACTGTGCCCAACTGTGCCTTTGAGTCAGGGTTATTTCAGCTTTTAGGTTTGGTAAATATAATTAAAACACGTATAATATTAAAATGATTTTCTAATAATTTCTGAATTAAATTTACACGATTTACTATATTTTTTTCAATAATATACCATATTTTTTCATACAAAAAATTAATTATACATTTCTAAAGAAACAAAAATTACTCAATAATTTAATCATTTTAGACTCATGCACGTGTACTGTATGCATAATAAAAGTTTCAAGCGCTGTATTGCACGTTACTACACGATAATATATAGTAATTACTATTTATTTATTATTTAAATACTGTATTTATTGTCCATGACTTATATATAATTAGAATTTTCATTCATTAAGTACTACGTGAACTCATGCATGTTCCTATCTTATTACGTTTTCTTTACAAAATAAAAAATGGGCTACTCTTACCTTGGCCTATTTCTCATAGGCGTGTAAGAAACAAAGTTTATAACAAATAATATCATTATACACCGACATACATTATATAATAGCGGTACTGCAGTTCCTTTTCTGAAATATAATCGTGAAATTTATCGCAGCGTACCAAACAGACTGAGGCCATTAGGATCAAAGTAGCTTATATTCAAGCCCAACTGTAATTGAATTTTTGAGCCTCAGCTGCATGAGCAATAATTTTTCAGGTCACTTTTGAACCTTGATTTGGAAAGACAAGTATAGTTATCTTTCCAAATCAAGGTTCAAAAGTGGTCTGAAAAAAATAGTGTTGATGTAACTGAGGCTCAAAAATTCAATTCCAGTTCGGCTTGAATATAAGCTACTTTGATCCTAATGGCCTTCTTTTTAAATTCGTCTCCATTTATCTTTGGTTTGACGTCACGTGACTCTCCCATTATAATTGTATTGGAGGACAAAGGAAAAGGTTCGTGACGTCAAACCAAATATATGTAGAGACGACTTTAATAATATTCTTTCATTTATTTAAAATTTCTCATTGTTTCATTAAAACTTTAACAATAATTTTTAACAAACCAGGAACTAAATGTCTCTATTTTAAGATTGAAGTGTCATGTTATTAAAATTCATTAGATTGGGGGAGTTAATGTTTGCATATTTTATACGAATAATGTTGTGTTATGAATTAATCATTCAATAATCATACGTTAAAGATAGACCTTGAGTTGCGTTCTGTCTGGGATACGCAGTGATGCCTCGACTCGCATGGCTAAATATTTGTAATTAGTAAAAAAATATTACAGAAAAAAATTGAAGTCCTTGGATATAATGAAAAGCAAATAAATAAAATATACACATAAAAAAAATCAATGATTTATGTAGAGCATTATACAACACGCATCATGAAAAACGTGTCACGACTTCATAAAAAACGTAATAGAAAAATTCATTTAATTTGATATAAGATACAAGTCAAAATGTGCCAGTTTTGCACTTCAAAAAATCATTATTTATTACGATATGGTCGTTATGTTCGTGATTCACTCAAGATGGTGGGTGGGACAAGCTGCATTAATATATAGTTCAAAATGACCTCATTGAGTCATTATTTTTACCTTGCATTAAATACGATACAAGCCTTTAAGGGAAAGGTAAAACGAATCAGCTGATTCCCATTTGATTAACATGTAAACCTTAGCAAATTCACAAACAATCTGAAAAAAGTTTGAGACAGAAAAAAGTTATAGAAAAAATTTCAAGACAATTTGAATTTTTTAAATTAAGTTTTTAGCTTGGTTCTCCATGGGAAATTCTTATAGGAACATATAAAAAAAAATCAATTAAAAAAAAACGTCTCGTTTAATTGTTTTTAAATCTTTTCTATGGCTTTTAGGTTATACTAAAATCTGTCCCTCAAATTTTTTTTCAGAATTTTTGTGAATTTGCTAAGGTTTACATGTTAATCAAATGGAACTACAAAATCAGCTGATTTGTGTTACCTTACCCTTAAGGACGAGAGAGAAATTTCAAATTTGTCTCGATATATTACTTCACGTTCTGCATGCATCAATTGCTAATTTCTTTTACTTTCTCTCTTCACTCTCACTGATACGAGACATGCATAACTTTAATACTAATTAATATGCATGCAGGTATGGATGCAAAAAAAAAAAGAAAATATTATTATGTTTGGTATTAATTAACATACACAATGGGAGTTAGATTAAATTGTTATATTTTTTTTGTTCAGTGTATTGTCTTATTAATGTTACAATTTTAACAATAAGTTTTAACAAATATATTTACTTATATATATACTCATGCGTATATCCATGTACTTATATTATGGGCTGTTAAATTATGTTTGTAAGCTTAAAATACATTATAACCCTTGACAAGATTAATGTATTTTATAATTGTAACATTTAAATAGAATATCACATTATGTCAATATTTACTCAAGAAATTTAACCTACTGTAAATAATAACTGTGAGTTGTGTATTAGATGTGTCATATAATAATGTGGATATATGTCTATTTACTGAGAAACGTACATGTGGATATGAATTATTATCTAAAATATCATTCTCATTCGCTTATATAATTATTTACATTCCTTAAAATTATAAATACATTAATTGTTTTCTATCTTAAAACACTTGATGTGCACACTAAATTAAAACCAAGTTAGAAAAATAGAAATACAAAATTTGATGTTCCTCTAAAAATATTCTTTTTTACTAAAAACTATTTTGCGTATTTAGTCTAAAATTTTACACTACTTTCCTTGATTTTGTAATATTATATAATGTAGTTTATATTATATAACTGTGTGAATTTTCCTGTGTATACTACTAAGCTAACAGTGTTTTGTGTACAGAAAACTAAGACCATTCTCACATAGTAGAAAGCTTCTTGACTACACCAATTTTGTGTTAATTGCGTATTTCTGTAACGAGCTTTGTATTATAGCGACCGTTTCTGTTTTTCTTTTAAGTAAAAGAAATTCTTAAAATACTTCGAAATACTTCAAATTGACTCACAACTGCTTAGGCGAAGTTGTTATTACTCTGCTACACATTAATTGTGGAGATTCTGTATTAGGTTCATTTTCTATTATACACGTTACAGTTCTTAATTGATTTGCATCCATTTATATAATATAAAGAACAAAAAATTCTGACAAATAGTCTCTTTAATCAGCATCCAATTTCTATATATTCTATATATTATATAAAAAAAAGACTCAATTTTTAACATGACTCCCCTGGATCTACTATATATACTATATGGCACTTAGTAGTTCAATATTATGTTCCCATTGCATGTTTTTAGAGTAAATATGACAATATTTGGTAAAAAAAAAATATTAGGTATTCGAGTTGACATAAGGAGTTCATGTTTATAAATTTGATGCTCATGAAATTACAAGAAGTATCAGCTGTTGGGAGCAGCCAGACTGAACATCCTGCGAGGTGGCACGTGACGTCACGAGGACACAGATGCTCCAAGCCTCCAGCATCTGTCGCCCCCTCCTCGCCCTTGCATTTAATTCGGCGATTTAACGAGCTCTATTCACTGCTCTTCGACATCAAAGGTCACAAGATGTAACAACTGTGCTCAGTGACAGATCGTGGAAAATTCAGTTTTAATTTTCCATGAAAATAAATCAATATTTTTCAGGCAATGACTTAGATTTAAGTTAAGTCAGCATTTTTGCAATCAATAGATGATTGAATTAAAATGTATCTATATTACATTCAATGTAATAATAATTTTGAGCTATATATTTACAATCATTACGTAATTTAAGTACAATACTAATTAAAAGTCTTCGACTCATCCTCATTAAACATTATAATAAAAGACATTATTGCAAGTTTTATATTAAATGTCAATCAAAATTATAAAAATTACACACCATCTTTTGTTAAAAATATATTTAAATGTTTGAAAATTCTACTAAATGCCGAAAGGCATTATTAACATACATAATATTTCATGGATTTCATTTATTTTTCAACGTGTCATTGAATGATTTTCAGATTACGTTAAGCTTGATATGTCACGCTTTCTCACATTGATGATAACTTTTATTGTATCTTATATGACGTTTTTTCCAACAAATCACAACACACGTCTTCGCTTGACACCAAGTAAACATAAGAGGTATATAATGGAAATAATTATAATGCAACGCTACACGCAGTCGTATGAAGAGAGAGTTATTAGTAAGGACAGCATTGCAAAGCTAATTGACACACTGTGTGTTAATAATTGTCATGGTAAGTCTTCAAGAAACTCTGCATGTAAATATTTTTAAATACAATAATTATTATATGAATGCGTAAATTTCAAAGTGTTGTGTACGTTCTTGTAGTTTTCATTTAAAAAATACTTTTTTCTCTCAATCGCAACGCCTGTTTGTAAATAAACAATCAGAAATAATCGATTATTATTGATGATCCTTATGTTCCAGGTACAGAAGGTTCGTCAATAATAATCGATTATTTTTTATTGTGTATTTACGAACAGACCTAATATTTATAGATTAGGAGGCATTCATAAAGGCTTAAGACCAGATTTAGGAAGCCCTATCTTGAGTTTTAAATATCTAAAATTGAACCTAAAATCAGGTCCTAAATCGAGCCTTACGTGGCTTTATGAATGCCCCCCTATTAGGTTTTAAATTTTAAACCCACTAATGATTATTTTTAAGTCAAATTTAATTGATAAAAGAAGCTGTTAGAATTAAATAAAGTTAATGAAGTAATTAAAGTTCAAAAACAGAAGGTTCTTTAATTTATACGAAAACATCACAACACTATAATGTATTAAAATTGTTAATCAGGAAGTGTAAAGAGTCAGTCAAGCTCTCAATTCACTTTTCCTTTTCCTCCTGGCTGGCTTTACAAGAAAGACGAGCAACAATTAAGGTTTGCGTCACGGTCGCTACGGGAAGCTACGGGCGTTATTGTTGTTATATAGAAATTGCATCTGCTGATGTAATTATACCGCTCTGCTGCTCTGATAAACACACTGAAGGAGATAGGTACTTTTTTTTATTTTTGTTTGCTATGAAACTAAATTAAGTACTATCTTCATATACTCTTCATATATATATATATATATAATAGGGTATATACCAAATAGAGGTTTCAAGTGTTCTCCGGAGGGAAAATGTTCTCCATAAACCTTTATGCTAGGAAATTTGATTTTTTTTTTTTCAGTGTAATTATTAAAGCTATTGATTTGAAAACATCTCCTACTCCCCAATTAGGGTTCTTCTGATAATGAATCAATATCTTTTTTTCCTCTAAAAAATTTATTTTTTTGCAAAAAAAGCAACTAGAGATGCTATTATTTTTTATATAAATTTATTGGCTCTTTATTTTTTGTTCTTCCTAAGTGCTTATAAGATTTGCATATTAAAACTTTTTTCTCCAATTCAATTTAGTTTAATGTTCTGAAGGTCAATGCTAACTGATGAGAGCAATATGTACTATAGGGGCCCTGCAGGCTACACTGATGTTTAATATAGTGGCACTTAAAATATCAAAATATTTATGTATCGTTTGAAACACTTGCTCAGCTACTATAAATTATAATTATGCAATTAAAATATAAACTTGTGTATTATAATGCAATTAAATTAAAGCAGACATTATATAATAACATGTAGTAACACATAATAAACAAACTTATATATATACTCTGCAATAAAAGCATGGCAAAATTAACATAATTTATAACCATAACTTATCATGTATTTGTTATACTAATAATAACAAATGTTATTATTGTACTTATAACGTAATGAGTAATATTATTCATTGTTTACGTGTAACTAGTTAATAATTTCAGCATTAAACAATAACTATAATATATATAATAATATATTGATTTAATTTTGTATTTTCAATTCTCCAGTTTCGATGAAAACTTTGAAATTGCTGTTTCTTCATCTTTATTTCACATTTATGAATACCAATATGAAATTTTAAACCTAAAAAAAGTAATGAGATGAGAAGCAGGTAGTTAGCCATTGTATGGATACCAGTTTGAAATGTGAAAATACAATGATTTTTCCGTAGTCTATTAAAGCGCTTATTTGCAAGCCAAACGGGGTTCGAAGCCCGGTGGTGACTTCTTTAAAATTTAAAATTTCATATTGGTATTCGAAAAGATGACGAAAAAGCATTATTAACGTTTTCAAATTTTTTAATATCTATCTTATGATTGTTATATTAAAACGAAGGCTTCAGTTGTTTAACTTGGTTGTATATTATATACTTTCAGAGCAAGTTAGTCACGTGATTATTTTTAAATCAAGGTCTTCAAGTGGTCGCAGTAAAGGTGTTGTCTCGTTAGTGACTGAGGTGGTTTCTTTTACACGAGTCAACAAGGTGAAAACCTGGCCGGCTCACAGTTTAGGGAAAGTGCATGTGGACCTCGCCACACCAAACTCTGGCCCACAGAAAGGAAAACTACAGTATATTACGTGGTAGAGGAAAAATATCTTAAATCCATTGCTTTATATAAGCAAAATGGAATTATATTTTTAAAAGGCGCGCGTATGTAAAAAATATCCTACTCCATTTTGGTTATCAATGCAAGTTTTAGTACTTTTAGTACATTTTTTTTTTCAGCTTACCAATGGAGTTAGGATATTTTTTCCACTACCACGTCGACCGATTACATATATAGTCAAATTTATGTAATATTCCTTCCGGAAGTTAAAGGTTTCTGATCTCCTTATCAATATTTCAACGTTACAATTTCACACATAGGTCGATCAGTATACTTTTATTAAAAAAATTTACTTTGCTTAATTACTTTTCTAGTCAAAATAAAGTTCAAATTTTATCTCGCAATTATCTGTGATCATGCACGTCAACAAAAATTCTTAAGTCCCTCTGTTTCAGATAACGTACATCACGTGCCACTATACATTTTGTGTGCCACCTGTTCTTGTTCTACAGCATTATATATATTATATACCATATTGTATTAGAATCTTAGGGTAAACTATTTTTTTTTCATGTATTTTTTTTTCTATGTAATTATATATATCTCATGTTCTATTCTTCTAAAAATCTCAACAAAAATTTATGTATTATATATATACTACGGCTAAAGAGGGATTGAATTCCCTGAATAGCCTCAGCCCTTGTGGCTGAATGTACAATGAATAAAAAAATACTTTTATTCAAACCACTCTGTAAAGTTTCAAAACCGAATTGTAGAAGAGCTGCAAACTTGGCACTTCCAGCTACTTCCGGAAGGAATATCAAATTAATTTGACTGTAGTTCAGTTTTGAACCTGAAACTTTACAGAGAGATTTATTTTAATAGATTTCAACCTCTTGGATTTTTTTATGTTCATAATTCAGTCAAAATCCTTCTACTTCCGGTGGGAATCTTTCGTTTGTTCTACTATAGTCGATCCAAATGCTTCTAATGTATTATTAAATATAGACGGGAAGGCAACAAAAGAACTTTCCCTTTCGATTTCAAGCCAGCACATCCGCCCGCTATATCATAATGTCTATAGTGCCTAGCCCAATTCTTCAATATAGCTTCTTTAATACACGCCGCCTTTAATTATTCACTTTTTTCTATTCATTGTTTGTTATATTTAAGCATTGTTGTTTTTAAGTATAGATATGAAATTTTATCAATGGAATTGAATTTAAATGCAATGTTATAGATTATAGATTGTATTCTTCTAACAGGAAGAATACACATTCTTATTGAACAAGAATTAAAGAGGTAAATTTCAGCGTTATAATGGAGGCTATTCACAAAAGACTCAAAAAATTTATCCAGAAAGTTATCCAGCTTTCTCAATAATCGCGGTTAGCGCCTACCTAATTCAAGGATAGTAAACGTGGTTAGTAAGAAACCTGGATAACTTCTTCGTACGTGAATCGGGCCCATATATGTTTCTATAACGTTTTTAACTATTTCATTTTGACTTTGTTAATTGGTTTATGATTTTAGAATATTTTTATTACCGTGTGTTATTGTTATAAAAAACATGACGTCAGTTCTATATTGTATACTTTTAGTATATCGTCACTCCAGACATTGAAATTATGAGAAAATTGCTATCGTTTTTGTGATAAACTGGTCTACCTTGAAATTGCACACGGTCGCTTACTAAATTTCCCCCCGGTGTGTCCTCCTACAGTAAATGGGTGGACACGATAGCCCTGCCAAATATCCACGGTGGCCTTTACCTTGGCGCCCTTGCACAGCCCGTACCAGCAGCTTCCTTGTAACTTTTTGGCAGAGAAAATTTTATTTTTAAAACAATTTGTTTGTACAGAGAATTGCAAATAAAATGGATCTTATGTGTAAATGTTGCGCTAATGCAAAAATACTTGTTTCAAAATACTTGAAAATTTTACTACGTTTACATGAAGGTGTTTAATACGTATCCGTTGACGACGCCTCATAAGAATAACATTATCCGTCGTCAACGAATCCGTATTAAACACCATCATTTAAATGTGATCCCACAATGGATAGTGGCAATTTTCTCAGTTGTTTATTTTTAATTTAATTTGATTAGACATCTGCTATAATAGTGAAATTATTTGCCTGCCTGGCTGATATATCAATTGACTTAATTACGTAATTACATATCTGCATTTCATCTTTCAGTCAGTGATTCCCATTATGATACTGACATATATATATGATACTGATTATTAATTAAATGCATTTTTTTTTAATAAGTACAAGATTTTTAGAGTTAATTTCTCGACTAAAATGCCAACAAATTTTAGAATTTACGAGAGGAAATACAATGTTATTCAAGAAGGTTTATACCAGAACATAACGAGGTATGCTGATATGCATGAATATAAAATTTTCTGTCGGATTAATTAAAATTTTGCACAAAGATCAAAAGGTAAAAAGAACATCAATTTAATATAATTATAAGCTTAAAGCTTACATGTTTAACATTATATCTGTGGGCGTTTTTTCTATTCTATTATCTACAAAGAGAATATTTTTAATCCGTTTTAGTATAATCCTACTAAAAAGAATTAATTTTTTTATGTAAAAAATATTGTATTTTAAGCATTTTTGTTATCACATACAATTTAAAATATTATATTTTTTAAATTATATCTTTTAGCAAATTTAATTATCAACGATATAGTTTTTTTAATTTCCCATACATGTGTAAATAAATTACTGTTTGTTGTTCATTGTTGATTGTTTGAATTATAAAAATTTCCCTGATTTTACCCTAAGTCCGTGACGGTGTCATTGTTCGTTCGCAATGCGGAAATCGCAGTGTTATCACTTCGTGTGTCACATTCGTCACGTGACTGTCGATCAGCTGACTCTTTTTTTTTTTTTTTTTTTTTTTTTGCATTTTTAATTATTTTTATATTGAAATTTTTAAGGATAAATCTCAATTGATTGAGATCTCAGAATCGTCCCCTTTAAAATGCAACAAGACTTGCAGAGAAATTTAAACTTGACATCAATAGGTGGCATACAAATTTTGAAGATGATCTGTCTTATCATTTTTGTGAAATTTGAGATAGAAATTTAACATGGGGCCTTATGGATGGAAATGAGGCTATTTTGAAAAAAAAAACGCCCCTTGAATTTAACCAAACCATAAGCGATTTAATTTCAAAACATTCTCGAATTTTTAAAATTTAATTTATTCGATCCCGTCAGACAGATATTTTCAATATAATTAAAGGTATGCAGGCCTCAAATTACAAATTAGACAGACATTAAGTGTTGCTCAAGTTTATAATCAACATTCGTATTATTTTTACCTGCGCGCGGTGCGTCTGTGCGAAGTCGCGCTGTAAAGAAAGTCCTTGCTGACGTCACAAATCACAGCTAGCACCGATTAGCATTGAGTTGTGACGTCATCAAGGACTTCGTGACGTCATCAAGGACTAAATTTCTTACTTTGAACTGCGACTTCGCACGGAGGCATCACGCGTGGAAAAAAATAATGCGAATGTTGATTATATACTCTAAACCCACTTGGTGACTGTCTAATTTGTAATTTGAGGCCTGTATGCCTTTAACATTATGACGCCGAAGTTCTGAGATTAATCGTAAAAATCTGAAATTTAACTTAGTGTTTGTCCCTTATGCAGTTAGTATCATGAATTATATACGACGAGACGAGCTTACTCATAATATTTGTTGCTGATAAAAGCAGACAACACTGGTTATATATACGTCCTCTATCACAAAAACTGTTATAATTGTGTTCGTAAATGTGATAAAATGAAGTTAAGCAAGTTAATTTATATTCGTGCTACCAAGTAAGTAAATTCGCCTCGCGTAGTTCCAAATATATAAAGTAAGGATTTAGCTTTTCGTGACAAGTGACAGTAGAAACATGACGTCACTTTTGTTATCAACACTCGGGAATAATGAAAACAACGGAACGTGCACGAATAATGAAATACGTACGTACGCTTGACAAGACCAGCAAAATACACCAAAATGTAAGAAAAGAAACTTAAAAAATGATGAAAAAAATAGCATGAATTTAAAAGTTTTTTTTTATTTTTTTTTTTTATTTTTTTTTTTTTTTCTAAAGTTGTTGTCTTTTGTAACAATACTTTGACTTTATACAAATTTAATATATTCTAAGTCTTGTAATAAAAGTAGATGATCTTTTACAATTATACTTGTCATTTTTTTATATCATAAAATTATAGACGCATGTAAAGTGTACGTATAACTCATGCATATATATTAACTCATAAATATTCTCTATAAGTATATAATTTTCATATTAATTAAGTGTTGCAAAGTAATAACTAAGCACGAGCTGTGTTGATAATTTGTATAAATATTCAGACTCAGTAAATTCTTCTTGATACGATAAAGTTTATAATGGCAGTTAATTTTTAATTTAAAATCAATTATTTTAAAGCAAAAAATAATTGCATTATAATTTTGACCCTTTTCAGTTTTCTATATTAGCTTATTTTAATTATATATTTGTTTGAATTATTAATACGTCTCAGCTAATATATTAATTATATTAAGATTTCAGAATAAACTTTTGTACATCATGATAATGTTCAGAATGCTCTATGTACTGTACAAGCGTTGATGTCACGTGATTTGTGGAGAAGCAAAAGTGATCACCAAAATTTAAAATCCGCACCTCTTTTGAAACTGAAATAACAGCTTCGGACAATCAGGCAGGTAAAGTTCACACCATCCCGAAGTTTAAACTATCATGAGTAGATGTGCTTCAACGTGCATAAATAGTTCAATTAATTTAATATTCCCTCCGGAAGTAGCCAAAAGTGTGAAGTTTGTGGCTATATATTTGTGATTCAGTTTTGAAACCTTGAAGTTTTTTGCAGTAAAAGTATATTATTGACCTGTGTAAAATTAAAATGCTAAAATACGAATTAGAAGTGTAGAAACCTTATTATATACTTTTGACAAAATTCGGAGGGAATTTAATATAAATTCGACTATAATATGGTTTGGTCACGTATATAGACGTGTACTTAACGCCGTGGTTTCGTTTAATGTACTTAAAAATTAATTGCTATTGAATTTCTATTTAAAAATAAAAATACTGCGAAGCAGTGGGAAGTCGCTTTCAATGTAAATTAAATAGACGTTTGTGACTTAAATCTCCCTTTGAGATACTTGATGAGAAGATGAAACGCTCACGTTTTACTGTATTTAAAATGTTCTATATTATAGATTTTTTTTATACTTTGAAACATAAATAGTGCTGTGTATTTATTTATTTAATAAGTAAATAAAAATTCAATATTAAAATGAAGCAATGTCACGTTTAGTTCTTTCTATATTTATTTTTATGAGAGTTTCCATGTTGTTGTATAAAAAATCCATATTGTTTTAAATATTAATTAAAGCTCTACTTATCTCCTATAAATTCAGTAAATTTAATGCTACTTTTAAAAAATTTAATACGTATTTCACATTGCTATAAATCAAAGTCAATTCGCTTCAAACATTTCGAGGGAATTATTTTTTTACGTCTTTTTATACTGCAGGTAATATTTTAAGCTCGGTCGATACCCGCGGTGTCAAGGTCGAACTCGAACACAGACCCCAGGCTTGCTGACTAGCAGCCCCCTTGCCGAATAAGTTTGTGGAGTTGATGTCGATTAAATGTATGTCTCTGGAAATAGCAGAGAACTTAGTGCAGAGAAATTTCAAGGAACATTCTGATATATATTTGACATGTTTTTCTCTCTGAATTTTTTTAAATTAATTTTCCTACTTTATAAGCACCTGCCATGCAGTTTAATCATGGGCATAATATGCATACGCTCATCTTTTTTTATTACTTGTAAAGCTATTCAAAATCTAAAAAGAGGGGTGAATTTATTGGGTCTGAGCCATTTTATAAAAAATATTTAATATGTTTCAAAAATAGAAGTGTCCTTATAAGTGTAAAAAAAATCTCACATTAAAGTGATATTAAATAATTTTAACAATTTACATTTTAAGATTTATTTAATTATTATTTTATCAAACTTTATTTCAATACATAAGCTCGATTCTATCCATATTAAATAGCATTTATATATTTTTTTGTTATTGTTTTATTTTTAGACGCATCTTAATCTTTATTTTACTGATAACAAACCGACAAACTTCGCAACGAGCCTCTTCCTCACGCAAAGTGAGATTAATTGAGAAACTTCGTTATTTGTTTTGTTTGTTTTTTTTTATCAGCTTTCGAGTTAATTGACATATTTTTAATGTCATATAGCACCTCATAATTATGCTAAAATAATATCAAATGTTATATTAGTGTATGAACAAAATATAAAACAAAGTTTATTATTTTAATCAAATTTATAATTTTCAATTATAGTTTAAGACAAATTTACTATTAATTCATATTATAATAAAGTGATTTCAATTAATTTCAAATATGAGGGGAAATTAATAGAGAAATTATATTATATTATTATAATGTAAGCTAAATTAAATTTAATATTATTATAACTTATTTGATAACCCTGGTAATTGAACTAAATTAATAACTTGTGATTATACTTAAGGTAATACGAAGTTACTTAAATAAATCACGGGTGCAAATTTATCAAATAATTACATCAAAATCATAATTTTAGTCTCCTCAACCAACATTTAATAAATTACGTATGTTTACAAACAATTTTTTGGGTCGAATGTTGATTGTTATATTTTATTATTTTTGCCACAACAATATTTTGTATAAATATAATGTCAATAATATGAATCAATTGATAAAATAGATATACCCTGGCATACGCTGTCATGCATTTATTTCAAATATATTAAATCGCATTACCTCATATTAATGATCATGCTAACTTTTTGTGTGTAACCTGATTTAAAAATAAACTGTTTCCAAGTTGTATTTAATCCGATTTAATTTCAGGTCACTCTTGCTACCCATGTAATGTCAGAAACGTCACTAATTATTTTTTAATATTATTTTTTTAAGAGTTTGCTTAATCTTAAGAGGAAAGACTTCAGAAATATTGAAGAGGTCTTATCTGATACAACAAGGTACTTTGGATGATTGCCTGCAAGTACTTACACTTGACCAATGCTGCCCACACGAACAAGGAAAACTTGAAATTAAATATTAAAGATTATGTATCATATTTCTTTGGTCTGATCTCGCATCGTTTGAATGCAGAAAGACTCGTTTTTGTCACGTAAGCAATTCGTACTAAAGATGATTTTTTTTTACTGAAAGGCACAGTCGGGCGCAGTTGCCAGTTGAGCACAGTTATCCCAATTCCCAACAATAAAATGAAATGGGACTCCAAGTTAGTTACAGTTCACTCTCTAAATCCATATGTTAATTCAACTTGGTACAACGGAGTATCAACCTTAAAAATTTTTATTGCAGAAATAGATAGAAGTTGCAGAGTTATATGCTAGTCTAATTTTTTTCAGATTTTTTAATTGGAATCCAGGAACTATTTTTAAAAAAATTATTGGAAGTACAGAGAAAGTGACGCCTCTGAACGCCTCTTTTAATAAAAGAATAGGACCTAAAAGGGGCATGGGCTCAAACCCAACCTCACCAAAACTTTTTAGCAATACTTCCCGGGGTCTAAAAAATCTGAAAAAAAAAAAAAAATCAGAGTGGCATAACCTTTGCACCCTCTATCCATTTTTTGCAATAAAATTTTTGAGGTCAATACTCTACGTACTTTGTATTTGAAACCAGCCATAAGAGGATTATGAACTAGGCTGCCAAGTTCAAATAACATTGTAAATAGATATGGATATTGAACAGGGAAACCAACTTTGCCCAACTGTTTCTTTACATTCAAAATATAGTCAGTTTGTAGTAAAAAATTAATTAAAAAATTCAAGTATGCACGTGTTAGAAAAATTCAAAGTCCGTTGTTATTAGTTATTAGCATGATATACAAACTAGTGACGTTTCTATGAGGAAGTGTTTATCTTCTTGTAGTTGTCCTCGAACACACGACGACATCTCATCATCATCACACGGCTAGGTCACGTCACTTATATATTATATACTTGACGGTCACAGATCATGACATTATCATAGCATCATTGACATCTCTTGGCTCGTGCCTATCATATTGTCATGCATTTCCGTAAGCATTGATCTTTTTTTATTATTTTCCACAATCATTAGATACCCTAGTTGAAACAACACCTTTAAACCTAATCTTTTATTAAGTATTTTTACCTTACCAATGCATCTGATTTCTTCCTTTCTCAAAAAATGAGGATAAAATGGAAACAATATTTCTAATATTTTATACTTAATAATTATAGGAAAAAATACGTAATCTCTTCTTTTTTTTCTCTAAAATGGTGCAAAATAGGAGAAAATTAAACGAGAGAGCTTCATAGCGAATATAAAAGACGAAATTTATTTCAACTCGGGTAATGTTCAAAAAAATGTTCAAAAAGACATAATAAATTATATAACATGTTAAATTTAAACTGCTCCCTATGCGATGTAATAGAAAGGAGTTATGAAAGGACAGCAGCTGCAATTGCGTTTATCCTTTTACTTTCATTGATAATCGTCATGTTCAATTATTTAGTCTGTAGTTTTAACCAAGCTTAATTTTAACTTACAAGCTGTGTTGATTTAGGAACATACCGCGCGTCAGTAAAATAATATTTTCTTATGATGGGGGAATTTTACCGTGTAAAGGATAGTTCAATTAAGTTAATCATTTAATATACTAGGTGAGAAGATGGATATCACAATATTAAATACAACAGAAATGCCTAGAAAACTTGTACATTCCTATTATCAAGACTTCAGTACTGTTGTTAAATTGCTACAAAAGATTTTCCTGTGGCAAAGGATTGTAGAAACACCTTATTGGGTACGATTCACGAAGAAGTTAGCCAGGTTTCTAACCACGTTTAGCTTAACCACGTTTAACTATAGGTGGTTTTAGACGTAAAACAGATATAGTTAAACGTGGTTAAGCTAAACGTGGTTAGAAACCTGGCTAACTGATGCTTCGTGAATCGCGCCCATTATTCATAATATTTACCTATTCTAATGTTAATTTTTATGGTAATATTAAATTTCAGTTTATAAAAGGGCTTAAGTCATCTTAAACTAACGTGAAGATTTCACGTTTAAATATAATAAAGTCGATTTATTAATATAGTGTTTTTTTATGTATTAGTTGGAAAATCAGTGTCTATTTTCTTTACTCTCACGTACTTACGGTATATATATTGATTCCTTTACTGACCAATTAAAGACCATCTTTTTTTTAATTGGACTTTACTTCAAGTACTGAAAGTTAATTAACACTTCAACGATAATAGTTTTGTAAATAATTATATAACGTCTTTATAGGAGCAACATTTTAATCTATATTATGTTTGCATTGCCGCTACTCAGTCTCATTATTTACAAAAGAATTCTCACGTAACAGTCTACATGTATAGAGGCATGCAATTTTATCAAGATATCTCAAGTGTCTTTAATCCACTAATTAAGCAGCAATATATCTGGATAACATTATTTACTTGCTAGAATAAATATATAATTTTGTCAGTATCTGCACGTCCTTTCTGGTATTTCAGGAAACTGTGGAAACCTTAATTAGTTGAAACATCTCGACAACGACTTCAATCTTAAAATCGATAGTTTAAAATCGATATTTTACAATGTTTTTTTAATTTTTTAACAAAGTTTGTAGTATTATCAGCTATAACAGTTTGTAAGCTGAAATAACGAGGAAGAAACTTCCTATTCTTTAAGGATTATATTATTTTTTACCGTCCAAGTTCTATCCTGATTCGAATCAGGAATTGACGAAGCAACCGAAGCAACGACACGGTTACGAGCTGAAATTTACTTTATAATGTTTCTGTGTATACGACGGCATTATTGATCAAGTAAATAAAGTTAAAAGACATGTTATATAAAATTGTGAGCTAATATATTGATCATTTACAGTAATATAATAATACTGTCAGACAAATTTACTGTATGAATTATGTGAAGGTATAAAGGTACGTGGAAAATTTCAACCCCTGTATATAGGAAGACGAAAGGAGTATAATATTTACGTAATATTGGAGTGCTTTAACACGAACCATCATGGCTCGATCAATACATTCAGCTGCTACTGCTGACTATTTATAAGCTGTTTTTATTAAATTATTGATACAGTAGAAATGGAATTTAATGTATATTGTTTTTTTAACATTAATTGGACTATATAATATATATATTTTTTTCATTCTTATTGATGAACTTAATTTGGCCCTAGAGAGGTTCTGATTGGTAGCAAAGAATATTTTTAACCCTTCCACTTTGAGTTCTTTGAAATGGAATAATCCTTTTGAAAAAATATATTTATAAAAAAATAAACAGTTTAACAGCTTCGTGAACATGATACTTTTATGACACTCATGCACTCACGTATATTTTGTTACTAGGTATCTTGGGAGTGTATTTTTTTTATGGAAATTAATCAAAAATATAATTATAATATTGATGTCGGATTAACATACATGCAGCTGAAAAAACGGTCGATTATCGTCACTTCCAAGCTAAGACGTAGAACGTAGCAGGCTAGCAGCGTCCATGTTGTCCTATAACCCAACCCTCGATCCTACAAAGCCATGACCTTTGTCTATAATAGGTGCCGCTTAATGTATAGTTTCCACGCAGTCTCCAACCGGATTTCGTAATATGAATAAATTCTAGATTATATTATAGCATCATAATAAATAAAACTTTTGAAATTTTGTCATTTAAAAACAAAAAACAAGGTTTATGAAATCAATATTATAACAGACTACTGTATATAAAAAGCTTGGAATTGTATTTAAAAACTATTAATTTTATCTGTTCTAGAAGAAACAAACAACTTTCTTTTAGATTACAATTTTAATACGGGAAAAATTAAATTCTTATTTGATACTGTAATGAATTATGTAATTGTTTACATTTTTCGTTTCCGCATTATATCATACACTCCACATTAAACACGTATACAAAGTATACCTCTGTGGACACCACAAACTTTACTCATGCTTTGTTTATCGGCATTATCACGCTGTCTATGGAGGTTTGGTGAACCAAAACTGATTGAGATTGAGAGTTCTTTTTACCTCACCCAAAATTGTAAATCTCTCTGTTTATCGGAGCTCTAGTAAAGTGAGGCAGAAGTAAAGTTCATGCTGTCCAAAGATGTACATACATGATGAAGAAACTTACTGTGTGTTGAGACCCGCATTTTCTGTAGAACTGGTGACTCTCTATCATTGAAGATAAGTACTGCACTAGCATTGCTGCGGTATGCGTTCTCCACCTTCTGTTCATAACTGCAATGTCCACGACGTATCAGTGCGATCCATGGTTCTCCAGGAGCTGGTAATGCTTCTCCGTTCATGGTTCTCAGAGGTAACGTGCAAGCATGGTCAGTAGTTGTGTTCACTGACTGCACATGTACCAATAAACCGGACGCAGGACCCACATGTCCTTCACTGAATTTGCCAAGCTCAGCAGGACGATCCAAACTACCCGGGTAAGACGAATTTAGAATAGCCATGGTGTAATCAATTTCTTCGTAACCCCAGTCTGCAAATGCTCTTCCCGTTAACATGAGCATGACGGCTACTGTTACCAATAGACGTCTGCAAACGGCTGTGGATACTCCTCCGCCACCACCGCCGGGCTGCGGACCATCGTCCCTCCGCATTCTCTCTTGACGATCCACCGGTAACGACTCAGCCACAATTACTGATTGTGTTGCTCGGTACCGTAAAAAATTTTCCTTCTTATAATATTTACGAATTATAAAAATTTCCCCCCCAAATCAATAACTAGGGCTGGAAATTCATACTATTTTTTTCAAAATTAAGAAATTTATAATGGGTTATTTTTTTTAATCTTGTATTCTATTATTAATTTTAAACCACTAAAAGTTTCGTAAGATAATGACCTTGTAGATGAAAATAACAACAACAAGGAGCTACGATTGATAGACACAACTTTTGCATATATTTTATGAAGATGTCTTATCTGCGGCCTCAGGTTTAAGTCTGACTGCCGCTTTTTGTAGTCCTCACTCTACTCACTAACTCACAGAACTACGGTGTTTTGTAATCACTGGCACCTCCACTGCACAGGCTCTGACTTCGCACGCGCTCCTGCGGTACTCGGGCGTGCGCACTACAAAGTTGCGGAGCCCGCTGCCGTTTGGCCACTGTTGCTCGCGCTCGCTGCAACGCGCCGCGATCGATCCCGCAGCGCACGTGACGTCACTCAACCAGCTGGTGCCCCACTCTCACTTCCCCTCTCTCTCCCACCTTTCTCAACAATAATAAACAAAAAAGCAGGTGCAAATCTCTTCGGATAAACAACGTAGTCTATATGTAATTGTAAACTGTAGGAAATTTAACTTTTTCACTGTACATTCAAATTTCAAATATATGCATATATTTAATTTATATTTTGACTTTATGGACAACGAGAAAAATCACGGTTTAATAAAAAATTATTAAGATATTAATTTTGTATTTAATATAATATAGAAAAATTATAAAAATAAAGTAAGCAGTGCAAAATTTAAAGAAATAAAAAAATCATGGAATCTCCTTTGGTCTGCCGCCTGTAAGGGATGCAACCCCTTGAGCGTGGAAGAGCGGCGGGTTGTAAACTTTCAGGGGCTCTCTCGTCGGGAGAAAAAAACTCCCTTAGTCTCGCCAACAGCATTGCAGGTCTTATTTACTTCAATTTACTTCACAGTTTTATTTCAGTGCATGAGGTACAAATTAAAAATAAATCTAATGCTTAAAGAAACCCCAGGAATAAAGAGACCCCCTGCATACATCAGCTAGAAAAAAAAAAACACGCGCGCTGCCATTGCCGCATTGTCATGAACACGTAGACATTTTTAAATATAGTAACAGCTTTTCTGTGGCAATAGTACCGAGATCCATAATGAACTTCCCATGCAGACCAGCTTGCAGCCATGTCCACGTTATTTTTTATCGTATATATAATAAGATCAATCAACCAATGAGCGCTGTTTTATTATCATCATTTTTCCATATACTGCATGTGTGTTGATTGTGTAGAATAATGTTTTGGAGTCGTCGGTATAATATACTATATTTTATACAATTTAAGTAAACCATAAATAAATTAAATTATTTAACAATTGCAAAAAACACTTTCTCTTCTATTTTCAAGAAGGCTTGTTGTTGATTTGCTTATCATTATAGAATATGAACCTTATCGGAAATGAAAGAAGAGATTTTTGCAATTGACAGACTCTAAATTTACCTTTGAACTGCATATATATTTGCACCAATGTTGTGACTTTTAGTCTCTTTTAGATGACAAAATAGGCAATAAATATATAAAGTTAACACAGTAAAAAATACCAGCATAATCTACAAACATTAAAAAAAAATTAATTTAAAAAAAATTAATTTTAAAAAAATTATAAATATATAATCTCTCTCATTCTATCACTCCCATACTTAAAAATGTTATATAGAAATCAATATGTAAACATATTGTATATATATTTTCAATAAACTAATTAGGAAACTTGTTTTTAAAAACATTAAATTTAACCTTCGCATGTGTTATATATATTATCAATGTTAAAATATCACCTTCAAAAAAAATATTAAATTAGTAAATTTTTGCACTCGAGCAAAGTTCTAATATGACCTTGAAATTGCATGGAAGTGGTGACAGTGGTGCTTCTTTTTCCTTCCTGTTTCATTCGAGGTGTGATGACGACAATAATTGGTAGCAAGTGAGATATATAATATGACATTGTTAGTAATGGTAGTGGCCTTGCTCGCTGCTCGCCACTTGAGGCGTCATCTAAACCAAACTGTCACGGTCAAGGGTCCATATTCAAGTGAGCACCGCTACAATTGCTAAATCTGAACTCTCAGTCGTATATAACTTTTATACATTGTGATCTACAAAAATAAGTATGTTGTTTATGTTTACAATTGTATTTTTTAAGCTGAAAATAAATTAATAATTACGTACCCTCGTAAAAAATACTTGCAATAAAATATATAACAGCCCCCTACAATAGCATATATATAATTTTTTTTACAAGGGTATTTATATATATATATATATATATATATATATACAAGGACACACCCCTAAGAGCTTACAGCTCGCGGCGGGAAAATGAGTAGGGATGAGGTAGGGAACGGATGGTGGTCACGGCCTGTTACGCGTCCCAGCATTTGCTGAGGTGAGACTGAGGGAACCGTGGAAAACCTCAGTCAGGATGGACACCTCTACTTTTTCTCAATGGACCAAAGTGATACACCGATGTCCAAAGCCTGGGGAACCACACACAAGTGCATCACTGCACTGGGTGGAAAGCGAGATGAATTTACCCCAGGGAGGAAGCAGCGTATTTTTTACTTGAAACGGTCACCCATCCAAGTAATAACCACGCTCGACGTAGCCTGACTTCGGTGATCTAACGAGAACCGGTCAATGCACTGCGCCACGCTCGACCTCATTGCTATTAATAAGTGTAATTGAGGCATAATTTCTTTTTCTAAGACGCATGTGTACATTTTACATTTCATAACTTGGAAACTTATTTTAATATTATATCAGAAAATTGTTTACAGGTTTAGATTCCTTTGTTTAATTTTTTCAGTGATTTTTTAATATTGACCAAGTGTATTTAGTAATAATTATTGATGGATATTATGTGTTATTTTGTATGTTATTAGTTATAAGTTTTGCTATGTTTTCTGACGTGATCAATATTGTCTTGTACGACCTATATGTTCAAATAAATTATTATTATCTTATAGAGATAAATATAATGGGTGCGATTCACGAAGAAGTTAGCCAGGTTTTTAACCACATTTTGCTTAACCTGTTTTACGTGTTAAACCAGCTAGTTAAACGTGGTTAAGCTAAACGTGGTTAGAAACCTGGCTAACTGCTTCGTGAATCGCGCCCAATAAGGAAAATTTATAATACTATATTATTGCTATAAAAATGTATCATGCAGTAAATCATATTAAAATATTCAATATATATATAATATACTGTATATTATTATATTATATGCACCTGTGGGGACACCATGGGAGGCATTCACAAAGCACTTTCACCCTACTTTAGCCTCAATTTTTATCCCCCGATTTAAAGCGAGTGCTAAACAACATGGTACTAAATCAGGGGCTAAACATGGTGCTAAGAAATGTGAGCTAAATCGTGGTTTAGCAATGTTAAACAGATACGTTAACTTCCGATTTAGCCCACATCTTTTAGCACCATGTTTAGACTCTGGTATATTACCATGTTTAGCTTTCGTTTCCAACCCGGGGGATAAAAATCTAGGCTAAAATAGGGTTTAAGTGCTTCGTGAATGCTCCCCATGAATTTTAACATTATATTAATACCTCTGTTCAGTTTGTGTAGGGATTTTCATATGAAGGTGTTGTGAACTTTCACTGTTTTTAGCGTACATTCTCGTCTAATAAATTAAATTTATAAAATCCTCCGCAAAACTGTATCACCTTAATTGTTTCTTGTAACTGCAAAATTCGAGCTGCTGCCCCAAACTTCAAATAATAATTTTCTGAAAATTACAATGCAGCTCGTTTACAGAAAAACATTTGATGTCATTGATATAAATATATAGTAGCAGTAAAAGTAAGGTTTCCGTACCTCAACCCCTGATTTTTTAAAGTGTCAATTTTGCAGAGAGGGGTTTAAAAAGATATGATAGCAACTTTAAAATTTAATTATAAATTAATATGTCAAATATGGAAATATGAATAAAAGGGTCATAAAACGTACTCTTAATTAATTTACATCAGTAGAGGAATGTCATATTAAAATTATATATTTATAGTGAAAATTTTAAGAAGAGTTTTCTGTATTATGTTGTTTTGCTCAATAAACATTATTTATATTAAAATTATTTTGTTAAAATTTGGGGAATATAAATGGATCTGCAGAATTAATGAATTTAAGGATTATTGTCATTATGGTAATTATTTTGTTATGGCAAAAAAATATATAATTTAGATCAGAACATAGAGAACAAAATGACTGCAATGTTCACTCTCTGAAGTACAAAAAGTAAGTATTAAGTCCAGTTTTTGAGACATTATTTTTTTTTTTTAGTTGAAAAAGAAGCTGATTTGACCAGGGACCGGATGCACGCGTTTTTTTCGTGCATCCGAGATGCGCATCCGGATGCAAATTAATTTTTCGTGCATCCATGGATGCGCATCCGGATGCAAATTTATTTTTCATGCATCTGGGATGCGCATCCGGATGCAAATTCATTTTCCATGCATCTGAGATGCGCATCCGGATGCATTAATTTTTTCCCGTGCATCTGGGATGCACGGATGCGGATGCAAGCCCATTTTTGCGCATCCGTGTGCATCTTGCATCTGCATCCGATCTTTGGTTTTTATAATACACTTTGTTTCTTGTAATTTTTAAACGACAAGTGGCAAATAAAATTAAAAAATATGCCTCGTGTTAAGGATTTATTTAGAGGCAATTAGCAAAAAACCTGATAAAAAAGAGAAAAAAAAGTGTTAAATGGATGCAAATTTATTTTTCGTGCATCCGTGGATGCGCATCCCGATGCAAATTTATTTTTCATGCATCTGGGATGCGCATCCGGATGCAAATTCATTTTCCATGCATCTGAGATGCGCATCCGGATGCATTAATTTTTTCCCGTGCATCTGGGATGCACGGATGCAAGCCCATTTTTGCGCATCCGTGTGCATCTTGCATCTGCATCCGCATCCGCATCCGATCCCTGGATTTGACTAATGGCCACCAGATTTCCAATGATATTCTCACTATTATTTATATCCTGAATATCTCAAAAACTAGACCGACTTTTGCTTCATATTTTTCACTGAATATATTTATGTTATATTCATTATAATGTAATGAAGGTTTACTGTAATTTTCAGAGTGATTCACCATCTCCTAAGACTAGCGACAATAATCCTCTCAGAGCTGACTCGTTTCAGTGCAACGAGAGACGCGATGAAGAAAACGTACCACTTTGATGAGTTACGAGGACGCTCGAGATGAGACGGGGGCGAACAATAAGCCGTCAAGGCGAGAGCAATAAGCACCACAAGCAGTTCGCTCAAGAACACTCGATAACGTTATCAGTGCGCACTTGCTCGCAGTTGTCGCAACATATATTAATTGATTGTTGCACTCTTTGATTACATTTCTATCAACGTTATCAATAACAATTATCAATATTATATTTATTAAAACAATTTTACTGTCTTTTAATTATATAATTATATTTAATTTAATTGAGAATGAAATTACGTCATTTTAAAAAGTTACTCAATTTTAAACTAATATTATTATAATTTATTATACTCTAGCTATATTAAGTATTAACATTGCAATAATTTAAGTATACAAAATGTCGTTTATTTATATTAATTTATATTATTTATACATATGATTAATAAATTTTAAAATGTAATAGAACCTTATAGCTGTATATATATATGCATAAATATATATTATTACTTAATTATTTGTTGTGGTAATCATTAATAAGAATGGAAGGATTGAAAATATCAATCCACCATCATTCATCATTATAATTTTTCATGGAATATTTAAAAAAAAAAACTCTTATATATAAATCCTTAAAAAATACTATAAAAAAAGGGTGATTTTGGATTGAAATCATAAATTTCTATTTTATCCACAGCAAAAACTTCACGCATTTTTTTTTCTAGAATTCATAGCCTGTTTTTTAAATAGTTCTTTGATTCAAAATATAATTAACTTTCTTATATGCAAGTTTGAAAGAAGATTATCTCCAAAATGTATTCATTGGATGCAATAACATTTTATAACCAATGATAGTCCCGTCGTAAAAAAATAAATAAAAATAGTTAATGCACTAGCTCGCTTAAAAAAGTTTATATTTATTTATAGACGTTAAATTTAACTATATAAATCCATACTTCCATACACACACGTAAACATTAGTAAACAGAAAATGTATACTCAACGTTGTGTTTTTTATTAATATATAATAAGCTGAGAGATATGTTAAAAATGTTTATAAATTTTATAACTTAATAATATAATATAGAAATTAATTGATAGTAGCAAAATATTTTATTAAAAATCCTTATTTATAATTTAAGTTTATATGTAAATTTAATAAATTAATGTTTTCATTGTTATTATATCCACATATGGCAATACCTCGTGTCTGTGCTGGAAATACCTTTGTAAATGTATTTGTTAACGCTCTTGCCTTCAGTGTGAATCATATATGGTTGCTGCATTGACGCGCGCGGTAGAAGAAGCCCATGAAAATTTCGTTCTCAAGTCACCTGACAACTTTTAATTTGATTCTCTTTCCCGACGTATTTGCTGAAAAGACCTGCGCAAGACGCAAGACACGTGCATGAGTCATGCTTTACATAGACAACAACATGTTACCTTAATTAAATTTAACAGTATAATATAATAGAGAATATTTTACAATGATTTTATGTCAAACTAAATTAATATATATTTTACAGTATTAAATGCATCATATATCATTTCAGGAAAAAATCATTCATATATAAAGAGATATTTAATTTTTGCTACAAATAGATTAAGATGCTGTGCTGTAAATAAATTTGAGAATATGATATCCGCGCGGCTTTCTTTCAAAACCCTTTAATTTTTCAAGGTCCCAAAATACATGGGACATGTTACCATTTCTAACCAATATAACCGTAAAGAACAGTGTGAAATGCGGCATCAGTACCCCCATCCCTCTTCACCCCAAAGACTAGCTATAGCTATAAGGCTAGATCTGCTCTTGCCGTATAGTACATATAATAATATTGCATATTAATATTCAAATATTTATTCAAATGATATACCGTATATCAGTGCAATATTTTCTTCTTTGCTAATTTTTGTCCTGCTCGTTCAATCGGCGACGATCGGTACACAAATTTAAGCTATATTGTACTTGTTAACAAGCTACCCCCTCGAAGCCCTATATAGCTACTATGTAACCTTCCCCCGAGTTCCCCCTCAAAATATGCCCCACATTTAGTTGTGGCTGCGTAATGCGTACTTGTAATATTGACGACCTTCGACTATAATATAATTATATAATAATATATTATACTATACGGTATATTACATATATATTATACAGTATATGCTGCATACCAGTACTATATATAGAGGCGCGCTCACGTGTATCTTGACCGGAGAGAAACGTGCGGGCGGTCTATAGAGGGTGCAATATTATCGCGGCCATGGCACCCTGTGACCGCGCAGTCATACAATTTATAAAATTTATTCCATTTATACATGTGTTGAAAATAAAATGACACTAGTTATAACAACTATTACAAAATCTAAAACAAAAATATGTAACACCTAATAATACAAATTAATAATATAATGGATCATCTGCACTTAATATACTTTATAATTTCAAATTATACAATTAGTGCAGATCATTACCAGGCATATACACAATATTGGTGCGTAGTTTACTATATAAAAAAATGATATTAATTATTGAAAACATATTTTATGGATATATAACTAGAAAACATATGAGATGGAATATTATTAAATGCGATGGGTTCCATGCAGGGTTATAGTTTCTTTGGTTATTTCTAATATATTATAAATTTTAATCATTATATTCAATTAACAAAGCTTCGATCTATTGATTGCGTTAATTAATTGGGACAATTAATAAATGATTTGTCTGATATAGTAGGATTAAATCAGAAATCCCTAAGCCACGAACGGTCCACATATATATGCGGCGACCCGTGTGACTCACAACGTAACCTAGAAATTTTATTAAAAACATTTTGCCTTAATTATCAAAGAAATTTTTGAAAAAAAGTGTTATTTTTATATTATAATAGATCAAAATTATTTTCCCCTCATCAGCATTCTCCATTTTTAAAAATAGGTTTGTTTAAAATTGTGTAGTATACGTATTTATAAATTGATTTCATGAAATATTAAAAATTATTATATGTAATAATTAAATAAAAGTATAAATAAACAAAATTCGTATATTATATTATATAATCAATATATAGTTTTAATACTTTCGGTATAATAAAAAATTTATTTATTTATTTATTTATTTGTTCATTTATTTATTTATTTATTTATTTATTTATTTATTTATTTATTTATTTATTTATTTATTATATTTTAATAATTTTAAATCAGATGCAGTTCTATTAATAGCAAAAAAAAGTCAAATCATGAAAACATGAACCTTTTTTTCAATAAAAAATGAAGCCAAAATCACCGTTCAATTTTTTTTTTTATATATCGATAATGTGCATATAATTAAGTTATAAAAATTCAACATTGACTTTTTAAAGATATATTATATTCTTAAAAGTTTAATTTTATTATGTATCCATATTTAATATATATGTATTATATATATATGTGTATTATGTATAATATATAATATGTATTAATGTATATATAATACATTGAGTATACACGTTCAATGCCATCTCTTTTTCAAATTTGGAAATATTTTATTTTTTATGATTGCAGCATTATACTCTAAAGGCTAGAAAAAAAACGACTCATCTACCAGAATTCCAGAAATCAATCAAGTACTAGCTGATAATTGAATATGGAAAAAAAAAAAAATCATAATGCAAAGTGCATATAGCTAGGAAGCACAAACATACACAGGTATGTTTGTGCTTCTTAAAATAAAATTTCTATTTTATTTTACCAAGGCGATCAAAATTATTTAATTTTTAAATTAAAACTAGCTGGGAATGATTTTTTTTTTTTTTTTTTAGTTACCTACATATTTTACAGTATTTTAATAAATCGTTGTACCAGAATATATGTGTCGTATAAAGCACAAGTTTTTGATGCAATTATAGACCTTAAGCTACGATGTAATAAGATCTAAAATTGCATCAAAACCTCGTGGATTATATAACACTTATATTCTGAGGCACCGAAATAATGAATTACAATAAAATTTGGAAGTGAAATGTTTAAATGTTATTGAAGCACCTGCGTCAATTCTTTAAAGAAAGATAATTCTTTGAATTGGAAAAATGCATTATATGTCATGTTTTTAAATAATTATTAAAAGTAGTTCTGAAACTGTGAAAGAGAATATAAAATTATTATTAATGCTCACTTTGTATTTGGAGTACCAATTGTATTTGGGTTGCCCCTGTGTTAAAAGTTAGTAATAACTAAATTGGCTAGACCTCTAAATTACATTATTTTCAAGCAAAAACAAAAACTTGTATTTTTTTTTTTATAAATCTGTGTGTTTTTTGGGGAGAAATTTTTCTATAAAATAATGTCCTCAAAGAACAATACAGTATAATGTCATGGTCAATTTTATTAGAGAAATTTGTTGGATATAGTTGAACAAAGATATCAGAGGAAATATTTAAAAATTACTTCATTTTAGGTATTATTTTTTATTTTATAAATTTTACAATAAAAATTTTAAATTCACCATTCATTTTAATTATTAAATTTGTATTTGTACAAAAGTTTTTTTGAAATATAAAAACACCTTACAATAAAATGGGTTAATGATATGTAAAGTAAAAACAACAATTATTTACTTTCTTGTACTAAAAGCTTAAAATATTATTTATTTACTTAAAATTTATAAAATTTGAGTTGATTATTAATATATTTTTTTGTTTAAATTTCTAATTATTGCTTCAATTAATTGCTGTGAATACATTAACTTAAAAAAAATAACAAAAAATTGAGTATTAAAACAAAGTTGAATGGGTGATATTGACAAAAAGCAGCTGTTAAAAAACAATTAAGCCAAGAGAGAACGATACAAATAAGAAAACCTGAGGTGACACCAAATCACAGCAATAAAACAGTTAAGCAAATTGGAAAAAACTAGAAAATCTAACTACACAAGCAAATGCAGCTGCACAACACAAAAATCTCGGTGCTGGGTGCTTGAGAACAAAAAGAAAAGCGAGTTTCAACGAAGTACCTCCTGGGGTTCACAGGTTGAGGCGTCGCTTGGGCGGGCTGGAAAAGGGAGGCTCGGGGGATCCCCACATCTGCTGCAGACTGCTGGGCTTCCGGACCGCCAGAGGGCTGTCCCGGGGGCTGGGAAGGGCCTGCGCCACGGGAGACAGAGTACCGGACGAGGATGACGAGCGACGGGCATGTGCCGGGCTCGGCCAGCTGCAACACAAAATACAGAGTCAGACACGCATGGGAAATATTCATTCTATTTAAAAATCTTAACATTTTCAGTCATAATAAATTATTACTTAAAATTTTGCAACAAACTAAATTTTATTTATTTCTGCAAAACCTGTATGACTTATCCTGGAATAAAAAAAATATATATATATATCTTGAAATTCTTGTTTTGGATAGGATTATCAAACTAATAATTAGGGTAACATTAAATTTTGAAGCATATTTAAATCAAGTACTGAATAATACAATTAACAGACAGTACACATTTATATAGGAGAAGAGGGTTTTGCTAGGTACCATTCTCTCTCCTGCTCTGTGTACTGCATCACTTGGTGTCGCCAGCGCCAGATGTTGGGGTGCTGTTCGGCCGTGAGCTGCTCGAGGTCGAGGGCCCGCAGAACGTCCACGTCCAGCTTGGTGGGCACTTTGCTGCGGAGGAAAAGTCACGTCAGATCATGTACACCATTCCAATGTTTACTATTACCATTGGTGCACGTTAAATGGACAATAATGGTTGCATTTTTATTTCATAATTAGAAAATATACATAAAATTATGCTTTTCTGATTTTTTTCAGATTTTTGGGAGTGCGGGAACTAATTTTAAAAAAATATTTAAAATATCTGAGTTAGGGTGGTACACCTGATGGGACAACCGTGACGTCATTTTGTCATGCTGTGATTGGCTATTGATGACATCACGATTGCTGTGATTGGCTATTGATGATGTCACGGTTGTCCCATCAGATGTACTACCCTAATTCAGATATTTTAAATATTTTTTTTTTTTAAATTAGTTCCCGCACTCCAAAAAATTTGAAAAAATTCAGAAAAGCATAATTTTATGTATATTTTTAATAATGAAATAAAAAAATGCAAACATTATTGTCTATTGTCTTCATTTTAGAAAAAGTGCAGTAAATATTTGGACAAGGGTCAGGGGGCGCGACTACACACTAGGGTTTGAAGCAAATAAAGATAGCTTCTACCTGCCTGCCAGCTGATTTCTTCCCACTATAGTAGGAAGGTCAGACCTTTTCAACGTTATTTTACCACCACAGGATCAGCTGTGTTGGTAAGAGGAGAAACTTTTTTTGCCTCAGCGCGGAGGGTGTAGAAGAGCGGGCGTTAGCTTTCCATAGTATATAGTTCAGTGACAAGGGTACACTCTCATGTTAAGTGATTTATATTTTTTCTACTCATACAATAAGATATTAATAAAATCATGACAGCTTGAATAAACGGTGTGTGCATGTATCTTCGTACTGACGACTTACCCATCCAGGAAGACCAACGTTCCCTCGTCAGGACTGTCAAATTCCTCAAGGTCTGCAGCGTCAGAAGTGACAGACGAAGGTGGAGTGTAGAAAGTCTCCTCCGTCTCATCCTCCACTGTAACAGACACCATCGAACCTTCTCATAGTACATTTTGTGTAGCATACAATTTTACAATTGTAATTTTGTTACCAATATTGTTACAATTTATAAAATTAGATTACTACGGTATGCCATACCGGTAATCTCCTCCACATTGAGTCCATTAAATTAGAAAAAAAGGAAGACAATAATTATTGATCACAGTAAAAAAAAAAATCATTCATAACATTACACCATATTTATTACGGGGTAAGCCAGCAGCATTGTTACCTCAGTTGTTGATGTCCAAGGCAATTTTTATCTGCTTTTTAGTAAGATGTTATTTTAAGTAGTGAGGCTTAGCTGGCTTACTGAACCCCACAAATTTATCATCAAAATTACATGTAAAAAAATAATGCATTTAAATAAATAATTAAATATTACTTCCAACAAAACTAACCTGACATAGAATCTCCAATGACTTTTGACTCCTCTGATTCGCTTGTTTCCGATTGTTCATCATCAATCTCGATACTTGGCATCCTCTGAACGACTTGCTCTGCCTCGTTCCTGGTCCATACTCTGCCCGAAGGTGCTTGACGAGCTAGACCTCGTTTGAGGGAGGCTCCCCGCCTCATGGAGCGTGGCATGGGTGGCGAGGCAGACCAGGTGCAGCTGCACTCGGAGCCCCGCCCCCAGAGCTCCAGCACATCCGCCTCGAGGTCAGCCAGGCCCAGGGAGCTGCCGCCGGGACGGTTCAGTGCCTGGATCACCAGTTGGGCCAAACAAGCCACTTGCTCGCCGAGAAGCAGCGGAGCAGCCCTCGCTACCGACTGACGGTAATTCACAGCCTCGTCATCCTCATCAGATGACTTATCATTAGGACGAGAAGCTAATGTTTGTAAACTTGAACATATTAGCATCAAATCATATGATTGAGTAGAATCATCTAAATAAAATGGTATGAGCATTGCAATACGTGAATGTATTAATTGAAAATTTAAATTTGAAAAATAAGTATTTGCTTTAAAACTGACAATACATTTTTGCATATTAGAAACTTCTGTATGTAATACATCTTTTAATGTTTTAGATAAGTATGTGTAATCTTCACTTGCTTGAAGAGCATTGAATATTCCTTCTGCAAGCCTGCGGGCAAGAACCTGGCAGGTTTTTTCTATGTACATGATTGGGCTGAGGCTTGTTGCAGAGTCTTGATGTGTTGTGCTCTTGGTAGCTTGTACTGCAGGCCGTGGAGGGGGCGTACTTGGCGAGTTTTTGTCTGCCAGAGAGCATGTCGTGAGTGCAACACAGAGCTCTGACATGGGGCTAAGCGCCTGGTTGCTGCTGCCACCTGGATTCTTCTCAGAGGAACTCTGTTGGGGTGGAGTAGTTGGTGGCTCACTCTCGCTCATCACGGCAGAAGCAAGCTGTAAAAGAAATGCATGTTAACAACAGAATTCAGTAGCTAGAGTAGGTTATACAATTACCTCATTACTCATTTTTTCAAATTTATCTTTCAGATAATCTTCTAATTTATCAATACCTTCAGGAGTACAAAAATCAGTAAATATTCCCAGGAAAGGCCAGTATTCTTTCCACCTGATATTATGTTGTTTCGCGAGATCTCTGTTGACAAACATTAACGTTAGAATACATTACAAAAGGCAACTTTGTTTTAAACAGTCGTACCTCCCCTCACGCTCCAGTCCCCGATCAAAGTCGTTGAGACGAGCCACTCGCAGGGCCATCGAGGTTATGATCCTCGGAGGAGTTTTCCAGCGCCGACGGAAGGTCTGGGCTTGTTCATAATCCATGGGTCCGGCGTAGGCCGTCACATCCATGTGTGGGCTCAGAGGGTCATTGTTGGCTACCTGTAAACAGAAGAGCAAGTAATAAAACAATCATTGTTTCAATATTTGTATACACAAACATATACACAGGAGAAGGGAGAAGGGAGGGAATTTACAAGTAAAAGGACAGAGACAAAGACAATATTTGTATTGAATTTTGACTACATTAACAACTTGTTATGTATTACACAACTTGTTGTTAAAAGGTAAAACTCGTTTCTGAGAGTAAAAGAGATTGCGGTCCCATAAAAAATAATTAGTATTGCAGGTATAGGAAAAAAATCAATACATAAGGTGTAATACTTGATATAAGGTACAGTAAACCTAATTTCTAGGATCCCTTGACTTTACGTAATAAGTACATTTAAGTACTAATAACAAGTTTTTACTGTATTTGCTATTAATACATAGAATGGATAACCTTATCATGACTTCATGCACTATTTTTAGTTTTAATTAAATTCTTTTTATTTTTACTATCTTTTGATTTATTGTTAAAACAAGACATAACGGTTATATACAGTATTGCCATTAGTTATTCAATTTTTTAATGAAAATTTATTAAATTAAAATTTATTAAATTAAATTTAATAAATTTACTCACAAGAGGTTTTTTAGAAGAGAAGGGTTCTCCGACTGTTGGTTGTAAAACTGAAGCCATTGAACGTAGAACTGGTACAAAAAATGCGTCTCTCAGCAGCTGTTCAATCTCGTGCACAACGGCTTTGTTTGGGTTGTTGAGTCGACTGCAGATAATCTGAAACAAGAGTGTATTTAATATCTGATGGTTGGACAATAATTTCTAACCTTACCTCTTGTGGAGTATGTGAATGCTTGTTTAGACGACATTTGTCACATTCGGGGTAACTAACCAAAACCTGAACAACACTAATAGCTCCGAACTTGACAGCTAAATGTAAAGGTGTTTCATTGAGACTCTTATCTGGTGTATTTAAATATAAATCTAATAAAAACATAGCTCTTTGACGACAATTTTCTTCAGATTCTACTCCATATAATAATTGTATGAATTTCATATCAGAAACAGTTTCTAGGAGAAAGCTTGTCATTTCTGCATTCATTACTTTGGCTGCAATGTGTAGGGCATTGTAACGAGCTCCTTCTTGAAGGATTGAAGGCGTATCTCCAGAGCTGACCAAGTAACGAGGGTTCTCCCAAACCATACGTCGAACTTGACCAACATTGCCGCTTTCAATCGCCTTCCTCAGGAGCACTAAGTCTTGAGACTTAGGACCCTTGAACCTGCTAGCCCCATCAACGTTGTTGGGTGGTATTGGTGGTTGATTTATGACGGGAGAGCTAACAGATCCATTGACATTCACTCCGTGGGTAGCAAAATTCACAGCCTCATCATAAGTCTTGAAAGATTTAAATCTTGAGCGTTTGTTTTTCTTGGCGTATTTCAAGGCATCTTCTTGTTCATAGAATACTCTCAAATCTGTAAACATAACAAATTGAAACATTAAATCAATTAATTTTACTACTGGACTAATCAATTCCTTTCCCCACCTTATTTACAGGTACTGAACCTAAAATGATAGGGTTAAAAACAATAAAAAGTGAAGAGAGAAAAAAAAAATTATTGTTTTTCAACAACACATTTAAAACAATATTTATGGATATAATAAATAATACATTACTGTAATTTAAAGCATCAGTACCGGTACAATATAAGAAATAAAGTATTTATTGCAAAAATTAAAATTTACAATTACTGTAAATGTGTACTGTCAGATGTCTCAAGATACAAAATACAAGTACAAAACTAATGTGACAAATGTTACAACACTAGCACCAGAACTAAAGTATGGTACTAGTACAGTATTAATATTAATTCTAAAGCATGGAGTACATTACATTTAAATTTATTTTTAAACAGAAACACTAAATGGATTCTAATTACAAGATGACCTAGTGATTTAACAGTTAATTATCTTGCTAATTATGAAAGCAAAATAAAATTCTAGAATTTCATCATCAGTGCTCTCTAAAATGGAGTATTGACCTCATTTTTTTTTTTATTGCAGAAATGGATAGAGAGTGCAAAGTTATGCCATCCTGATTTTTTACAGACCGGGTACTATTTTTTAAAAATTATTGACAGTTCTTTTTGTGACGTCACGAGGCGCCACTACTTAAGAAAAGGATAGGACTTGCTGCCTCATGACGTCACAAAAAGGACTTTCAATAATTTTTTAAAAATAGTTCCTGGTCTGTAAAAAATCAGGGTAGCATAACTTTGCACCCTCTATCCATTTCTGCAATAAAAAAAATGAGGTTGATACACCATTCTCTACCATTCTGCTTTTTTTTCCATCATCCATTGAGCATAACATTATTTTGCTGATGACATTGCTATAATATGTATATTATGTATGGTTGTGTGCCCAATAAACATTTATTATTACAGTACATACCATGTACCATAAAGCACAAACCCAATTATCAAACACTGAAGATCAAATAGAAAAGTAAAAAAATAATGAAACAAGAAATTAAACATTCTTTTTTCTACCAAAGCTTTTCAACACAATTTATTGGAATTTAAGAGAGCAAAGTGAAATGACGGTAATTTTTACGTTCGGCATTAGATAATGCTAGTGATGCAGCAATACAGTATATAGAGATGGTAATTTTAGCTACAGAACTGTATTTGTATCTTAACCACAATGCTACTGTACTTCTATAAGCATTATGGCAAACCTTTTCATGCTGCACCACAACAGGCTGAACAAGATGGAAAATGCTCTGCACCTTTATAAAATACAGTGGTTTAATTTAAGTTAAACAATAAACTTAAGTTTCCTCTTTGAAGTCAAAAGTGCATACTGTATGCATACACAGGAGCAGGCCGATTTACTTTGTCCGTAACTCCTGCTTGACTAAGGGCCGCTGATCCATGCCTATACCTGAATGGTAGAGAGAGTTAGGCAACTCATGAATTCATTTTGTCATGCATGCATACTGTAGTTGAGAATTAAAAACAAGAACTTAGTGAGAGCAGACTGGGGGGTTGAGACCATCACCGATTTCTCTGAAATTTTATACGATCAGTTTAGGGACGACTTCCCCCACTCCCTTTCTTTCAGTTAACTTATGGGGGTGATAATTTGAACTATAATTGTCCGTGTAGTGGGGAAGGTGATCATCATACCAATTTCTGAAGAGTCACTAGGGCAGAATACAGCATAAAATGTGGTTGCAGTCTCGGCTGACGGTGCATTGTTTGAATTAATTTGATTTTCTTTTTCTGGAGAGTATGCATACGCTGCTGTATTCTCTGACCAAGTCATTCCATTTAATGAATTTTTGTTGCTATCATCATTTTGATTCCTTCCTTCAGTTAGATTAATTTTTGAGATCAGTTGCTTCTCTAAATATTTTCTTGTCATGATTGTGACTGGAGTTCTACTAAATCCAAAATCAACAAGACGATCTGAGAGCTCGCTGTCCGAGAGCTTTGAGATTTCTTCTACTAAGTGAGAAGAGTTGTTCATGGTTCAGGCTTGAAACACAAGAAATAAGCACACCAAAAATAAATAGGCTTCTGGGCCTAGTATGCAGTCATTGCAGGTTCAAATGACACGTTTTGTATGTAACCACTTCGTTATGCCTTGCAAGCAGGAGAATACATTTTCAATACATTTTTTGAGACACTGAAAGTTAGTTCTAAAGTCACGTTAGCCATTAAACAAGACGCAATTAATTATATGCAAATAATACATAAAGACATAATGAAACACTTTCTTTTTTTCGCGAATACGTTGTTTACAACGGACTGCTGTGAAGTTTCCACAAAAATGGCTGAAATGGGCGGGTGGAAAATGAGCAGCGAAAATAAAATCTTGTCATGTGATTGGTGACAAATCAGCTGATAAATGGGCGAATGGTGAAAATATTTTCATGGCACTATTTTGATTAATTTACAATAAATAAGAGATAATGGGGTGTTGTTTTAGCTGCGATGAAGATGGAAATGCTCAGGTAATTATGCTGCATATAATTCAAAGATAAACTGCACAGTGATTGCGTAATATTAAGTGTTCAGGGTGTCTGCAATTTTGCCGCATCACACTTTTCTAGAACTCCTCTGCAACAATTTTAATGTAGACTAAAAATATTGAATGCATTCCCTGCAAGCAAGTATTTTTGCTTGAAAAATGAAGGAAACTTAGCTATGTACAATAAATAACAAGTTAGAGACACAAACCCAGGAAAAAATTTAATGTTAAGTGTACAGTCATGATAGAGAGGTATGTACAGTAATTTAAAATGCATAATAAAAAAAAGGGTTGGGGATTGCATGCTCAAGTTAATTCGAATTTTAAAATGTTTCTATTTTGTATGGAAAGTGAGTTTATTTATAGTATGATACTTGGACCAGCATGACTGCCATTTGTATCATACTGTTTACAGAAGCAGGTCGAGGTCTTTATAAAAAATGGTACAGTGTCACAAACTTCATAATAATCATACATCTGGCAATTATCCAGAAAAAAAGAAAGCATGTGTGAGTGATGTATAAAGTTTTGATAAGGCCAATGAAATCATGTCAAATATATATGACCCCCAGCTGCAAATCCAAACAACAACTCTTATCAATACCCAGCTGTCTTGCATAACAAGCAGAAAAAATACCCTACATTACATTATGTGAAATTTATTTGTAGCTCTATAGTCATAAATTAGTTTATGTCTATAATGTACATGAAGTTGGCTAGCAAACTCGTATTTCAAAATATGATTTACAGGCAATGACTGCTCATGCTTGGTCCACAGAGACCCAAAGTCAATACATTGATAAATTCAATTCAATTCCCAAATATGAACATATGGCTGCTTTTCTACAAACACAATACTTGCTATATAAATATAACATTGAATTGTGCTTATTTATGTATTGACTTCGGGTCTGTGATCCATGCAGTCATTGCCCGTAAATATAAGAGACCCCTTGATTTACAGCAGTTTATTTCTCATACTCTTATTAGAAACACCTAGATCATACCTGCATGGTTAATAGTTACCCTGAACAGTACATTATATAGTATTCTAGAAATGAGGTGATAATGTGTTATCTTACTTGTTAATCTATTCATTTAACCTCCGCTCTCCTCCCATCACCAATAACAACAATAATAATATAGTAAAAAAGAAAAGGAAAAATACAGAAGTATATTATATGCATGCATTAATAATAACTAATACAAAAGTCTTTAGAGTGTACTATATCACTGTATAAAGTCTACTTGACTAAATAATTAGCCTAATGGAGAACTCAGACTGATACTATTTTTCCCATTTCATAAATACAAAGAGGGGGAGGTGATAAGTGTAAAATTCTAAAAATGCGGAACATAAGTGAGGGAAAGCTAATTATGTTTGTTTAAAATTGTTTTTGCAGCCTGGAGAGGTCAATGAAAGAACACACTTGCTAGTAGATCCTGTTAGCAACAATACTGCAATTCAAAGAGTGCATAGTGATGATTTTATTGCCCGCTACCCAAACTCCTTGCCCAAAAGAACAGATGAGCAATCTGCGTTGAACAGAATATTGCAAGAGACTGCAACGTAAGTACAGTACATGTAACAACAGACTTCAAATTTCCTGGACAAAATTTTGCATCTTTTTACTATCTGGGAATTAAAATATAATAGAAATCTGTTTTAGAAAGTTTTATAAATTCTATTCTTATTATTTTGTTATTAGTTAGAAATTAGAAATATTTATTTTATCATTAGGCAGTATACAGTGATTAAATCACAATAAAAACTTGTAGATCTTGTCAAGCTAGACTTATATACTAGCAATAAATAGGCTACGTATTTAGCTTTCAGTGTATGTAACAACTATAAAACTTGCTTTACTGTATACTGTATAAGAAAATGAAATAAAAAATAACAATGTTTTTAACATTTATAAAAAAATTTAATGTTTTAATTTTTAAAAATTTTATTACAATTTCAGGGAGCTGAGTACAATGTTGATAAAAATAAAAAATGCTATAGATATTGATTTACTTGTATGATACAGATAAAAAAAATAAAATAGATTTTGATTTATTACAATGTTGATAAAGAAATAAACATTAGATACAGTATTAATTTATTTGTCAATGTTGATAACAAGCCAACGTCAGATATTGAATACCTGGATAATGTTTCAGGAATGTGATTGATGTGGCTGCTTTGGACTCTCACACGCTGGAACAGCATGAGTACCAGGACCGTGTGAGCCACTACACACACCGCCTCAACGGCCAGGCCGTGGTGCAGAGATGGAGACCTCCTCCCACGAGATTCTGCCTGCTTGCTGATGTACCGGGACCAGAGAAGTTGCTTGCACTCGAGCCCGCTCTGCCCAGCGATCTTAACTTGGTGAGGCCTATACTCAACCACATGATTGCTACAAGTTAAAATAATGTACTAATGTAGGAATTAAATGAGGCTGCAAGCAGAGAAGTTTTAATTAACAAGCTTCAACTGACTGAGGCTATGAGGATCAAATTATCATAAAAGCCATTTTGGAAGAAGGTTGTTATCCATATGTAAACAAGGTAAGAAACTGACCTTTACTGAAAAGTGGATATAAGCTAGTTTGATCCTGAGGGTCTTTCAGTTGTTGAACGTTGTAGAACCTTTTAAAATAAGTCTTCTTAGCATTGTAAATGTTATATATTTATTTAAATGTTGATGGTGAAAGTCCGTAATATGTTGTGACAACACAAACTTCAGCTTTCATAATAATATTAAAAAAACAAAAACAACATAACCTTGTAGAAGAATTATAAAAACAGCCTCTTAATCTTGAATACCTTGGCTTTAATACATTTTTAATTTTATAAATATTTTTATGATATTTCATTGATTTTTTTAATTGAATTTTGAGCTGACAGATCTGGGAACTAATTACGGAATTTCTCCACAAAAATATAAAATACTGTACTATCGCTACTCTCTGTTGTAAGAGGTTGAAATTATATGAAAGAGATCAAAAATTAAACTCCAGGTTTTATTCCTAGATCAACTGGTGCATGGAGAGTGCCAGCCAAGCCTTGGAGGAGGTTAAAGTGGACCACAAAGAAGATCTGGTCGTTCCGTTCCGCATGCCGTGATCCCCCGCAGCCAGTGCTGAAAGACTTTACCCTCATTAAGTCCACCGACCCACGCCGTCATCCCGGACTGCTCTCTCAACCGTCTATCCGAGGGTCCTCTGTGTAACAATACTGTGCTCTGACAAACTTGATGTGAATGTGATAAAAAGAAAATTTAATTTTTTATTTAAATTTTATGTGCCATTGTTTGTAAAATTGATTCATAAAAACTGTTTATTTTAATGCATTTTTTCTGAAGTATTGTGCAATCGTTAATAACAATATAATATGTACTTGTATATATTTTTTTCTTTTTTTTTAGTTTATAATGGGATTTTTAATGTTTCTTGGTAATCTAAAAAAAAAAGTTTTAAATTGTTTTAAGATGCGTAATATAGCAAATGTAAATAAATAATTTTACTTATTTAAGTTCAATTTAAGCTTTTACTTTTTTTTTTCGTGTATTGTATGGACTGAAAAAAAAATAAAAAAATAAATTATTGTTTTCATTGAGTAAATGTGACACAAATTAAGAAGCTACACTCATGAACAGTAAATTATTTGACAGTTATTCAAAGTACTAAGTTAAGTGTATTGGATGTTATGTTACAGATTCTTGTCTTGCAATTTTTTGTCACCAAAATCTTACTATGGTTCATGGATTGTATGTATGTTTAAATAACTGAAAATGGGGTACTGACCAAAAAAAAAAAAGTTTCAAGTTTTTGTCAACATTTCAAAAGGCACGAGAATTTCATGAAGTACGAGCCCTATCACAGCATACTACAATAATTTCCTGATTTTATATGAATTTTTAGAACCTCTCAAAAATGATGTCACAACTTTGCGTCTGAAATGGGAAAATATATCAGTTAAGGGTAAGGTAACGCCACCAATGTTAAAAAATATCCCTCACACAAAAATTCTGAAAAAAATTTAAAATGTTCTCCTCTATACCCCCTATCAGTACCTAAAATATCAGGTATACAAATACGATCTAGTTTTTGAGTTATAAAATTTTAAAGTTGACTACTTTAACATGGAGAAATGAAACTTCCATGTTAAATTATGTAGTCAACTTTAAAAATTCATAACTCAAAAACTAGATCGTATTTGTATACCTGATATTTTAGCTACTGATAGGGGGTGTAGAGGAGAACATTTTAAATTTTTTTCAGAATTTTTGTGTGAGGGATTTTTTTTTTTAACATTGGTGGCGTTACCTTACCCTTAACATTGCCAAATCCCATACTTAATATTTAAATGTAACCAAAACTTCATTTGCAATGTTTTTAGGTGCTATAAGTATAATCACAATAATAAAGGTTTCATATTCCTACCTCAATAACTTTTCATTTTTGCAATGTTAAATGATGCATTTTCCCATTTAAGACTCAATGTTGTGACGTCATCAAAAAAAGCTTTAAAAATTCATATAAAATCAGCAAATTGTTGTAGAATGCTCTAATAGGGCTCGTTCTTCATAAAATTCACAGTACTTTTTACTAGTGTTACTAACTCAAATACCGGTCAGTACCTCATTGGTAGCTGCTACAATAATTGACTAAAATTAAAATTCAAAGTAACTGCAAAGTATCTGGTTTGGACTATAATATACTCTAAAAAATTAGTACCATACCTAGATATTGTATAATTATATTATATAGTAGCGTACGGTGAAATAGAAGACCTGAAATGTTTGTCTGTTGTTGGTAAATAAAAATCTCTATCCTTGGAACTGCTTTGGCAGATTTCCTTATTTAACTTGGTGATGAAAAACATTGCAAACATTGCAGGCCACTAATTTCACCCCACACACTGGTTTTCTATCAAAATCTTCTTAAAAATATTAAATTCTGAATGCATGCAATGAGATAATAGAATGTGTAAATTTTAGTGGCTTAATCGAAAGAAGGGGTAAAAATATGGTACTGTGAATTTTTTCAGATTTTTCTGAGACCGGGAACTATTTTTAAAAAATTATTGAAATTCTATTTTGATGACGTCACGGGCGGCACTCTTTATGAAAAAGGATAGGGCAGTGCCGCCCGTGACGTTATAAAATGAACTTTTAATATTTTTTTTAAAAGTAGTTACCGGTCTCAGAAAAACCTGAAAAAATGCACAGTACCATATTTTTACCCCTTCTTTCGATTAAGCCACTAAAATTTTCACATTCTAATATCTCATTGTCCTAGTATGTGCATTTTATTGTACTGCATTAGGAGACTGCAGCAGTACATATTTTTCTGATTTTAGATCTGAGATTTTATAACAGGTATATGTATTATCTCAAATTATTTCTAAATTTTAGTTTTTTATTGTAAAATTCCTATATTTTAATTGTTGTTATCTCAATTAGCCATTTTTGCTTGGATTTTAGCCAATGCAAAACTTTAATAATGCATGTGTATAATTTTTAAGAAAATTTGAGGCTATTGGTGCAAGTGTTGTTCATTATGCTGATTTAAGGTGAGTGTGTTGTAATAACATGTAATGTATTTATAAAAAATATATATGAGCACTTATATTATAATTCACATGTTGTGTATTATACCCTTGAAAATAAAGATTTATATTCCTAATCAACAGCAATCTTAGCCTCTTTCTTTTAAAATTTTAATCCCATATATATTGATTAAAAGCCATAAAGAGGTATAATAGGATAATAAGTATATTTTTTAAGGGGAAGGTTATGCCCAATGCTAAAAAAAAAATCGGTCCCACATATGAAAATTATGAAACATATCTTAAAATGTTCTCCTCTTCATCCCCTATCAGTAGCTAAAATATCAGGTATTCAAATTCGAGCTAGTTTTTTAGTTATGAATTTTTAAAATTGACTAATTTAACACGTAAAAATGTAACTCCCATAATATATATGTTAAATTAGCCATTTTTAAAAAGTAATAACTCAAAAACTAGCTCGAATTTGTATACCTGATATTTTAGCTATACTAAATAGGGGATGTAGAGGAGAACATTTTAAGATGTGTTTCATAATGTTCATGTATGGGATTTTTTTTAACATTGGGCGTATTACTTACCCTTACAAACTGGATTAATTGTGGTACTTTTAATTTTGGTATAAAACAAATAATATAAAACTGGTAGATGTTTTATTTTTCTGAAGAACCGTCATAAATAGACAGTACAATCAAAGCATTCCATGACAGAAAAACACTTCAGATTAATTAAAACGTGCATATATTTGTACAGAAAAAGATCGCCAAGTTATATTATGGTGCTGTACAGTATACTTTTTTTTTTTCAAAAAAATAAATTAGTTAATATTAAAGTATTGCAAAAAGCATTAAATGGGAGCTTTGAATACAATATAAATCACTACAAAACCCACAAGCACATTAAAATAGCAATTAATGCCTTGTCAAATACACTATACAGGCAAAAACAGACCTCAATAAAAAAAAAAAAAAAAAAAAAAGTTTTCCCATTGGCACTCCGAACAAACCAACGTTCTGATTCCAATTCAAAAGCATACCGATTTGTGCTTCAAAATTAGAAATTAAGATTGTAAGCATATTAATTAAGAAGTGGCCAATTTCATTTTGTTCAAGGCAACTTAATAATAAGAGCTATGGTAATCTAGCTTCAGTTTAACCCTCTTAGCTGGAACATAACATTACAAAACACCTTCTCAAGTCACTTTTCAATTCCATCTTCTACAAAACTTTATACATGTCATGATCAACAACTATTAAAATAATATAAACGATACAATACTTTCAATGTTTGATCAGAATAAGATTAAATTGATTACAAAATTCAAATTAAACAAATAATAAGCTTTTTATTTTTTACCAAAGAGTGATTTTAAGGGTAAGGTAACGCCACCAATGTTAAAAAAAAATCCCTCTCACAAAAATTCTGAAAAAAATTTAAAATGCTCTCCTCCATACCCCCTATCAGTACCTAAAATATCAGGTATACAAATACGATCTAGTTTTTGAGTTATAAAATTTTAAAGTTGACTACTTTAACATGGAGAAATGAAACTCCCATGTTAAATTGGTCAACTTTAAAAATTCATAACTCAAAAACTAGATCGTATTTGTATACCTGATATTTTAGCTACTGATAGGGGGTGTAGAGGAGAACATTTTAAATTTTTTTCAGAATTTTTGTGAGAGGGATTTTTTTTAACATTGGTGGCGTTACCTTACCCTTAAGGTACATGTGATACAGTAGTTTGCTGTAACGAAGCCAGACCTAAATATTTGCATTTATTGCAAAGGTAAATAAGGTGACTGTATGATCGGAATGTATGATGCCTCAATGTTTTCAATATTACCTGTGCAATTAAAGCGAATGATGAGGACTACCTACTTCAAATGCTACTGCAGTATACATATTTTCTATCTTAATTTTATTGTAATATTTGTTTTGTTATTTTATACTGTTAGTTGCAAAATTACCAAAGAAATCAAAATAACAATTTCTGTCCCTTGCCTGCATAATTCTTTAAATATCTTAGCATTGAAAATGCTTATATAGGCAGGGATATAAGAAATTAATTATGAATACACAAACTTGTTTCATAAATTTGGACTTGCCACTCATTTTTGGCATATATTTATTTTACTTATTTGGATGGAATATGAGAAACAAACGTTTTATTGCACTGGACTTTCATATGTTGGTTTCACAGATAGGAACAACTTGTAATTTTAAATTTACAATGTATATATTAACTAAAACTTGATAAACTTTAAAAAAAAAATACTTGATCAATGGGATTTAGTTATTTATGGGAGAAATTTGCAACATGGTGTTATATTTTTATGCTAAATTGAGCATTCGGGTAAAAATATCAATAACATGTAGCACAGATCATGAAAATTAACAACAAAAGCGAATTTCTCAATGCACAAACCTCAGCTTTGCTGTAAAGTATAAGCACAGACAAATAGACGAAGCACAGAGCAGGATTATTGTGTTCATTTTTCCCCCTTAAAGTATGTCAAGTATTAATTCCGTTGTATTATTAGTGTCCATCACATCAACACAGATGGCAGCACTGGTTGTCCCCATCTCTTAATACATCCCTTCCACCGATACCCCTCCCACATGATGTCATGCTAGACGTAAACACGGCTTATCTAAGCGTCCCAAATATCCCGCTTGGTGCTTCGTTTGTTTGTGGTGTGAGTATATATATATCGTCAGGATGTATTAATTGCAAGGAGCATAATTACAGAAATACAAAAAAATGTCAGCAGTAAGCAACACTCTGTAGTACAATACTAATTAAATTGAAATCAATGTAAGAGAGACAAAATCTTTGTTCATACACTATTTTTTTTTTCTCCTTAAGGGGCAGAAATAGCAAAAAATTTGTCATACCTGTGATACACTAAATGCTAATGATAGCAATGCAAAATTTTCTTCTACAAATATTCAAAGCTCAAAGCATACAGCTAGCAGTCATTTAGCATTATTTTACACATTTAAATACACAGGAACCTTGATTTCATGAAGACAAATTGATTAATTTTGATTAAAAAAATTTTATATTTCAAATACAAAAAAAAAAAAATAAATAAACAAACAAAAATTAATTTCAACATGATAATAAAGGATATAACCCGTGCAAAAAAACAACAACATCAAGTCCACTTAAAAATACTTGATTTCAGTCAAATAATTATATTTTAATCAACATGATAGGAATAATAACAAAATAAAATTAGCAACAATAATTACAGAAGTTGGAGTACAGTATTTTTAAAGTCAAATATTTATTCAACATAATTTATTCAACCAATTCAAAAAAAGCATGTATGTGCGTAATTTTTTGTTCTTATTGTATTACTTCTCCTTTTTGTTATAGCAATTTTTAGTTTATAAAGTTTAATTTGATCTCAAAAGAAGAAAATTGACAACATAAAAATAATAATATGGTTATGCTTTATAAACCAACGCGGTAAAATGAGTTTATAATTCATTAAAATTAAAAATCAACATATTAGCAGTCCATTTTAGTAAAGCCATATTAATTTTATATTTGAAAACTTAATTAAATTTATAAAATAATTTCTGTTTTGACTATCACAGTTAATCAACGTAATAATTAAAAATTTATACTTTAAGTGATGTGTAACAAGAAAGAGTATTCCAATGGCAACAGCGTAACTTATGCTTATTGTTTTCTAAATAATTTATTCATGAAAAATTTAACTAAGGGATGAAAATAATGGGAAAAGATTAGTTGGGAAGGGAGATAGCTGCTTATAGCTTGCCAAGTGACTTTATGAACGAGCGACACATGCCTACTTTCTATGAAGCAAATCAGTACAGCATATGTTGCACAGTTGCCTTTGGAGTACGAAATAAACAAACATTGGAATGTTATTATTTTGGTTTACGTTTGCAGTATTGTCCATGCTGAGATCAACTGTAAAAAAAAAATAAACAAAATAACAAGAAAAAAAAAAACAAGTAAATATTTAAGATACATAATTGTTAAATAATTCAAATGCTAGTGGTAATATATAATACATTGCACGATATAATGCATATAAAAAACATGGTTAGTGAAATTTTATATAAAGTTACTTGTATTAATAGTGCAAACAGGTTAAAAATAACTTTATTAATTTCATAAAAGGAGATACAATTAATTAAATAAAAAGGAAGTATTCTTACGAAATATTATTAATAGCTTTAAATCTGAGTAGCATTTGTTCTTGGCTCAACATGGATTGCATGAGTCTTATTGTTTGGTGCAGCATTCCCTGCGACGCCTGCGACACTGATATTTCACCGAACCACCCGACTAGATCTGCGGTACTGTAGTCACTGCTTCTGTGGTCGCCAACACTTCAGGAGAGGCGACTGCAGCAGCCCCCCTCTCCTACCGACGTTGTTCGTCCATTGAGGGAGGGAGAGTTGCCATCATACCTGGGAAGCTCCTTGGAACGTGCTTGCTGCAATGACAGGTGGCAAATAAACAGTTATAAATTTATAAATCAGCTTTATCAACCCTTAAATAGTAATAAATAGTCACACATTTCTATTCTAAAATCTATTGCCAAAAAGCAGCAAATTGCTCTATTTCTAGTAATTAACAATTATCTCTTTACCTTCGCCAATCAAAATATATTGTTGAAATAGTCACTAAAAATATCTACAACGTATTGCTCATTCTACTATTTTCATGAAAATAAAACAAAGAAATTACTTTAATAATGAAATGCAAACTAAGGAAACCATAAAAAATAGCTCTGATCACAAAGTTCCATTGCCTTGATACTTATAGCTTGCTTATAGGGTAGCGCCACGAGATTGTTGGGTTGCTTGCTTACAGGATGACGGCCTGATGTTTACCTCTCCTCCCTTCCCCTACTGAAGAGCAAGAGTATTCGTAAATCGTAAAAGCATTGGAAAAAAAAATATATAAATAAAAAATAGAAAATGTAGAAAAAAATTAATCATAAATTATAGATGGCAATTATTACATTTATATCATATTCATTTTATCTGCTAGTTTATAAAGAATACACCAGTTACATTTTTGTGTCCTTAAGGATGAATCTCAGTAGGCTGATATCTCATAATCGTACCGCCTGAATGCAACAAGACTTGCAGGGGACTTAGAACTCACCATCAATAGGTGGCATACAAATTTTGAAGCATATCTGTCTTATCAGTTTTGTGAAAACTGAGGTAGAAATTTAACATTGGCCTTATGGACGAAAACCAGAAATGGAGCTGTTGTAAGAAAACTGCAAGACTGAATTTGCTCAAACCATAAGCGATTAAGTTTTAGAACATTCTCGATTTTTTTAAATTTATTTCATTCGATTTGTTTGCAGGGAAATATTCTTTGACTCCAGCAGTAACTGAGATTAATCGTTAAATAATCATAAGTGTCAACAAAGTCAAATTTTCTAATTTTCTAATTTTTCAATTTTTCTTTTTCTTTTTTTTTTTTTTTCAATGGTTTTACGAGTACTCTTGCTCTTTGGTAGGGGAAGGGAGGGGAGGTAACAGTCAGGCCATTATCCTGTAAGCAGGCAACCCAACAATCTTGTGACGCTACCCTATAGGTGATATAGGTACCCCAGTACTTCACTTGAGAATTGAAGTTGGGTGATTATAAAAGAATACAGTAATGAACCTTGAACCTTCTCATATAAGATTGCCATTGGAAGATCTACCTTTCATAGAATTTACTTGTAATTATTGAGCTTTGAAGCAACAACACGTTAACATGCGCCACTAATATGCTGAAAGATAAAAAAACAAAATAAGAAGACTTTTTGTATTACCTCCATCAGTTCTGATGCAATCACCATAAATAGTCTTTCAACGTTTTCAGCTTCTTTGGCTGATGTTTCCACGAAGTACATATTGTGACGATTCGCAAAATCCTCTCCAACAGCAGTGGGAATTTCTCGATCTTCTCGATCCGTCTTATTACCTGTTGAAGAAAGTTATTGTTGTTATCTTCTATTTTAGGCTCTACAACATACTAATCGACTGAAACCATTTGACTTATCAGTAGATTAAATTTTGTAAAAAATAGCTCATTCCAACTTAAAAAAAAAAATGCACCTTTTCAATACTCCTTCCTAATTGAAGTGGGATAATCAATATTAATTAATTTGTTGTGCAGAATACATATAATATGCATGTACTATACTTTACAATTTTAAATATTCTGCAAGCTCCTTACTCCTTTTAAAAAAAAAAAAAAAAAATCTTGTATTTATAAACCATGTTTTTAGGTTTACAGTCAATATAATTTATGTACATCAATGTCTGTACTGTATTGCTAGAACTAAATCTATTATTGATTGTATGCCAAAGGAGATGCTACGTGACTTCAGTTTCTATTTCTATTACAATAATATGTATATTTTTAACTATTGTTTTATATTTATCAATTTGATTTAAGATTGTTGTTCTATAACTCTTTTTGTGTCTTTGTTTTATGTCCATATTTCTTTTATTTAGGTTTAATTGTATCTGTACACTATTTGTGTTTAATATAATCAATATTTTTAAAAATTTTAGATAAAATGAAAACTAGGAATGAAAATTAGTTTTAAACTTATGGAACTTACCAACTAATACTCTCAGAACTTTGCTACTGGCATACTCTTCAATCTCACGCAGCCAGTCTTGCAGACAGTCAAAGGTGGGCTGGCTGCTGATATCATAGACCAGGATGAGGGCATGGGCCGAGCGGTAGTAGCTCTGTGTGATGGAGCGGAACCGTTCCTGGCCGGCCGTGTCCCAGATCTGCAGCTGTTGGTAGTAACAATTATTATTATTATGCTCATTCAGTCTCTACACATACATGACATACAAATCCCTTAATATGGAGGGAAAGTATCTAGGAATAACTAGCTTTGACAGGTAAATGGTACAGCACCTACTTTTTCTTATGTATTTTATAATTTCAAATTGGAAAAATTCATTTTTAATTTTTCATGCAAATTCTATGCTTCACAAATTAAAAATAATAATAATTAAGTACTGTACTGTAACAATGTTGTTCTTTGTGATTTTATAATTATCAATTATAAATCTTACTCTTTAACAGCAACAACAATAAATATTTTTAAAAGCCAAGTAAGGGAGTTAAAAGACAGTACATAGTTTTTTGTTAATGTATGATTGCATCATGGATGGAAGTTGGAGGTTGTTGGGTGCAGGAATGATGTGGGTAAAATTTCTTTTATAAATTGGACGGTGAAGGAGTGGAATGTGTTGGCAGCTGTGGTGGAGAGTTTTGATTTGTATAAAAGATTTTTGAGGTTTGATGATCATTCGCGAGCCATCGTGGCATTGCCAAATTTGCCACGTTAATAATATAATTATGTATTAGCATTCTGCATACTGTATTCATAGTTACAAAAATTCTTTTCCCCGTTGCTTAATTTACAGTCAAGGGTCATTACATACAAAACATTCATGAACACCACAGTTGTACACACCTTAACCTTTTCGTTTTCTATTTCGACCGTCTTGATCATGAAGTCTACACCAATGGTTGCTCCTTGGCCTGGTGGGAATAGTCCCTAAAGTAAAGAAGCATCCGTTACAATTCAGATATTAAAATATCACATCGTCCGGAATAATGAGCTGTCCGCCTCCACAATATTGTGTGAAGAATGAGCTGTTTTTTTTTATCAGTAGATTTCCAGACAAGGCATATACACAATATTTGCATACCAGTGTCATCGCCAGGAAAAAAATTATGGATTATCTTTGCCTTTTGGGGAAGAGAGAGGATCCACAATATGCGGGTAGGAGAACGGTGAAACCACCTACAGCCCACAAACAGCAGTGCGAGCCAATTCATGGATGAAGAATAAAGGGGGTGGAGTAATCAGCCCCCCCCCCTTCTTGAAGCCCTTGCACGTTTTATATTCTCCCCCCCCTCCCCTCGCCCCCACCACACACAACTCCTCGGTCGCAGACCAAGGGGGCGGGGAGCATCTATCATATACTGTATTCATTGTATAATGTATGTACTGTACTGTATGCCACTGTGCAGTTTGCATATAATATGCATCCAAATACACATCCTAGCATGTAGACTTTCAGACCACAGGCAATTATTTGCCAAAAATGGTACAAAACAGAATGCATACCTGAGTAAAACGACGAACAAGGCATGTCTTTCCCACTCCTGCATTTCCAACAAGAACGACCTTAAAGAGGAACTTATAATCTTCCATCTCCAACAACCTTTGAACAATATAAAAACTTATTAATTTATTTCCACTCTAATGAACAGTGCGTCCTAGAAAAAAATTGGATGACCAAATAAGCAGGTGAGTAATTAGAAACTGCCGAACTGTAAAAAATAAAAGCAGTCCAATATGCATAAAATATATGCATACTGTAGTTTTCCCAAACGACTGCATGCATACGATAAACTTACCTCACGAGTTATGCTTACAACGAAAAAAGTAATTAGTTTAATTTATGAGGACATTATTTATGAATGTTTTTCCCACACCCAAAATTTCACAGTTACCAGTTACCATATGAAAAAGGTTGAGGCTGAAGGCTGACACAAGAACTTTTTTTTTTTTTTGTGATTTTGCGCCACCTGTTCTTGAAATTGAACAACAATTAACTACACGTTTCAAATTTAAGTTGGTAGATGTCACCACAACCGAAGTAAGAATTTTCCCGGAATTTCTCTAGTTACGCAATTTTCTGTATGTTAACTTCTTTTTCATTGGCTGCTGGAAGCAACGAGAAGTAAAACGAACCAATCATATAACAGTTTTCATAAATTCAGCTATCGAGGACATCGAGGTATCGAGGTGGCGAACCGGAAATCACGTAACTGAAATGTGAAGAAGCCATTTTGAGAAAGCTAAGCTATGTTGCAGTGTTTGGTGAAAGAAGTCAGTGGATTTTTACTTGTATAAAACGTAATCTCTTGTAATAATGAGTTAAATCTGTGTTATAACGCTTAAGATAATATCTATAAGCATGTTCTCATTTTAATTTAGTTGTATTTTGTGCTTATAATACGTTTTTAAAATGTTAATAGGCGTAGCCTACTTTACGTATGCATATTGCATTTAAGAACTGTTATTTTATTATCTCCTAGACTCCTATAGTGCAACGTATATCATACCTAAACTAGTCAGTATTTATATTGTAATCATTCTAGTCTGCAATTTTATTGCTTTATTAATTCAACATGGAGATGGCTGAGGTAGAGAATGAAGTGGCTCAAGAATATGCGTCATCTCTTGCGGACCTTCAAGTGAACAGCAAACCGCTGATCAATATGCTGACCATTTTGGCAGAAGAGAATATTCATCACGCGTCAGCTATTGTCCAGGCTGTGGAGAAACATCTTTTAAAGGTTAAACATCGTTGATTAGTATGGATATTATAATATGAACATGAAATATGTGTTGCCCAAAATGTTGTTTTTACAGTAAACCAAACTCTTATTTCAAGCATTTTTAACAATTCTATCATGGATGATACAGTATGCATACTGACGGGGGCGTTAAAAGTGTCTATAAAGAGGCCTAATGGGTAATGTCATGAAAGCCGTTTGGCATCAAGGTATGAGTCGTACGAGTGATAAAAAAGAGACAAATCTCACTACACAATACAGTCTTAACAGATCTTCGAGTATGCACACCTGTAGACTCTATGGCGCCTAGCTTCGAGACTGTCTAGCTGTATGCTATACATATGCTTCGATGGGATAAAGTAAAAGACGATCGCTGCGTGCAGTCGAATCTACAAGTAAACTAAAAGCCTGTTCGTAAACTCTGCTCAGTGTACACTTTTTACACCCGATCAACCTTATGTTCAGGTGCATAAGGTCGATTGGGTGCAGAAAGTGTACACCGAACAAGGTTCACGAACAGGCCTTACGATCTGTAATACTGTACGTCGTTGCCAATATGATGTAGACAATCAGACACCCCCATCAGTTTGCATTCATGTAACATTTTTGTTAATCGCATTTTACTGTGTAGAATCTTTAAAGCTCGGAATCAATGTTATTTCTGAGTGATGGGTCATTGGACGAAAAGATTCAAATATTAGAATCTATGTACAGTCAATGGAGGGATAATGGTAAGGCTAAAAACTGGATCCAGTAATGGTTAACTGAGGTTTAAACAGGTAGCAATTAATTTTTGAGCACATATATACACCATTAGAATCGCGGACATGGATGTTTAGAATGCTTTTGGCACATTTACTTGCATGGTGATAAACAAATAAATTAATTGTGATCCAAAGAAAACTCGGTTTACCATTTCTCCAGCCCTTACCATCACCCCCCATGTTGGTACAGTACATTGAGTCGATACCGCTTCCCTTTCATTGCCTTTATCTCCCACTTTAGCTCTTTGCTTTGGATTAGCCCTTGACAATGGCAATATTTGCATTCCCCCCCCCCCCGCCCCCCCCCCCCCCTCGAGCCTTTGATTGTGTGGAATTTACCGAAAATTGAATTTCTGTTTGTTTCAACAGAATCGAGCAAATTTATATTATATTCCCTCTAGAAGTAACTTAAATGGGCTTACGGGGTGTCATTTTTTACTGGCTCAATCAAAAGAGGAGGTCGAAAAATATCCCTTAGATTTTTTTGCGATTTTTTTAAGCACTGCATTATACCTAGAATGGAAATTAAAAATGTCTCTTGACCTGGAGGCTCCATCCGCAACGCCTATGACGTCACTACATTCTTTGGGTCAACTATAGAACATTTGTAAAATTTTACTGTGGCAGCAATAGCAAACCCGCGATAAATAACAAAATTCCCATATTAATTTGACCCCTTTGCTTACGAATAGTATCATATGCTCTGCCACTACCACAATGCAAATATTTAAAGAGTCTTAAGAGTTAAAGAGTTGATTCAGAGTGCCACTCTTGTAAGCAAGTAAGGAAAAATGTTGGGATGTTAGGGTTGTGCTTAAATAATACTTTTTTTTTTTATGTAGCATCAGCACATGCTTTGGCTATTTGAATTACCTTAAGGTATAACCTGAGAATTTGTCTGTCAAGGTCAAGAGGCGTGGCTATAGTGGCAACACTGTTTGCATTGAAATGCGAATAATTTTTTAGGAGGGGGTGGTGACATCAGTCCTTGAGAACGTTGCCACATTTCTCATCACATATAGGAAACGATCATCGCCATGGTTCAAAATATATGAAAACAATTCAGAAAAATTGTCTAAAAAATTAGGTTTTAGTAAAAAAAAAAAGTAAAAGAATCTGTTGTATAGTTTTTTTGCAATGCTAATTAACAAATTTAACATTGGAAGGATACAAAATACTCATTTAAATAAATTAATTATAATTAAACCAACGGTTAAAAAATTCTGAAAAAATTCGGAGCTAATTTGACGATTGTTGTAAGTCCACCAAATTAATTTGAAGAAAATCTGTTGTAGCGAATTTTTCGTCCAAATTTCTCAGGTTAAGCCTTAAGTTATAAGTTAAAATGTGGAATGTTACTTATAAGTAGGATATCAGCTGAAACAAAGTTTGGTTTACTTGTAGAAATTTGTAGCAAACCTAAGCACAATCATTGGTCATTGTGCTGTCAGGAGGTAAAGTTGTTGCAATGTTACTTCTGCAAGCGAAATTCAGCACAGGGTATCTATAATATATAAGTCTTGTGGTCCTTTTTTTTTTTTTTCTTAAACATTCTTTTCTAAATGTTGGTACACTTCTTGCCTGAAAACTTTCCTTGCCAAGAAATGTCAGCAGTAGTAACAAGGTATTGTTCAAACAATACGCCATTGCATCTCTTGATGAGTTTACTTTTTAGGAGCCACCTGTAGTAGGGGTTGTGAAAACGTCTCATTTTTCTAATAGACGATTATTCTTCCTCATAATTAGGAAAACCCAGGCGGAGGTTAACACATTTGGACTAGCACCTGCATGATTATTTAATTAATTAATGACACTGGTGTAAACAAACATTATAGTTTGTTGCAAAAATTTTGTTTTGTTATAGATTTGTCAAGCATTTTCATCACATCAATATGTAGTTAGTATCATATCTATTATTAACTTTGTAAGTTGTTGACTAAGCTATAGATAAATAAGTGAAGGTCTGAGAGATAATGGAGTACGTAGTCATGACTTGAGGGGAGTTCATTGTTTTCATTTCTCTTCAAAACAAATAACAACTTGGTTCATCCTTGGACCATGTTTTTGTATGAGAAGCATAGTTCATGTATATCTTAGTCATGATATTTACAAGAGAAATAGGATGAAGTAATGTTGCAGCACTTTCTAAGTTAAAATAGAAGTCACTAGTCCAACAACAAGGCATTTTTCTTGCAGCCTATTCTTTATCTTATATTTTTATACAGGCCTTTCTTGTTTATGAAATTTACCTCTGATAGTCATAATGAACAATGGTTTGTCTTTACTCCTGTTTTTATGTTAGTGCTTTTATTCAAAATTACTGGTAAGCTGTTCTAAAATAGCATGTAGCTAAATAATGCTGTAAATTGTATGGTCTTGCATTTTTTTTAAACCTTTTTCATTAATAAACTGATGTGCAGGCCATTGTATAAAATTAAAGTAATCAAATACATCTCTTTAAATTAAAAAAAATAACAATTACCAATTTTATTGAATATATTTTGTTACTCGCATATAATTTGTAATTTATATAAAAAAAAATGAAAAATAAAAAAAAATATTTTAAAATAATGACTTGGTGGTGACTGGCTCAAACACATCAATCCACAACCATAATGATAGAACAGTGCCGTATCATAAGTAATTTCAGGTTACTTGCAATAGACAGTACTTATAGTTTGTCTTTTAATTACCTGCCATGCAAAACATTTAAGGTTCTGCAGTGCAAACAGGCTTTTACACCATTACAATGGCGTATCAACCTCAATTTTTTTTATTGCAGAAATGGATAGAGCGTGCAAAGTTATGCTACTCTGATTTTTTTCAGATTTTTTAGAGCCCGGGAAGTATTTTCAAAAATTATTGAAACTTATTTTTGTGACGTCACGAGACGCCGCTCCTTAGGAAAAAGATAGGACTTGCCACCTCGTGACGTCACAAAAAAGACTTTCAATATTTTTTTAAAAATAGTTCCCGGGCTCTAAAAATTCTAAAAAAAATCAGGGTAGCATAACTTTGCACGCTCTATCCATTTCTGCAATAAAAAAAAAGTGAGGTCGATACTCCATTAAAATCCTTATCTTGCTTCTAAAAGTAAAAAGAAATTAAAAAATGCAGAAATGGTTCATTAGCCAGGTTTACATTGTAGAGCCAAATATTGTTTACAAGTATAATAATAATCATTACTCAAATAGCATATACAGTTTTATTAAAGATAGTAAAGCTCATCTTTATCAAACCTGTACTGTCTATTAGCCCTTTCTTAGAAGTTGGCATTAGTAATATTTTTTTAACTTAAATTAAAGTATTTGTTTCATACTGTAGTATTGTTTTACTAGGACCAGATTAAAAATAATTTTTTTTTCTATGCTGTAGCAGTGAGGTTAATGTTATTATTTAAACATTACCTAATTTACATAACGGTGTTGGGTGTGGATCTGTTGAAACAGTGTTCAAGCGATGCACATCAAACAAATTTATGTAAAGATGGTGAATGATAGCAGATGTTCAGGTTTATAATTTATATTAATGGTCCTGAGTTTCACTTATTATCTAACATTATTATTATAATCAGATAATTTTGAAATTGAAATGGTACTAGCAAAAAAGTTAACAATATGTGGTACATTGATGGCACACTATAGTTATTGCATTAGTAAAAAAAAAAAAAAAGTTTTGGCTCTTCTAATATTAAATTATTAATGTTATGCTAATAAATTTTTTGATATTTTTTTAAACTTTTCCCCCACTGCAATAGCTTTATTTTAAGGTAGAGATAATGCTAAACAGCTATTTGATGTACTCCCCTTTGATTAACATGTAAACCTTTTCAAATTCACAAATATTCTGAAAATTTCTTGAGAGACAGATATTAGTGCCTAAAAGCCATAGAAAAAATTTCAAAACAATTTAGCGAGCCGATTTTTTTAAAATAATTTGTTCAATTTTCAGCATAGGGCTTTCCCATGGAGAGACAAACTAAGAATTTAATTTTAAAAAATCGACTCGTTAAACTGTTTTGAAACTTTTTCTATGACTTTTAGGCACTAATATCTGCCTCTCAAAAAAATTTCAGAATTTTTGTGAATTTGCCAAGGTTTACATGTTAATCAAATGGGAGTTTGTCGAACAGCTGTTCGGCGTTATCTCTACCAAGAAATTCAATTTACTACTGTATATAAATTGAGAGTCCTTAAAGGAGTTAGCAAATGGGGGAAAAGGCTCACAGCTTTTATTTTTTGTGTGTTTATTAAATACATTAACAAAAGTACTAAAAGTTTTAAGTTAAAAAAAAAAAAACTAATTTGAGCCTACATTCAGTAAAATAAATTGTAAGACACTTAAATTAGAAGTGCTAGGATAATGCCAAGTGTGCTGTAGAGGTGCACCCTCTCATGCAGACTGCTGCGTGAGTAGCTACGTAGCTAGGTAGTGCAATGGCTGCTTGGACCCACAGGTGGCGCCAGAATACAAGCTGCCAGTCTTGTACCTCATTGATTCCATCGTGAAGAACGTAGGGAGAGCCTACACCAACCTCTTCACACAAAACATTGTCTCCACCTTCTGCGGAGTATTTGAGAAGGTATGTACTCTTAAATCCACAGCGGGTATCTGTACTTCTACAGTTTATTATATTTTAATTACACAGGCACACACTAACTTAATTTAAATACCCCTTCTATTTTATTGTAAAAAAATATTACAGTACATGTATTATGTAATTTAAACGTTTTAATTTTTTTATTCATTATTATCAACTTAATTCTTGAATTTTAAACAGTGTTGTTGCAACAAGTTATACCACAGCTCTCTTTTAAGTCTAAGATTGCAGGAGGAGCTTTATAACATCATCTAGAAAAGTATAGAACTAAAATCTAATTTTAATAAATTATGTTAAAAAATATATTAATAGGACAATGATCTTTAACTTGAATTTATTTATAAGACCAATACACCAATAGCAGAATATGCTGTAGTAAGCTAACATTGTAAAATAAATAAATAATAATAAAAAAAAAAGACTTCGTATTTAACCATTTGCCTCTTTGCTTTTCCTCTGAATAATTTGAACTTTTAAAAATTGAAATTTTATTCCTCTGTTTTCTCCCTATATTTATAAAATATATAAGTCTAAAGCCAGTTCTCTATTTATTTGTTTGTTTATTCATTTTTTTCTAACAAGATAAATGAACAACAATATTTACCTGCAGCATTATCAATTTTTTGTAATACAGTAGGTAGAAACTTTTAATTTTATTTATTAAATTCTATATACTTTTAAATGGCAAATGATTTATTTATTTATTTCACTCAATACATATATATCATATATATAACATATAAAAAGGTCAAAATTGAGTGAGGATAACATACAAAGCGTAAAAACACTATCACAAAAGTGGTAGTTATCCTATATTAATTTATCCTATATTTTGTTTATTTGGGTTGGGTTGTCAGTTGTTTTACCTGATTGCCTCTGTGTTGAGAGGTACGGTGTGTCTAACTCTTCTAACTTGCAGGTGGACGAGAGAACTCGAGGACAGATGTTCAAGTTACGGCACACCTGGAATGAAATGTTTCCCGCCAAGAAGCTCTATGCCATGGACTTGCGGGTGGCGTCGATCGACCCAGCATGGCCAGTGCCCCAAGCATCATCCAGCATCCACATCAACCCAAGGTTCCTCAGCAAGGTACAGCCCTTTGGTTTATTTATGGTCAAAATTCTTACCTTTTTTTTTTTTTTTTTTTTTTTTGTAATTTTAAGTATAGAGTTGACCTCAAAAAAATTTACTGCTAAAATGGATAGAGGGTACAAGGTTATACCACTCAGATTTTTTAGAGACCGGGAAATATTGCTGAAACGTTTTGCCGAGGTCGGGTTCAAACCCACGCCCCCTTTTTAAGGTCCTATCCTTTTATTAAGAGAGCCGTCACTTTTCCTGTACTTTCAATAATTTTTTCTTGGACTCTAAAAAAAATCTGGAAAAAAAAACAACAAAACAATAGCATAACTTTGCACCCTCTATTTATTTCTGCAATAATTTTTTTTTATCAATAATCCACTGTCCATTATTCTGTAAATCATGCATTATTGCATTATTATTGTTCTATTGCTATTTTTATAGATTTTCTTTCTGTTAGTTTGTTAGTTGTTAGTTAATCAATTTTGTTTTTCTCTTATTATAAATGAAATTACATAATTTTGAGAAATTAAACATTTTTTTAATCAACTTACTTTGGTTCAAGATTGTTGACCATGTAACTCGTCTAACCATATTTGATGTTATGTTTCAGAAGGCAGACGATGCTGCACCAGTGGTGGTACTTACATCAACCGCTGCAGGGTCTACATCAACAGAAACGCCATCCCGAACTACCCCGTCTACTCCCTCGGTCTCTTTTGTCAAGTCGGCAGCGAGTGAACTGGAACAAAGCCGTCTGATGGAGGCACGCATGCGTGAGGAGTTGCTACGTAAGCAGAAGGAGCTGCTGGAACTGCAGCAGAAGAAGATTGAGCTGGAATTGCTGCAGGCCAAGACGAAACTCGAGGAACAACAGCGACAGATGCTTCTGGACGCCACAGCACTAGCAGACCCAGCCAAGACACAGCAGCAGGTAAGCCATTGAAGGAATAAAGTAAAACATGGAGCATGTTCAAAAAATAAAAATATTTACTTCATTTTTTTTCACATGATAGCTCCAAAATGCAATCAACATAATGATGAGAAAATTGTTAAAAGTTGCTGAGCAAATTTTAACTGTAGTATGAACTATAGTACATGTCGTGACTTTTTGTTTTCTGTTTTAGCTGGAGGCAAAGCAGTCGACCGCGGCTCGAGTCCTGGCAGAGCAGAAGGCAAAGGCTGCGTTGACAGCAACCGTCTCCAAGCCCCAACCACCGCCCATGACAGCCCAGAAAACTCACTCTCAGGTAAGCTGGTTGGAATTCTTGGCTACTTACATAAGAAAAGCTTCAAATTTTAGTTAGCTAGTATTTGAAAATTACTTACAAAAAAATATTTATTCATTTTCTATAGTTCTGAGTTCTGGTTAGCTAACAAGATTCCTTATAAATTTCAATTAATTAAATTTGATAGATGTACATACAGCTCCAGACAAAGCTTTCACACCATTTCTAGGTAAAGTCAAACTCACTGTGAAGGTGATGCTTCAATTATTCTGTGATGGATTTAGGGATACCGTACTAGATTTCATCCATAAATTGGTCAAGGGTGAAAGGTGTACATTATATATTCTTTAAAAACCTTACTTTTCTATAAAATTGTCTTTTTTTTTTTTTTTTTTTTTTCTTTTTCATTTACTTTGTTACTGTTCTATAAATTGGTCTTATTTTTTCATTTATTTTGTTACAGGTTCCCCAAACTTCCGATGCTGCCCTGAAATCAATCGTGCAACAGAGAATCGTTACTGACTCCAGAATTCCTAAAACTGTAACCTCGGATAACTCTTATTCCATGCTACCTAATGTCTTGGCTGACTCCAAGCCAAAACCAACACTTATTAAACCTACCGCTAGTGTCAGTACAAATAATAAAGATATTAAGGCTGGTACTAAAGATACATTTTTGAATATAGATCCTAGAATTGCAAATAAGCGCATTTCACCTGTGCCCAAATCAATGGCCATGTTGGCAACTGCAAGCAAAGACAGGCAGTCAAAAGTATCTCATATTCAGGATAATTTTTCTGCTCTTAAACCAAGCCTTCCTAAACAGAAAACAACCTCTCCAACCAAATCCAAAAAATCTCCATCTCCCATGAAAGTTATTCCTGAAACCTCTGAATCCACAAATCCAGTTATTATAAGTAGCTCTGTTCCTGTTGGCATTGTTAACAGTCATAGCTCTTTAAATGAGGCAAAGCTTGCTAGAGAAAGTGATAGTAGCAAAAGTAGCAGTGGATCACCTAAAAAGACAAAAATCTTGAAAAAAGGTCCTGTTGCATCCAACCCTATCAAATCTGAAAATCTTTCACCTAAGGTTGAGCGTAGGAAAATACCTAAATATACCGATCCTTCAGAAAAACGTATATCTAAATCACATAAAGAACATTTAAAACCTGTAGTTAAAGATATTAAGAAAGGGTTGGAGAGTAAAAAGAAAGATAGAAAACGAGTCTCTGAGAGTGTATCAGGTGGCAAATCTGCTGGGAGCAAAAGCAAATCTGATGTCAAAAGCGGCCGAGTTTTCAAAGACATCAAGAGTTGCCGTTCTCGAAACTACATGCGACGTAACCGTTCAGTCAGCGAGAGCCCAGAACCCCCGTCGGAGAGTGGCGACGTGGATCTACGCAGCGGTCCCCCTGACAAGATAGCACGCATCTCTCTCTTCGCTGATGACCCTGATGCCCTGAGTGCCAAGCCTGGCATTTCCCCTCCCTTCCAGTTGGAAGGCAATCTGATGTCAAGTAAGTTACGGCCCTCGCATTGCTCACTAGTTTGTAAGCTCATAATAAAAATTGTACTACTCTTGAGGGTTTCTTTGCACTTGGGAGAGTGTTTTGAATTTCCTGTATCATGTACAGTGTCTACAGTTCGTTATAAATTTAAATAATTTGATACGTGTTAGCACTGATCATGATTGCATGCAATTTCTGTATCATATTTTTAGTTGCTAATTTTTTTGTTTGGTAAAGTAGTTCATTTTTACAGTTTTTAAGCACGAATAAAACAATAGTATTACTATCTAGGCATCCTTAAAATAAAATAAAGACAACAAGTTATGCTTTAATTGTTTCTTTGATATATTTAAAAAAAAAAATGTGTTGTCATTTTTTTTATACCATGACAAAGTTGTTAAAAAATTTAATATAAAACTGAATTAATAATAAATATTACTTGACATACATATTATTATACCCAATCTGTATTTGTTGGGATTAAGTTGGATCTCTATATATCTTGGTCATAGCTTATTTAAGATTGTTGGCTAAGTACATTTGCCTTTAGTTGTCTCATATTTAAAATATTTCAGAGCTCAAATATTTTCTCAACTGTTCAGTGCCTGCCTTGAAAAAGATTCCTTACAAAGAAATTATGACAGCATTATTTTTATCATATTAAAACTGTGGTCATACTTTAAACAAGTTTTCCAATGCAAGCTCTGTATATTGCAGTTTGAATTAATGTTTTATTTATAATAAATCAATGAAATTTTTGAATTTATCAACTCCTAATTAATCAAATTATATGCTTTAATTAAGCTTTCTCATTATCTACTGGCAGCTGTACTTAAATTTGTGATTAATTGATTTTTAACATGACACTGTGATAAACCTGTGATATTTTGTGTAAACTGCAAATCATTTGATTTGTTAAATTCAAAGTGATGGTAATGATGATTTTTATATTTTAAGATCTCATGATGTTAAATTTACTATAATTTTTAGTGAAAAATTGTTATTCCTAAATTAATGATATTAAAATGTTTGAAGTCTGAATTTGTACCTCGATATTTTCCTTCATGCCACTTGCTTAATTTGATATTTATGTTTTAATTTAATGTAATTAATTTAAAACACATGTAATTATTCTTTAGCAAACAAACTGTTCCCAATAACAATTTTGTGTAAAAAAAAACAACTGGATTTACTCCAAATGCAATTATGTAGGACCTATCACAAATTTTAGAGTAAAAGTTACTGAATAATAGCAATTAACAAAAATGTGCTAGCATGGTCTATTCATACACTAGAATACAGATGTTGACTATTAATGCAAAGCCTCAATGAAAGACTCTGGTAACATATTTTTGTTAGTTTCTTGTTATATGAAAAGTAGCTTTCTCCGTCATTTCTCTTCTGGTCCTACTAAAAGTTTATATCAAGGAATATAAACTCTCTCTAGTTCAAATGCTTTCAAACTATCTATTCTTGAAATTAATGGTGACGGGACACATTGGATTTTAATTATAGTACAGTAAAAATTTGTTATTACGCAACTTGTTAGGTAAAACTTGACCTAAACGCAGTCCGGTAAAAAATAATCAGCATTGCGTGGTATTGGAAAACCTTGATATAAGGTATAACACAATTTCCTGGGTCCCTTGACTTTACGTAGTAACAAGTTTTTGCTGTAATTATTATTATTTACTGTATTTTACTATCTATTTCATGGGCATAAATACAATAATATGTATATACCATTACATATACATATATTATAGCCAAAATTCTAAATCAAAAGCCCATGAGGCCATAAAGCCAATACCTAAATAATAGGTAAAAAGGCACTTCTTGGTGTGTTTTTTTTTAATACATTTGCTCGCTTCATTCAATAAGTTCATTTGCTAAAAGCAACTGAATTTTTTTAATAATCAGGAGAGCTCTGTAAATTAAATATATGATTTTTAATACAAATCTAACTAGTCAAAATATCACACATACCTCAAACTATTCAACCTAACTAATATTTTTTAATTTTTTTACCTTAGTAGGTTAGTAAATTACATTTAAACCATGTAATTAAAAAAAAAAAAAAAAAAAAAAACTAAACTGTAAAATTACAGTTTATCATAAGAAGAAACGGTAAACTTTTTTTTTTTCGTGTAGCTGTTCTCTATAGTTCAACAAGTCTTAGATTACAAGTGGAAATTGATCATTTCTGACTGCTCTTGTTTCTAGACTCTTCTTTTAACCCATAAAAGTAGAAATGAACAAGAATGGCATAATATGTCAGGAATAACCAAGCTTTTTTTAAGTTATAAATCCATATTTTAAGTGTAAAGAATATACATGAAAAGTTTTTTCCTATTTTTATCAAAGAATAACTTACATTGCCATTCAATGTTAAATTTAAGTTAACTCTAAAGATTTATGTGATGAATACACTAATAATTTTTACATATTGACAACAAACAAAAAAGACAATCTTATTTCTTTAGAAATATTTTTGTTTATATGGTATGGTTAATTTTAATAATAATTTTAAATAGCTTTTAAACCTAAAATACGAGCTTTTTCTAGAAGTCGCAAAACCAGTAATGCCCTCTCTGATTAGCCGTGACGTCACCAGCGCATATCCCCTCCACTTACATATCCTGGCTCTGCCAGGGTTAAAAGTTGCGACTTTGGAGTTGCGACTTCTGTTGAGGCACAAAACAAAAAGCTCATATTTTCAGCATTAAGTTTGGTAAATATACTAAATATAAACATAATTTAGGCATATTGAGTGAAATTTTCTTTTATTGAAAATATTGTTTACTAGAGACTAAAGATGAAAAATGAGAATCCATTTCTAAGATTAATTTTCTAAGAAATGAAACAAAATGTAAATAAATAAAAAAAAATAGAGAATTTATGTCTAGTTCACCAGTGTAAAATTTCCAACTAGCAGGTGAATTTTAGACAAATATTTCTGTCTGGCCTGCAAATAATGTTCAATTGGTCAATTTTTTACTAAAAACTATCATATCCTCCTCTGCATTCATTTACAAAGAGTAAAAAATACCATTTTTGTAAGTGAAAGACTTTTAAAATTATGTTTTAACTTTTAAACTGAAGCTAGACATTCCGGTTCCAGTACTGCTGACATTTAAAGAACTAACTAAATATAATATATAATTTTTTAGTCAATATATCATTAGCTTCAACACATTTTATTTATTTTAGACTAGTCTTAACAGTGGCAGCAGGCTCAGACTGGCCATAAGGCTGGGTCAGGGATCCCTGACTGGCCTCTCCACTTTTTAACAAGGAGGGTATACAAAAAGTGGCCTCAGGCCCCCTTCCAGGTTGCCCCTACTGTCTGTAATGCCTACATGGCCCTGACTGGCCTCTAGCTTCCCAGGCTGAGCCTGAGTGGCAGAGCTAGGAAAATAAAATGAACAAAAGTTCTTTGTGACTGGAAGGCTGATGAGATCACCCACTGCCCATGTGTTTTACCTTTTCACTAAGCTTAATTTGGGGAGGGTATAATTCCCTTCCCTCCCTTGCTAATGCCACTGAGCTTTAATTAATTGATAATATGGACACATTTAAATTCTCTGGTAAGCAAATAAGCCTAGAAAAAGCTCCATTCAGACTTTAGAATTAATGAGCTTCATTCTTAAGTTTATCAAATGGCAACACCATAAATATACTATTGTAAATGAGTTATAAATTCATGACATTAACTTTAAATATCCTGAATATTTTTTTGCTTCTGTTCTATTCCAGGGCTAATCCTCTGTTGATCAGGGTATAATAATCATTCCCGTCCGTTAAAAAAAAAAAAATGGTTGTTGAAATGTTAAAACAACAAGCAAAAAAATTCTCTTTAGCTTATAGGAGTGCATTTCAACAAAAATAACATTTTCTTAAAGCCGGTATTACACGCTACAATTTTTCTAATTATTGTATACAATTTTGGCTTACAAGAAAACTTCAACTCCATTTGTTTGTATGGAGATGAAATTTTCTTGTAAGCCAAAATTGTACACAATAATTAGAAAATTTGTATTGTGTAATACCGGCTTAAGCCAATCAGAATTTGGCCTCCATAAGCTGGAAGGGAATGACCTTACCCCTAACGCAATAGAGGATTAGCCCTGTTCTATGCAGCCTCTACATTATTAACTCTTACTTGATATTTTTATAGTCGAGTAATCATGTCTGTTTAATTTTCAATATTACATTTTAATTAGTTTTGTGAGGTTTCCAGATAAATCTTTACCTTTTAAAGACAACCAGAAAACTCGCCATACATCTTTGGATGGAAATTATTTGGCAGCAAATCATTTATTACAATTAAGCTGAGTTTCTCAGCAAGAATTTTTAATGCACATGATCATCATTTGCCTAAGCCTAAATTAATTGTATTAAATTATTATTATTAATGCATATTCTATTAGTAAAATACATATTATATGTAATTGGGGGGGAAAAAATCAAGTTTCAAATACACACAAATAGGTCCAACTTTGCATTTTTTTTTTTTTTTTTTTTTTTTTTAATAAATTCTCAATAGTAGCACTAGTGTAGCTAATTATTAAAGGCCCTATGACCATTTCAGAGTATTAAGTCCACAGTTAGTATTTCCTCAGTATGATACGGCTGCATAAAAAAAATTGTTCCAGCAGCAATAATATCAGAGATAATAGCCGATGAAAAGGCACCTGTGACGTCATTTGTACCCATTCTGCGGCGACAGTATAGGGAAATCCCTGCAAAAGATAGGTTCACTCTAGCTGCAACCACGGACATAATTTTAATTCTGGATTGTTGAAATTTTACCAGGGCAGTCTTGATAGTATTTGTCAAATATCCTGAAAGAATTTTGTTGTTGACATTTGCACAGACTGAATTATTGAGTAGCAAGATGAGCCAAAAATTTAACATTGTTTTCCTATGTAACATTTTTCCCTTCTTGCTACTGCAATAACTCAGTCTGTGTGAATGTCAACAACAAAATCTTTCAGGATATTTGACAAATACTATCAAGACTGCCCTGGTAAAATTTCAACATTCCAGAAATAAAATTATGTCCGTGGTTGCAGCTAGAGTGAACCTATCTTTTGCAGGGATTTCCCTATACCGTCGCCGCAGAATGGGTATACAAATGACGTCACAGGTGCCTTTTCATCGGCTATTATCTCTGATATTATTGCTGCTGGAACAATTTTTTTTATGCAGCCGTATCATAATGAGGCAATACTAACTGTGGACTTAATACTGTGAAATCGTCATAAGGCCTGTAAGATTTCACAAATGAAATTATAAATCACTTGAAGTAAAATTCTAGGCTCAAAGATGTTTCCAACACATAAAGTAGCTAACAACACTAAAATATAGTAAGCAACTTAAAATATTATTTGTTAGATTCTATTAATAATACTATCCATTATTGAGAGTATCAAGGACAGGAATGAAGTCCTCATATAGGTCTGGCTTAAACAATGTGCAGTACATTATGATAATTTAGTAATGATAACACCTGATCCTGAGACTGGTACACAACATTTATCCGTGCCGAGAACACTTCACATCTTGCACACAAGGGAGTGCTTGGAGTTGGTATCAGGAGGGGAGATGGACCAAAGTCAGGTATTTCGGTCAGTATTTCAGGTGTGAAAAAGCTTCATTTGTCACATGTCATGTTATTTGTATTTCTTGTAATTTTTTTTAAGGAGGTGATTTCTAATCTACAAAAATGTAAAATATGTACAAAAAATAATAATAAACTTGGTGGTAATATTCTTCCTACTCCTACTCACCCCTCCAGTGAAGTGTTATGATGTTATTGTGACCTTGCCTGCAGCACCAACGTTGATCCCAAGTGCGGACATTGTGGGTAAAGACGTGGACCTACGCCAGCTTCCAACTTCACCTGTTCCTTTGGGAAAGAAGAGGGCATCTTCAGTTGAGAAATCAGATCATCCCTCACCGAAGAAAAGCAAAGCTGAAATGATTGATGTGTAAGCTATGAATAAAGTATTAAACAATTAAGGGTAAGGCCCAAAATTAAAAAAACTCCCACACATAAAAATTATGAAACATCTTAAAATGTTCTCCTCTACATCCCCTATAATTAGCTAAAATATCAGGTATACAAATTCAATCTAGTTTTTGAGTTATTAATTTTTGAAGTTAACTAATTTAACATGGAAGTTCCATTCCTCCAGGTTAAATTAGTGAACTTTAAAAATTCATAACTAGATCAAATTTTTACACCTGATATTTTAGCTATACTGATAGGGGATGTAGAGGAGAACATTTTAAGATATAATATGCTTCATAATTTTCATGTGTGGAAATATTTTTAACATTAGGAGTGTTACCTTATCCTTAAAATTACAATAAAAAACATTCCTACAGGTTCTTAATTCCTTTTTGCTAAATTTATTTATTTATGTTTCAATGTATACCATTGAATACTTATGTATACATAAGTAATTATGTATACCATTACTTACATTGTAACTACCATTCCATCAATTTTTGTATTCATATTAAAAGTTAATAATTCCAATTCTTACTGTAAATTTTTCATTGTTACCATTGTCTGTTACAGACTTTTTGGTAACGAAGATGTAGATCTTCGTCAGCTGGCACCTCCCCCAATGGAGTTGCAGACTGAGGAAGCCAAGGAGAGGAAGAAGGCTCCTGATTGGGCCAGATTCAAAGAGGTGAACCCTGACACGTACCGGTCTCCCCTGAAGAACTCTACCTGGGAAACTACTTCGGAGCACGGGTCTCATGTGTCAGACTTGGATCTACCCGCACCACCCCCTCCCCCCAAGCTCAACAACTCTGCCGAGAGTCCTTCACTCTGTAGGACCTCCCCTCTCAGTCGCTCAAATTCGAACTCTAAGGAGAAGCCAGCCTTTGACAGATTAGGACGTCCTCTGCTTTACAACCACAGAGCATCAGGTATGTTAAAATGGATATAAGTTACAGACCAGATATTAAATTGATAAAACTGAATCACACTTGAGTCTCTAATTTTATTGATTTTTCTAAAAGTCTTGATATAAAGCAAGTAATTTAAATTGAAATTATTTAACAATAAATAATAAAATTTAAACGAACTTCAAATATCTTTACTTAAGAAACACGAAAACACTTTTTTTTTCTATTACTGTAATCATTATTTGCTTTAGTACACTGTTTTAAATTATTGAAATATTTCAGTTGATGACCCTCGTGAAAGAAGACGCTCTTTATCTAGTCAATCTACGGGAGAAGACACTGATATGCGTCAAGCATTTATTGATCGAGAAGCAAATGAAGATACAGATACAGGTCCTATGAATATCAACATTATAATAGCTCAAGCTGATGAACAACTGAAAAATGGAACTATCTCTATTGGTCAATACAACACTCTCCTGAAGCAGGTACAGTACTGGGGTTAATTATAATAATTTAAAATGTTAATTGAGCAAAAAAATATATTATGTATCATCCCTCATCTAAAATAATGAGCTATCTGCCATTTCAGGTGAGTGTAATTATGAAAATCAGTATAAAATAAAGCCTATTATTCCGCTCACCTGAAATAGCAGATAGCTCATTATTGCAATGAGATCATGGTAAGCAGATAGTTCATTATTCCGGATGAGGCACGATATACTGTGTATATACTGTATAATTATATATCACATGAATTAATACATTTTTACTTATAATTTTATGACATTATGCTCAATAGGTTACTAAAAAAAAATTATCCAATTCACAATGTGTTGAGTCACCTGAGATGCAAATGTTCAGTTTGTGACCGTGTGCTGTGTACAGATGGTCCATCTGAACGAGGTACAGAAGATGCGAGAAGCTCAACGACGGGACGAGCAGGAGGGCTGGGATCACAGCGGTTCTGACAGTTGGGACCAGGTCGGCAGCAAGTCTGACGATGATAGAGACTCAGACAGAAGTAGAGGTAAGTCTTCAGCATTGAGGTAGTGGGAATTGTGCTAACTTTTGATATAACGTTACAGAGGACAGAGGAAGCCCTAGGAGAGACAACATGTATCGAAGATACAAGGATGATGAATCGGAGGGCAGCAGTCGCTATTCAAAGTCTGGTAAGATTATATTAACTTTCATGTGTTTTATAAGGGATTATTCAACTGAAGTTTGTTGTCAATTATTTTATTAAAAATGCAGTCAATAACTTTATGTTAAACTTTTACAGGTGGTGCTGAAGAGAAGTTTGGTCATCACGGAGATATTGATGAACGCCTGGTTCCAATGGCTCCAGGAATGCGAGATGGACCACACCAGCAACAACCAAGAGGTCGCGGTATGCCCCCTAGAGGTGGGGGCCCTCCTCATCCATCGCGAGGAGGACTCATGCCTCGTCCCTGGCCTGAAAACTGCGGTCCTGGTGGACCAGGTCCTCGTCCACAGTGGGAAGAACCTGGCTGGCCTGGCGGACAACACCCTCACCAGATGGGCCCCAGACCCCCCGGCCCCCCTGGTCCTCCTTTACCTCCTGGTCCTGGAATGGTTCCACACCATATGTCCGGACCTCGTCCACACTTCGGAAGAGGCAGGGGTACTGCAGGAGGAGAGTTTGGACCTCGCTTCCAGTGGCAGCAGCAACAACAAGAGCATTTCAATCAAGCAGGACCTCCTGGAGGACCTCCAATAGGGCCCCCAGTGGGGCCACCTGTAGGGCCTGGTGGACAATTCCCATTCAATAATGGAGAACAAGGTCGTTTCCCCCCCAGACCTCACTTCAGAGGAGAATTACCACCTGTAGATCCTCGTGATCTTGAAATGCTAGACCAAGATTCAATGAAAACTATTAGCATTGATGGAATAGGAAGGGAAATACGCTACTACGGAGATACAGCTATCATCATGATGAAATGGGATGATCCTAGAGAGTTGAGTTTTCATGCTGGTACTCGACGAATCACATTCAATGATTGTGAAAGCATTCTTTGTAACTTTGGAGATAAATATAGAGATTTTATGATTGGTGGAGAAATGCATAGCATTAGATTAGGTGCTCCTACAAGGGAATTATTTATTGATGGTCGATGGTATGAATGCTATTTTGGTGGACCACCAATTACTGTTGAGTTAAATGGTAAAAGACATAGAGTTCAATTAGAAGGTCCACCACCTCAAGTCAAAGTTGGTAATACTAGAAGAATTGATTTAGTTGCAGGCAAAATTAATCTTATAATAGATGCCCAACCAATGGCACCTGTATTCCTTGATCCTAAACCTCAAAAGTTTGTCATTGATGGAAAGCCACATATCATGAGATTCATTGAAGCATTTAGAACAGTTCTCATCAACGGTAGACCGTTCAGAGTGAACTTCGGAGGGTTACCCATGCCCATCATGGTGCATAACGTGAAGCACTTTGTGGGCTTCTCGCTTCTTCCTCCCGGCATCAGGCCTGGCTACATCAGCATCACCAACATGGAAGGCGGACGTCTCCCCACTCCTCCCCCTGAAGAGGAGGCAGCGGTGGCGGTACCTCCCTTCGAACAGGACTTCTCTGCCAACCAGCCCGCCATGCCCATGATTGGTAAGTTTAACAATCAATTCTCTCGGGTTCACAGCCGTAAACTTTTCACTTTTAACTTCCACAAGATAATCACATATGTTAGTGCTACATTATACAATATTCTCCTAATTTATAAATTCTTGTATCTGAATTGTTACAACTAGCTTTGTCAAACAAGTAGCAGCACTACCAAAATGGTTTGCAGTAAAAACTCTTTATTACGCAACTTGTTGTTAGGTAAAACTCAATTTTGAGTAAAGGAGATCACGGTCCCGTTAGTCTGTTGTGTGGTATAGGAAAAACTCGATATAAGGTAAACGTAATTTCCTGGGTCCTTTGACTTTACGTAATAACAATTTTTTTCTGTATACCTAATTTTTCAGGGCTTCAAAAAGCTTACATTACAACATGTTATCTAAAACTACCTCATCAATTTATTTTTTCTATGTAAAACTCGTTGTTCTGTCCACAGGCTCTGCAGCTAGAGGAAGAGGAAGACATTTTGGTGGAAATCGCAACCCTCCAGGCAACAACCAGCAAATGAGGAACAATCCACACCAGCAGCAAACACATGGACAACGCCAACCCTACCGCCACCCTCAACGTAAGTACAGATGTGATGTGGCGAAGGGAGTGTCGCTGACTGTAAAGGTGCTTGCAGAGGGTCAACTGGATGTGCTGTCGAGCATAATGCCTGGGGCGGTGACCCCCGCTACTGGCTTCAGCTACCAGGTGCACCAAGAGGCGCAGCAGCCAGGCACAGAGAAGAAGCAGGCTGAAACAACGGCAGCAGGTCAGTTTCCATATTACATAAATTTTTTGGGGAAAAAAAAAAAGTGTGAAGAAAATAAAAAGCAAGCTGTTTGAAGACAATAAAATATTCTTTGAAGCATATTATATTATGTTGATTTTTGTTCAAAATTGCTTGGAGTTTTGACGCCACATGAGTAAATTTCAAACACTATGCTGATCATTTTTAAATTACTGGGCTGGTAACTTTCAAGATTCAGTGTTTTTTTGAGTCTACGTCAAAAGAACGAAAAATAAAAGAACGAAAACAATTTATACGAAAGGCATTACACCGAAAACAAAAAGGACGAAAGTAATTTAACACGAAAACATTTTAAACGAAAATATAATTAACCGAAATGGAAAATGTGCGAATGCATTTATAACGAAACTTAAAAAACACGAAAGCATTTACAGCGAAAACATTTTAGCCGAATTCAATAATCACGAAAACCATTTGGCCGATAGTTATTTGAACGAATTGGAAAACAAGGAAAGTAAATTAGAACGAAAACATTTAAAACGAAATAAAAAATTCACGAAAACAGTTTGGCCGAAAGTTATTTGAACGAAAACATTTTAGACGAATCAAAAAATAACGAACACAATTTGACCGAAAGTTATTTGAACGAAAACATTTAAGACGAATAAAAAAAGAACGAAAACAATTTGACCGACAGTTATTTGAACGAAAACATTTAAAACGAATGGAAAAATCACGAATACAATTTGAACGAACGCTATTGGGCCGAAATAAAAAACACCGATGAAGAAAAATATTAATAAAAAATTATGACAACATTTAAACCAAAAAAAAAAAAAAAATTGTAAATTAAAACGAATGCAATAAAGAAGTATATACAGACTGAGCCAGAAATGGTGTTCCGAACCCATGCTAAAATTTGGGCAGGTTAACTTATTTGAGCTAGAAATTTGAAATTTGGCATACGTAAAGCCAAGGGTTCCAGATTCTTTTGACATGTACGTGTTAAACAATTTTTAAAATTAATATTTCCTACCGTTTTAGGGGTTGATTCACGATTTGCATTTCTTCCTTATGGGTTTTCCATGTTAAATTAAGTTGATAGAAAAATTTTAGCCGATTTGCACCAAAATTAGTTTTTAGGGTTTTCAGAGCACGTTGAATTTAATGGTGTAATTTAAAAAGTGGTGAAAACAACTCCTAATGAGATAATGACAACCTTACTACATGAAAAAATGATGCTATCAAAATTTTGATTATGGCACTGAAACGGGCTTATTTTTTTACCCCATAAACAACCTTTGAATATTTTGAATCCGAGCAAGTTAACGATTTAATTTTTAGGGGTGAGGAAAACACCATTAAATACAGCGTGCTCTGAAAACCTTAAAAACTAATTTTGGTGCAAATCGGCTAAAATTTTTCAATCAACTTAATTTAACATGGAAAACCCATAAGGAAGAAATGCAAATCGTGAATCAACCCCTAAAACGGTAGGAAATATTAATTTTAAAAATTGTTCAACACGCCGTACATATGTCAAAAGAATCTGGAACCCTTGGCTTTACTTATGCCAAATTTCAAATTTCTAGCTCAAATAAGTTAACCTGCCCAAATTTTAGCATGGGTTCGGAACACCATTTCTGGCTCAGTCTGTATAATATACTTCTTTATTGCATTCGTTTTAATTTACATTTTTTTTGTTTTGTTTAAATGTTGTTATAATTTTTTATTAATATTTTTCTTCATCTGTGTTTTTTATTTCGGTCCAATAGCGTTCGTTCAAATTGTATTCGTGATTTTTCCATTCGTTTTAAATGTTTTCGTTCAAATAACTTTCGGTCAAATTGTTTTCGTTCTTTTTTTATTCGTCTTAAATGTTTTCGTTCAAAAAACTTTCGGTCAAATTGTTTTCGTTATTTTTTGATTCGTCTTAAATGTTTTCGTTCAAATAACTTTTCAGTCAAATTGTTTTCGTGGTTTTTGTATTCGTCTTAAATGTTTTCGTTCAAATAACTTTCGGTCAAATTGTTTTCGTGCTTTTTGAATTCGTATTAAAATAATTTCGTTCTAATTTACTTTCGTCCTTTTTAATTTCGGTCAAATTACTTTCGTACAAATAGTTTTCATGATTTTTGTTCTCGTTATTATTTTGTTTTGTGTTAATTTAATTTCGTGGTAAATGATTTCGTTTATATTTGTTTTCGATGTAATTGTTTTCGGGATAAAGTCAGTCGTTGAAAATGCTTTCGTGATTTTTGTTTTCGTTGTTTTGACGTGATACCGTTTTTTTTATGTTTTAAAAACTTATCACCCTTATCATTTTCTCCTTACTTTCAATTTAAATTGCCATTATTAATTATTACGTTTTTATTTGAGGATATTAATTAATTATTTTATGTGTTTAGCGGCTGAGACAAAGACTGGTAGTTCTTCGACCTCTGCAACTCCATCGCTCAATATCGGAGAGCTTCTGCAGAAGTTGGTGGCCACTGGCATTCTGTCGACGGGAGATGCAGCTGAGACCAAGCGAGAGGAGGACACGAAGGCTGTCAAACCTGTCACCTTCACTCCTGAGAGTCTCAAGACGTAAGTTTTGAAACCAACATCCTTTCAATCCCCATCTTATAAGTTTACAATGCCATTTGAAATTCACTATCATTAAAGCTTAAATCCCTTTTTCTCATAGCAAACCGGCTCTTTGACTTTCTGATAAAGTCTACCTTTCAGGTGTTGTGATAAGGAATGTAGCTCTTATTGAAAGTCAACAAGACAGTTTTGAAGCTGACGGTCTCACATGTACTGTTTTGTATAATATGTATTTGAGAGAGTTACAGGATTTGTACTCAAGAATAAATATTTAACATAAGAAAACCATTTTAATAAAAGTTTAAACACTCCAGTGAACTAGCATTGTTGTGAGCTAATATCTCATGTTTATTCACAGACGTCAAGCAGGCATCTTCACGGTGCTGTACAGTGGCATTCAGTGCAGTTCTTGTGGTGTGCGGTTCCCCCCTGAGCAGACAATGAAGTACAGCCAGCACTTGGACTGGCACTTCCGGCAAAACAGAAGGGACAGAGACAGTGCCAAGAAGGCCCAGAGTCGCAAGTGGTACTACGACGTCTCAGACTGGATTCAGTTTGAAGAGATAGAGGACTTGGAAGAGAGAGGTAAGAGAAAATTTTCTTCTATTGTTTTCACCCCTTTCTTTTAATGTATTTTTTTTTTTCAGTATTCAAATTAATATAATTTTTATTATATTTTTTTGTATTCTATTATTTTTATTTGAATTTTTCTGGACTTTTAGAAAAATTTACAAATATTTAGTGTGACAAAATAATTATTTATTTAGAGTTTAGTATTAAACCTATTTTACATTTAAAGATCCAAGTACGTAGATAGGGTCTAACTTTATTACCGGCTTATACTATAACGCTAAAACATTATTATTTTATTTACAGCCCAGAGTTGGTTTGAAACGCAAGTGGTTGAGCGACCGGAGGAGCGTGAGCAGGAGCTTCTGAGCGTTGCTGCCGGTGACAACTCGGAGGAGGTCCGATGTGCGATGTGTCACGAAGGTTTCGAGCAGTTCTACAACGAGGACAAGGAGGAGTGGCACCTCAGAGACGCCATCCGAGTGGACGACAAGACCTACCACCCCGTCTGTTACGAGGACTACAAGGTGAATACAAACTTTGTTGCAACCAAGACATGTGCTGACAGTTATTAGAATAAAATAGAGTATATTTATTCAACCACTGGTGGTAATATAGTGACAATAATTGCCACAATACAACAAATTCCTAAAAAAAAAAAAAAAAATACAGAATAACTTTATTAATTAATTCAATTTTTCTTTAAACTTAAAAAGACTTTTAATTCACTATGAATATTTAATTATATTACTTGATGTTGTAAATTTTAAAATGTCTTTCTCTACAATTTTAAACTCTAAAAACATTTTAACATTATAATATTCCTTATCAGTATTTTCTTTAGTAAATTTTTTAAACAAAGTCTCATTTTTCACATGTCTTAACATACTAGGAAGTTGATCATATAATTTAGCTGTTTGATAATAAGTACTTTTTTCTGTAATTGATTTACTATGAGTAGGAATAACAACTTTTGCTTTATTTCTTGTATTATAAGAACAAATATTTTTTACGTACAGAAATCCATTGAGACGTCCCTGGATGAGTCAATGGTTCAGTCGGAGAGCCAGGAGATGGAGGCGGTGAAGACCGAGGGAGACGTCAAGACTGAGCAGGAGGTCAAGAAGGAACCTGCGGGAAGTCCCTCCGCCACACCGAACGTAGAGGAGAATCCCTCAGGTACATAAGCAATATTAAAGTTAGCTTGGACTTGCAAAGGCGGCAGCCATTGCTCAACATTTTCTGGTGATAAACTAAAAATATTTTTAGTCCATAAAATAAAGGACAAAATAACTGTTGGTTTGCTGATGTTTAAAAAAAAAAAAAAATCTTTTTAGATTTTGAGTAATAAATTTTTTTTGTGTGAAAAATATACTGATTTGACTAGCAGCAGTCACAATTTAAAACAATTAATGCCAATCTCAGAGCTGAATATCTTGAAAATTTCACCGAATTATAATTTTTTTTTCCATGGAAAATTATTTCATGGTGCCAGGAAAGTTTGCTGAAATTTTCAGGGTGGTTCACTTTCTACTAAGCTCACTGACATTAATCTTTATAGCACTGTAAATTTTCCTTTAACTTAATTTAGGGAAGATGGTGATTCATAATGGAGTATAGACCTCAAAATTTTTTATTGCAGAAATGGATAGAGGGTGAAAAAAGTTATTATGGCTCTAAAAAATCTGAAAGAAATCAGGGTAGCATAACTTTGCATCCTATATCCATTTCTGCAATGAAAAAATTGAGGTTGATACTCCATTGTTGATACTCATATTAATTTTTAATGTGTAAGTTTCTTAAGTATGATAACTTTATACAGAGAACTTCTTCTAATCCAAACACAAAACATGTATTAATATATTTTTGTATTTTCCTCAGATGGTACCCCTCCCACTGACGCTACTGTTGTAAAAGAAGAGTCCAGTTCTGTGACAGTGAAGGAAGAACCAATGGATACGGAGGAAGGAGTTGCACAAGATACCCCAAGTAGTGAAAAAGTTGAAATTAAAACAGACGAAGAGACAAAGACAATCAGTGACATTGTTATCAAAACAGAGCCAATAGACATAGATGATTCTGAACAGTCTTCCAGTTTAGGAGCCACTATGGCAGACACTACTCTAAATATTGTAACAAGTTCAATTGATGGTAATGTAGAGTTAGAAGAGACAGCCTCTGTTTCTGTTGCCACTGGTAAAATTAAGATCAATATATCTAAGATTGTGGTAGCTACTCCAGTAGTCCCCCCTGCTGCCCCTGCAGACTCTGATGATAGTGACAGTGATTCTGACGAGGAACAGGTGGATGAGTCAGAGCGAGAGTCAAGTTCTGCCCCCAGTCTGACGGTGGTAGCTCCTGCAGGCTCGGAGGATGAGGATGATGATGCCCCTCCCCCACCTCCCCCAGGAGAAGACACCCTCCATTTAAAACCCAGACTAGTAGGGCGTAAACTAACAGAACTACCTCCAGTGTTTAAAGGTACAGAGCTTTCAGGCTTGTGCTCTATCATGTAAAATTGTACACAAACTATTTGTATACTGCCGTAATTTAGTTTAATTTATTGAATTGAAGTAAACCCAATTGCTCTTATTTCCCTGGTATTTGCTGACAGAGATTAATTGTAGAACTTTCTTGTGATATCTTTTACATCGCTTCTGTGTGATGCTGTGGTAAAGCACAAAGTAATTAACTTTAGTTTAAATCAAATTTTAAATGTATAAATAATTCATCAATTTAAGATATTAGACTCTAATTTATTAACTCATGCTAAAAATAACTTCAAAGTAACATGTTGTATATTATATTGTAAATACTGTATTGAAAGAAAATAATTATAATCTTATTGTATTTGCCATAAGCTTATGCTATTACATTATATAAAAATAATATATATTTATTTGTGCTTATATAAGCACTTGAAATTGCCTCTAACGTTCATGTTATTGTCAAATTTCATCATTTACTGTAAATAAAACTTAAAATTGTTGTGCTAATTAACCTGAAAATTAATATTTTTATTTTATTTCAAATACATCACAACCAGAAAATATTATAATTATTTAATTTAATAAATATAATTTTATATTTTTACTGTTTTTTTACTGCAGTGCTATATGTTGTGTTTGTTTTCTGTTAATATTAATTATTATTTGTGTGCTGTTGTAAATATTTTTGTTGAAACAAATACGTACTATTTTTGTTACACAAAGTAAAAAGGTTGGAAGTAGCATGAAAGTTAAGAAAAAAAGAAATTGATGACAGATTTAATATAATATGTTTTTCATCAGCCTGTTATTCAAAAGCTGTATGGCTATATTGTGATAATAATTAAACATAAAAAAGTGTTCAAACAAAAATTGTTTTACAAAAATAAAGAAATCCTACAATTTTGATGCTTGTTTTTATTCTTCACGTATTTTCTTTTTTTTTTGCTTTTTACTGCTGGAGCTTTCGCAAGAATTAACTGTACAGTAAATAATATTTTAGCTTTATTAATACTAGTGTATATTAAAATGGTGTTAAGATATGTTTAGTAATATCTTATTTTTACTGGTGGTTAAATAAAAGAAACATCTTGGGTTCATATTGCTTTTGTTTTATTTGATTTGATGATGCCTCTTATACACGACACATAATTAAATATATGACATGTATGTATCTATAAATATTATAGAATTTTAATAATTATTATTGTCTGTATTTGGTTTTGGTGAAATAAATGTTAGTTCTTGGTTTTTATTTGAAATAAATAGATTTTTCGGCTTATTTTATTGTTTTATTGACTTAATTGAACTCCCTTTTAATTTATATATTGAAAAATATGAAAATGATTTTTTATCAGTGGTTTTATAAATAATTATAGTAATGGACATAATAATATATAGAAAAAAAAAGTTATATGGCTAAAACATATATATTATTTCGAGCGTGGCGCAGTGCATTGACCGATTCTCGTTAGATCACCGAAGTCAGGCTACGTCGAGCGTGGTTAGTATACTTGGATGGGTGACCGTTTCAAGTAAAAAATATAACGCTGCTCCCTCCCTGGGGTAAATTCATCTCGCTTAATTCCACCCAGTGCAGTGATGCACTTGTGTGTGGTTCCTCAGACTTTGGACATCGCTTTGGTCCATTGAGAAAAAGTAGAGATGTCCGTCCTGCATGACTGAGGTTTTCCACGGTTCCCTCAGTCTCACCTCAGCGAATGCTGGGACGCGTAAGCATGCAGGCCGTGGCCACTATAATATCCGTTCCCTACCTTATCCCTACCCAGTACCCCGCCGCGAGCTGTTAAGCTAGCTCTTAGGGGTGTATCCTTGTAAAAAAAAAAAAAAATTAGTCTGAATCTTATATTTTGCCCTATTATAATGCATATTGTATCTTTATCAAAAAAACTGTATGTAACGAAAATATACTATATCAGGGGGCCATAATTATTATTTTATATTGTTTTATTATCATTTTCTATTGTTATGTTATTCTGTAACTATTATATATGTTTTGTATGTATGTTTTATGTGTTCTATTGTAATGTTTTTCTATAATGTATGTTTCTAGTGCTGTTAATATGTACACTTTCTGTGTTTAATAAAAGACTAATAATAATAATTATAATAAATTATTTATTTTGCGTCTCTCTGCGGACTACAGACGAGAACCTGAAAGAAATACATAATTTATCCACAGATTTCTCCATGGACAAGAATTTAAAATTTTAAAATACCGCGATTTGAAAAAGTTTGAAGAAAGAAAGGCGCAACGAGGCGCAATTTTTTTAGCAACAGCTGATTACTCATGCTGATGTGGAATGATTATTTGAAAATAGTCAATTTTTTGACAGAAACACAAATTTCTGGATAATAATGAAGTGATATAATTATAATGAAATGCACATAAGTTTTCTTTAAGATGATTTGGCTAGTATTCGTTCTCATATCCTGCGTAAAGCTGCTGTTCATACCGGCATAGTAAGTATGCACACAAGATTCGTTTGAGTCAAGGATTTTGTATGTACAGTTAAACAAGCCTTAGATTACGCCTGAGATCACAGACTAGACGTCGCCAAGGCGTAGTAATCTTAATTTTTTAAAAATGTCCCACAACAAGGTTATTTTAAACTATGGAATTTTTTAAAAATATTACATGCTTCTATAATATGTATAACTATTGGAAAAAAGTATAAAAAAGTAAGTTTAATTTGATTTCAAAATCGCGTCGCCACCACTTCGACCACTTTGCACCTCTTCCAGACGAAAGCCTGGGGCCAGTGGGGCCGCATGGAGCCGCTGTTGTGACAACACGTCGACACCAAAAATGCTAAAAACTTGAAAAAAAGTGGTGAAATTAAAAAAAATAGGCACCCTTACGCATTTAAAAGTAACATTCTGGATTTATTATAGCTTCTGGAGGCGTATATAGACGTATATTCCGATCTGTCTTTTATTTTAAAACGAACGCCTTTTTTCAGCTCAGCTGATCGGTTTAGTTCGATTCGGTTCGATTTAATTAATCGATTTCGAGCTCCTGTGACGTCACATTAACAAAAATCATGGCAGCGTGCCTTTTCTGTTCTGGTTTTAAAGTTCGCTAAATTAATGAACATTAAACCATGATGTCAGTACTAATAATAGGTTAAAAGTGTATTAGATACTTGGGATGGCCGCTAGGCAAGTGGATTGCCGCGCCCACGGCCGTGGCGTTCTCATAAACCGGCAAACTAAACTAGGGATGTGATGTTTTTTTCTAATCGAGCGCCTATCATTAAAAAATGAAGATCGTAACGCAAAACGGTACTATTTTCTATTCAAAATGTCTTCCATACGTAAACTAAGGTTTGTGATACTGTACACACAAAATCCTTGGTTTGAGTATTATACTGGACTGTACAGTACTGTACTGTACATACAATGACATGTATGATACTGTATGCATACATTGCATCAGTTTAATGTCATAATATTATATTATTATTTATTAACTATAAGACAAATTAAGTCGGATGGGTCAGGTCATCCTCCTCAGGGTCATATTAGAATCAACAATATTTATGCATACTATGCATACTGTATTAGCCTTGTGGATTTTACAGTAAATTTATATCATAACATCATGCGCGCACGTAATGTACAGTACATACTGTATGCATTATACTGCAGGGATGCCATGCTTGCCGGACCACGTATGTCATGCATGCAACTCACATTCAGTTTATAGAAATATGGACTGTATAATTATTTGATTTATAAATTTATGTATTATGTACCCAAATAACCGAATATAATTGTACACGTACATTACACTGCGCACTACATACAATACTATAAAAAATAATGTTTGTTTATCTCATTTTTTGCAGCCGGTCTACAGATTTTGAAGTTCATCGTAATTGGTTAGCCATAACACACAGCTTACCAATTAGTAAATGGTATTATGAAAATACATCAGAATGGACTTTAGATTATCCTCCATTATTTGCTGGATTTGAATATATTCTTTCTCATATTGCAAAGTATTTTGATCCAAAGATGTTAGTTGTAAATAATTTAAATTATTCATCTTTCAACACAATATTATTTCAACGTCTGTCTGTGATTTTTACTGATATGATGCTTGCTTATGGGACCAAAGAGTAAGTAATTTATCTTACATTTTTGTGAAGGAGTTGATTGTTGACTTGTAAATCTGCTTGCTCTCAGGTGCTGTACGTACCTGCGACGGAGCGGTGTTCGCAAGAGCAGTCGCTGGGGCCTACAGTGGGGGTCTCCCTCCTCCGTTCTGGCCCTCCTGCTTCTCGGTAATTCAGGATTGTTGCTCGTTGACCATATACATTTCCAGTACAATGGCTTTCTGTTCGGAGTGCTGTTGCTCTCGATTGCAAGAATGCTGCAGGTGAGAATGCTACAGTTTGCCTTGTTAGAACTTTGTTTTTACTTTGATAGTTATAAGGTACAAAATAAATGTACCACAATTCTAAGCCAAATTAAAAAAAAAAAAATCATAAAATTATAGACCCTAAACTCACAAACTCATATATTCGATGGTGTTCCGTCAAAAACGGCTATTTCATTTTATCGCGTCCTCTCAAAAACAACTAACTCGTTTTATCGCGAGCCGAGATGGTCGCTTTTGCACTATGGGTTTCCAGGTATACATTTTTTTTTATACCTGGAAACCCATAGTGCAAATCCGACCATCTCAGCTCGCGATAAAACGAGTTAACTAGTCGTTTTTGAGAGGACGCGATAAAATGAGTTAGTTGTTTTTGACGGAACACCATCAAATATTCTTTGTTACAGTATTTAATAGTTACAAGAAAATTCTATGTCTCAACTATAAATACTCTTTACAAGCAGCAAAATAGCCTTGCTTCCACTTTTATGTAAAAAAGTTTCTAACATTTAATTAATGTTTTAAAATTTCTGTGTACTTTGTATTTAGAAAAAATCTAATCATATGTACTTAAAATTGCAGCTTTCTATCAATTGTTATTTTTTCAGGAGCGTTATGTGAGCTCAGCATTATGGTTCGCGGTGCTACTCAACTTGAAGCACATCTACCTCTACGTAGCTCCAGCCTACTTGGTCTACCTGCTGCGTAATTTCTGCCTTGAGGAGGCAGGGCCTGGAGGTCAAGGCTGGCGGGTGCTGGGCGGTCGCTCCCTCTCTGTACCGAGGCTGGCCAAGCTGGCTTGTGTGGGAGGAGCCGTCTGCCTCGTCTCCTTCGGGCCCTTCATCGCTATGGGACAACTCGGGCAGGTGAGCATCGGAACTTCCCTGATTGTTTTTACCTTTAATAATATCTAATTTTATTTACAGGTTCTGTCCAGGCTTTTTCCATTTAAAAGAGGACTGTGTCATGCATATTGGGCTCCAAATTTTTGGGCATTATATAATACTGCAGACAAATTTGCCGTTGTCATTGGTATGTGTGTTATTATAATTAATCATTGAGTTTATATGTTAATTTAATGTTAATTTGCAGGCAGGAAACTTGGTTTCTCCTTTGCTAACGCATCTGCTGTTATGACGGGGGGTCTCGTGCAGGAGTTTGAACACTCGGTGCTGCCCTCTATCACACCCAGAGTGACCTTCGTTTGTTCTCTCCTCTCAATGCTGGTCAGTACTCTTCAATTAACTACAGTAAAAAACTTGTTTCGTAAATTCAAGGAAACCAGGAAATTTGGTTTACCTTATATAGATTTTTTCCTATAACAAGCAGTGCTAATTATTTTTGACAGAACTACAATCTCCTTTACTCAAAATCAAGTTTCACTAACAACAACAAGGTGGATAATAATTAGTTTTTACTGTATTTCTTACTTATGTTAGGGTGACATTAGGTCACTTAATTCACCACTGCCCTTGTAGGGTACTGTAGTGTGTATGACGGAATAATATTTTTGTTGTTCTTGTAAACTTAATTGTTCCTTATGTAATTTACAATTATTTTCTGCAGCTGCAAGTTCTAGCAGGTAATTTTGTTTGTTTGTGCTACAGCCAGCGCTAGTGAAACTGTGGCAGTGTCCACACAACCCCCTCCACTTCCTTCGCTGCCTCGTCCTGTGTGCCTTCGGCTCCTTCATGTTTGGCTGGCATGTTCACGAGAAGGCGGTCCTACTCATGATCATTCCACTGAGGTGAGCGCGACTCAACATGTTCACTAATGAAACTATTTTTTACTGCAGAAATGAATACAGTAGAGTATCAAAGTGCTCTGCAAAAGTTTTTAAAATTCTGAGAGTTATGTTTAAACAAATCCTTTTATTAAGGTCCAAATGCCTCCAAAAGGTATGGCAACAACAAAAAAAAAAAAAAAAAAAAATCAGGAGGTCATAATTTCGTACCCTCTATTCATTTCTGCAATACAGTACAAAAATTCTCATGTAGGCTCTATATTAACTCGCAAACCAAGTAGAAACAAAAACTTACAGAATAGGATTGTGGGAAATAGCAATAGAGAATATGTAACTTCAATTCTATTGAAGTATTTTTATTTTACTTCATATATTATGTAGATAGTTATACCTGCTCTGTAGTGTAGTGGTTAGATTAGAGTACTTGACTTTGGTCCGAGATATCCCCGGTTTAATTCCTGAGCAGGCAGACTTTTCGTGACTTGGGATGGGTGTGATTGATTACTAGATTATGGAGTTGGTAGGAGGAAGGCAGCTTACGGCTGTCTATACTCTACTGCCCTGCAGTCTGCACAGATCTGGTAGTAGAAGTCCAGAAGAGTGCAGGAAAGGGTTCTGGGAGCCTGGTAAACCCCAGCATGGTCGCAAGATAACTCTTACTGGAAAGGCTAAATATCAGCCTGGCCACACCCAAAAGGGTTAAATGGCATCATGGATATTATTTTATTAGTTAAAAACAAAATATCATTGGTAAATTATACCTTATGAAACCTAATTTCTTCATTTAGTAGGTGCTATATGACACACTAACTGTTGCAGCATTCTGGCGGTGGTCTGGAAGACCGAGGCTCACGCTTACTTGCTGCTCTCCACGGTGGGTCACTACTCACTCACGCCGCTGCTCTTCACTCCGTTTGAGGTGCCGCTGAAGGCGCTGATCGTGCTGACACACGCAAGCTACGCCTTCTTGCAGCTGCATCAGATGTTTGACGTGCGCAGTGCTCCCTCCCTCAGACTGCCCCTCATGTCCAGAGCAGAAACTCTTTACATCCTGGGACTGATCCCTCTATTTTTGTACCAACACGTGATTCACAGATTTCTATGGTTCAGTCAAGACCTACCGTTCCTACCGTTGATGTTAACGTCAGTTTACTGTTCAATCGGTATCACATATTGTTGGTGTAAATATTATTGGCATTTTTTAAGTATAAGTGAAAGCAATCATAAAAGAAAAGTTCATTAATTTGATGTTAAAAAAATAATTATTAATGTGCAATCTCATAATTGAAAATTGTTTTCCTGAAATATTGTACACAAAGTTTTTAATTGCATTTAAGGGTAATAATAAAATGAAACATCGATTGTTGTAGTCCCATTTGATTAACATGTAAACCTTAGCAACCTCATAATAATTCTGAAATTTTTTCTAAATTTTTTTTGGTGCTAAGAACTGTCTAAAAAAAAAAAAAAAATTATTATGAGGTTGCTAAGGTTTACATGTTAATCAAATGGGACTACAACAATCAATGTTTCGTGTTATTTTACCCTTGGCCTTAAAATATGAAACTTTGTTTATTGTTTTAAATTCAATATATATGTAATGTGCAATGTTTGTAATGGTCACATTACCTGCAAAGTTTTCATTCAAAGTAAAGTCCTGTAGCAGTTAACTATATATGTAGGCATAGTTACAAGTTGTAATAGTTATGGGACTTTAATTATAAAGTTACTTTCGGGAGGAATTTTTGGTTTTGGTATTGGCCTGAATCAATATTCAATGTTGAAGAGAAATTCTATCATTTTGTTTTGAACTTGAATATTTGTCATATATTTTTTTTATTATTATAAATTATTGTTGATATTATTATTTTGTCTATATATATTTATGCAAGTGTTGAGGCTGCTAATGTGTACCAACTTCATAAAAAAAAATAGTTTCAAGACTGGATCAAATTCAATTTTGAGAACTATTATTAAAATTTAGTTATTTGCTGTATAACAGCAAATTAATGCAGCACGAAAAGAGCTCTTTACTTTCTTTTTCTTACCATACAAAATAGAGACAATCTTATTGAACAAATCAAACAATCACTGCATCTTATAAATGTTTGTGACTAACTTTAAGTTGTGGTAATGTATCTCAGATTGGTTGTCTTGATGTTCTATCATGTGATGTTGTACTGCAGGCAATGTACGTAAAAAAAAATAAAATTTCAGCATATGTACTGAAGTTTCACTAAACTCTTTTTTAGTTGTTTATAACTTATTTAACACTAAATGCAAATAGGTATGTAGAAGTTCTAATTTGATATTTTTTTTTTAAATTGATTTTGTTATTTTTTTTCACCAACAGTAGATCATCATGGTAGCATCTAATTTGCCAAAGACAACTTGGTAAAAGTTTAAATAAATTGGCAATAGACAACAGTAATTTAAAAACTTTTTACCAAGCCGACTTTGACAAATTAGGACTCTAACATGACGAGATACGAGTAATCAAGCAATAATAATAGAAAATACCAATATAGGATAAGAAAGGAAACAATAATGAAATAACAGTTTTAATTATATTTATTTGTAACCAGCTAAAAGTGTTAAAGTACTGTACAATTTATGTTGCTTAGTGAGAAAGAAAGCAACAACATTATATCTGTACTTCATGAAAAGTGAAGTAGGTAGCTTAGTCTACAGCTTCTCCAAACCCAAGCCCAATTTCCATGTACAAATAATTAATAGGGTGTAGTTAAAAGATATCTTATTCGGGACCTTTTTAAAAATGAAGGTCAGTCAATGTATATTATACCATGTTGTTGCTACTTTATTTTAAGTTAGATAAAAATACGTAATAGAGGCTTCAAGTCAGCTGATTTTGTGGTGTTTCCCACCGTCTTATCCAAACCTATTTAAAAAAAAAAGCTCGAATTTACTTTTTTGGCATAAAAGAAATTTTTTAGAAGAAAAAAAGCTCTTGATTCATTATCAGAAGACCCCTAAATGGGAAGGTAGGTTAATAGCTGTACTAGTTATTGAGAAAAAATTCAAATTTTCTCTAACATGGTGGCTTATGGAGGAAATTTTCCTGCAGGAGAACACTTGAAGCCTCTATTTGGGTTACCATTTTAATTGATTCATTACAAAAACAAAGGTAGTGTGCAAGAATTATATTGTGTGCTTCCTTAGTATTATTTTACATAAAAGATGTAGATGTGCATGGAAATTAAGAGCTTGGCACAGTGCTCCATGTTTGTAATTGTTTGGAGAGAATCACAACATTAAAAATCTGCACCAGTCATTTTATAATAGAACTGTTTCTAAACCTTGACCAGTTCACACTTTCTACACTCAATCAACCTTATAGGAATTCTCCACGGGTTTGCCAACAAATTTTCTATTAAAACTAATCGTGAAATTGAATAACTGTAGAAAAATTAAAATATTGATAATTTTTTCGTAGCCTAGAAATAATAATAATAATAATTTCTTAAGTAGTATGTATATATGTGGCGACCCTGTTGTATGTAATAATTAGTTAACAGTATAACACAACTATTAGTTAACAGTATAACACAACTGATATATCCATCCACTACAATGTGCAGTTGCCACATTTGATTTATAACTATTTCGAAGTAATCAAGTTAACTATTTTTTTTCTAAGCTATGAAAACTTATTAATATTTTAATTTCCCTCTATAATTATTCAGTTTCACGATTATAGTTTAAGTAGAAAACACGTTGTTGGACCCATGAATTCCTCCTTTATGCAAAAGGAAATTGAAAGCAGAAAATCTAAGTAGTTCAGTGTTTACAAACAGACTTATAATGTCAAAGCACAGATTTCCACATACTACTTAGTATGTGGAAATCTGTGTGTCAATTAAAGGTTTGAAAATCACAAAATTACTCTCATGGTGTTGGCACTCCCTCATAAGGCTCCGTTATTTTTAATTGCAGTACAGACTAAAAAAATTACATTTTTACATACATACATAACATGACGCCATATCTCTTACGGGGTAAGCCAACAGCATTATTATCTCGGCCGTCCACAAATAGACCTTTACAGCACTATATTCTTACATACTTCATTTGTTTGCTTTCTTAAAATTTAAATATTATTAAAATATGCACATTTTTACTACTTTCTTCTAATTATTATCCTTTCTTAACAATAAATTATTTTAATAATTTTTTTTAAGCGAGTTTACAAACGTGTTGATAATTATAGTGCAATAAAAAATTATATAAATTTAATTAAACATACTGTATAGGAAAAAAGCAATCATAATATATAATATAAATTAACTGCTCTGGAATAACAAGATAATCACTATCTTCTTAAGACATACAACTTAATATTGATGAGGCCTGGACATAACAATCAAATGTCTTTCAATTTACAACTTAAATTTAATGTGACAGTAAGTTTTTAAAAAAAAATTGGACGCAGTTTGGCTCATTTTAAAATTTTAAAGAGACATTTTTTTGTTGTCATTTAATATTTTTACATTGCCGCATCAACTTACAATATATCTAAATATTTTACTCTTCCAAAAAACTTATTTATTTCTTCTTGATTAAGCATTATCACACAGTTTTACTTATAATAATTGCATCTTTACACACCATATTCGATCATCCAATTAAAAAAAAAAGACTTTATTAAGTTTCAAGTAACATAACAGATTCAATATTTAAGTCAACTTTTGAAATAATGTGACTAGTTCTTTTAAAGTTACAATACACATTATTAAATCCGTTTAACTTATTAATATTATAATATATATATTTATGTATTTTTCTTTAATGAAAAGCTTTATAATAAAAAAAAACTCCACTAATATTATTTCAATGCAAAACAAATTATTTTACCATTTGTTGAATATACATTAGCTTTAAAATAATTAGTTTAATTTAATTACAAAATACAATTTAATGGGACGTAAAAAATAGGAAAATTCTATTTTCTAAAGACGAGTTTTGTTCACAAACATTAGATCTTTGATTCATATATACACAACTTGGTACTTTTTATCTAAAAGACTAGACGTAGCACGCGAATGTGGCATTTACTCTAGGTTACAAGAGAGGTTCAAGGAGTCTCAACAGAATTGGACCTGCGGATTTCTCGGTAGCATGGCCGACAAACGGGCACGGCTCTCTGGCTGTAGTGGCCTGGCAATGCCGTGTGCTTGTCTATGCAGCGGGTGCAGAACACTTCCCCACACCTCCAGCAGTGGTACTGCAACATGAGGTCATTTGTAAAAACCTTACCTAATTAGAATCACAGCAATTGTGTAAATTTGACATTGATTTAAATTTTAATCAAACCAGGTTATCGATGGTGTTCAATCAAACATATACGACTATGTCTAACTCATTTTTTCTTGAAACTGAGTTGATCATTTAAAAAATCCCATATAAAAACAACTACAGTATGTATCTCGGTTTCGTGATGAAATGAGTTATTTAGTTCTTTTGGATGTAACATACGCAGAGTTAATTTAGTTTGTTTAATTGCATATTAATGCATTTCTTACAGTTAGTGTAATAAAGAATTGCAATAATAAAGAGTCTAATTAAATTGTAGTTTATTGTTAATTTTCTATTTAATTAAATATAATTTATGATTTGAGTGTCTTGTTTCACAATATCATTAGTGTTTAAAGCAAACAACATTTAATTATTTGCAGCAACAAGAGCAACATCACTGTAATAAAATTCAAAAGCTCACAAGTGAATTTTGATAATTTTTTTGCTTAAACACTAATGATATTGTAAAACAAGATGTTTAAATAAAAGTCCTGCTTTTAAAACAGGAAATTAATAAAAAAAACTTCAACCATTCCAAAAGTGGTTGGTTTGGTTACCAATGGCGGAACTTGTTTTTCAACATTGTTCACAGTGCTCTCTGGGGCTCCTAATACCCAGTCTGCACGCCAGACAGTTAAGTACCGTTTCTTAGCGGGGCACGTATGTTGTTTGCACAACATTCCGCGGTCTTAATCACCCCAGCGGAGTATAGACAGCCGTAAGCTGCCTTCCTCCTACCAACTCTTTCATCTACTAGCCAGTCACACCCATTCCAAGTCGCGAAAAGTCTGCCGTATTCGGGATTTGAACCGGGGACCTCTTGGACGAGAGCCAAGTGTACTAACCACTACACCAAAGAGCAGGTTAAATTATGTATTGTGGTTTGGTTACCAATGGCGGAACTTGTTTTTCAACATTGTTCACAGTGCTCTCTGGGGCTCCTAATACCCAGTCTGCACGCCAGACAGTTAAGTATTCCAAAAGTATATAAACCTCTTGGTGGTACCTTTCTGCTGAAGTGGTCGAAGGGGGTTGAACAGCTGCACTCTCTGACGTTCCTCAGGGTCTTCCACTCGAGGGCCACGGACTGGACCTCGAGGGCCAGCTGCTCGACAGTCATGCTGGTGGTGGTGGCACCCCCTTCACTGGGGGACACCTCCGCACTGTGCGCCCCGTTCTGAGAGGCACCCTCTGGGACGTCCTCCTACAGCAGTGACTTGTTCAGCCTGAGCCACAACAGCCCTCCTGCATGCTCACTCACCTTCTTAACCAGAGACTCCTTCTCATAAAGAAGCTTATTGTCGATCACACAGTCCTCTATCTTCTCTTCTACCACACTGGTCACTTTTGAAGAATTTATACTAGAGATTGAGTCTCTTTTCTTAACACCATTTTCTTCTAGTTTTTCTTTTAGGAATGTAATTCTCTGTAAAAATAGTTACATTTTAGTATCCTATGTAAAACATAATAATAATGTGGATTGGGCTTAAGTGTATGCTTTTATCTTTAGTTTATTGTACATATTAGAACAACAATACTAATAGACTGGACCAACTGCTCACTTTTTGCAGCAGTCGGATGTGGTCCTCAAGGGAGCTGCTATGGTCGCAGATGGCGAGCAGCATGTCGCCGAGGGGCTCGCGAGGGTGCACCCCACTCTCGAAGCGGCAGTACATTCCTCGCCAGAACCTGCAGGCAGAAAACACTATAATTTACATTCTGTATTTTATTTATACTGTTTATAATGAACATGGATGTAATTTGTTAATACAGTAAAAACTTATTATTATAATACGTAAAATCAAGGGACCCAGAAATTAGATTTACTGTACCTTATACAGTACATATAACTTTTTTCCTATACCTGCAATTCTAATTATTTTTGACGGGACCGCAATTGCCTTTACTCAAAATAGAGTTCTACCTAACAACAAGTTGCGTAATAACAAGTTTTTACTGTATTAAAATACACAAGTAAAATTTGAGAAAATAGGAAACCAAATCAACTCAGTATGTATTTTACAGTCAGTAAAAAAAATCTCCAAGCAACCTTAAGCAAAATTGAATTTGCTAATATTTTTACACAGATAATAATGACTTACTTGATGTTTTGAGGAGCCAAATTTGGAGCCATGAAGTCTGTATTCTCTTCTGCTGCATGCAGAGGGTTCATGTATTCATTCATGTGGTTTGCCATGTACCCCCATAAGGAGTAGCTTCTCTCGTGCAGCCTGTAACAACAAAATATTAGAAGGGGAAATGAGGACGTGTTTGTTAAACAAAAGAGACCAAGAAACTTTACTTTCAACTGATGTCAAACCCTAATAACATGTATTTTTTAAGGGTAAAAATTATTATTAAAAAATATGAGATTGATTTTAACGTGACAATTCATAGTTATCTCCTTCTTGTAATCAGTTACCATCAAATATTACATTACTTAAAATAATACCTGTTCAATTCAACTTATTTTCAAAGGGCCACATATTACTCTATTTTCAGGGGGAAAAAAAGGTGAAAGTATTTATTCCTCAAGAACATATATACGTATATCATTTGAACGATTTTACAAGAATGTAAATTAATATTTCTGCAATAATGTTATGTTATGTACTGTACTGTATAATACATCTAATCTAATGTATCTATTATGATAGATTAATAAACTTCTTATTTTTTCATTAAATTAAGGTTATCTGACCTGAGGTCGATGCGGTCCTTCTCACAGTTGCCGATGAAGGTTCCAAACTGGCAGCTCTGGACGTGGTCGTGCAGGGCCAGCAGGAACCGCTCGTTGAACTGGAAGGTGCACGGGAACTGCTGAGTGAGCTGCCACACGCAGTCCACGAACTGAGTGAACACCGGAGAAATTTCCTTCGATTCACCCTGGATGTAGCCACAACGGTCAACGAACTTGTGTCCGAATGCCAGCCATTCCTTCTCGATCAGAGCCTGCGGAGCACAATGAGGAGATGTAACTTACAGTGAATAGTGAAACTGATTGAATTTCAAAGTGTTATTTGGCATATAATAAACATTACCTTTCAAATTTTTTCAAAACTTGATTTTTTTTTTAAATTATATTTAAAATTGTCATAGATGCTATATTTATGTATTGAAATGAAAGAAAAGGACAGAAAATACCCCAAGACCCGTAAAAACACAAATTATCAAAAGGTGATAAATATTTAGAGGACCCAGCTGAATACATAGCATTTATCATCTTTTGATAATTTGTTTTTTTATGGGTCATTAAGATAAAACTTTGTAAACATTTGTAAACACATACAGTACAATATATATATTTTAAATTTTATTTATAATTATAAAATAATATATATTTTTTTTTAATAATACCAGGAATTTTGTATACAGTATTAATAATTTTGAATTTTTAGGATGATATTAACCAAGATTCTAGTGTGTCTATTAACAGAATATCAACAACAACAATTAATCTCACCTGAAATCCCTGGATGGTACGGTAATACGGGTCAAGGAAGATTGCTGCCAGGGAGCAGACTTGTGCCGTTCGGTCCCAGCCGTCGGAGCAATGGACCACCACACTGACGCCCTCTGAGATGGCCTGGGCGATGAACAATGACGTGTCCAGCACCGCCTTGACGTGCTTCAGCCACCCACTAGACTCGATGCCACTGAGGAAGTGGTTCATGGAGGGTGCCTTGAGCTCACACGCTGCAAAAACATCCAAGTCAGTTGAGCAGTTGAGGTGCGGCAACACAGAAACTTACTTTCGAGCATCTTCTGCAAACTGTTCCTCATGGTGTGGATGTTCTCTATGCCTAAAAATTGGAATTTTATATTTTCATAGAAGTTTTCATTTTCATAGCCTTTTCCTGCAGCTCGATTTGCCATTGCATTTATCTGTAAGCAAAATTGAATTATAAACAAAAAAAAATATAGTAAATTATTAAGTAACAATACATTTTTTTTGTTTTTTTTTTTAATATTTTCGTAATTTTAATACACTATTATATGAGACTGTCAGAAAACCGGCTCGTTGCACTTTCAATAAAATTCTACCTTTCATGTGTTGTGATAAGGAATATAGCTCTTATTGAAAATTGCAAAAAAGACGGTTTTGAAGCTGAATGTCTCATATATATCTTTCTCTCTTTTTGTTAATAACTCTTTTCATGAGAATATGTTAGTACATTCTTCCATGTTGTACTTAGCAGAGAGACTACAGAGAGGAGGTGGGAGCTCACCCTTGGCCTCGTATCAACGACATACATGAACTTGGCGTTGGGGTTGGAGCGGAGAATGCAGTTGAGCATCTGCTCATCCTCCAAGCAGCGAGCACTGAACCCAGACAACGGCTGGCTGCAACGACTGATGGCCGCCTGCAATACAAAGAGTACATCAGTCGACATAAGAATGTATCAACAATCTTCTTTGGATAATAATTTTATTTTTTAATAAACAGAATTTTAAATGAAAATTAAAAATAAAATTAATTACAAAGGTATTTTTTACTATGGAAATAATCCACAAAAGAATATATTATAACTTATAACTCAATCATAATAACTTCAACCCTTATTAACTTGAATAAAAATGAAATAAACAATTTTCTTCTTTTTCAGTATAAACATCTCAACAGAGCTTTCTAAAATCTCAAACAAACTTCACAAAACTAAATATTATTTTACTATAAAACATGTTTAGACAACGGAGGCATTGTATCCTTGCTGTTGAATCACTCACCTTGTTAGTGTGGAAGTAGGAGAGCACCGGCAGCCGTCCTTTGCTGCGGAACCTCGAGCTGCCCATGAGGACGGTGGTCGAGGCTGAGGCAGGCACGTACAGGTAGCGCGGGTATGTGTCACACAGCTGCAAGCAAGAGGTCAGAACTGAACTTGCAACCTATGGTCTTAGAGGGACCGTTATATTATTTTATCTTTTACTTTAAAATGCTGTGTATTGATTAGTTTTTAAACTAATTAAATGAAAAGAGAATAAATATTTTTAATAACGTTAATAGAAAATTTTATTGATCTTGTATACAAATTCAAAGTTTAAAATAGTTCTGTTGCTAATTAAAAATATTAAGTATTAATAATGTATATTAACTATATAAGCAAACCCAGACATTGAGAAATTTGACTTAAGATTACAAAAGTTAACACACAAACTATTATTTAAAAAATGATGAACGATGATATAAAATAAGAATGTTATATGTGTATTAAGCTTATATGACCGTAACAAGTTTAAAGTGCTGCCACCTAGTGTCACTACCTCGTACTCCTTGTTGAGAAGGGTGAGGCTCCACAGTTCGTTGGGCACCCTCATGCGTTGGAACTCTGACTGCAGGTCAAAGAAGGTCCAGCCTGCACTCTTGGGGATGTCCTCCGAACTTGACATGTAGTGGAAGCAGTACAGCTCCTCTATGTGAACTGAAATGACACAACACAAGTGAGTAGGGGACCAATAATATAACTAGTATTGTACAAGATAGAGATAATTTCACTCTCAATGTATTTTTTCATAGTTAGTACAAAATTTGGAATTTTTCAGTTGCAGTTGGGCATAAGAAAAGAAGAAGAAGCAGTTGCAGTTAATTTTAACAGCATAGTACAGTAATTAAATATATTATATACTTTTTTTGTACCTATAAGGGATGAAGAAATTCCTACACATACAGACAATTTTTGTATACATATATAGATAGGTATTTCTTGAGCACCTGCCGATACAGTTCACAAGCTTAAACTTCAAAATCAACATCCTCAGAGAGTAATAATTGTCTAGTTCTAGTTTTTACATTTCGTCACCACAGAATATCTTGTGTCATATAAACCACTAACAAGTAAGTTTTGAAGCAATTATAGACCTTATGCTTCATGTAATAGAGTCTAAAGTTGCATCAAAGCACTGTGGTTTATACAACATTTATATTCTGAGGCGACGATTTTTTCTAGTCGAGCGTTACTTTACATAAATATCTTCTTTTCTTATGCCCACGCATTGGCGTTTAAGGGGGGGGGGGGGGGTCTCAGTCGCGTCCGCAACAGCGTATTCTCAAGATCGAAGCGTTGTTTACGTGCCCCCTGGATAATCTAAACGACTGAGAAAAATAAATGCCCAAAGCAAGTACATAAATATACAATAAACCCTTTTTTTTAAAAAAAAACAAAAAAATAAACATAACACTTAAGTCTTATATTATGAACGTTAGCACCATGTAGTACCTGGCCTGGAGAGCTGCTGCAGCGTGGCGTAGATTTCCTGGCACTCTCGTTCACGAGGCACCACGAACGTCACAGAGAGGAACGTCTTGCAGCGGATCTGCAGCGGAGAACCCGTGGTCGTCAGGGGAAGTTTCTCCGCAGACAGAATGTGCATGTGCAGGATCTGTACACAAGTACCGCAGAATAATTTTCCATTGAAGCCATCCAGTTAATTTTTTTTTTTAAATAACAGCTATTTTATATACATATAACTATTTTAGCTATCTTATTTGTAAACATCTTATACCCCTCAAAGCTTACAAAATTTATGAATATACCATTATACCCCCCATTTTTAAGTCTTCTTTCTGACTTTAAATGAAGCTATTAAAACAAAAAAAATGCTTTTTTAAAACTTTATTAGTTAGTGTTTAAACTAATTCAAATTCTATTTCGTTCAATTAAATTCAAAGAGGACAGTGTATCAACTTAATAGTGTAAAAATATAACAAATTCATTAATAAGCAAACTGGATTTATGATATTTTTCTTCTATATACCACTTCAATATTACATACTAGTATAATTTAAAAAAAAATAACTTTTTCAATTAAACTTCTCAAAAGACTTAATAAAGACACCACATTACGTACCCAAGTCTCTTTCTTGCAGTCTGGGTCGACGAAGATGAGATGAGTGGCGGTGAGGTAGAGCGTCCCCACCAACGGCTTGCGAGCGTTGTAGCGGTCCAGCATGCGCACATTCTCGACCTGCCAATCAGAAACCACCAGTCAGGTTCCAGATCAAACCTCCGTCTGCCTCAACGTCAGTAAACAATGAAATTTAAACTTTTTCGCAGAAATGGAGAGTTATGCTACTCTGATTTTTTTTTCAACTTTTTAGAGCTAGCGGAACTATTTTGTACAGAGAGAGGATAACAAGGCTTATAGGACTTTTATAAAAGGGGCGTGGCTTTAAATTTGAACTTTGAATAACTTTTTAGCAACATTTCCTGATCTCTAAAAAATCTGAAAAAATCAGAGTGGCATAACTTTGCACCCTATATTCATTTCTGAAATATTCTATTATCGCCTTAAATACAACTAACAATAAGTACAGTAATTAATAAAATGGAGTATTGTCCTCAATTTTTTTTATTGCAGAAATGGATAGAGGGTGAAAAGTTATGCTACTCTGATTTTTTTCCGATTTTTTAGAGCCCGGGAAGTATTTTTAAAAAATTATTTAAAGTCCTATTTGTGACGTCACGCGGCGTCAAGTCCTATCTTTTTCTTAAAGAGCGGCGTCTCGTAACGTCACAAAAAGAACTTTCAATAATTTTTTAAAAATAGTTCCCGGGCTCTAAAAAATCTGAAAAAAATCAGGGTAGCATATAACTTTGCACCCTCTATCCATTTCTGCAATAAAAAAAATTTTGAGGTCAATACTCCATTGCTTATTAGATTAGTTTTCAGCTGAAGCATTAGTACCAAACTATTTATAGCTTCACAACAAAAATTACTGAAGAGATCAATTTTGAATTAACTTATTTAATTTATATAATTATATTTATAAGCCATGATGAAAACTTAGTATGCTGATGTGTTATGTGATTAAACACGCTTCACTAATTTAACGCCTTACAGCTATGCAACTTTTGCAGCTTGATTGTTAGTAAGGTTGCGTGATGCTAGGATTTAAAAAGTTTTTCCAACGTAATTTATGCACGATATTGATAAAAATGTACATCTATTATTTTAACGAGAAAACTTTCAACAAGGGGTTTTCATGTTTTCTTTAGTTTTCCTACAAACTCTATCTTACATTTTCTATCGTTTACAATGTCACAATATATAAGCATAATTATTATTTAATTATTTAAATAAGTATTGTATAATGTAGGTCCTGCATATATAAACTTTGACTTGCACGCGAAAGTGCCGACAAAAGTATTCTTACAAAAAAAAAAAATGCTTTGCTGCACTCGTCTTCTTTAAAATGAAATAAAGTTTCTTGCTAAAGGGACAAAGGACCCTTGATGGCGCTAACACAAGAAGTCCCATGACATACAAGGTGAAGGTTTCTATGACGCTAGTTTGTTCTGTTAGTGCAGTTACAACCACATACACCCTCGCTAGCAAATATCGACCTGACGTAGCTCGATCTTCCTCACGGCAAAGAAACTCCTCAAAGTTACGCTAAAGAGAACAATATTGCCCGCCGCAACTTTACGCAAATAAAGTAAAACATTACAGAAAACAACAACACTCATTTCCCTGGAGTTTTCAAGACAAAAGACAAGATGCTTCTTACGAAAGTAGGACAGAAAAAAATTACTTTTTTTAACAATAAAAACAATGAGTTTTATTTTAAAGAAAAATACAATTTATAATGTATTATATATTATAACTGTAACAATTTTTTATACAACATTTTATTTGCCATGAGGCCACGAAGAAGAGTCTGTCCAGTTTATTGTGCATTAAAAGATACGACGTACAATATTTTAAGTAACCATTTTAAAACACAATTTTAGCCAAAAAAAAAAAAACAATATATATATAATATTTTATGTAGTACACGCACGTATTATAATTTCATTATGTTAATTCTTAAGCAAAGGCAAGAAAATTCTCTATATTTTAAGGGGGAAGCAAATAATATAATGCGTATAATAAACATTTTATAGTTGACCTTGTTTCACTATATTAAGGTAAAGAAATAATACACATACAATAAAATATGTATTTCAATTTAAATAAATTGTGTCTATATTGAAAATACTTTTATCTGAGACACAATAACTTATTTTTTCGTGTATTATTTTCCCGTCTGGCTTACGTATTCAATAAAGAAATAAAATTTATATTTCCAATATACGGGAATTTCATGTTTATATATGTTAGCACCCAAAGCCGAATTCGGGCAAAAGCCGAAAAAAATGCTCACATCTAGTTCTGCGCATCACGAAATGAGCCAAAGCCGAAGTAAGTTTTTTTTTCGGCTTTGGCGCATTTCATTTTGAACAAAACTAGATCTGCTCAAATCGAAATGCGCCAAAGCCGATATGAGATTTTACTTCGGCTTTGGCGCATTTCATTTTGAGCAAAACTAGTTCTGCGCATCGCGGTTTGAGCAAGTGTCGAAATGATATTTTATTTCGGGTTTGGAGCAAAATTTTGAGCACATCTAGTTTTGCGCAAAATACTGATGATTTTAATGACGAGATGATGATTTTAATTTTAATGATATTAATTTTAATTTTTTAAAAATAAAAAACTAAGACACTAAACTTATAATAAATATTAATATTGTGACCTAATTTCTTTCAAGCGCTGTTTAAAAATAAATTAATTAGGGAAAAAATAATAATGACTTTAAAATAAATCATACAGTATATACGTACGTACATACCTTATAAAAAAAATATTGTAGAATCTGTTGTTTTTATAAAACACTCCACCATTTCTGTCACTTAATTACCAGTTGATGATGTTTTTGTTAAATTAATAAATTTTTTGTTTTAAGAACTGCAGCTCAAATAAAATAAACGTATACGCCACACGTTTTAAATTATTCTTTAGATTCACTCGCTCTCACCATTAGAAATATTGTCATGCACGCACTTGTAAATTTCATAGTTCTATTTCTTCGAACATTGTAGCAGCCACAATACATAAACATATACGGCAATCAAATGCCATGGGGTTAAACTTCATTGCAGAGGTAAAGGCTACTTTCTTATCTCGTTGTACCGATAACAACCTGTATTGCATGATAGCCTAATTCTAAGACAGAACTAATGAAATTTACAAGTGCGTGCATGACAATATTTCTAATGGTGAGAGCGAGTGAATCTAAAGAATACTTTAAAACGTGTGGCGTAATATACGTCTATTTTATTTGAGCTGCAGTTCTTAAAACAAAAAATTTATAAATTTAACAAAAACATCATCAAATAGTAATTAAGTGACAGAAATGGTGGAGTGTTTTATAAAAGCAACAGATTCTACAATATTTTTTATAAGGTATGTACGTACGTATACTGTATGATTATAACATTTTAAAGTCATTATTTTTTCCCTAATTAATTTATTTTTTAACAGCGCTTGAAAGAAATTAGGTCACAATATTAATATTTATTGTAAGTTTAGTGTCTTAGTTTTTTATTTTTAAAAAATTAAAATTAATATCATTAAAATTAAAATCATCATCTCATCATTAAAATCATCAGTATTTTGCGCAAAACTAGATGTGCTCAAAATTTTGCTCCAAACCCGAAATAAAATATCATTTCGACTTTTGCTCAAACCGCGATGCGCAGAACTAGTTTTGCTCAAAATGAAATGCGCCAAAGCCGAAGTAAAATCTCATATCGGCTTCGGCGCATTTCGATTTGAGCAGATCTAGTTTTGTTCAAAATGAAATGCGCCAAAGCCGAAAAAAAAACTCACTTCGGCTTTGGCTCATTTTGTGATGCGCAGAACTAGATGTGAGCATTTTTTTCGGTTTTTGCCCGAATTCGGCTTTGGGTGCTAACATATACACATACGTTTGAGTAGCACGGAGATGCCCGAAGCCGTCCGAAGATCTTCGGGATGTAGGCAGAAAACCCTAAAATCCCATGCTTTGCGGGTTAACGTAACTCACAACATCTATTTTTTATTAATATAGTTTTTTGGGCGCCAAATATTTTTTTTTTTTTCCATAGCATTGGTTCTTCTTGTCAACATTTGTAAGAAAAATGATGCGAATCAGGAGAAATTAACTTCGAGATCAACTTTAGCACGAATCTGCTCTGCCGCTGACAAGTTTTAATTGCCTACAAAATCGTGAAGTCATATTATTTTATGACGTATGGTGAAATACCCGTATAGTGCGAGGGTGGCATTTTTATGATGATTATATTGTGTTGTAAGTTTAAAGTATCTCATTTATCTCCGATAACAAACTACTGTGGAGGTAACTGAGAGATCAATACTGTGGGGTTAACGAAACGTGTTGAAGTGAAAGCACAAGATAAAATATCCTTTTTTGCGGTTTTACGAGAGTCACATCTCTAGCAGACTCCAAAAGTAATCGTCTCTTCTGCTACATTTTTCATTTGATGAGGTTTTACAGCATCTACCTTATCTTATACTATATAGTAAAAAATCGAAAATGTCAAGGTCTTTTGGAAATGTGAAAAAATATTGGGGATTTTCTTTTTATATTATACATCAACAAATGCAAATCAATTTTGATATCCAATAAAAAAAGTTATTGGATATTGCATGCTATGTTTCAATTCCATGCATGCAATGCGTACCAATTATTGGTAAATATAATAATTATGTGCTAAATTATTATTATTATATATAATAATATTTTTATTACATAAAATTATATCATGCAGAACACTGCACATGCATAATTATTTTGTTATTTTATTTTATGATTTTTTATTATTTTATAAATAATTACTGCAATATTTTATAATGAGCGTCACCCAGATTTTTATTTATTTATTTTTCCTCGTATTTGCATGAAAAAAATTGTAAAATGTCTCATTATTTAAAGGATAAAAAATAAATTTCTAAAAGAAGTACATTAAAAAAAAAAGAAAAAAAAAAAGCTTTTGAACAAATTTCATATAACAGTAAATGAAGACTTCTAAAATTGTACATTAAGAATAAAATATAATATTTCTTGGCTATGCTGTCAAAGTTTATAGTGTATTACAGTACTGTTATGTCAATAATCCTTTTTTTTTACGGGTCGTTAAATATGGCCGGAAGCGAGCAAGCGAGTGTAGCTGGAAGGGTTGTCGCGTGATCTGCCTGGCTCACAAGCCAAGTAATTAGCGGTGAGGGGGATGTCAGGACTGGCAGCGAACCCCCTCTTCGTGACCCTCACCCTCACCAACTCAAGCGGCGGAGAAATAACGAGGAGCACTGGTGACCCGCAGCGACTCTTCACGTGCCAGTTTTACTGCACTGCGCTCATTAAATGTATGCAACTGGAAGTAGTACCAATTGCTTTCTGTAAAAGCAAGGAATGAACAATAAATGTTACCACGAGCTCTGTACTTAAAGGCAAACATTAAGTTTAATAAAGCTTAACTGTGGTTCACAATTTTAATTAAATGAACCGCTGATTATACAAATGAGAGTTCTCTTCTGTAAATGATAAAATTGAATGTAATTAAATATATGTATACATGCGTGAGAACAAAACTATTTGTTAAAAGCGAGCATAATATTTTTAACTTTGAATTTATTTAACGATTGACCTCAGTTACTACGCGAGTCAAAGAAAATTTCTGTCAGACGTTAATCGAATGAAATAAATTTTAAAAATTCGAGGATGCTCTAAAACTTAATCACTTATGGTTTGAGCAGATTCAAGGGAATCTTCACAATAGCTCCATTTCCGGTTTCGTCCAATGTTAAACTTCTACCTCAGTTTTCTCAAAACTGATAAGACAGATTCACTTCAAAATTTACATGCCACCTATTGATGGTGAGTTCTATGCCATGTTCTCTGCAAATCTTTTAGCATTTAAGAAGGCCGATTCCGAGATCTCAATCAACTGAGGTCAATCCTTAAGATGACAAAAACTCCATTAATAAATAATTAAATATAAATATTTGACCCCAATGGTACATTGAGTAACAATGCAAGCACACATTTATAAAAAGATGCTTTACTGTATAGACTTATAAAAAAAAAAACATTTTTGCATGCACTATTACTATACTATTGTTACGAGTGAATTGTTGTGCTTAGAGACTCAGCTTACATTGCATGATTTCTCTGTGTACGTTCTTGATGATGTATTTAAAGCATGATTTATACAAGTTCTTTTGTTATATTATTATATCTATAGTATCTCAAATCTGATGGTGCAATAATTTAATTAATTTGCACTTTTATTGTGTGTCATTATTCAGTTAAGTTTAATAGCCAATGCTAGATTATTATTGTAACAGATGTGTGTGTTGTTAAGTTTATTATTTTACTTGTTTTGTTAATTAATATATTTTACGACAAACACCTGCTTGAGGTTGTTAATAATACTAGTGTGTGACGTGCTTATATTGTAATTTACAATCGAAACGCAAGAAATAAAATAAATATTAATATTATTTACAGGGATAATAATTTTATGAACAATAATTATTATTTGTTAGTCATTATAATATAATACATGAGAGGTGTGGCGCAGTGCACTTGACCGGGTCTCGTAAGATTACCGAAGTCAAGCAACGCCAAGCGTGGTTAGTAGTTGGATGGGTGACCATTTTCAACAAAAATCACGTTTTCCACCCAGGGGTAAATCATTGCGCTTTTCCAACATGTGGTACATTCCCCTGGCTTTGGACCATTGCACTTCCGGTTCATTGACAAAAGCTGTAGTGTCCATCCTGGCTGAGGTTTCCACGTTTCCCTCAGTCACAGGCAAATGCCGGGATGGATTACAAGGCCGTGGCAGCCCCCGTTCCGGAAGAGCCCGCGAAACGCTCAAGTTAGCTAGGGTTTCGGAAGGTTCGGGGTTTCAAAGTAGCATGTAATTAGTACGGACACCTAATTATGTGTAATTTGTTTATAGTAATTGGTCAGAAAATTTCAAAGGCTAGAAAAGAGAGAAATATAAAATCATCAATAATATTCGACTTTTCGTGAAGAAAAAATTTTGATTTTTTTTTTTTTTTTTTTTTAATTTAAATCTAAATTCAGTAATTAGTACGTAGAAGTATTCAATACGGTTTGATTTAAAAAAAAAAATACATAATATATTAGACAGATTAAACACAAAGAGGCTAATTGAGCGATTTATTCCCCTCTAGTGATTCTCACACGACGATGTGATATCCCCATGTATGTATACATTCAGTTCACCCAAGCGAACACGTTTTAGCCCCCGTGCTTTAAACATTTTGAGGCTGCTTTGAAGCTACCGACTATACACGCTTGGTAGAAGCTTACACGTAAACTTGGTACGCTGATGGAATATCGACCTTCTTCCACATACCAATTTACGTCACAGCTTTACCTTGCGTGATTTTATCTTGTAAATTATATTCAAATAAAAACTATTCTGAGACCAAATGAGCTCTATTGTCATCATCTTCAATTTGGGTAATGGTAGCATGCACAGTTGTGTGAATGAGACAGCTCTGTGGCTGTGAATGAATGGAAACAACTTCAAAGTGGAAAAAAATGCGGCCAGGAGATATCTCGGGGGAGTCGTAGAAATGAAAAAAATAATGAATTATGTACGAGTGTAAAAGAAAAAAAAGAATAAAACACGCAGACGGCTTGAAAACATTAATTTTCTTTGAATATTCAACAGATTCATCCATACACTAATATAGTTTAATATAGCATTATCTTCAATGACTACATATAAATAATGATATCCATTAAAAATATCATAGAAAATTCTGATTAATTTGTTACATAAAAGCATAAATAATTTTATATTGTTTTTCGTCATAGAATAGAGTATCAATATTTTTTATTGCAGAAGAGAAGTTATAGTTGCAAAGTTATGCCATGCAAGTATTACTTATTATATGGTTAATGGTTATATATTATTATACTCTGATTTTTTCGTTTTCGTTTTCGTTTTTTTTTTTTTTTTTTTTTTTACAATCCGGGAACTATTTTTAAAAAAAGTATTGAAAGTAGAGAGGAGTGACGCCTCTTTCAATAAAAGGATATATAGGACCTAAAAGGGGCATGGGTTCAAACCCAACCTCGGCAAAACTTTTTAGCAATACTTCCCGCGGCCTCTAAAAAATCTTTAAAAAAATCAAAGCAGCATAACTTTGCACCCTCTATTAATTTTTACAATAAAAAATTTTGAGGTCGATACTCTATTATTATATATTCTTTCAAGATTTTAATGTGTGGAAAGAAGAACAAAGAATATGGCCTTGATGAGACCGCGGTTTATTAACTTCTAAATCAGCATCAAGTTCAAAGTCTATTTTCCAAACCAAATAATGATAGAAACATTGATTATTTAAATTCAGTTTCAACAGAACAACCAATATTTGTTTTCAAATTATGATTTCCTCAGGCTCACATAACAACGAAGGAGATTGTGCCGAGATTAAAGTTTACGATATTGGGTGTCAACAGCAGCCGCGCTCAAGTCTCCTTGGGGATGGTTTTGTGGGGGGAGGTGTTGCTCCTCTGATCGGGTCGAATATGCAGCAGTTACAGTCCAATCTACATGACAATCCCTCCGGAAGTAGCCGGAAGTGTAAGGTTTTTGGTCTTTTTCAACGTTACAATTTCACACATAAGTCAGTACTTTTACTTCAAACCACCCTGATAATTTTTAAAAACTGAATTACAAACTTCAGCTGCAAACTTCACACTTCCGGCTACTTCCGGAGGGAATGTCACATTAATTTGAATGTATTGGTTGCTAGGCAACGAAATTTCTCAGATGTACCATGACCTAAAATAAAAATATCAGAACGACCCATCATATAGATAATATTGTCTTTTATAAACTAACATATCGAGCGTATCAAAGTACTTAAATATAATGTTATTTTTTATATAAACTTAAACGAAGTTTTAAATTTAAATAGGTTTATTTCTTCATGAATACATGAATATTAAGCTACACTCATAAATTTCTACTACGTAAATTAAATTATAATCTAACTAAGATACATTTTATGTTTGTGGTAATATAATTCAGTGCTTTTAAATTTAATCTCTGTAAAGTTCTTTAATTTAGTGAAAACACGTTTGAAACGATCGTTATGACTACGCTACAATGTTGTTGATATACAAGAAATAAGATTATATCTTTATAATGAAAAACATATTTTTTTCTATACGTGAGAAAAATGTTTTATTATGGAGTATATTTCATAGTAAACTATATTTCGTAAAGATATGTCCTGTGAATATATATTTAGAATAAATCCATGAATTCATATCAGCTTCTTTATTGTTGTATATGTATGAATATACTATAAATACAGTACATTAGAATATAAATGTGCTTTAGATACTAAAGTATATCAGAGATAGACATTACATGTATTATAGTACACTCATCGCTTTGGAAAATTCCCTACTTGCAGCCTTGTTAATCACCGTGTCCTGTGCTATTCTAAAGGAGCATGCGTTGTGATTAACAAGGCTTGAAAGTGGGAAATTTTTCCAGGCGACAAGTGAACTACGCAAATTGTGAATAAAATTAATGTTAACGATTAATCTCAGTTACTGCTAGAGTCAAAGGATATTTTTCTACAACAGAATTGAATGAAATAAATTGTAAAAAATTAAGAATGTTCTAAAGCGCTTTTTATGGTTTGAGCAAATTCAATCTGGCAGTTTTCTCATAACAGCTCCATTTCCGATTTCCGTTCATAAGGCAATATGTTAAACTTCTACCTCAGTTTTTACAAAACTGACAAGACAGATTCGCTTCAAAATTTGTATGCCACCTATTGATGGCGAGTTCTAGGTTCTCTGCAAGTCTAATTCAATTCAAGGGGGCCGATTCCAAGATCTCAATCAACTGAGGTCAATCCTAAAGAACATTGTATTACAGAATCTTCTCGAACTATAATAAAGAACAGAAAGTTTGACAGATTTGGGAGAGGAAATGCTGGAAATCTTAACTACACAAAACCTTTTTATAACTCGTAAGAATCTTCTTGTATCAGAAGATGACTAAACAGTTAATTTGTCTCGTAATAAAAAATCAGGTCAATAAGACAATTTGCTGGCATGGAGCAGCGGCCTGGCGCACACGCAATGCAAAAAATCAATTTCCGCGCCATCCATTCCAAACCAACATGCAGTAGTTTGAGGCGCCACCATTGATCGCGACATTCGGCGGGGCCCTATTTGATGAGAGAGAGAGTTAGTAATCCGATTTAAAACCCACCGTTACCTGCTGTAATATTCCATCTGTATGCCGAGCCTAAAAGAAGCTTTAGTTGGAAAATCACCTTTATAAGATTTCAGCCTGTATAGCTATGTACTTAAAAGATAAAAAAAAAAAGTAAAGAGATTTTTAAATTTAATATTCATATTAGTGTAATAACTAAAATATTTGAACCATGTTGTTTACAAGTTAAGAAATATGATAAAATTGTGTCCATAGCATTTATTTTATCATGTGCATGGAGTGCTTGCGTTACTTGCATATACAGTTCGTACTTTTTCTAATAAATAGCATTTCTAAATATTAATTATATACGTATATACAGGTCTACTTTATTACACCTAAATATAACAATATTTGTACTTGCACGTCACAGAACAACAGCTTCTAAAAAAATGACTTTTATATATAGTGCACAGAGTTGTTTAATCATATTTAATTGGTATTAAAAGTGAAAATAATTTATCCATATTTAAAAAAAAAAAAAAAAAAAAATATTTCTAAGAGATCTACAAAGTAGACGATATCTTTGAACACTGTATGATGTGTATATATTTTTACTTGTATTTATTGGAAGATTAATGAATTTCTTATATTCGTGTTTTAACAACAGTTTAACATTGCCCGGTTCAGTAAACAAAATCGATTTTCAGTGCTATATTAAAAATTATTACAATATGATCATGAATGATATTAATCTCTTTTGACTCAATCACGTTGTGGGTATATGAATAATTCACAATGATCTTATATCATTTTATGTTTTCATGTTTCGCTGTTTCAAGTCACGTTTCAACTCGTCAGGTGACGGTCGACGTTTTAGTGGCAAGTTTGTCAGCATGCGGAGGTCAACACGCACTGACCGCACCCCTTCTGACACAAGACACATCGTCTGCAGTGATGCGGCAACCACAAAATCCTCCCGTATGACACTAAAAGTATATAACATTATAGGCTGTAAAGCCTGCATGTCACTCCACCTTTTTCATTCCGCCTGGAAGTTAGGCAACTTGTTCAGCACTGTAACGGAGCGGGTTGTATACCCAGCAGGGGTAATTGCAATAAACAAGCAGAACTTTTCTTATTAAACTGAAATTATGTCTCATAAATATGTATTTTTTCATTCAATGCATAATAATGTATTTTTTAATATTTTTTTATGGCTGATCTGGTTAAAAAGTCTTGTACTTAATTAATTCATATTTTTTCTAGTAGATAAAGGTAAAAACCTGTTCGCTAACCATAAATTGTGTTATTTTCATGTACTTAATGCATCATGTAATGAGATGAAACTTATATTGAATCTTAATAAGGTGCTATGACTCCTAGCTTTGTATAAATTTGTATTATATGTTAATTTTAATCAAACCTATTCTGAATCTGAATTTTGGGGCAATCAGCACATTTTGGAACCTTGGCTAACAACAAAGGCTGGTAGTAAACAGCTCTAGAGCTTGGACTAACAACTACGTAATTTTACTGTTCTTACATTTATTTGATCAATAATTCAATATCATGAATTTAACTCAATTTATCACTTTTTTTCGAAAATGATATTTACTCTGTAATATCTAATATATAGATAATTCTCAAAATAAACGTAATATTTTATCAAAATTTGAAACCATAATACCAGATTATTATAACAATTCAAATAAAATATTGTTTGGAGGGCTTTTCACTCTAGAAACACACTAAGCAAATCTATGAAGCATGATGTTACGAGAATACGTGCTACGTCATTAAATCAGTAAAACATAAAAATCGATTGAAAATTTCGAGAGCGCCAATCACCTTATAACGATGATATATTAAACATGAGAAAAGTAACATGTTCTCTGGAACAGACTATCACTACGTTTACATGATGGTGTTTAATACGGATCCGTTGACGACGGATAATGTTATTCTTATGAGGCGTCATCAACGGATCCGTATTAAACACCGTCATGTAAATAACGTACTGAATGAAGAGTTGTTCTTTAACTTTATGTAAATTTGCTGGACTATTGATCAAACGTTTTATCATGCAAATCAATCATTTATATTCTGTCAATGTTACCCAACTGGCTCTGATTTATAACACAGACGCGATGACAACAAAAACTCAATAACAAAAAACGGTCAAAGGAATTTTAGGAACTGGTGCATGCTTTTTGCTTACACATCAGCAATTTTTCCCTTTCCATTTCTTCTTGGCATACAGCCGAAATATTAGTAAATTTATATGATTAAAAACTCTCTCTCATTTTTTTTATATATACAAAATTAAAAAAATTAAGATAAATGTTATTTTAATGACGCATGTTTAAAAAAGCTAATGAAAAATTAGATACTTAATTTTAAGTTATTTAATAGATTGGTAACAAATAGTTTTAAAAATATGTGATCCCTCTTTAATGTCCACTTTATTTTTTTATACTACCGGTTTACACCAACTCAACTCAATCATGCTTGTAAAAATATACAGTAGATATAAAACACGTTGCATAACATGTATATGTGCGGGAGTAAAATCAACTGATTATAAATGACTGTTGATCAGGTTAATGTATTTAGTGCAAATATATTCATATATTCATTCATTTCTTGTCTGCGATGTATCTCAAATCTAAATCATCATTCATGACTGACTGCAAAGAAATTAGTAAAAACGTTCGAAACATATTTTATTGATTTATAATATGATGTTTATTATTTATCAACGCGATATATTATACAGTCATAGGTCATAGGGAGGGAAACGGTGAGGGCTGGGGTACCAGTTTTCTGAGTTTTATTTTGATCACAAGTACCACCATGCACTAGTATAATGTGTGCTAAAAACATTATAAATATGCTCCTAATAGTGCATATTTTTGAAAAAAAAAATATACGTTTAAACCTCAATTGGTCATATTACTACATCCAGCTTTTAGCGTCACCGCTTTTTCCCCCCATGACTGTACTAACTATATTATTTTCTCATAGTAAGCTAGAGATAATTATAATCACAATTATATCACCTTTTTACCGATGGCTTCTCCTTTAAATTCATCAGGTGGTGTTTCTGGTGACACCAAAAGCCACGATCTTATCCTATCGTACACGGAACCTCTTCGGTCCATACCCGCTAGCACCTCTATGGCCGGGGACTCGGGACTATGCTGCTGCTGCATGCTTGGACCGCCGCTGCTGCTGCTAACGCCTCCGCACTTCGCGATCGACTGCGGAGGCGGATGAGCCCCGCCCACCCACCGCGCAACCACGCTCGAGCCGCAGCCCTTCTGACCCTGCGCAAGTGATGAATCTCCCACCCCAACATACCTAATAGATAGCGTGTACACAAACATCAATGAAATTGACTTTCATCGTAATTATGAAATACATTTACATCCAAGAAGTATGGTCATTATTATTTGTTTAACAAGAGTACATATTACAAAGTTTTTAAATACGTTTACCATCTTGTTGTGTATAGATTTACCTATTTTAAACTGACGTTTCCCATTTACGAGCTTTCCAAACTCTTGACTCTTGAGGTACCGCCGTATACTGTTTAATTTTATGTAATAACATATGTCATAATTATGTCTGTTTTTAATGAATATTCAAATTTTGTTTAAAAAAAAAGAAGTTTTAACTTTCAAATTTAGTTTTTTACCCTAACGTCGACGAGATTTCGTTATTTTCACTTTTTCCTCTTTCCCCTCACCCTTCTCTTCCTCATATGTTATTACTTCAAATGTAAGGGTTCATAGCCGCGCAGCATTGTAAGCTTTTTGGTCATTCTGTTTATATTTTAATACAATATTTTGCATGGACACAGTTTACATCAGAACTCAGAAATACTACTGAACTTCAAATTTCTTAGACTGTACCGTATATTTATAATATATGAACATAATTATTGACGACTTTTTTTTTAATTTTAGTTGGATCTTAAAAATTTTAGCATTTTCGAACTCAACTGGCCTCTGATAATTTACCGGTAATGAGTTTATAATGGTTAGAGGTTACAAAAATAAAGTAGCTGGTGAAAAGCTCAGCCTGGTCTTTTGACTTTTTTCAATTTTGCAACCATTGATGTTTTTATTGCAGATGTCCGTAAAAACTCACGTAGAGCACATAAAAAAAAAGAGACTATTTGCGACCATTTTGCTATTTTACGACACTTTTAAAAAACACCTGAAAACACGACTATTTTGCGACAGGTATTTTTAGGCGACTATTTTGTCAAATGTAGACTATTTTTTCAGCCTCTAATAATGACTTTTCTCTGTACAAGCAAGGGGGTGATTGGCAGGTACAGTACGCAGGGCAATTTAATCATGCAGTTGAAATAATCACTGAATACTCAATGAAAATATGAACTGGTAAACTTTTTCCAGATGATCACCCAAAATGTTATTATAATTTACATTTGGATGGTCTTGCTTTGATGTTATAAAAATGACAATACGGGTAGGTTTTGATTGAAAATAATGAGATACTTCACTAAGCTACTGAACCAACAAAGTTTAATTTTTTTAATATTTAAATAACATTTTTTTTTATTGTTATTTAAGGGCACTGTTATGATCATGTTTGCCAGAAATCGGCAAATCTGGTTAAGCTAATGGTGTTATACAGTTGCTAATATACCTGTCTGTTACTGTACCCTGTATACTGTTAGTTACTGTATGCATAATTGCATACTGTATAGTAGAGCAGTTAAAAAAGAAAATCTGCATTACAAATGAAGAAAGGTTGAGAGCAAGAGTTGGCAGTGGCGACTGATAAGCGACAGGAAGGGTATACAGTGAAGGATTTAAATTTAATGTATTGACTTTGGGTCTGTGGACCAAGCCTGTAAATAAGATAATATACACAAGGTGAGTCTGGTAAGAGAGTGGGGCAGATGACAAAAGATCTGGACTGGATGGAATTCACTGTAGAAGAGAAAGAGAACCACAATGTAGAAGATTGCAGATTGCTAGGAATGTGAAGGGCTGAGAGAGTCTGTGTGAAACCATAAGAAAGGGGAGGTACATATATGCGGCTAGATTAAATTTAACGATTTGCGGCAAATGTGGCTATCTTACGGTGGCACGTAATGTACTCAACACACTCTTAAACCCCTCGTAACTCTCCGCCCCCACCACCCTGGACGGCAACAAGTTCCACTCCCTCACCGTTCGGTTTAGGAAAGAATACTTCCCCACATCACTCCTACTACCCCTGAACTCCAACTTCCAATCATGATCCCCCTCCCAATATATCTACCTCTTTGAACTCTGTCACGAAACTCACTCTAACCTACCATCTCCCTCGTAACTTTAAACAAATTTCCCAATCGCCTTAACCTTTTCCTTCGAGGGGAAAACAAATGGAAGTTGGAGTAACAATGACGTACCCTAGGGAATATTCTCACATCAAGAGAATTGCGAGTGGAGAGTATTGGACATTGCAGGGGTGGTAGCAGACAAGGTTACAAAGTTCAGGGAGATGGTGGCTGAGGGGAGTAACAGACTGTAAGCCACGGTAGTATTCACGTTGCTGATCAATATGCATAATATAAATGTATGTTGAATGTTATTTCACTTTTCGGACTTTTACCTTTGCCGGTGTTTGATGTAATCCTTTTGTGTGTAGTATGTTGCGATGGTCACTTAGTGTTCATGCACGTCACCAACACTTGAATGTACTACGTTTCGAGAGTCAACCGCTCTCTTCCTCAGGTGATCTGAGGTCCGAAAAGTGAAATAACATTCAATATCCTTTGCACGAAAAAGTTATTTACTAATAAATGTATGTCATGCTTGCCTTTTAAATTTCAGCCTCATTAATTCTCATTGATAAGAAAATTTATTCTTGTGTTAATGCATGACTCGTATTTTATAGTATTTATGTTCTTTTTTATGAATCTTACCTTTGGTGTTTTGATTAGCTCCATTAGATTGGCCAGAGCGTAGCTATTGCTGCGTTGTCGAGGGCTCAAATTTTGATCGCTGCTAGCCATACTACACGTGTATGCTTACACTGAACACTTAAACAGTAATAGCAATACTGTAGTAATTGTGGGTATTTGTGGCAGGTGTACTTCACACAGTACATATAAAATTATTTTGACAGCTAGCACTAGCCCGCTAGCAGACAACTTTACTTTCCAAGTCCAAAACCGTCTGTATGGCTAGTTTACTGTTCTCTGTATTATACGTAAATTTACAAGAAATGTTTTAAATTTTACGAATTTTTCTTACCAATCTATTATATTAACTAAATTAATGTAAATCCATGCATTAATTAGTGAAACAATCTTTTTATTTTGTAAAAAAATTACACTTACGTCACTTACAGCTGACTTTTGCTTCAAACTTTACCGGAAACGGAAGTATTTTTTCGGAACTGTCTGGGTCTACGCCGGTCGTAGACGCATTAAATCTACGCCGGAACTTTTTCAATGTTCAAAACATCCGTGACGTCACCCGACGTAGCTCTATTAAACCTACGTCGGTTGTATAAAACATATGATTCATGACGTCACTAATATAACAAATGCAATAAACGGAGCTAATTGTTCAAATTTTTTACTCCACTGACTTGTACGTGTAATTATATTATAATTGATTGTAATAAACGGTATTATGCAGAGTCTGTAGTAATTTTTATATTTATTAATTGTAAATATATTATATTTATATAGTGCATATATATATTATATATAATATCATAATTAAATTATTAAAATATATTATTAAAAATTCGCAACTGTAAAATTAATTCTGTATATAAATAATTATATATATATATTATAATATATACTATATAATATTATATATATAATATATATTATATTATATAATCATATACTAAATTAATTTAACTAAAAGGCATGCAGATAGTGCAATTAAGTGACGACGAAGGTATAAAAAAAAAAAAAACTTTCCGTCAAAACTGGCATAAGAAATAAAAGCGTACGTGAATTGAGTGAAATATATATAATTATATATTAATGGGAAGCTGTGACCTTGACGTCATCGCGACCTTTGTCCTAACATTATACTTTTACAATTAAGAACAGATTGGGCGCACTACACGTAAGATCCTATTATATTTATACGCAGCAATTTTTCGATCGCGGTATTGTTAATTAATTCTTTACACAAGTTCTGTTTCCGAATTGAAAATCACGTATTGTCAATAACCTTTTACATTTGCCACTATTAAAATATTATTTGCAACCCCACAGACCCCAGCTCAGTTTAAGTAAAAAGAAACTCTAAAAAAAAATCGCGGTACTTGTATTAATTCTGATTTTGGAGCGGGAAATTTGCGCAATATATGCCCATGGTGTCAAAATCTGCTGATCTTCAACATACGAATATCTTCCAGTAAAAATATGGTGACCAAATTGGCAGGTCAAAGATTCCCATTGAAATATTCCTTATGGGCAATTAAAACCCACAAAAATTCAAATTTTTTTTCCAGGAAAATGGTCCGTAAAAAAATATTTGAAAATGCATTGAAGAATTCATTATATATTATAGCTAGATAGGAACTTTTTGGACCAATTAATTAATAAGTTTCGAGTAAAAAGCTGTTTTCTGTTCCATGTAAGACTTCATGTTAAAAATTTAAAAAACCTCCAAAACACCAACTTTGGGAATTTTTTTGGTGAAGAATTTTTTATCGGAAGAAAATAAAATGTTAAAAAAATGCAATCGCTCGATCGTCACTCTACTTTAATAAATATATAATAAACTGCATGGTCTGCATGACGTACATACGTACTTCATTACTTCGATTATTTGGTACGTCTATAAATTAATTCATGTATTTTTCGAGTACTAAGCTTATAGCTCCAAAAATGTACTATATAGCTAACCTTCTAAAAGCAACATCGAATATTATATACCATTTCACGTCATAGACGTCATAGTGGCCAGTACTACACCACCAAATATTAAAGTTCTTTGATTTTAATAAAATTAAATCACAGAGGACATGTTCGTATAATGAACCTAAAAAAATGGTTTTTGTATTTTTCAAAAATATTCAAAATTGAGGGACAATGGGCAAATATGAAATAGCGTCAGAATACAAATGTAGCATACGGCGGCTCCAGTAACTCGGAAAATATTATGCATAAATTAAATTTGGTTTTTTCTATGGATGCACAACCATATTATATGTGTCTACAACATCCTGCTTTCAGATTTTCTCTATGGGTTTTAGTTTTTTTGTTATACCGGTTCCCGTAAGCCAAGTATGACGTTTTTGAAGCATTTGCTTTCCGCAGCCCAAATATAGGCTAAATTTTTTTTAAATAAAAAATTGATTCTATATAGCTCCTAAACATCTCTTCTTACCATAAAACTCCTAAAAATATTTTTTTTTTCTCAACTATATAATGGCACAGTAAACGAGAAAGGGTACAATACTACAATTCGTTAAGGTACCTACTTTGCGGGCCAAAAAAGTCAATGTCATTCAAACTTTAGGAGAATTTTAATGACACAACTGGAATCCTCGATCGTATCTTAATTAGTAAGAATAAAAAATAATCTCGATGTACCTCTCGAGTATTTCCTTGCAAAAGCTACTGGGGGTTAATATCAGGTCAGTCCAATAAGGAGATGGGCTTGGGTCAATAGATTTCGATGAATTTCACATATATTATGTCACACATCTAACCTAGTTTGATGAGGTTTGGGCATTATTTTTCGAAATTTCGAAAAAAAAAACGAATTTCAGGAATTTTCAAAAAATCAATAAAGAGGGCAATCTCGAGAGATAAAAAAAAATGTATCTTAAATTCTGCTACACATAGAATTATAATTTAAATTTTTTCAAGTTTTTAGTCAGATTGCCAAACTTTTTTGCATTGAAAATTTTGACCTTGAAAATTTATTAAGGTCAAAAGTCAGAGGTCAAACTACAAAAAGCGTATAACTTATTCATACCAAAGCACATTGTTAAAAAAATCAAGATATGGGTTTTAAACAATGGTTATCCTTCTATAAAAAAACTGGTTTCAAATTTATGGAGAAATTCAAAATTTTGAAATTACGATTTTTTTTACTAATTATTCCGAGGTTTTTAGAAAAAAAAAATCGAGTTTTGTCATGAATTTTACACAGGTTACTCATCTGACCCAGGTTGATAAGATTAGGAAATAATTTTTTCAAATTAAAAAAAAAATTATTTTCAAACCTTATCAACCTAGGTCAGATGAGTAACCTGTGTAAAATTCATGACAAAACTTGAAAATATTTTTCAAAAAACCTCGGAATAATTAATAAAAAAAAACGCAATTTCAAAATTTTGAATTTCTCAAAACGGTTTTTTATAGAAGGATTTAAACCTATATATATCTTGATTTTTTTAACAATGTGCTTTGGTATGAAGTTATACGTTTTTGTAGTTTGACCTCTGGCATTTGACCTTAATAAAATTTCAGGGTCAAAATTTTCGATGCAAAAAAAGTTTGGCAATCTGACTACAAACTTGAAAAAATTTAAATCATAAATCTATGTGGAGCAGAATTTAAGATACAAATTTTTTTATCTCTCGAGATTGTCCTCTTTATTGATTTTTTGAAAATTCCTGAAATTCGGGTTTTTTTGAAATTTCAAAAAATAATGCCCAAACCTCATCAAAACCTATAGGCTAGATGTGTAACATATGTGAAATTCATCGAAATCTATTGACCCAAGCCCGGCCATCTCCTTATTGGACTGACCTGATATTAATCTGGGGTAACTCCCTTTATATAGTACTACTCTATACGCACCGCGTGCGCACCTCGTCAGATCCGTGATAGCACGAAACGTCAGAGTGCTGTTGTGTTTATTGCAGGGACCGGATGCACGCATTTTTTTCGTGCATCCGAGATGCGCATCCGGATGCAAATTAATTTTTCGTGCATCCATGGATGCGCATCCGGATGCAAATTTATTTTTCATGCATCTGGATGCAAATTTATTTTCCATGCATCTGGGATGCGCATCCGGATGCAAGCCCATTTTTGCGCATCCGTGTGCATCTTGCATCTGCATCCGATCTTTGGTTTTTATAATACACTTTGTTTCTTGCAATTTTAAACGATAAGTGGCAAATAAATGTTAAAAAAATGACTCGTGTTTAAGATTTATTTAGAGGCCTTTAGCAAAAAACCTGATAAAAAAAAGAGGAAAAAAAGTGTTAAATGGATGCAAATTTATTTTTCGTGCATTCGTGGATGCGCATCCGGATGCAAATTAAGCAAATTTATTTTTCATGCATCTGGGATGCGCATCCGGATGCATTCATTTTTTCCCGTGTATCTGGGATGCGCATCCGGATGCATTCATTTTTCCCTGTGCATCTGGGATGCACGGATGCGGATGCAAGCCCATTTTTGCGCATCCGTGTGAATCTTGCATCTGCATCCGATCCCTGGTTTATTGACATGAAATTTATGCAAAAATAATATTTTATTGCATCTATGAAATAAACTTGCTTCTAAATTATGTCACTGAGATAATTTTCCTTCTATATATCGTCGCCTCAGAATGCAAATCACGTAACTATAAAAAAATTTGATGCAATTTTAAACCTTATTTTACTAGAACATAAGGGTCAAAGTCCCATCAATTTTTTTTGTAATTATGTGATTTGCATTCTGAAGCGACGATATTTGCTACCATTTTTACGCAAAATTCAATCCCACGTACCTAATATCTTAATTATAATAGCAAATGGAAAAGGAAAATTATCTCAGTGACGTAATTTAGTAGCAAGTTGCAAGGTTATTCCATATAGATACAATAAAATATTATTTTTGCGTAAGTTTCATGTCAATAAACACAACAGCACTCGGCCGCGGCGTGCTATCACTGGTCTGATGACAAGGTGCGCACGCGGTGCGTATAGAGGGAGTTACCCCAGTATAGCTTTTGCGAGGAAATACTCGAGAGGTACATCGAGATTATTTTTGATTCTTACTAATTAAGATACGAGGATTCCAGTCGTGTCATTAAAATTCTCCTAAAGTTTGAATGACATCGACTTTTTTGGCCCGCAAAGTAGGTACCTTAACGAATTGTACCCTTTTTCGTTTACTGTGCCATTAGTTGAGAAATTTTTTTTTTTTTTTTTTTAGGAGTTATATGGTAAGAAGAGATGTTTAGGAGCTATATAGAATCAATTTTTTATTTAAAAAAAATTTAGCCTATATTTGGGCTGCGGAAAGCAAATGCTTCAAAAACGTCATACTTGGCTTACGGGAACCGGTATAACAAAAAAACTAAAACCTATAGAGAAAATCTGAAAGCAGGATGTTGTAGACACATATGGTTGTGCATCCATAGAAAAAATCAAATTTAATCTATATGCATAATATTTTCCGAGTTACTGGAGCCGCCGTTTGCTACATTTGCATTCTGACGCCATTTCATATTTGCCCATAGTCCCTCAATTTTGAATATTTTTGAAAAATACAAAAGCATTTTTGTAGATTCATTATACAAAAATGTCTTGTGATATTTATCAAAATCAAAGAACTTTAATATTTGGTGGTGTAAGTGGCCACTATGACGTGAAATAGTTCTAATATATATATATATATATAATATATATATATATATATATATATATATATATATATATATATATATATATATATATATATATATATATATATATATATAAATTTATATTTATATATATATATATATATATAAATATATAAAAATTTATTTGAAAATCCATTAAAGAATTCATCATAGATTACGTACAAATTTTTTAATTGGTACCATAGTTCAGACGAAGTTGGAGTAAAAAGCTGTTTTCTGTTCCATAAGGATGCATGTTAAAGGCCTCCGAAACACCAACTTTGGGAATTTTTTGTGGTGAAGCTATTTGAGATGGAATTTTTTGGTTTTCATTTCTCAATAGAGGGCGAGTTGAACTATTTTTAGAAAATAAAACATTCAAAAAAATTAAATCGCTCACTCTACTTTAAGTCATGATCTATGCAACAGCATGGTAGCATGCCAAAAATATTTCTAATATTTTTTATATATTTTTTTCCTATACTATATAAAGATAACCCAATGCTCAAGTAATCGTATTGATTTTGTAAAATAACACAATTATCAAAAGACAGTAATGGAATTATATGAGACGTATGTCCATATTTGTCATGGTTGCGCTTTTTTTTGATAATGTACAGACCTTAATAAAAAAATGCATGCTTGGCTAATTTTTGTTCCTTGCAATATGTACCACGGTTATAGCCTAGCAATTGTAATATTGGTCAGAAAAATTCACAATAAAAAATATTAAAAAATATATTTGCCAAACGGCAGCGACGCAAAGTTGGCTCCGAGCACTATATATATAATAGGTGCAAGAATATAATGGGCTTGCCTAAAAACCTCACCGCAAAAAAGATATTTTCTATTCTATATAATATACAACAGTGCGCCAGGGGACCATTTTATGCTTATTTCGTAATATCGCTTTAACTTTTTAGTTTATATATACGAAATTCAAAAATATTTATAATTCATCTTGGTACGTCCTTAATTCTTAGGCCTTCCTATAAAGTCTATAAACACATCAGATTTTTTTAAACAAAATCTGAGGGGGGTTTATATTTTTTTACGGGACTATTTTTTCCGGAAAGAAAAAATGAGATATTATTATGGAATGTGAAAATTTTAGTGGCTTAATAATCGAAAGAAGGGGTAAAAAAATATATTGTACTGTGAATTTTTTCAGATTTTTCTGAGACCGGGAACTATTTTTAAAAAATTATTGAAAGTCTAATTTTATGACGTCACGGGCATAATTTTTTTAAAAAGTTTCCAGTCTCAGAAAAATCTGAAAAAATTCACAGTACCATATTTTTACCCCTTCGTTCTTTCGATCAAGGCAATCAAGCCACTAAATTTTTCATATTCTACTATCTCATTGTAATTTTTGTGGGTAAATTTCTCATAAGGAATTTCGATTAATATAATATTTCGCCTATAATGGACAACATGCATGAAAGATTTTTATTGCAGAAATGAATAGAGGGTACCAAATGCTACTCTGAAATTTTTCAGATTTTTTTGAAACCCAGAGCTATTTTTAAATAATTATTGAAAGTGCGGCCACGCCCTGGAGGCGTCAGTAGCGCGTATCCAGTCTCTATCCTTTTTATTAAGAATTCAGAGGTGCCAACTGAAATCACAGGACTTTCAATAACTATTTAAAAATAGTCCCGGGTCTCAAAAAAATCTGAAAAAATTCAGAGTAGCATAATTTGGCACCATTTATCCATTTCTGCAATAAAATTTTTTCATGTATGTTGTCCATTCACGCTTTTATTTCTTTTGCCGGAAAGTTTTTTTTAAAGTAGAGTGAGCTAGCGAGTTCATTTTTTTTAATATTTTATTTTTTAAAAATTATAGTTTAAGCTGCCCTCTACTGAGAAATGAAAACCAAAAAATTCCATCTCTAATAGTTTCACCACAAAAAATTCCTAAAGTTGGTGTTTCTCGGAGGCCTTTAACGTGCAGCGCGGCATTATGGAACATAAAACCGCGTTTTACTCCAACTTTTTCTGAACTATGGTACCATTTAAAAAATACTTACGTAATCTATGACGAATTCTTTAATGAATTTTCAAATAAAAATTTTTTTACGGGGTCGTTTTCTTGGAAAAAACTCATAAAAATCCTTATGGGAATTAATACCCGCAAAAACTTAAAGATTTTTTTCCGAAAAAACGGCTCCGTAAAATATTTTTTTATTTAAAAATCCATTAAAGAATTCATCATATAGATTACGTAGGTATTTTTTAAATGGTAGCATATAGTTCAGAAAATGTTGGAGTAAAACGCGGTTTTATATATGTTCCATATCATATAAGGCTGCACGTCAAAGGCCTCCGAAACACCAACTTTGGGAATTTTTTGTGGTGAAATAACGTACTATTTGAGATGGAATTTTTTGGTTCTCATTTCTCAATAAAGGGCAGCTTAAACTATTTTTAGAAAATAAAATATTAAAAAAAATGCAATCGCTCACTCTAGCTACTTTAAATACCCCTCTCCGCTTAATTTCATTTGCACTGCCTTATGTAATTATTTATTTTTTATTTTTTTTTTTAGTATATATTTTATATATATTATAATTGCTACATATAATTTAATAATATATATTAATAATTTAGTTTAATTATATATATACACTATATATATATATATATATTATATTTACAGTAAATAAATATAAAAAAAATTACTATATTATATTATAGACTCTGCATATTAAAATACCGTTTATTACAATTATTACAATAAATTATAATAATATATAATTACACGTACGATCGAGTCATTGGATCGAGTAAAAAATTTGAACTTCAGCCTCGTTTATTGCATTTGTTATATCAGTGACGTCATTAATCATATGTTTCATACAACCGACGTAGGTATTAATAGAGCTACGTCGGGTGACGTCACGGATGTTTTGAACATTGAAAAAGTTCCGGCGTAGATTTAATGCGTCTACGACCGGCGTAGACCCAGACAGTTCCTATTTTTTCTTGTAAACAAATGAGTTGCGAAATTAATTTTCCGAAATTTGAAGGAAAGGTACACAAAAAAGTAACATCATTGTGAAATTTTATATATTTTTGGAATCTGGTGTTGAATTACTTTATTATTTTACTCTAAGTAGCTGCAGTAAAGTTCATAATGTCTGGATTTACGTTTGGAACGACTCCAAGCACAACCGCAAACGTAGGCTTGACAGGACAACCAGCAGCTGCAACATTTGGATTCGGGACAAATTTGTAAGTTGCATGCCACCATCATCATGCATGATTACGAACCATGCTTAACTATCAATGCTTAATTTTAAATGCTGATGTATACATAACTCAAATACTCATAGCGGTCATAGCTATCCACTTGATATGGAGTTTAGGAACAGGAGGAACGGTAACTTGATGAGGCGGGGAGCCACCAGCATGGACAGCATGGTGTGACTCCCCTGGCTTGATTGAGTGATTGAGGGGTAAAATCTGAAACCAAGGTTTATGAAACGAAATCATTCCTCATTGTTTGCCGTAATAGTAATGCATGACTGTAATAAAAAGGTTATTCATTCTGCCTCGAGGCCCTCGAGTGAGCATACCGGTACATACAATCACAGACACAAAGCACTGAATGGGATTTTTGGGACCGTTTCTTTCAATCGTTTCCCCTGAAAGTATGTATGACAAGTATGCATATTATTCCTTTGTATTATTAGTGTCCAGTACATCAGCGCAGGTTATCCCTATCTCTTAACATATCCCTTCCACTGATATCCCTCTCACGGCAGTCCAGATAACATCAACACAACTTATCTAAGACCTAAATATCTTGCACAGTGCTTTGTCTGTGATGCAATGTTTTCTTTATTTACCATGCAATACTGCGGTACTGCTACTACGTAGTACGTACTGTAATAAGTAAAAGAGTCTTTGCAAATCTTGTTTTCCATTTTCCCCATTTAAATTATATACATTAAAACATACATACCAGCTATGTTGTAGTAAAAAAATAGGAATATTCGATGCTTCCGCGGCGAAATGCTTACTTTGCAATTTCCGGAAGGCAACAAAATGCTCACTTTGCATTTCAATAAGGTTGTAAAATATATACCTGGAACAGTAACAATAGACCTTCTTGAAATGCAAAGTGAGCATTTTGTTGCCTTCTGGAAATTGCAAAGTGAGCATTTCGCCGCGGAGGCATCAATATATTTATAACAATCTGCAATATAGTAACTTATGATGTCTCTTTGTATGCCTTAGTTTAATTTAAAATTTGTGTCATTAAAACTTTAATTACATGATAAATTTTTATTTTTAGTGGCAGCTCAGTCACCACGTCAACCGCTGCACCTGCTACAAATTTTTCAATGGGATCGTCTGCAACCGCAGGCGGTATTTCATTTGGTCAATCAGCTGCTAACACAAATCTCACCTTTGGATCACAACCTACAAGTTCTGTTGCTCCAACTTTTGGTGCTCCGAGCACTGGATTGTCTTTCAACCCTCCTGCATCTTCGAGCATCGGGTTTGGTAGTCTCGGCGGCACAAGTTCCGCACCTACTTTCACTGGACTGCAGGGATTTGGTACCCCTGCCGCAACCAGCACCTCAACAGGGTTCAACCTTAATCTACCAGCCTCTTCTGCAGCACCAACTTTTAACTTAGGTTTGTAATTTATATGTAGCCAAATTTAGCAGTGTTTAGTAATATTTGATTTCCTTGAGTTTATTAATTCATTGCAGAGTTTTGTCATTTGCATTTTATGATTTTTTTAAAGTACAGTACAAGTGTTTAATATAACATTTTTTAATGTTTTTATTTATATTTATAAGGAGGAGGCTTCTCAACGACTCCCCAGACTTCTCTTTCAAGTGGATTTGGTAGCCTTGGAGGAACAACAAACACAACCTTAAATTTTGGTGAGTTATAATTTATTGTAATGGACAACATACATGAAATTTTTTTATTGCAGAAATGAATAGAGGGTACCAAATTATGCTACTCTGAATTCTTTCAGATTTTTTTGAGACCCAGAACTATTTTTAAATAATTATTGAAAGTGCAGCCACGCCCCCTGGAGGCGTCAATAGGCGTCCAGTCTATATCCTTTTTATTAAGGCTGCAGGGGTGCCAACTGAAATCACAGGACTTTCAATAATTATTTAAAAATAGTTCCGGGTCTCAAAAAAATCTGAAAAAATTCAGAGTAGCATAATTTGGTACCCTCTATTCATTTCTGCAATAAATTTTTTTCATGTATGTTGTCCATTATTGCAGTGTGCCTTCTTTATAAATTTTGCTTGCTCTTATGTAAAGTTATAATACAGTTTTAAAGTTGCCAGGTAATGAAATAAAATAACAAGATACAAATAATCACCAAAGTCAAGCTACGTCAAGCGTGGTTAGTACTTGGATGGGTGACCATTTCAAGAAAAAATTACATTGCTCCCTCCCTGGGGTAAATTCATCTTGGTTTCCACCCAGTGCAGTGATGCACTTGCATGTGGTTTAGACATAACTTTGGTCCATATTGATAAAAAGTAGAGGTGTCCGTCCTGACTGAGGTTTTCCACGGTTCCCTCAGTCTCACCTCAGCGAATGCTGGAACGCGTATCAGGCCGTGACAACCATCCTTTCCCTATCTTATCCCTACCCATTACCCCGCCGCAAGCTGTAAGCTCTTAGGGGTGTATCCTTGTAAAAATAAAAAAATAAAAATATACCTCCCCCCCCCCCCCAACCCTTTCTTTATTACATCATAAATACATCATACTGTATTAAGGTTTATGTGTACGATTTTTTTTTTTTTTTTTTAATACACCAATAAGCATTTTATAAAGTGCTAATATGTAAAAGTTAGAATGTGAGATTTTTTATATAAAATTGATGCATGCACGGAATGATTGATGAATGTAATTGCAGGCCTCGGCAGCACTGCCACTTCGGCCAGCGGGGGGTTCCTAGGAGGAACGAGCAAGCCGTTGTTGAGCCTCCCAACCTCAAGTGTCCCTACTACAGTCACCAGCTCGTTTGTGGGCCTGGGCGGAGTGGATGTGAGCCTCAGCTCTACCAGCGGACTGGCAGGTTAGTTTCACACCAGGATAAATTTAGAGAAGTCACTGTTGGTTTGGACACAGATCAATCTCATATTCTTTGGCTAAGTTAAAAAAAATAATAATACTGTAATTTCATAAAAGTTACAAAAAATATATACATAGTTAAGCTACAACCAAGAGGTTCCATTATGGTGCTGCAATTAACAAAATCCCAGCTTTAGCTCTGTTCATCAAATGCCAATGATTTTTATTTTAAACTATTTTTGTAACCGAGCAACTCTCCATTACTTAGGTATACAGTATTTTTATTTTTACAACAGCAACATTATCATTTAGCCAGTCTAAGCAATTTACTGTGCTGTTAGTCGTCAAATTAAATTTTCTATTCCAAAAAGTTTGATTACTAATACAGTGTTAAATGAAGTGTGCAGTGGAAACTATGTACTGTAATATATATATTTTTTTATTTAATAGGTTCAACTGTGGAACAGAGTGCTGACAAAGCTGCGAGAGAAAACGTTCTGCCTCCAGAGATTTTACAGACTATTGAAGATTTCAAGTAAGATATTTCATAATATTAATGAGAAAAGTTGAAAGTTTTAATATTTGATGATCTACAGGAGTAACGTCAAGCAACAAAAGCTTATTTCCACTGAGTTTTCTCGGATATCTCAGAAGCCCATGCACAAAGTAGAATATGAAATTGAGACTTTGAAGCAAAGATTGGTTGGTATCAGAAACCACATCCAATCCAGTGCCGTTCTGGCTGAGAAGCTGCGACGAGACTCCACCAAGGTAACATTTTAATTTCACCATCTTAACAAAGATTGCCACCACTCCACTTTTTTACCAAGCACCTTGGCATCAAATACCAATGTCACAAACCCAATAAGTCTTTCAGTTCTGTGAAGCCTAATCATGTACTTTATTTATGGCCACTAAAGGGAGGTTTCTTTTGATTTTGCGTTCGTTTTCTTGAGGATTGATTAAACAATTATTATTCTATTATTAAGATAGTGTTTTTGTACTATTCTATAGTAGTAGCAATACAAACAAGAAATCTAAATTATTATTGGATGTTTGCATACAGTTATGATCAGGCATCTCTTAAAGTTAATAAATCCTACACCTTCATTAATTTTCTGTTTTTATGTATAAATTTTAGGATGTTTTTGTTTAAAAAAGGAAGGGCTAAAAATGATTTGTCTATTTTGCAGACCCTGCAACATGCTGAGATGGCCCAGCTGACACATGACACTCCAATAAGTCTGCAGATGGAACACTTGGCCCCAGACGAGTACTTTGCAGAAATTACTTTGAACATAGAACATGAGCTGCAACTCTTTGGACATGAAATAGAAAACATGGAGAGACTTCTGAACCACGTGTTTGATCCTTCTATTCTCAACAAAGAGGGTAAGTTAAATATAATTTCAAATTCTCTGCTACCAGTCACTTGCTGTACTTGCTGTATGTCATTATTATTATTTTTGTTGTACGTTTCCTATATTGAGTCATTGCAAACATACTGGTTTTACTTTTTTTTTTTTTTTTTTGGTCACAATATTAGATTCCAAGCGGTAGAATATGCTTTGACAACCTATAGAGACACAAAGAAAAAATACTTGTACAGTATATTATACAGTATGTACAGTTTACATTACTGTATTTTTTACAATTGAAATCAAAATAAGCAAATATTAATTATACTTTAAAAGAATCAAAAAGAAACTATAATAAGGACATAATGTGTTTTCTGTGTTTGTTATATTGCTATAATATAAAAAAAGAGTGGAACCGGATATGCTTCCCCCCCTCTTCAGTTTTTAATACCAATTTATTTGCTGTTACAGAGGTGGTGCAGGCGGTGCGTCGACTGCACGAGATCTTCGTTGCACTGGCCACCAAGCTGCAGACGATGCACGCGAGCGTGGAGCAGCAGAAGGAGCAGTTCCTGAGTCTGCGCCGCCAGCTGCTGCAGGACACCTCCGACGTCTTCCTGCCCCTCGGCCTCATCAAGTCGGGCAAAGCCAAGCCAGTCCTCAGTCGTCACAAGGAGGCGTCAGGTCCCCCACTCTTCTCATGTAAGCTCCCAACAACATGACGTGTGTTACAAGCACAAACAGATGAAGCACTGAGCGGGATTTTTGTGCCCGTTTCTTAAAAAAAATAAATCTTCTGATCATTTCCCCTCAAAGTACTGCAAGTATGTATTCCTTTGTATTATTAGTGTCCAGTATACCAATGCAGAAAGCAGCACTGGTTATTCCTATCTCTTAATGGATATTTATCTCTTCCATCGATGCCTCTCTCACATGATGTCATGCTAGACATAAACACGGATTATCTAAGCGGGTCTAAAAATCCCCCTCAGTGCTTTGTCTGTCTGTTATTTGTGTCTTAACTTTGTTTATATGAATGATAAAAATTGAACTTACTTCTCTCCCTTATTAGAAAAATCTATTTTATGTTCTATTAGGGATAAATTATATCAAATTCATTTCTTTTTTATAATTGTTTTAGTACACTTTTCATTAATATTACTGTGACAGATTTCACAAATTAAAATTTAATAATTAGTTACATCAAATTTATTTAAAAAATGTTTGATTAATTCTTCAGTTGTAATTACATATTTTGATACAGTATTTTCTAAGATTTTAGTTTGTTGAATCTAGTTTATACTACAGGAAAGTTTTTTTTTTTTTATTACTATGTATATTATGCTTCTCCCACGCCCCCTCCTCCTGTTATCCCCAATATAAATTTGCTTTAAACTTTCTACTTTTTCTTCTACTTTAGCACTTGGAGGATCCATGCCGCTGATGTACAGCTCCCTAGCAAATCAACTCGGGACTCAATCGGGTGCAAGAACAGCATTTCCTGCACAACTAAGTTTTGGTAAATAATTGACAATCTTTTCACTGCATGCACGGACCTTGATATATTATATATCAGTGTATGTTTGTTTTGTTTATACTAATTTTTATATGGTAGGTAAATTAGAATGGATTGCAATTTTATAACGGTATCTAATATATTAATATTTTTTGTTGCTCGAATGTGACTCATTTATGTTAAGTACATTTTGTAAATTTGTAAAATGGAGGCCCAAATTGTTATTACTGTTATATTTTTTTTAAGAAAAGAAACCTTGCAATTGTTACTGAACATAGAGCTACTTAAACTTATATATATATATATTAATCTCTCAGCTGTATAAAGTAATGAATTGTAACCTCTTTCCGATAAAATATAATTTTTTCTGCTACTTAACAAAACGTCTATGGTGTTTTCTTTGAAGGTCTTCCATGGAAACAACTCATAAATTAAAAAGGTGTGAATATCAAATTGTTGTGAGCATGTTAATGTAATGCAATATTTTTATATTTAATTTGGATTATGCATGCAGGTACTAAAGTTATTAGTTATTTTAATTTCAGTCAGGGTACTCCAGGTTTTATGAAGACTGCTTTGAAGAAGAATGTGAATTAATCGTAAATAGAAATTTCTAATCAATCAAGTTTTACACCTTGTTAGGTACACTAGTCGCCTTGGAGAATTTCCCACTTGCAGCCTTGTTAATCACCATACCCTGTGTTATCCTTACGGGGAATGGTGACTAACAAGGCTGCAGAGGGACATTTTCCAAGGCGATGAGTGTACAGTGCCTATTTATAACACAATAGTGCCACAAAGAAACAAAAAAGGTTTCAGACATCTCTGAAGGGATTTTTAATCTAAAATTTAGCAAATTTTGTGGTATATAATTTTATACATATATATATTTTTTCAACTTTAAATTTGACAGTATATGAAAAAAATATTACTTCCAGAGGTATATTTATTTTAAATTAAATCATAAAACCGTATTTGTAAATTGTATTATTAGAAGTTATTGAAGAAGTATTCTTTCTTTGAATGAAATACAGAGTGAATTGTCAGAATTAAAAATGCTTTTTAACTACAGCATTTTAAACATGGGCAAAAAAGGGGGGTATAGTGCTGTAATTACAGAATAAATATGGTGTACAACCAAAATAACATTATGATATTCCCCTCAAAAAAAAATCCATTGTTCTGTAGGAAAAATACTTAACTTTTTATGTCAAGTTACATTATTAATTTATTTATGCTTCAATAGTGTCTATAATAATTTATAACAGTTTGATTTTAAGATAAGTTATGCATTGTACAAGCATTTTTGTAATAATTTTCAGCAAAAAAAAAAAAAAAAAAAAATGAATTTATTTATTTATTCATTTATTTATTTTGTGACAACTTCAAATGTGCTTTAAAAAAACGTGCTATAGAAAAAAATAAATATTTAGCTAAATTTTAAATACATATTTTCAAAGTTATGACTTGTTAGAAAAACAACAACATAATTTTACAAAATAGAAAAACATTATCTGTAGAATATTAAAAAAAATATTTAAACTAAAAATTCTTAATTATAATAACTATGTTGTATCAGCATGTTGATGACTGCTATGTGCAAACTTTTAATTTGTTGTCTTATGCATGTTTGTATACGTAGCTTTGGGCTAGCTTGGTTGATGTATTCAAGTGCTCCGTGAATGTTGAGAGTGGCTTGTTCTTGCAGGGCTGGGACAGAGCAGCTCTATGTTGGGAGGAAACACCTCCTCTTTCTCAACAAATTTGGATGCCTCGGAAAACCGTCCATTCCAACTTCAACAACCACCGATCGGAAACAAACGTGGGAAACGCTAAAGCTATTTTGTGTGCGTGTGTATGTTCTGTTGACATTTTACTTCATTCAGGTACAACAAATAAAATTTATGATTTTTTTATATAATGTTAAGAGTTAAGATAAAGATATACAGTTATTGCATTGAAAATTGCAACTGTATGGTGAGAAAGTTAATTTTAAGTACTATGGTATAGAACAACTAAAACTTTATGTCCCCCTCCTTCTTGCCTTTTTTTTTATTGCAGAGCTGCATTTTATATAAAGTTCGTTCCCTTTTATTTGAAATCTATTTGCTGATAAAGTTATCACCACTTTTTTTATTTATTTATTATATTTTCAACAACAATGCTAGATGTTGGTGTATTTAAGGAGCATAATTATATTATTATTTCCATGTGCTGTTAATGGAGTATCAACCTTTATTTTATTATTATTATTATTATTATTGCAGAAATGGATAGAGGGTGTAAAGTTGTGCTATCTTGATTTTTTTCAGATTCTTTACAGCCCTGGAAGTATTTTTAAAAAAGGACTTTCAATATATTTTTTTAAATATAGTTCCCGGGCTGTAAAAAATCTGAAAAAAAAAATCAGGGTAGCATAACTTTGCACCCTCTATCCATTTCTGCAATAATAATAATAATAATAATAAAAAATTGAGGTTGATACTCCATTCGGAAGTAGATTGTAGTGGTATATTTTTCTTTTGAATTCTCTTAGTTTCAGCTAGAACTTTCCCTTGATTAATATTAATTTAGTGTTTTGCATTCATGAGCACTTTACATTTCAATAATAAATTAACATTTATTTATAATTCCACTACGATCCTGAATAATTTTTAAAATCTCAAGAGCAAAGCAACCTTAACAGAACCATAATGATAGAATGCTTTTTAACTTCAGTGCTTTTTTCCCCTAATGTTGATCATGTACCGACGGGGGACTTAAAAGAATCTTGTTATTTATATCATATCGGCAATGATGTGTATTGAATTTGTGGAGTGAAGATATGTCGCTGTGTTTCTTCTTATCACTAATACCTTGATGTCAAACGTCTCACCCATAAGGCCTCTGTATAGACACTTTTAAGTCCTCCGTCGTTACCTCAGCCTTTAAATTGTATCAATTTCAAAATTGCCATAGATTTTATGAACAAATGAAAAAGTGTATATTTTAATTACAAATAAAGTTAAAACTACATTAAAAATTTGCCGTTTATTACTAATGCAAAAATGCAGTTGAATCAACAGCAAAATGACAGTAAAAATATGAGAAAAATATTGTACTTACTACATATCAACTTAGAGCAAGAGTTTACAAAAATTATCCTTTGTTTACAATGAGGGTGGTTCACAAAAAGAGTTATCCAGCTTTATCACTAACCGTGGTTAGCACCAGCCTAATTCAATGACACCAAACGAGGTTAGTGAGAAACCTAGATAGGTCTCTTCTTGAAATGTGCCTATTATCATCAGTTATAATATTCCAATATTACTATCATGGATAAGCAAATTAAAGGTAAAAATTAAAATATTGTTTCTTAACTGTGTTTTGTTTAAGCACAATGAATATAAATTAAAAAAAAAAAGTATGTATTGAAAGACGAGTATGGTATGAATATTATTATTATTATTTCTCCCATCGATAGATGGCTATAATAGATGAACACCAATAACAAAAATTATATTTGACAATATAGTTACAAATAGATGAGAATGTTGAAGTCTGGGCAGGTCACACCGCTCCCACTTGCAGGACGGGCACAAGCAACTGGAAAGCGTCCTGGACGTATGTGCTGCTGTTGGAAGCCTGTTCAAGACAATAAAAATTTACTTTATTTGAACTTATAGGTCATACAAGACAACATTGATCACATCAGAAAACATAGCATACACTAAAACCTACAAAACAAACACATAATATCCATCAATATTCTTCAATAATTATTATTAGATGCACTTACGAATTAGTCAATATTAAAAATCACTGAAAAAAATAAACAAAGAAATCTAAACCTGTAAACAATTTTCTGGCAATTTATTTGCAAAAAACATCTTAAGAGAATAAAATTCCTTGTTAATTAATACTAATTTCAGTTTAGATTTAAAAAGAGAGTCACTCTCGGTGCTTTTTCTACTCATCACTCACGTTTTAGTTCGGAAACCGTCCGTTTGAACTTACCTCAAGAAACACGGTGGTGATGAGGGGCTGGGCAGATTCACCAAATGAATTCAGGGCCTCGCAAAAACTGGAGGCAAGCTGCTCAATCATAGACGATTCTAGTAGAGTTATCCTGTAAACAAACAATAAACAGGTTTTCAGAAAAGCTTTCACTACTAATATACCAGTAATGTAAACAAAATTCAAGAAGCTTCCTTCAAATTTAAAATATTACAATAAATTCAAAAAGTAAGTTCTCAACGCTAAATGCCATTTTCAAAGTGCAACTTCTTTTGTTTTCTTTTCGAAATTTCATTTTTTTTTATCAATAGAAGTTTTTTAATCTTATGGGAGTTGATCTGGTACTTCCTCTTTGAGTACTGTACTTGCAAAAAGTGTATTATGTTCTATACGAGTCTGCAATAATTATGCTTTTTTAGATAAGTATTCAAATTCAATTATTTTTTATTTCCATAATATCCTACAATCAAATGCATTAAAATACAATAATACAAATTCTTGAGGTTCCAGAAACGTCAATATCACACTAACACAACATGTATGTGTGTCAAATTGGTTCTGTTACTGTAAATTTGCATGCCAAGAAAGTCAGACTTACGTAAAAAAAATCAAGTTATTTGCATAACAGTTTTGGTGACAAGCAGCCAGTAACCTCTGGCAATATATATTTAAATACAGTTTAAAGTAAACAGATGACTCACTGGGCAAGCTGCACTGCCTCCTGTTGGGGATTCCTTGGTTCCTGCACCAACAGCAGCTCGCCAGCTCGGTGGAACTGCTCGACACAGCTGGCGGTCAGCTGAGCTAGAGAAGCAATGGCGCACTGATGCACCACCACAATTCCCTCCGTCTCCCCACCCTCGGCTGTACCAGTAGAGCTTGATGCCAAGTTCTGCACGGTGGCCCAGACCTGTGATAACATTAAGAATTAAATAAGTGCATAATTATTTCTTACCTTCTGTATGGTACTTAATTAACCGGTATCACACTATTTTATTTATTATATTTATTCAAATTTATTAAAAATACAAGATATGATAGTTGATTTAATGAAATCTTCAAAGCAATCCCAACTAAAACCAAATTTTCAGATTAATATACAGTATCAGGTCTTTTTAAAATGCATTTTATGAATTTTATGCATTTTATTTTATTATTTATTTTTTTTTTAAGATTTAAAAAAAAAATAAACTTGAGAATTCACCTTGAGTAGTTTATCTGCGGTGACGGGCACTGGCAGGGCCTCGAAGGCTGCAGTGAGAGTCTCCTCAAAGTCACTCTTAGGCTCGTCTGGCAAGTCATCAGGGTCTGGCAGCAGGCACTCATCACGGATGGTCTGTAGACGGGCCTGGGTGGTGACCAAGTTGGCCCCAGTCAGCCCAAGCAGCGACGACTGAAGTTTCATCTCGCACTGCCGAGAGAGCATCTCTAGCGCTTCCAAGTGAATCAGTCCTAAAGACAATACAGTAAAAACTCATTAGTACGTGAAGTCAAGGGACCCAGGAAATTAGGTTTACCTATACTTGCAATGCTAATTATTTTTTAACGGGACAGAAATCTCCTTTTCTCAAAATCAAATTTTACCTAACAACCATGAGTTGCCATGAGTTGCGTAATGAGTTTTTACTGAATACAGTACGTCAACTACGTGACCAAAAACGGGGACTTGCAAGTGTAAGAATTTCAAAGTTAGCTTGCTTTTCTACGGAAAGTTCTTTTGCTTAGTCTATTCTCATAAAAAAATCCTACAATGGGTCAGGCATGCAGGACTATCTATATGTATACTGTACAATAAAATTAAAATAAATAATAATTTATAAATAATTAATAAATAATAAAATTACAGATGTATAAGTAAGTTTTAACTAAAGGGGGACATTCCATACTGCTTGCAATTTTGCAGTTAACTAGCAACTACATTTTTGGAATGACCACAAATTGTATTTTTACCTTGATAATCATCAAATAATGTTTCAAAGTGGACCTTTCGCGCAGCTTGTTTCTCTTCAACGAGTTTCGCTTCCTCCTCTGCCTTGTCCTTTGCTTCCCTCAATGCCTGTGAAATAATTTGAAATTATTCAGAGAATATGGCAGTCTTCGGTTAAGGGTAAGGTAATGCCACCAATGTTAAAAAAATCCCTCTCACAAAAATTCTGAAAAAAATTTAAAATGTTCTCCTCTATACCCCCTATCAGTAGCTAAAATATCAGGTATACAAATACGATCTAGTTTTTGAGTTATGAATTTTTAAAGTTGACCAATTTAACATGGGAGTTTCATTTCTCCATGTTAAAGTAGTCAACTTAAAAATTTTATAACTCAAAAACTAGATCGTATTTGTATACCTGATATTTTAGGTACTGATAGAGGGTATAGAGGAGAACATTTTAAATTTTTTTCAGAATTTTTGTGAGAGGGATTTTTTTTAACATTGGTGGCGTTACCTTACCCTTAAAGAAACATTCAAGAAACACTTTCTTTAATGGCTCCAAACTCAAAGAAAAGTATAATATTCAGTAATATTACTTTTAATAAAATTTTATTAATATTAAGTATTTTCTATGTAATATGCGCTGGATCTCCCATTCTTTTAATACAGCGTAAAATTCAACAATACCTCTTTTATTTTTTTTAATTGCACTATCATAATCCTGAATGTCCAATGTATTAAAACATTGAATTTTAATTTTAAGTTCTTGAAATTATGCAACATTTAAGATCCGTATTAAATTTCCAAATCAAAACTGAGCCATATGAACACCAAAGACTGGTGTTTCACCTGAGATAGAATGGGTCGGTCTGGCTGAAAGAGGGCCCTCTTCTTGTGGAGACCAGGGTCCCCGTCTTGCAGCACGGCCATCGTCTTCTTGCCAATTGTCTCGAGGGTGTCCAGGCCCCCTGAGAGCACCTTGGCGCCGGTGTGCTCCACCATCTTGCCCAGCTGGCTCACTCCCGAGAAAATGGAGCCCAGCGGGAACAGCCCCGTCCCTTCCTCTTCGCCACCAGGGCCACCCAAAGCTGCATTTTCTTCCTCTATTGGAGGGGTGGGCTCCTTCACCTGGGCAACTAGAAAGAAATTATTTACATCAGTGGCTTAGACAAGGAGTACAACTTTTTCTCCCTGAATTGATTGTGGCTTAGAGGGAAAATTTGTATAGTAGTTGAGTCACTTCTTATGACCCCCTCCCCCACCAACCCCAAATGTTGAAGAATCACTTTGATATTTTTTTACTGTACTGATCTAGAGTATATACTGTATTATATGTAATATGTTTTGTTGAATTAAATAAAAAATTAAAAACTGTGAGATATTTTTGTTTCATGTAGCTCATTTGGGAAATCAAACTTTAATCATGCTCAAAATTTTGAGGAAGGGGGTGATCACCCCCATCGCCCACCTCCCTGCTTGGATCTGTGCCTGACAGGGACCTTCACATGTAACATGGTCAGCTGCATGTTCACAAGTATTCGTCATGAACTTACTTAGCTGCGCTGCTTCCAGGTCTTGGCGAGCCAGCTCTGCAGGGTCAGGGGCGCCAAGCCCACCTTCTACGGTCTCAATGACGGTGCTGATGCCTTGAGAGACGTGACTGGTGAGAGTCGAGACGCTGGCAGTGGCGGTAGAGAGCAGAGACGAGCCCCAGTCTCCCCAACCCCAGCCACCTCCAGTCTCTGCCTGCTGAAAGAAATAATTAGCAATGAAGACAAGAACATCCGTAACTAAAAAACAGAAATAAAATAAGGAGTAAATGTTTTCATTTTGCAATTGAAAAAAATATATTATTTTTAAAGAGCACTTCTCATAGAATATTATTGAAATACAACATTATTAATAGAGCAAGAAAAGTATTGTTAAATGAGATCTAGTGATTTGATAATTATGGCACTTTGAACCCTCATCAAAAGTGACATCATCATCATCTTGGCTGGATTGCATAGGATTGCTTCCCCGAGATTTTTGCATTAGATTTGGAATTTATTAGTATACACTCGTCATCTTGGAAAATTTCCTACTTGCAGCCTTGTTAATCACCATGCCCTCTGTGTTATTCTTACGGGGCATGGTGATTAAAAAGGCCACAAATGGAAAATTTCTGAGGCTATAACATTATCATACTGTTGTATTAAAAGTTAAAATTGACTGTCAAGAATGTGGTTATTAGGGTTTAAAGTTGCTAATAACCACCTTTTTCTCAGGACTGTTTGATGAGTTTGAAAGTTTATCAAACACTGATGAAAACTCTTCTTTTGGTTTAGAATCTGCTATACAGGTCGACTGGATGCTGTCCTGCTTGTCACTTGTCTTTGGCAAATCAATGCTTTCTTCTAAATTCTCTTTTACTTTATCTTCTTTTGCTGCTGAATTTTCTTCCAAGTCCAAATCTTTTTTAGGTGGAGATGCCACTCTTGTACCAAGCTTTTTGGTACTAATTTTAGTTGCTCCCAATTTTGATTCTCTGGATTTATTTTGGCGTTCTTGTCTCTGTTTACCACTGACAGAATGTCTGTTTTTCTTTGCCTCTTTCTCTTTTTCTTCTTCGTCACTTTTGGTGGTTTCTGTGTCACAAATATCAATTTTTTTAGAGCCCTCAATATGCTCAGTGGAACTGGCTGATTGTTGCAACTCATGAGAAACGGTGTCTGTAGTGTCAATATTTATAGATTCAGACAATTTCTCTTCAAAATCTTGAACACAAGGTTCAATTTCAGAATCTGTACAAACTGCAGCACTTGAATCAATGGGATCATTTGAAATATGTTTGTCCTCTGGTACATTGCGATTTGGCTTAGTAATTTGGTCAACCTCTTGCTTCGATTCTTGCTTATCCTGCGGCTTAGTTGTGGAAGCAGATTTATCTGGTTCAAAATCTTCATCTGCACTTTCAAAATCTTCACTTTCAGAAGTTGCCATCTTTCATTAAAAACGTTGAAATAGCACAGAATTAAAAAAACAAACAGCAAATTTATATTTTTCCTGAGACGTCAAATCTTTACAGCTGTTTTTACTTCAGCACTGCGCACGTTGACTGCGCACGTGGATATCAGATCACTGTGAGAACGTATCAGAACGAGACACGTCATAAATACAGTAAAACAAATCTAAGTTTACGCCTGACATGGCTAGACTATACGTCTAGACCGACTGGCGCCCCCTATCTTTGCCATGTTATGACTTCCAAGATGGCCGTCGCGCGTAATCGAATCCACACGTTAACTAAGATCTGTTATACTGTAGTAGTAAGTCTCGGGTAAGTCTTCATTTGCAAGTTTTAGAGGTTCAATTTTAAATTTATTTTTTTTATATATTTTTTTGTCCAGCATGTCCACATGCAGTGATAAAAGTCTCAAAGAAATATTAGTATTTTTAGTATTAGTATTTTTTAACATTGGTGGTGTTTTTAAGGTAACACCACCAATGTTAAAAAAAATCCCGCACACAAAAATTCTGAAAAAAATTTAAAATGTTCTCCTTTACACCCTTTATCAGTAGCTAAAATATCAGGTATACAAATACGATCTAGTTTTTGAGTTATGAATTTTTAAAGTTGACTAATTTAACATGCAAGTTTCATTTCTCCATGTTAAAGTAGTCAACTTTAAAAATTTATAACTCAAAAACTAGATCGTATTTGTATACCTGATATTTTAGCTACTGATAGGGGGTGTAGAGGAGAACATTTTAAATTTTTTTCAGAATTTTTGTGTGAGTTTTTTTTTTTAACATTGGTGGCGTGTGGCGTTCGTTACCTTACCCTTAATTAACACTTTTTTTTCTCTTTTTTTATCAGGTTTTTTGCTAATGGCCTCTAAATAAATCTTTTAACACGAGGCATATTTTTTAAATTTATTTGCCACTTGTCGTTTAAAAATTACATACAAGAAACAAAGTGTATTATAAAAACCAAAGATCGGATATGCGGATGCGCAAAAATGGGCTTGCATCCGCATCCGTGCATCGCAGATGCACGGGAAAAAATAATGCATCCGGATGCGCATGTCAGATGCATGGAAAATAAATTTGCATCCGGATGCGCATCCCAGATGCATGAAAAATAAATTTGCATCCGGATGCGCATCCATGGATGCACGAAAAATTAATTTGCATCCGGATGCGCATCTCGGATGCACGAAAAAAACGCGTGCATCCGGTCCCTGTAATATTGTGCATGACTATAATATATTCATGAATATATTATAGATCTTTAATAAAGAAATAATATCTAAACAAAATTAAGGTAGAAATATACAATTTACGTACATTACCTGAAATATAAGAGAACACAGTATCATAATATTATATTTTATATCAATCTATTTAATAAGTTTATTTATATTATTATAGTAATTGAAGTACTAAATAAATAGTTATGTTGGTGACATATATATGTTCTAAAAAAGTTAAAAAAAAAAAAATGTAGATTCGGGCACGTAATTCTAGAAAATAAAATAATAAACTTAATTCCATAAATAATATTTCATTTATTTTGGCAGCTATTTACAAATTATTCACAAATATATTTAAGCAAAAAGCTTAAAATACCAAAAAATTTCCTCTTATTTGTAGTTTCCTCTCAAACAGCCAGTATTGAGTTGTTATATCAACCGTTTGTCAATCTACCAGTATAAAGCACACATATAACAGCAATTAAAGTGCAATTAACATACAAAGTATACATCCTTAGCTTTTTGCCTTGTTGATGGACTTTTAAGCATTCCTCAAGGCACTCCCAATTTGAACTGATTCATGGCAATAAATTACAAGATTCCCACAAATGGGAGATGACAGAAAATATATAATTTATTTAACTGATTTAATCTTTAGGCCATTTAAAATTAAGTAAGGCTTTTTTTATTAATATATATATAATTATATATAACAAAGGCCACAGATTAGTATCATTTTTTTCCTTTACTTTATAAGTTTATTTATAAAATTATGGTTGTTATAATAAGAAAACAATTAGACAATTTTTTGACACAATATTTAACATTAAAATAATATGTATAAAACTTTTTTTTTCATTTTTTTCTTTTTTCATTATTATTTTTAACATTTTCTTAGGATTAAGAGCTAAAATATCAATTAAATACACCTTTCAATGCTCCATAATAATCAGGAATTTGAAAGTAAAAATAAATATCTATCAATGTAAATATTACATTGTGAATATGAATTTGTTATTTATAACTATTTCTACAGTTATAGCAAGGAAAAAAGAATGTCTTATGTATAGTGTAGTGTAATGTTAATTAATAAGATTTTTAGGATGCATTTTATTCCTTTTTGAACATGTATTTAAAATTTATATACATTATAGATGTTCATTGTATAACATCAAATTCACAGAGCAAAAACTCTTATAATAAAATATATTTACAGTTATATACAATATATAATAATGACATTATTTTCCTCCAATTTTATGCATTAATAGCATTTTTAATTTATTTTTTTAAAAAATCCCATGGGGATTAAAAAAAAAGTGTTGACAAATACAATTTTTTATACTATTATAGAATCTATTTTTATTGGTTTCTTAATGTGGTAAGACTTACGAGAAGAAAAATAATTATGTTTGATAATTTGCTTGAATGAAACTTCCTTTTAAGTTAATGCATTTCAAGGTTTTACCTGTGCTGTATTGTTTAATCACCTCATAAATGCCAAAAATAAGGGGGATAAGTATCCACCAAGAGGTATTTTTAGTTTATATCTGTTGAAAAGAAATTCATCAATTGAATTTTGAAGAAGTATTAGAAAAATAAATAAATGAAAGTGGTGAAAATAAATATTGAGATATTAATATAATTACAATTTAAGTAAAAACTTTTGTATATTAATTAAAAATATCAACATTGATTAATTTTCTATTAAAATGTAATATTTACACACAAACACACAAAAAAAGGTTTTATGGATAATCATGATGATAAGATGCAAGAAAATTAGTGAATTAATTTTACATCCCACATGATGAAAAACACAGGTACCACCTAAATTACATAATACTGGCATTTCAATTTTTTATGAAGACCAAACAAATAATAACAAAAATAGCCCCATTAGCTTTTCATAACATTGAAAATGCAATACCATTTACACCAAGAAACAAGAGCATTAAGGGTAAGATAACACGAAACAGCTGATTTCGTAGTCCCATTTGATTAACATGTAAACCTTAGCAACCTCATAATAATTCTGAATTATGACGAGCTGATTTTTTGAAATGAATTTTTTAGTTTCGCTCTCCATGGGAAAGCTCTATACTGAAAACTTAAAAACTTAATTTAAAAAAAAAATCGGCTCGTCTGATTGTTATGAAATTTTTTATTCTGCAACTTCTTGTTGCGAAGGACTGTCTCTAAAAAAAAATTCAGAATTATCACCAGGTTGCTAAGGTTTACATGTTAATTAAATGGGACTACAAAATCAGCTGTTTTGTGTTACCTTACCCTTAAAATACCTTTGTGGCCATCAGATACTAGTAAGTACAGAATATAGTGTGAAGCAAGTTTCTTACATAAAGCATTATTTAATTGCAGCCACATGTATTAATTAGCACTGGTATTGGAACTATATACTACTTAACTCCTGGTTTTATTATTTTAATTTCAATAAATATTAACATTATGATTTAATCCTGTTAGATCATACATTTATTGATTTTAAATATGGAAAGTATAAAAAACTTTGATTTTCTTGTTCTTTTTAACACGTCTTAACTTTTCAGATCAGTTATTTATCAAGAAAAATTACATTTTTTTCAACAAAAATATGGGCAAAAAGCTATAAAATTATAAAATAGCAGAACTGTTGATGTTGCAATTATGAACATTAACTTGAATTGAAAAGAGTGCAGCAAAATATTGAGTTTATAAATCAGTGTAGTGTGGTAACAATGTAAAATATGAGCACGGTAATGTACTGGTTTAGGTAGAGGGTAGAATTGCGAACAGAGGGAAGTGAAAAAAATATATTCTGAATTGTGAAGAAACTAAAATACAATACATTGCTGAATTAGCTTAAAAAATTAATACACCTGTAAAAAAAAAAAAAAAAAAAAAAAAGAAAAAAAAAAAAAAAAAAAAAAAAAGGCATCAGAAAGGGAGGAAAAATTGAGCAACAGCAACCCTTAAACCACTCGAATAAATTAGCAGATTACCATTACACAAGATCTACTTAATTAGCGTCAATATAATTTTCAGATCTTCTTCATAAAATAACACAGTTTAAAACATAGTTCTAATGAAAAATGTACTCACAAAAAATTTAAACAGCATTATTACATTAATTATACTACACTATTGGGGGATAATACCAGTCATTTAAATAATTATAAAAACCAAATCTCTGTGTGGCAGTTTATTTTGTGTAAAAAAAAATACTAGATAGGGCAATTATGTATGTATAGGTGGCAGGATCAGGGGGCAGTTAGTGTCAAATCCTGATCCTGTATTCCACTCGGTGGTTTTTCAAAACACTTCAAGCTCATTATCAGGGTAGAAAACTGGTTAACAAGTTATGAAAAATAGGTTTACTATGGCAAGCAAGGCACAAATGCAGGTTCTTAAGTTTTTCTCTTGGTTGAGTTCTTAAGATGATTTATTTATTGCCAGTACTACCCTGACTTGAAACAAAAATAAGGCTAAGCACGGCTCTCAGAGAGCACATAGCTCACAGCTCAGCTGGAGAAAAATATGTAAATTCAAATGGCAAATACATAACTAGTCTTTACACTTCTACTCCTAACACACGATCAACAACATATTCAAACCTTTGTGAAGGTTCACCACCTTCTACTTCCTCAGATATTTTTTCACTCTCAGAACCAGAGGCTCCTTGTAAAAGTTCACTATCTTCTCGTTTTAAGGTACCGCTATCAGAATTACAGTCCTCGGACATTTCGTCAGGTGGCAGCACAGGTATACAGATGTTTGTTCTCGTAAAGAATGCCATTTTCTCCCTGTTAACAAAACATGAAACATTAAAAATGGTTGTTGCAGTTGGTAGATAGTCTGTTAAAATTATTATTTACTGTATTGCAACAATAGTAAACCTAAATTTCATTTAAGATTAAGAAAGTATCAGAGCAATTAATTTAGTAAGAATTTTTTTCAACTTCCAGGATTTTTGACAACACGTTAGAAAATTATCTGAAAAATTTAGCAACAGTGAAAATTAACATTTGTTGATGGGAACTTACTTGAAGGAGATGATGTCCGGCTTGCCCTGGCCGGCCTTGCTCTTGCGCAGCTTGTAGATCTCCTTTGAAGTCTTCTTCATCAGCTTCTCCACCTTGCGCTCGTCAGTCGTCTTGGATCTCTTGTCAGCATCCGCCTGAGCAACGACAGTCTTTCATTAGTCACAGGGGCAGTAAAAATGTCAATGTTTGTTAAAATACCCTTATACCCTTGACGCCATTTTACTCTTTCGGGTGTAACCAGGCCGATATTTAAACTTGTCAGTAAGAGTTATGTTGCGACCATGCTGGGGCTTACCCGGCTCCCAGAACTCTTTCCTGCACTCTTCTGGGCTCCTACTACCAGATCTGTGCAGCCTGCAGTGGCAGTGCAAGACTGCAGGGCAGCAGAGTATAGACAGCCGTAAGCTGCCTTCCTCCTACCAACTCCATAATTTAGTAATCAGTCACACCCCTCCCAAGTCTCGAAAAGTCTGCCGTGTTCAGGAAACGAACCGGGAACCTCTCGGACCAGAGCCAGGGGTACTACCCACTACACTACAGAGCGGATATTAAATATTTTTAGATATATTTAGATATTTAGTAGTTGGGCCAAAGCACGTAACATTTTAATTTTATATTAATTACTGAAGAGTAAGTATGTATAACTTATGGATTGAGGAATTTTAACTTCATGATGGAAAAAAAAAAAATTTAAGAGGAGACTTAAATGTGATGCAATTTTGATTGTTGACTTAATTTTTTTTATTTTTCCAGACTACATATTTGACCACAGGTTGTTTTGAAGAGTGTCAATTATCACCACATATCTGATGTGAGAGGGTTTTTTATGGTTAACATTTCCCTAGATTGTTAAAGAGAAGAAAAACTATGAAACTTTGAGTGATTGCAATGTTTCAATATTTATTCAGAAAAATTGGTTGAGTTGATAAATTAACCTCATAAAGCACGAAGAGACAACATTGAAAACCTCCTCAATAGAATCAGTATGACTCAACTATACATGATACATGTACTTCTGCCAGTAGCTCTGATATAAAAACAATGTCACTTTTAGAATCACACAGGTAAAATCCACCAGATGTCCATACCTGTCTTTATGACGTCAATTGAAAAGAAAAATTGCTCCAATTTACTAATTAATCTTTTAATTTTTTTTTTTTTCATAGTGTACAGACTAGTTACCTATTTGATCATTTTTGACTCACCTGCACCATCAGCTGCTGGAACTGCTCGTCCTCGAGGATCCAGACTGCACCCTCAGCGTCACCTCGGGCCCTGGCTGCCTCCATATGGTCCTTGAGCTCTCGCAGCCTCTGAAGCTCGTCCTGCAACTGCTGCAGCTTCGAGTTCTGTGCCTGCAAGTCCAGCTCCAGGTCAAGAGAGGTGCGCGGGTGGCGAGAGGCACTGGCAGCCGCTCGCTGAGGAGAGACCGGTGGCCGCTTCCAGCGAAGAGAGCGTCTTTCCACAGAGTTACGTTGGAATGCCACACCGCTGCTACGTCGGTACAGTGGCATGGAACTGTCGCTGTCACTGCGGTTTAACTGTGGAGAGACAATATTAATTAGAAACAAATTGGAAAATGTCAATGTTTCTTTATAAATAGAATGAAATGCAGTTTTCAATTAATAACATCAACACTTACAATTATAATTAAGTACAAGACTGAAAACATATTAAATTTCATGAACAAAAATAAATATAAAGAACAGCATACTAAAATATAAATATGAAATAAAACTGTACTGTTCATACAAGATGAAATAAAAAGTGTTATCAATAAATAGTTTTAAACAACATAACTCCGTTGATTCAACTCACTCTGCAGATGTATTGATTCTTGTTGACTGCTGCACTCGGTGAGAAGGTTTGTGATCTCTTGATGATCTTTGCTCGTGTTGACTCGTCGCTCTTCTTCCTTGTTCCCTTCTCTGGGATGAAGACGCATTCCGTGTTGGTCTCCTTGTCTTCTGTCGTCACCGCCTCCTCTTCCTCCTCCTCCTCTTCTTCGATGGCGTCGTCCTGGCTCAGTTCGTCCTCACTGCCATCGTCTTCGTCCTCGCTGCCTTCGTCCTGGCCTGCCAGCTCCAGCAGCTGGACGTCAACCGGCCCGTGTAGACCCTGTGCACCTGAATAACAAAAATCTAACGTCAACAACATGATACTGGGTGTAAATATATGCGTCTAAATTTTTATGAACGAGTACTGTTGAAGTCTCTTTGTGGAAGCCAAGGAAATAATGCTGCTGGCTTACCTTGTAAGGGGTATGGAGTCATGTTTGAGAATACAAAGAAAAACAGAGAAAAGGATGAATTCATTATAATCTATCAATATGAATGCAGTAACCAAAATTAAACAAAGGAATATACAAAGATCAAATTCAATTTTACCAAACATGGAGTTACCATATTATATGGTAAAAATATTTTTAGTCTGCCCATAATCCCTGATGTGGATTACATATTTCATTGATCGGCTGTATTTTAGTCCATTTTAGAACACATAATATGAATATATACACATAATAATATGAGAAAATAATGTACAAAATAGTTTGGTTTGAAGACCTATAAAATCTTTATTCTAACCAAATTTCAGGCTCAATCTCTGAATGAAAATTGTCATTAGAGCTGTAAACTCTACGTAAATATTCATTTGTAATACATCACATAATAGACCGTTATGTTTGTAAGTGTCAACTTGAATTACATAAAAACGTGTTGACGCTCACCTTGATTTCTCGTCAAAGTGGAGGTCTGTGAGGAGATGATTGTGGACTCGTCGCTGCTCTCTTCCTTGACTGGGGCTCCAGATCGGCCCATGCTGATCTCGCTCTCCTGCTTCTCGTGCGAGCCAGAAGTCGAAGGGGACACCTTCGGACTGTCAGGCTGCATGAACCGGAAGCTGAGGACGTTGTACCACTTGGTGGACACCGAGTCAGGATTAAAGTCAGCAAGACTGACTTGAGCGCAGCCCTGGAAACAAAATATTATTATAAAATATAATTTTAAATTAGGGAAGGTTTACTTTTATCACTATGCGTTAGTTTGATCTGCTCAGATATGTGTCATTGATCAGCTGTTTACTTTCATATGCCTATCGGTTTACTCCCGAAGTCTAGTTTACTTTTATCACAAAAATTAGTTTAAAAAAAAATCTTTAGCAAGGAATGAAATTTTAAAATAAATGGCAAGGTAAAACAAGAGATGCAAAGTGTGTGTGTAGTTCAAGACAGTAAAGTTGTTCATTTTTATAAAAATTGTCTCCCAAACTTTTAGCTACTTTACTAATTGACCTCTAAAGTATCAAAATATAATTTGGGTTTAAATATAAAAACAGTATAAAACAACAAAAGTTAAAATATTCAAATGCAAATAACTAAAATTAAACAATAAAACTACAATAGCCAGAATGATTATGCTGTAAATTCTTCTTCAAAACTCATTAACAGTTGATCACAGTAGCAAGTTATTTGTTTGTTGAAATTGCATTGAACAAACTACAAATCATTTGCTTTATTGTAATGTTGTACAGCTATCGTTCATTATAAATACAGTAAAAACTTGTTATTACGTTAAGGTTAAGTCAAGGGATCCAGAAAATTACATTAACCTTATATCAAGTATTACCTCATATTAAGTTTTTCCTATACCTGCAATGCTAATTATTTTTGACGGGACCGTGATCTCTTTAACTCAAAATAGAGTTTTACCCAACAAATTGCCCAATATCGAGTTTTACTATAAATAATAATTGTAACTAATGAATCTGAAGAGGTTTAAAATCCAAGATATATTTGTAAATTATGTAAAAATGAACCTCAAGACAGAAGGCATCTATTTAGATGCTCTGCATTGACTACAGAACATGACTCTTTGCCTGGCAACATGAAAAGAGAAGAGAAAGAATCCTTTCTCTATTGGCTTGCTAGAAGTAAAATGGCTTAAACGCCAACACGTAGAAAAGAAGTAACTTAATGCATCAAAATTGAAGGGTCATGGACGGCTCCAACTTACCACACACTCCTCGTGGTTGTCGGTCCTGATGCACCAGACGTTCACTTGCAAGGTCTTGGTGTACAGCTTGCTGAGGGGCACAGCCACAGGGAAGTTCTCTCCGCAGGTCGGCTTGCGAAGGTCCTCCATGGCTTTGGTGCAGAAGGAGGGAGAACCGGACGAGGACGCCGGCAGCAGCGCCACCTTGATGCACCTGTAAACACAGCAAGTCAGCAAACCTCCTCCATGTAACGTTCGTCAGCCAATACTTACACTTTACAGTTCTCAGGAATAAACAAGGCCGCCAAGTTCCTCGCTCTTTCGATTCCGACATGAAGCACTCCATCACATAAGGAATATCTAATAAAAAAAATACAAGAGTTAAAGACAAATTCCATTAATTTAAGAAAATATATCATATACCTTAATTTTATTTGCACTTGAGCCGTCTCGAGGTTCATTTCATTAATTCCTAATCCTTTCTTGCTTGCCGCCGCCTCAAAGACTCCACTATCTCCAGCTACTGACTCATCGCTGACCGCTGCTGACACAGAGCGGGTGTTGCTACCAGATGGAGCTGTTGAGAGCTCACAGACGTCAGCAACCATTTCAGAAATTGGAGAGAGAGGAGGGTTGCTTGCAACATCACTATTAAGACTAACAGAGTCAAAAGGAGGTATTCTTCCAGGCCTACCAAGACCAGAACCTTGAGACATGTTGTTAAGTTCTAGCAAATCAACGAGGGGTATATTGGGAGGTAGAGGTCTTGATAATCCTCTTGGAGCTGCTGAGAGGATGGTAGTTGTGGTTGTCGTGGTGGTAGTGGTGCAGGCTGCTAGAAGTACAGCTGCGCCTTCACTTCTGTTCAACCTCAGTTCAGCTAGCCTATCGACAAGCTGTGACCGGTCTAGTGAAGGAGGTACCGTCATCAGGGGTTGGTGATACGCATGGTCGTAGGCAGGAGGTGGTCCCAAGTCGTAGGGGGAGACTGGGGGTGAGACTGAAAGTGAACTGCGGGGCGAGAGAGAGGGTTGAGAGTGAGGGGTGGGGGCCAGTTCCGAGGAAGTCGAAGACCCTTGTAGGAGTCTCTCAACACGCCTGTGTAGGTCCACCATGTCCACCTGTTCTGTAGTTGTGGAGCACTGAGGGGCGCCGTAGATATCCGTGAAACTGAGACTACTGCTGAGCGAACCCTTGCTACTTGCCTTGCTACTAGTACTTAACGAACCAAGGCTCGAACTTGAGCTGGCACTTAATGTGCTTGCAGATAAGTGTTTTAATTGAGACTCAAGTAGGGTCATGCTACGCAAACCCTCTTTTAATTGTTGTAAAAGAAGCTGCTTCTCTTCATGTAGCCTTAAACGATCTGCGATGGCACGATTTGACATTTCCATGGCAATATTTAGATCTTGTTCTAATTTTTTAATTTCAGCTTGAATATCTTTCATTTCTTGCTGTGAACGTGTACGTAGTTTAATACTTCTTAATTCTCTAAGGAGTTGTTCCTTTTCTTGGAATAATAGGAGTCTGAAATAGAGAAAGAATGTTTTGATAAAATAAATCAATTATTAATTCAAACCTTCTAAGTACTGTATTTTAAATTACGATTACATGTACTAATTAGTAAAACAACAATGAACCTTCATGAAAATAAAAGGGCAGTTTAGGAAGATACTCATATTTACAGCAGTGATAAGCTTTTTCAAATTTCAATAATTATAATACAACATGTAACATTCTTTATAAATTTAATGTTACATTCTTTATCATAATTCATAATATTTTATGAATTATAAATTATTATGGTGACACTGTTTATCTTGAATGATCCCATAATAACAGCTTCATGGAAAATAAACCTTGGAAACAACAAGGCAACAAAACTATTTGCATCCCCCTTCCCTCCTAAATGTGTTATTGCATCAACATTCAACGAAGTTAAAATTGAAAGGCTTTTTACAAAAAAAGCAACAGATAGCATTGGCTTGTTCTCCAACACATCGCCCCTCGTCCGCAATAGTGAGCGATCTGCCTACCATGATCTTGTTGCAATAATGAGCCATCTGCTATTTCAGGTGAGCGCAATTATGAGCTGTAAATCAATGTAAAATAAAGCTCATAGCTATTTATAGATAGATTACAACGAAATCGTGGTAAGCAGATAGCTCATTAATCTGGACGAGGGACGACATTACAAGAAAATTTTATTGCAATAACTAGAAACGATGATGGTTACCTGCATGAATTTCTAACTTTCAAAATCACGTGAGGGGTACATCCATGAGAGGGGACTTACCGATCCTTGTCAGACTCTGCCTGACCAGGAGTGACTTTCTCCTCAAGGTCTGCAAGCTGCTGTTGAATGTGCTGCACTCTCTGCCTTGCCTCGTCGTACTGCAACCTCATCCTTGCCATCTCAGCCAGTCGCATTGGGGCAGGCTAAAACAAATATCTTTGTCAGTAACTATTCTCACAAACAACAAGTAATAAACTTACCTCCCCAGAAAGATCTGTTTGTGATGCAGTACTTAATTTCTCTTGTGGTATGCTTAATGTGGATACATCAGGGGAACTTTCTGAAAGTTGTAACCTCGTCAAGTCGTCTTTAAGTTTTGCTAACGACTGCATAAGTTCCGCCTTTTCTCTTTCTCCTGACGATAGGGATTTCTGAATGTTGCGAAGCTCAGTTACAATAGCCTGGGCTTCTGTGATGTTGTAGCAGCCAGCCGTGTGAGTGTTCAATTTTTGCTCAACCCTGAAAGAATTTAAGTATTATTATCACAGTAAATTTTATTTAATTAAAATTTTAAACTTACATTGCCAGCGTTTCAACACCTTTCTGCGTGTAGGACACTTCAGTTTTAATTTGCTCCAGCTCTCTTTTTAATCTTGAAACTCGACTTTTAGCATGAGCAACATCAGATTTTAGAAGATCTGGATCATATTTTGTACTTACACTGCTTGAACTTGAACATACTAGAAAAGAGAGACAAAAAATTAGTTTCAACAAAAATATATATACCTGTGATGAACCACAGATTAAATTAAACAAAACTTACAACTTGTTCGGGACGTTGTCAATGTACTGAGAGCATTATTGAGGTGGACATATTCGTCTTGTGCTAGACACAGCCTTTGTGATTTTATTTCGTAAATTTCTTTCTTCGCCTGAAAACATAAAAAAGAATGGTGTGAATATAAAATTACGTAGTAGAGCTTCATATTCCTTCTAACAACAAAAATAAATGGATGAGGACAAGAGAATCATCGCTTGAGTGGGTAGGAAAGAAAGCAGTCAGGTATTTTGAGGGATGGTCCGACTATACAACAGGTAAAGAGGGGGTTCAAGGAGTGAGAATCGACCTTGCTTACAGCCCTCCCGACCTTGAGGGGGAAGGGGGAGAAAAAAAAACAAGTAAAAAAAGCATTTAAAAAAAAAAAAACTCTTTTTGTCTACGAAATAAAACGAATATAATAGGAGTAAAGCGGTTTTGCTACGACAGCTAGAGCCGACAAAATGGTCTAGTAGGTGGAGGTAATAATATTACTAGACGGGCGCCTGGCTGGACATTTAGAATGTATACGACGACGAGGAAGAAAAAAAAAAAAAGTGGATGCTGCAGCAGCGTCTTCGAGACAGCAGGTGGGATGGAGGAGATCCAACTACCCTCAGGCTCTCTATCTTTCAATCCACACGCAACGTTGCCGTAGTAACAACAAAATGTTAATTCAACCTTCAAGCTGGCAACGATTAAAATTCTGCGAGTCCTTTTTTTTTTTTAATACTGCAGTGAAACCTGTTATTAATTTCTCTATGGAAATGATTATTCCCTCTAGCAGAGTTACAGTCAAGAAAAATACACAAGAGGACAGCGCACCCCGTCACCGCCTACACATACAATCTGGTGTGTTTCGGTTCGTGGGCGTTGAGGTTACATCAGAAAACAGCAAGTCTGCTGTCGACCAACGAAGACTTGCTAGTTAAACCGGGCCTTCCATTTAGAAAAAAAAAAAAAAAAAAAAATCTTAAATTGCTATAAGCAGAACTATAATAATTATGTAATTATGGATTCAGCAGAAAAACATATTCTCGCGGGAACGGGAATCCCTAAACAGCTCTTTCTGCCACGGAAATTAAAACGTTGGATTGGATAGACTAATACATGGATTACATGGAATATTAAATTTAAAATAGATTTATAAACTTTATATTGCCAAAAAAAAAACAAAAAACAAAAAAAAAAAGTTTTATTAAAGAAAACTATAATAGTGAAAGCTTGTTATTATTTTTTTATCAACTGTTTTCGATACTCCATAATATTTATTGCTAATTTATGAATAGAAAATAGAAACTTTTTCCCTTACGTATTATTAGCAATATTAGCTCGACAATTCGACAATCGTGTTTTTTTGTTTTTTTTTTTGTTTTTTGTTTTTTTGTTTTTTGTTTTTTGTTTTTTACGAAGAGCGAGAGGTTTTGGCATTTGACATGATGATGTTATATGATAAAGCACGCAAATTCCGAGCCTCCTACCACTTCTACAGACTATTAATTATTAAAAAAGACTGGCTGCGAGCTGCTTATTTATTCCCGAAACGCTATAGCACAGGTGTCGGTCCCAAGTCGGAAATATTTTCATCAGTAACAGGTTCTTCTCCTATTTTGACAGATCTGGTTGCAGATGACATGCTGGTGTGACCGTGAGGTAAGAGGAGGACCGTGATTGCGGCTGGTCGCCTCTCAAGAGCCCCCCTCTTCTCCACTTCCGTTCTCAGGCCAGTCCCAGTCAACACCAAAATGTTCCCACAGCACAATACCACACTCAGACTTGCAATACATTACGTCTGAGCTGGCTTTAATAGCTCTCAAATTCCATGATGCTAGTCTACGTAACAAAAATTAAAGATATTTTCTTTAGAAATTCTTAAAATATTCAGATCGTTGATTTACTTTAACACTTCTCCCAACAGTTGTATAATAAACGCCGAGAAAAGCAAGTAAAGTAAACAATATCATATAAGTATTTTAAACACCTGTAGGAACAGATTTTGTATATATAAAAGGGATGAGACGTGACTCTGAAAAGGGCACGCGAGTCAAGTCTGCAAGCGAGCGACATTGTTGCGATCAAGTGTCACGCTACACCACAACAACAATAGCTTGTTGCTGATGGTGGCAACCACGCAACGAAGCTGCTGCTGTCGGGGCCGCTTGTCTACCCGGAGGCTGGGCCAGCATCTCACGTGGACCGGTGGACACTGATGAGCATACCCCCCTCCCTCCCCTTCCTACTCTTGCTCGGCGCGGTGCGGCGTAACACAGGTAGCCGCGGCGGCACGGGTCCGCGCATGGTTGTCACATTGTGTCCCTGTTACCCGCCCGCAAGTACCGCGTAATAATCAAACTAAGCATGAATGTAAGTAATTAAAAATATATGTATAGAAGAATTACATCATCAGGTACCAGAATCCCAGTCTGGACCAAGTTAAAGAACTTGAGGATTTGGTCTACCAAACAGAGAACGTATTTGACCCGATGCCACCTCCCGCTCAAGGATCAAGACTTGGCAACAAGGCCGAGCGCCGCACATTCCGAACGCCGAACGCCGCCACCACCACCACTGCTGCTCTTGCTGTAGCAGCCGCCGTGGCTTGCTCTTGCTCAGCTTGCTTGCTTGATGCTTTGGCTTGCTTGCCCGAGAGCAAACGAGCGACCGCGAGACAGCAGCAGCATCTCTTCTGCACTATTCTTTCTATACGTCGGCTTCTAAAGCAATGAAGCGATGAGCACCGTAAATCTTCCAAACACGCATACCGCAATCTACGCGTAAATAAACTGACAAACAAAAACAAACGACCTTACAACGAAAGGGACATTTCTGACGATGGAGATAAACAAAGACTAGGGTCTCACCTCGAGCGCGTCCTGCGCGGTCAGCAGGTACTCTCGCAGCATGTTCTCCTGAATGGCACGCCACTCGAGTCGCGGGTCCTCCATCTGCGTCGTCTCTGCAAGCAAACACACAACGGAACGTCAAACATCGTGTAAATTATTGCATAAATTATTATTAATTTGTACGATGTGTTAACAATTTTATTAAAGCTATGTACACGATTTTTGGAACGGGACTTTCGAATATTTTTATTGGCTCTGACTCTTAGTACATCGTAATCGGATATATGTAACGTATTTGCTGATTGGTCGGAGATTTCCGATTCCGTCAATTGTGGACATAGCTTTAAAACGGTCACAAGCGTTCTCAGGAACAGAATATATAATTAAAAACAATATAAAACAATTTTAAACAAATACAAAATTTATCCAATACTGACATTGTATTTTATTTTTAATAATTTTCGTTTCGTAAATTTTTAAAATTTCTCTCTTAACTACTTTTGTTTCCCATGCAGTTAATTACGCCAAAAAAAAAAAGAGGCGCGTCACTCGGGAGAATTCCTTTGAGTTCAGTGATAAGAGAACTCTCTTGGAATGTATGGTATGCGAGATAACGATACTGATAAGCTTGGCAAAGACGGGATATAAATCTTATCTGTCCCCGCTTCCCACTTGGCGCTCCTAACAATGCGAGAGCCCATAATGGACAAATTTTTTTCATTATTACGAACTCTTCATAAGAATCTTTCATATAATAATAACCAATTTTGAGTACAGGGCGAACATTTCTCTGCATGCTGGGACTTGGAAATTCATCGCATCATCGCATTTTTGAACTATGATTTATTATAAAAAAAAAATGGGATAAAGATATTGTATATTGGTACATACATTGCACATGCACTTAATTCCCCCTTATATATATAACATGACTGGACAGTACAATGAAATGAATTAAACAAGAAATTTTAAAAAACACAAGTCAAATTCTCTATGGAAGCTTCAAGTGTTCCTCGGCGTTTTTTTTTTTTATTATTATCAGTAAACTATAAAAGCTATTCATTTGAAATCATCTGTGGTTGGTTGGTATTTTGGGGCAATTGACACATTTTGGTCATGTATGCCCCCTTGAGATCATCTCTATCTGATGATAAATCAAGAACTTATTTTCCTCTAAAAAAAAAAAATAAATAAATAAAAAAATAATAATAATTTCAAGTTGTGTTTTTTTTTCACATAGGTTTTGATAGGACGGTGCAGGAACACCGCAAAATCAGCTGACTTGAAGCCTCGCATCGACGAATAAAATTGATAACATTTAAAATGACCATAGAGTTAATATTAAATGACATGGTACTCACGTGATATATGGTTGATGTAGTAGACACCAATCTGTTGGTCGTATGCCTCCTCCCATCCCAGGGGAAGTTCGTTGCCAATGCAGTCGGAGAAACTCTGCGGTTTTGTGTACCTGAAACAAATTATTAGACACCGTCAGTATTCTGAAGTAAAATTCTTTATCAACATTCAGCTAGGGAATTTCCTTCATGTTATCACAGCAAAGAAACTTTGTTGATTTAGTATTTCGACTCTCGATGCAAAATTAGTCCATTAATGCATAATAATAATAAATAATATAATACTGTATAACATAATAATAATAATCATTATACTATTTACATAAATCATGTTGTTATATTTTAATGAATTAGCAGCCTAGTATAGCAGCAACTATAATACCTTCTATTTAATCAAAATGAAATAGTTATTATATACGTTTAGTAATGTGTAAAATTACAAAAATGTGTAGTATCATATAATATTGACATAATCTATATTAAATTATACTTGGATTATTTTTTTAAAAGCCTTAATTTCTGTCCATTTTATTTTATATCGTACACGGCGCATACTATCTTGAAGGAGAAAGATAAACATGGTACTAATGAATTAATGCTGTAATAATTGTTATTCAATTGTTCAATTAACGAGCCGATTGTCTCTTTGCATTTCCAATGGTATCATTAATTGTTCCTCCCGTCCTCAATTTCCAAAACAAATAACATAATTTTGACATTTTTCATCATGATTTTTGACAATGAATAGTTAAAAATTAAAAAACAATCGTGATTCCAGTTAAGTGTTCTTTTAAATACTAGAGCGAGAGTGAAATATTAAAGAGCACAATAATACCGCAGAAAGCAGACAAGGTGGTTTCTGTCAGATTTCCCACGGGCCGAGGGCAGCAGGATGCCGTGCGGGCAGGTAGAGCCGGCGGCAAGAGAGGGAGGGACAGCTGCTCTGATGAGGAGTAACCACGACAAGGTTGAGGGTTGTGTACCAGAGGAATGCACCTCCCCCTCGACTGGCGTGCTCCAGCTGTCAAACTTAGTTCTACTATCCAAGAGGGTTGGAAATCTTTTTTTAGATTTCTTTGTCAAAACTAAAGTATAATATATGAAATCGAGAGAGGTGCATGCTAAAACTAAACCGGGCACAATGGACACGCCTCTGATTCGTAATCGGATGGACGTGAGTTCGATCCCATCAGGCCCCGCCAAACTTTTCACAAGTGGCGATTACTAAAGAACACCCAATCGTGCGTCCGAAAGGTAATTGATGACATCCTCCATCAATTGCCGACCATCCTGACTCATCAGATCCTGACTCAGGTTTCCATGGTTTACTCAGTCACAACCAGGCGAATATTGTGATGGATTGTTATAGCTAGGCTACGGCCGCCTTGGTTTGGAAGGGACCCACAAAAGTCGGGTCCCTTTATTGTGGACCCTACAACAGGGTTTAGTTGAAACAAATAATATAATAATACCAAAGAATTAATATCTACTAGAAGACTTACCGCCGTGTTAAAGTTTCGTCTCTCCTATTTTAAAAGAAAAACCTGTTTGCGCTTATGAAGTGAGCTAACGATGACATGGACACTAGATGTCTCCTTTGTCTGAGGCTATACAGTTCGGCAGGGCTAGGGTTGACTTAACGTCACGTGACTCCTATTAGTATTGTATTGGAAAGTCCGTGACGTCAATCAACCCTAGCACGGCCGGAGCACGGTCGTAAAAATTGAAGAAAAGGAGGGGAAGTTAGAGAAGGGTGAGGTTAGAAGGAGGGCAACTCAGCAGAACAATAGCAGATTTTACCGAGGCAATATTGTTATCACGATCGTATTGTGTATTTATTGTTGTCGTTGTCAACAGGGAATTCCTTTAAATATTTCTTTAACGAGTTGAAATAAAATCTTCTATTCGCTACCAAGCTCTCCTCTCGTCTAATTTCCTCTCATTTTAAACCATTTTAGAGGAAAAGAAGAGAAAAAGACGAGATTACATATTTTTTCCTCTACTCTCTACTTGAACATAAAAATGTTAGAAATATTGTTGTCAGGCACTTTAAAAAAACTAATGAAGTGCGGAAAATTATATTTCATGATTATTTTTATTGCTTTACTTTTCGATTGTACAAAACAATGTAAGCACTCATAATAAAAAAAAATTATCACAGTATCACATGACATATTATATTGACTTAAATTAAAAGAAGCATGCACTGTCGGGGTCCACCTAATAAACAGTTTTAATATTCATTTATTTATTTATTTTTTTACAATAATTTTTATTTTTTAAAAATAATTTTTAATTTTAATCAGTTTGAAATTGCTGAAGATTTACATTAAAATGGGAAATCATCCTTAAACCGGGCTTTAACGTCAGGAAAATAAAATAAAACTATAATATTATAAATATACACACATATATAATATATATATATATATATATATATATATATATATATATATATATATATATATATATATATATATATATATATATATATATATGTGTGTGTATATATATGTATGTATATATTATTATGATAGTACAAGAATGTAGAATTGTATATGAATTGTTATTTTACGATACTTAATACGTAACATTCGTAGGATCTTTACTGAATATATAAATTTTAATTTTACTTGTGAAATATGCATGCAGAATTTTACGAAATGATTTGCATCTATTTTGTGAAATGACCAAAAATTCCTCTTCCTCCAAATCCAACCCTGACGAGAGAGACTCGTCACTTCCCCGTGGTTCTCGTTGGACAAGCGCGCTAGTTTAGTTTTAAATAGAACTATAATAGCTGTGCTAGACAGAGATCGAGTTAAGGTACAGGTAGATGAGGGATATTGGGTTTAAAAATTTTGAATTGCATGAATGGATAGAGAGTAAAAAAAATCCACATTTTATAATATATAAAATTAATTATATTAATTAATATAATATAATATAATATAATATAATATAATATAATATAATATAATATAATATAATATAATATAATATAATATAATATATTATAATATAATGTAATATAATATTAATTATATAAAATAAAATTTTATAATATAATTATTATATTATATATTAATATTTCTAAAGTGCTGCTACTGAACACGCTTCTATTTAGAAGAATGACTTTAGTCATTGTTATCCTCTGGCTATTCATCCCTAGCATACCTTCCCCCCACTCCGGCCAGCTAGTTCTGCCCGTCACCTTCTTTTACTTCCCCTCTCTGCTCTGAACAAACTCGATCCGTCGATCGCGACTGTCGCGATACCTTGCGTCCATGTCTTAAAGCTTTGTGCTAAGATAAAGTGGACGAAAGCCGCCATAAGCGGTAAGTCTTCTAGTAGATATTAATTCTTTGATAATACTTTCAGAAAAGCAGTAAGTGTACAGTACACAAGATATTGATAGAGATGAGGAAGTGATTTGCTCTCATGACCGGCCTGAAGGATTGTGAAGGACATCGGGAACTAAACGACGACAATTTATATTCTTCTGTTTATGTACTTCTTGTACTAGCGAGAAGCGATTTAATTAGTCATAAAATGGTAATCCTATTACGAGGGTAGCTCAGTATCTTCTCATGCAGAGAGGGGGCGCAACGAATGGGATGGAATGTGCCGATAATAGTGCGATAGCCGCCGCCAAGCTTCCTTCCGGCATGGAGGGAGTGAGAAAGCCGGCCCAGAGACGCGGGGGCGGGGTAGACGTAAGGAATTCCATCGGGGTCCCGCCCCCCTTGCAGCTCACAGCGTGGCAGCTGCAGCAGCCGTGACGAAACACCACGATTTTCCAAGCATACCACCACAAAGCCGCAACGCATTTTTACTTTTTTTTTTTTACTATAACTAATGCATCGAGCTAGATAGAATGATGATGCTCTCTCATGATAAACAATAATAAAATCACCTGTCCTTATATATTAATGACATTTCTGGAATATTGAATTTAAATGCCGAAAGCCTTGCAACCTCTATTGCTTCATTTCTATTGAATATTGAATATAGGTCAAAATTTCATATCTTTTGAATAGAGTATCAATTTTGTGATTGAAGGAGTTTCCCCAGCTCCACAATTTTAAAATTCATCAGTTAGTATTTTCAAAGGAGTTAGTTGTAGCAAAGAGCGTTCAAAAATCTCGGGTTGTAGCATTGGTATTTTCAAGGTAAAATATCTAGAGGTAAAAAAAAAAAATGTGGTTATATATTATATATATAAAAAAAATAGTTTGGCTTCCCGTGCGTATGGCATTTTTAAATTGCTGGTTAATTGCAAGCCCTTCTCGTGTGGCGCCAGGAGACAGGTGGCCGGGCCTTGTAGCGCGGCGAGCCATCACCATCCATCAGACGCCACACTGCTGATGCAGGAATGCGGCCGGGCGTCTACAACTCGCGCAGCCTGGCATAATAGGCTTGGGGCATGGGCGCGCTATCATCATCCAGCATTGAGTAACCAATTCTCATTATAAAGGCTCGTCGTTGCCACTTGTGCAATATACCACATGCAGCAGCGTGTGTGTGCTTCTCATTTAATATTCAATAGGAACTGTATGATACATCAGCAATAATAACAATATAGTACTCGAGCGATGGGAACTTTTTTTAATTAAAAATAAATAATCTCTTGAAAACAACAACTCATTCATATAGATTCGTATACATGCAATTATAACTTTGAAGTATTCAAGTTTAAAACGGAGCAAAGATAGGTAGGTTATAAAAAATATAAATTCATCACTACTCCATTTTCTGACTTGAAGCATATTACGAATTAACATGCATGTAACTTTTCTGAATTCCAAGAAGCTGACGAAAATATTGACGTCATTTACGTCTGAGGAAATCTAAATTTTAATAACGACTGAGTCGACGGGCAAGTTATAGCACGACCACCAATATTCTAAAATAAATTCCTAAATAATTGCAAGTATAATCCCTCGGTACAACCATATAATAAACAACACTCAACCCTCACGAAGCTCTGAAAATCTTGGTCAAATTTCTGACCATAGCAAGGATGTCTCTCAATACCACATAGTATACTAATATGATGATTATTTTTAGTTACCTTTTTCAGGCTAAGTTGCGAAAATATGCATGCAATGCTATTAGCATTGACTTGATAATTTTAAATTGTAATTTTCGCTAAGTAACAATAGCATATTGTGTCTTCTTTCAAGAAAGTAATGAATGTTATTGTTGCGTGGATGCCCCTTAGTTTTGTTATTTGAAGGGCACAGGCGAGCCCTCGTTCAGAAGACAATCAATCAGAGTGACAATGCAGCACGCCAGGAATGCGGGGGAGGGGCAGACGTCCCCCCAACCACGCCCTCTCGGAGACACATTTCAAAGTGGATTTAGCATCAGCAGCAAATTGCACACGTTTTTGCCGTGGTATTAAGTTAAAATCGCACAACCGGACAACAACTATACTTCATTGATTAACAATATCAAAAAAATTACAATAGTAATAAACTTTTTAAAGTGCTAATATATAGCTTTGTTAAAACTTAAAACAGAACCATTAAATCAGGTAATATACTCTGGCTTGCTCTTTGACTGATCACATCAAGTTGGATCAACGAAATTAGTGCAGAAATTTATGATACAACTATAATAGATAGAGTGAAATTACTATTTTTGTTATAAAATTATTGTTGAACATATTTTAAATAAATCAAGCTGGGGCCCAGCTGGGCTATAGAAACGTAAGCCTATTAAAAATGTATCTGTAACAGATCAAGGAGCTTTTTGTTCATTAGAACCATGAATACGAGATTTTCACTTTGTTCTACTACTATACACTATTATTATTCTATAAAATTTAAATAAGTATTATATAAAAAAGTATCATTTTTTATATTCAAACTTATCAAATCAAGCTGTATCATAAAGAGATACTGTATAGAGCACAAGCTTGACATAGAGTATATTGTTGCGAAATTTTATATAGCGAGACGTATATACATACTATTATTTACAATACAGCTAAAACATGACGTAACCAACGCTACAGATGCTCCGTTTATACTGATGTTTATAAAAGTACCATCACATGTTTGCCCTTTTTTTTTTTAAAGGGAGACATTAATATTTTCTTGTACAGTAAAAATACTGCATGGCATGCAAAGGATGCGACTGAGAGCGTAAATAGCGTCTTCGTAATGTCTCTGCAGAATATAAGCACCACAACGACACCACTGCAGAGGCGTTTGGTTCGTCCATAGTGACGCGTGTGACCTACAAATACTAAATTTATCACCGCATACCGCGAGCTGCGAATGCTTCTTGCGTTGCGATGGGTTGCTGCTAGAGCGCACTGCATGCAATTTTATCAAAGAGTCTAGTTTAAATTGAAAAATTATGCAAAAAAATACAGAAATAATTAAGCGATCAAACACCCGCAAAGGTTATAATTCAAAGTAAAATTCTAACGTTGTAAGTGGGGAAAAAACACAAAAAAAGTGATGTCTAATATCAAATTTGCTTGTATTTATGAGTTTTTATAAAATATTAATTATATATAGCTTTACATTTTTATAATAGTGTATTATTTTACATTGTCAAGATTTGGGGGCATACGGCATACGTGACCAAAATGTGTCAATCGCCCCAAAATATCAACTAATCATTCAATCATTTTTAAGATTAACATGCATATAAAATTTTATAACAAGCTAGTAATTAATACTCATTTTAGTCTAATTTTAATCTTAATTAAATCAATGAGAAGGTTGTTGGAAACATCCTTAGTTTAGTCATTTTTCATGGTCGTTTTCTATAATATATTCAATGGGGTAATGACCAAAAAATTACAAGTTTCATGTTTTTGTCAATATTTCAAAAGGCACGAGAATTTCATGAAGAACAAGCCCTATTACAGCATTCTACGACAATTTCCTGATTTTTTATGAATTTTTAAAACCTCTCAAAAATGACGTCATAGCATTGAAACTTAAATGGGAAAATAGATCAGTTAACATTGCCAAATCCCATACTTACTAATTAATATTGAAATGTACCCAAAACTTCATTTGCAAGGCTTTTAGGTGCATGCTAGAATCACGATAATGAAGGTTTCAAATTCCTACCTCAATAACTTTTCATTTTAGCAATGTTAACTGATGCATTTTCCCATTTAAGATTCAATGCTATGACGTCATCAAAAAAAGTTTTAAAAATTCATATAAAATCAGCAAATTGTCGTAGAATGCTCTAATAGGGCTCGTTCTTCATAGAATTTACAGTACTTTTTACTAGTATTGCTAACTCAAATACCGGTCAGTACCTCATTATCGGCGGTGAAGGAAACTGTAAGCTATTTAATTGTTCCAACAACTTCAAGAGTTGAAACAATATTATAGATCATATACGAAGTTATTTTGATAGTTTGAGCAATTTCGTTTGTTAAACTTCGAATAAATCCACGGTCAATTTAATAAAATAAATGAGAATTGCTCAGTATATTATGAAATCAAATCAGCTTGAATTGTTTGGAATGGCCACCAATAGACGACTTGCAAAACACCATTTTCAGCAAAAAGTAAACAAAAAAAAAAGTGACCCCCAGTTCATTGTTGTTTTTATTATGTGTAAAAATTTTGCTTATACATTAGACCTGATGGGAAATTCACGATTTTCACACACAGATTTCAATATGTTACAAACCTATGATTCTAAATATAAAAATATCACCAGAATCTGCAGTTTTTGGCCATTTATAATGCTGAATTGCGTATCAGAAAAAGTTTTCTTTACTTTAATATGGTAAATTTCATATGATACCAAATCAGCCAATTGCATGGCGGAAGATACGTTACTAGGCAAACTCCAGTTTGTTGATTTTAACTGTTGCAATAATCAACAATCTGGAAGTTCCTTGGTTACGTATCTTCCCCCCATGCAATTGGCTGATTTGGTATCATATGAAATTTACCATATTAAAGTAAAGAAAACTTCTTCTGATACGCATTTCCGCATTATAAATGGCCAAAAACTGCATGCAGATTCTGGTGATATTTGCATATTTAGAATCGTATGTTTGTAACATATTGAAATCTGTGTGTGAAAATCGTGAATTTCCCATAAGATCCAATGTATAAGCAAAATTTATACACATAATCAAAACAACAATGAACTGTGGCCACTGTGAGGTCACTTTTGTTTGTTTACTTTTTGCTAAAAATGGGGTTTTGCAAGTCGTCTATTGGGTCTTCAATAATTCGTCCAAATACATAACAACAAAACAGCAACAAAAAATAACAAAACATATCATAACTATACAACCTTTGGACCATTTGGTTTTAAAAAGTTTCTTTAACCGGCGTCCATCAGCTATTAAAACTCAATATTTTATTATTGATAGATAATTGCGTATACTTTTGAAGAGCATATTTTAAACAACAGCTATCTAAACTATCTATAGCAGGTATTACACGATACAATTTGTCTAACTATTACATACAATTTTTCCTTACAAGAAAACTTGAACTCCATTTGTTTGTGTGGAGATGAAATTTTCTTGCAAGGAAAAATTGTATGCAAAATTGTATCGTGTAATACAGGCTTATAGTCATTAAAAAATATCTCAGCGCCTTGAGGATATTTTAATTTTGTTCGTAATATTTGTTGGTATAATGAAAAGATAATGTTTCGCGGTCACACTGTGACGAGAGTTAGTACGCTGCATGACGACGAGGAATTTGGGCGACACCGGCCGGAAGTTCGACGCAGCGGAGCTCAGCGGCCGGGGACATACCTGAGAAATTATTACGTCTCGCGACACCCCCGCAAAACCGCAAACACAGCTGCGGGCGAAGAGTATAATATTAAATTTTATGACGGCGGTGAACCATATTAGTCATAACGTATTATTGCATCAGCTGCAGCAACAATGTACTTTATTATTATTATACATTTGAAGGTAAGTTTGTGCGTCATACTAGCAAGAATTTTTCACGCGAAATAATACACGTGCCTAGACTGACGAATCATAATAAAGATTTCTCCTATTTCCGGAGATATTCCATAATTATTACACCCATGCGCAGCTGGTTTAATAGATTACTCCGTATTTATGGAATGACTAATAAAATAACTAACATTGAAACTAAATTGCCTATATTTGGTACAAATCAACCACTCTGAGACATATTCTTTTTATTTCATGTATGATGTATATCGCAATATCACCATCAGAAAGAAACAAATTACTGAATATATACTGACCATATACGTAATCAGTTTTAGGTGCATGTCAGGGGGAGGGTATCCCACTCCCCTTAATTTGTTCTCAGACTGGAATTTATCTTATTGACACGTAACCTATCCCAGGCACGGATCCAGGGGGGGAGCTGCAGCCCCCCCCCCCCAAATTTTGGATTTAACATGGGTAATATAGGCATTACCCACACTCCAAATTTATTTTTTAACACTGGCAAAATGGAATGGAAGCAGCTCCCTCCGAATTTTTTTCCTGGTCGATCCGCGCCTAACCTATATTCCACCTTTCCCTATAAGCCCTCCTATAAAGAAAAGACGAATCCATTCCGACCCCCCCCCCCCTTGCCTCAATTACACCACTGCGTCGATTCTAATCACGTGTAATAATAGCTGTTGTATTAGGTATGTTATATTGTTATGCATTTTATGATTCTGAACAACAAAAAGTGATCCGTTCAAGCCAATGATCAAAATAAAATTTGAATTTGACTTTAAAATTTGAATCGACTAGACTTACAACTTGAGTAGCAAGGAGCAGGTGACAAACTCAAAGAACAAAAAACCAAAAGCTAATAGGGTCGAAGTGACGTTTGAAATATAATAAAAACAGTCAAATCTATTGAACTAATAAAAAAAAAAAAAAAAAAAAACTACCAAAAAAAAAGAGGAGTATTTTCAAATATCGATCAAGCCACGTTAATTATCTCCTATAATATAGTTTGTATGAGAGTTGGGAAGCCTCACTTCATCAAGTACGACCAGAGTTCGCATCCCACACGTCCCGCATTCCGCGCAGCTGGTCGCCGGTCGTTGCTGCGGTTGTTCACCTTTCCTCTCAGCCGCGGCAGATTTGCGTAACTCTCGCTCAATGCAGCAGCAGCAGCTTGCTAGCTAGCCTACCATTAGCAAGTGGGCTGTTTGTTGCCCATTCACATCTACAGTCAACACTTTCACTCACAAGCCGGCGAGACTTTAACATTGCGAAGTCTCACCACATAAATTATGCATGTATTTATTTAGTGACAACGTTTGGACATTATATTATAATATTAGGATTTGGTGGCAGCATTCACATCTGATTTCATCACTAGCTAAGATAGGTGCCACCTCGGCTGCTGCTGAGCTCACGGGCTACAAAGTCGAGGAGGAGCTGGAAATAGCGAGCGAGGGACGCGCCAAGCTGTCTCAGGCACCGGCCCCGCCCCCGCGTGCCAGCTCCTTGCAATGACGGTCTCAATGGGGATGATATAACTGCTGCTTTGAAACGCAGTCGCATCGGAAATAAAATTAATAGTAAAAACTGATTAGAAATCCAATTTGTACATATTTCAAAAATTAATTAAATAGAATGCAGTATCAGTGTCTCGATTACTGCTAACTATAATAGTATATGGAATTCATTTCATACTATTTATATTCATGCAAAGTTTTATATATAGATAATCATCAATAGTAGAAGTCACGCAGACAAAAATAACCACCAAAATAGAAACGAATAGATGATAGTCCTAATAATACTGTTTACTTATTACAGTACTGATGAAGTACTGTACCATAGGCTCATCCATTGCATAATTATGCTGTATATAATATAGATAAATAACAATCCGTTTTAAAACAAATTCTGTTTATAAATTCATCAGTTACTAAGGAAACAAAAAATCTTAAAAGTCTATGAAAATATAAAAGTTGAGTTTTCAAATTTGAAAAGTATAACAATACTTTTCATTTGCCCCATGGCATGTAAAGAAACAGAGCGGTCTTCTGAAGACCGCTCTGAAAGAAAGCATTATAAACTATTAAAAAAAAAAAAAAAAAAAACTGTAATTTCGAGTAATATTCTAACCATGCAGATATAAAGGAAATGTCGATATCAGCATATATTTCGATGCCCAGAAACTGTACCTTCATTGGGTACTATATTTGAGGACACTTAATTGAAAAAGGAAAGTCAGGGTTCTTTCCTATCCACCTGCCTGTGACAATGTAAACTCGAGCCCACACGGTTGTGACAATGTTCGGCAGCACCAATTGGGCCGAAGAATTCAGTAGCTTGCTGGCAAACGACCTCGCATTTACCGATCGCAATCAAAACAAACCATGACCTAAAAATTTTACGGCCATTATTTTTATGAATTGAATTTTAAATTTGGACATGTTGACTTTTATAATATAGCCTTGATGATACTGTATAATTATTATACTAAGGAGTATTTTTAGCAGGAATTTATTTTACATATGGAAATAAGCATGTATTTTAAAGACACCGAAAGATTCTGGCTTGGCTCATTGATTTTTTTTTTTTAATTGGCATCGGCTTTTTTAGAAAGTTTTATGTTTCTCTCTCTTTTTTTTTTTTTTTTTTGAAAAAAAAAAAAACTTTAGAATATCAAAAGAGTAAAAAGATTAATAATTATCAAAATAAACTCTGGAATTTCAAAAGACACAAAATTCCTTTCTACATCACGATTAGTGTACACTGTATATAAAATAAAAAAGTTTTAAAAAATTCAGAACATATAATAACGATTACATGGCATATAACATTCTATAAAATAATAACATATAGATTTTTAAACATAGCTTTTATAAAAGGTAAAGGTATGCAACGGGTAATAACGTGAATGTATTTAGCAGTTATTATTGCTGCTACTATGGCGCGCGAACTTTCACTTTATGACGACCGCATATTATACGTTTGATAATCCGCGGATGGTATTGTTGTGCAACAGAAGATGACTTTGGTCATAGTATAGGGGGGTCAACACAGGGGGGAGTTTTGTCCAGCAAGAGGAGGAGGGAAAGTGGCTCGGTGGCCATGACCCCACCGCACATACCGCGCAGGTCACGCTCCGTGCAAAGAGATCATGGACCAAGTTGAGTCTCTTCTCCTTTCTTTTGATACAGTCAAATTAATTTTATATTCCTTCCGGAAGTAACCGGAAGTGTAAAGCTCTTTTGTTTACAATCCAGTTTACAGAATAATGGTTTGACATAAACACTGAAGTGTAAAAATGTAACACTGAAATATGAAAAGGAAGACCAGAAACTTCACACTTCCGGCTACTTCCGGAAGGAATATCATGTAGATTTGACTGTAGACATGGTTTTTGCTAAGAATAGTAAAAATTGTGCGGTAAAAGTCTCTTGTCGAATGAATGAAACAGAGACACTGTCTATAATACATTAATGATTTTATTTACCTTTAATTTTTTTTAAAAATATCTATTGGGGGGTATGCAGAATATGTTGAGCCTATACGTCCTTTCGTCTCCGTATATTACAGTACATTCCTATATAAAAAATTGAGTGGAACAAAGGGATGATGTTGAAGCTGAAAGAAGAATGTAAAGTTTAGTAGTAGAAGCAAAGAGCGTACATATATTAAGATCTCTGGTAGAAATACTGTACAGCATAGGACCAGAGGGGTATATCCAGAGATCTTATAATGTATAATAAGCTCTTTGGATTATCAAATGGCGAACAGGGATTGTTATATATGCCACTTTCTTTCTGCGAGTAGCAATGATAGCCTGACCTCTGCCATGTAATTTTTTGTTGTATATAACGTATCCTATATAATATGCATAGTTTTAGAAGCGTCACTGTGATGTAATTTGTGTATGTAATATAATTATACGTTATTTTTTTATATTAATTAAACATTCAGTGGGTGAATGAACACTGTGATGTAGTAAATCATTTTATAACTTGAATGAACTGCAATGAAAAACAATATTTTTCATAATATGCTCCATGGCCTTATAAAGGAATATAATAAATAATATATCGTCTAGCATGGTTTAATAATGTACTGTATATTGCTCACGATCTGAAGATATAAATAAAATAAATACTCTACAATTCGTTGATCGTGCAGCAATGTCTTTTCAATGAAATCATATAATCTCAAATAGCATAATATTAAATTATAAATTACGTAGCGTAATTTTTTTAAATAAATCACCTATCAGGACTATAGAGAAAATTTCACGACTAGTATGGAGATTTTTTTAAAATAATAAGTCTCCAAAATTATAAAGGCTCTGTATTCAAATTTTGTAGAACCAATACAGAGGGTACAGTCGTAGGTAATAAACGCAACTCTTAATACAACGTGAAAGGTTGCATGTTTTATGCATTTTATGCACCTCAATGCAGGCGCCAATCCAGAAAAAAAAAAAATCTCGGGGGGTGCTGCCTCCATACGGCTAATGCTAAAAAAAAATGTAGTGGGGAAAATGACTATTGTCCATTTCAAATCCAAAATTTCGGGGAGGGGGGGGTGGACTGCCCCCTGGTTCCGCGCCTGCCTCAGTATACTCTCCCAATTTTCTTCACTAATGTAAAAAATGAAAAAATGTATTTTTCGAGATTTTTCATCATCTCTTGTCGGGGGTGCTAGTTTTCCAGTACGACGACTGTACATGGGCGAGCCGGCTGCCATCTTGACATGGCGAGCGTGGGAATCAGTGCTGAGTCTTGGAAAGCACGGAAACAGGAGACACGTGAATCAAGAAGGCCTTGCACCATCAGCACTTGACATGCACATTATTGCAGACACGGTCTACACACTGCAACTTTGCAAGCTTGCATGCCGTCTGCAGATGTAACACATTATCAACAGACATTCCGCTATAATGTGCAATTTATTATAATTTATGATGTTTCATCGATTACAATAAATTCTTAACCTATAACTATTCATTACCTTCATATAACAAATATTATTATAGTACTAAAACTATTGGTGAATTAAAAAAAAAAATGTATGATTTGGCAATCTGTACTGTAACAAGTTTTTAAGAAGAACCAGTGGCGTAGTCGAGTTGTATACGTCGTATATAACTTTCCGACTGACCACGTATACCCTCCAAAAAAAAATACTGTATACAGTATATATTTACATGTATTTAGATAGGCAAGTTATACGCTGAAATCACCCTTCCTGTCAAAACGTACCCGTACTGAAAACTATAGGGACTACATCACTGTTGAACAGCATTTAGTGTGCTAAAAAATCAGTGAAGTCCAAATGTAATGGGGTCTGTTTAAGGTTCGCGGTCGTCCGTCTGTGCATATACGCTGGTTGAAGCAATGAGCTATAATTAGTCTCCGTATTGAAATCCCGGCGTCAAGAGCAAGCACGTCTTTGCTAGTAAGACCGTGGTGGTACGCGGTTGCTACTGCTGGCGAGGCCACTGTTTAATGCCCCCACAGCTGCAAAAACCAAAAGGGAAGGGTGCGATCGTCGTCGCGGTTTTACTCAAAGGGAAGTCATCGCGTACAGACTTGCTAATTTCAGCTTGAGAAAGTGAGTGAAAAGGTCACGTACACAAGAATATACTACTTGTTATGTTGCGGTCAAGAGTCAAAAAAACTTAAAAAATTATGACACTGACCATCATTATAAAAAACATAATATATCAAAATTTTTAAAATTCTAGTCACGCGTATCACAATGACCCATGAACTCTTTTGATTCAATTTTGGTGAGAATCAAACTTGCTATACTTACTACTTTCCCACGACTTTAAAAACAGACTACTTTTTTATATATATATTATTCTTATTGGAAAAAAAAAGTGGTTCAAAACGTGGAAGAAACCACCTCTTATATCAGGTAGACAAGAACGCAGGTGCTGGGAACTGAGCGGGTAAACAACACGCATAGAATGGAGAACTCGAGGAACATTCCTGGCAGCTGCAAGGACAACCGTACCGCTATTTAAGTTATATGAATATGCCATCAATCATTTATCGGCAAAGAATATGTCAACATAAAAATATTCGCGATCAATTTAATTAAAATTATACTGACGTTAACTTTTTTTTTCTTCGTTTAAATTTTTTTATTCTCCCATTTATAAAATGTACCAAGACTTACTTTACTTGCTAATTTCATACGAGTGATATATTACCATACAAATGATCAAAATGATCAAAAGAATAGAAAGATAAGTATCATAATTCAGAAGAAAACAGTACAGAAACGACTGACGAGAAATATTTTCTCACTAACTTTTCTTCCCATTTATTATACCTGCATTTAGAGTATCTTCTTATATAAATTGTTTTTTTTTTTTTTTTTGTTTTTTTTTTTAATTTTTATTTAATCAGAGCTGAAAATAATTTAATGCGTTTATCTTCAACTAGCTTTTACATAGCCACCTGTATAATGGTTTCAAATCGGGGAATTAAAAGAATATACTTTCTTCCGATACATACGAACAACAATACGCCTCCAGTAGTGTCTTCACAACAGTGTTCCCACCCCCGGAGGACACCCCAAGTAATGTCTTCACATCAGTGATCACACCCCCAGAGGCCGCCTCCAATAGTGTCATCACACCAGTGATGCCACCCCCGGAGGCCGCCTCCAGTAGTGTCATCACAACGGTGGTTCCACCCCCAAAAGCCGCCCCCAGTAGTGTTAACACAACAGTGGTTCCATCCTCGGAGGTCGCACCCACTAGTGTTAACACAACAGTGGTCACATCATCAGAGGTCGCCCCCACTAGTGTTAACACAACAGTGGTCCCATCATCAGAGGCCGCCTCCAGCAATGGAGAACGTATCTTAGGGCCTCCGTGCAGTAAAACTATTTTACACCTGGGCAGTGATGGTTCTCAATCATTGAGAATATATGAAGACGATCAGGTACAGTCTAATTTTATAAATATGACCCCCTCAATTAGTCAATCAATTGAATTGAATTCAAATTTTTGTAATTCAAGTCCCACTCGTAGTATGTCTAGTTCTAGTAGTTATTATGAATCTAGTTCAGATTTAAGTGACTTTGATGAAAATGATTTTATAGATGCTGAGGATTTTTTCCGCATACAAAAAAAGATGGCAAGGGAGAAAATAATACCTCAGAGTCAGTTTTAACTAATGTAAATAGCATAAACAAAAGACAAATTAACGTTAATAATAATAATGCTACTCCTCATAGATTAAAAATTATGCAAATCAATATTCAACATTTAACAAAAAAGAAAAAGGCTTCATTTGAAATTGAATTAGAAAAAGAAAATATAGACATAATTTTGATCTGTGAACATGGTCTAAAACATAATGAAATAGAGTCAATTAGAATTAAAAACTTTAAATTAATTTCATTTTTTGCAAGAACAAAAAATAAAAGACAATCAGGGGGTGTAGCATTATTTGCAAAAGAAAGTGTCAATATTGATCCTTTAACAGGGATCAATGTAAATGAAAATATTTTTGAATGTTGCGGAGGAAAAATAAAAACTCCATTATATAATATTTTCATTTTTTCTCTATACAAATCTCCATCTGCGGATTTTTCAAAATTTTTAGATGAATTTGATACTTTAATTAAATCATTCATGAACAACAACAAAAAAAATGACGTAATATTTATAGGTGGTGATACTAATATTAATATTTGCATAAATAATTCCGCAAGCAAATCTTATTCAGATCTTTTAGAAACATACAATTTAAGTGTGCTAAATTCAATTGAAACTCATGATAATAAAAAATCGTCCACTCTCATTGACCATTTAATATGTAATAAAACAGAATTATTTTCATTGCCTGAAACGGTAATTACAAATTTATCAGATCACAAATATAATACAATTTTTTTAAATGCACCGCCACAAAACAATAACTGCAGTTCTTCAAACAGTAAATGTCGCTATAGGACAACACGTGTGTTTGATAAAGCAAGTAAGGATTTATTCATGCAATTATTAATGCGAGAAGATTGGAGTGAACTTCGATCGGCTGATGGAGATTCAGAAAAAAAATGGAAAATATTTTTAGATATTTTTATGTACCATTTCAATGAAGCTTTTCCAAAAATCAAGAAAAAAATTTATAATAAAAAAACAACCCCTGCATGGATTAAACACCATCCAGAACTTGTATTAGAAAGTCAGAATTTAAAAAAAATGTTTATTGAAGCTAAATATCATGATTCCTCAATTATGCCTGAATATAAAAAACTATATAAGTTACACAACATTAAGGTAATGAATGCAATAAAAAATTTAAATGATAAAAAAATTAAGGATTCTGACAATAAAGTAAAAACTGCTTGGGATGTTGTGAAATCTGAAACAAATTATAATCAAAAAAATAAAAATTCAATTACTGAACTAAACATAAATAATACTATAATCACTAACCCTAATTTAATTTCTAATGAATGTAATAGTTTATTTGTAAATACTCCAAAAAATTTAGTTACATCAAAATACGGTGAACATAGTCCATCTCAAGTTAACTTGTCTACCCCTCCTCCTCCCACCAATTCTAAAAATATTCCACCTTTTAAAATTGAAACCATAAACTATTTTGATGTACTAAAAATTATGAAAAGCCTCCCAAATAAAAATGCAGCTGGACCAGATGATGTACCTTACACTGTTATAAAAATTTGTGCTGAACTTATTGCTGTTCCTCTTTCTTTTGTAATTAATCAATCAATTCTAGAAGGTATATTTCCATCATGTTTAAAAATTTCAAAAGTATACCCCCTTCATAAAAAAGGATGTAAAAATAATATACAAAATTACAGACCTGTTAGTCTGTCATCTGTATTTGCCAAAATTTTTGAAGCTGTAATGGATATGCAATTTGGTATTTACGAACAAAATAATAAAATTATATCCCCCACACAACATGGCTTTCAGATTAAAAAATCAACTGAAACTGCTATATTTGAATTTATTAATCCAATTTATGATGATTTAGAAAATAAGAAATACTCAGTTGGACTCTTTTTTGACTTTTCAAAAGCGTTTGATTGCCTCCCTCACGACATTTTTATTACCAAACTTAATGCCATGGGTTGTGATGAGACCAGTTTAAATTTGTTTAAATCCTATCTTAGTGATAGATATCAATATGTTGAAATAAAATCAGAACTAAATGGAAATGTTAATCATGAATACAAATCCGACCTTCTACCTGTAACCCTTGGGGTCCCTCAGGGTTCCAAATTGGGCCCCCGTATATACAACTTTACCACAAATGATTTGGCATCACACCTCATTGATGCTGATGAGATATCACAATTCGCTGATGATACAAATGCAAAGATCTCAGCAAAAACAGTAAAAGATTTAGAACTGAGAGCAAATAATACTGTACAACAACTTGTAAATTGGTGTAAATGCAACAGACTATTGTTAAATGTAGATAAAACAGCATTCCTCAGATTTCAATTACCAACAAGTAAAGAAACAATAAATATTACAGTTAAACTAGATGGGGATATTATCCAAGAAGCAAGTGATACCAAATTTCTTGGGTTGAATATTAATAATACACTAAATTGGGATGTACATTTAAAAGAAATTTCAAAGAAAATAAATAGAGGAAATTTTTTGTTGTATTCATTAAAAAGAATTGTGTCAGATCCTACATTACTGTCTGTATATTATGCAAATATATATTCTCATTTAAGCTACTGTATAATAATGTGGGGTAGTGATAATGTTATGTTAAATAGACTGTTTATTCTTCAAAAAAGGGCTCTTAAAACAATAAAAGGGTTTAAAAAATATGATTCATGTAGAACATATTTTAGGGAACTGAACATGTTAACTTTACCGTGTATTTATATTTACAAATGTGCAATGTATAAAAGACTACATGCTGAGTCATACGATCAAGTTTCCGACATTTCTCCATACAATACAAGAAATAAATCGAAGGTAGTAGTAAAAAAACACCAATCTGCTTTTTATAAAAATAATCCATATTACCAAACGCATAAAATTCACGATTTTATACCACAATCATTGCGAGATGAAAGTAGTGATAATGTATTCAAAAATAAACTGAAAACTATCTTAATAAAAAAAGAGTATTACAATATTAAAGAATTTTATTCAGAGGACACAAAAATAACAGATGGAGATGTAGCAAACTGGAACGTAGCTGACACAGCATAATAATTACTATAGTGAGAAAACCAATATATTAATGTAAAACTTAATTATCATCCATTAAGATCATCAAGATAATGTGATACAGTGAAAAAAAAAAAAAAAAAGGGAAAAAACATGTGATTGTGGTTAAATTTTCATATTAAAATTTTATAGTTTTCATAATAATTCATACAAGAAGAGTAAGTGCATCAAGAAACTTATTGTACTGTGAAAAGAAGAAATAAATTATGTGAATATATGACAATTTATGCAAAAGTGTTTTTTAAATAACTAATTTACTACTAGTAAATTGTTAAAGTAACTAATTATTTTGTCAAGATGTATAGACTTTTAATTGAATTTAAAAGTTGTGTGTTAAATATATTATGGTGCTAATGTGATGTTTAAAAGGACACAATTTTAATTATTGTATTAATTTTATAGATCATATATATTTTAAATATTGTTTGGGTATATGTGTTTAAATTTATTAAATTTAGGCTAATTTTAATTAGAATTAAGTATGTTACATATTTAATGTAATAATTGACGTGATCCATGCTGTACAGCCTATGATCGAAATAAAAATTTGAATTTGAATTTGAATTTGAATAAGAATATTAAAAATTATAAATGCATGCATATAATAATAATTTTATTTCGATTCTGGTTGTAGAGTACAAGTCAACATTAATCACGTCATAAAAACACATTAAATTCAAATCAATTAAAAAAACACCATGATTGCTTCTTAATGCTTCGGCCAGTATTGAATGTAAACAATTATAATCAATATATCGATATACATCAGTAATATATAAATTAATTTAATATTTTTAAAATAAATCATGAGAGTATGTACTGTACCAATACCACTTAATTAAATCATTTTTCGCTGGCAATGGAATTGCTATTTTGAAGTACAGTCAACCGGGGTAACATTGAAGGGTTTTTACTACCTTTCTGATCATAACTTTAAAAAAAAAAATATCTGGCAAATAAAAAAATTACCAGTTGTGTAACTTAGCTAGAGATGTCTAAAGATGTTTGTAAAATTTTTTTGCCCCAATTATTAACTGTAAAAAAAAATTAAAACAAGCCCTTCAAAGTTACCCCGGCAATGGGGTAACATTGAAGGGCCTTGCGGACACTTATATTCAAGCAACTTAAAAGTGCAATTTTTTTATTAATGTGTCCTACCATGTAATTTACTGTTCTGGACATATTTTTCAGTAACTTAGTATCATATTAAACCATTATTTGCAGTTAATTAAAGGTTAATTAGATAATTAATTACAGTAATTAATTAAAATCCTCAAAATATTTTAAACATTCATTTTATTTATTTATTTTTCTCTCTCTGAACATAATATTGTGTCATATATGTTTACAAACATTAATAATTTTATAAGAATGCAGAAGAATTTAAAAAGTTAAGTTGAAACTTTTTAGAAATTTCTTCTCTTCATGTTCAGGCTTGAACTGGCATCATTTCCGGAATAGTATTCGGATGGTTAACAGAGAACTTGAAGTCCTTGGTCAGTTGGCTGTTCAATTATGAACATATAGTTGAACCATTTTGAATATCACAATACATCTTCTTTAACTTGACAAGCAGATAAGTTCCAGAGGTGAAGCCTCAGTTCCGTCGCTAAGTCGCTAATCCCAGTGACAAGCTCACTTGTCAGTTGTAGACAGGGTCATGTTTTTTTTTTTTTTTATGTCACTATAATCTGTGTTATTCCCATTTGTAATTTTTTGTCATCATTGTTTGAGCTCTTTTTGTCATTCACACTCTGATCACTTACTCTTGACTTTGCAACAGACGAGGAATGTCGACACTCTTCACTCTTACCTAGTGCCATCTTTAGGCAAGGGAGGGGAGGGGTCATGCATGGTTGGGATCATTCGTGTTAACTAAATATACCACCCATTGCCCCTCCATCTTCCATAACCCCACCAAACTCAGCTGACTCACTCTGACTTCAGACCTGGAGAAATGTGCTGGAGACACACTTTTACCTGATGCCACCTGTAGACAGGGGGGAAGGGGAGGGAGGGGGAGTCCATAGTTTAGGTCACCTCTAGAATAGTTCTTAAGTTCAAAAAAACTCCCACCCACTGCTCCTTCTAGTCCCTGTACCCCTCCATCCCAAAACTTTTAGCGGACTCACTCTGACTTTCATACTCCGACGAGGAGCAATATAACTTGAGGCAGTGGCTTGGTTGCCTGGTTCTACTTGAAGGCAAAAGGGGTTCCATGGGGGGGGGGGATGGCTAGGTGACCTACTGGTAGGTCTAAATATTCATCAGTGCAGTCTTGATTGTATACACTCTTTGTATTTGTTGATCTCTTCTGTACTCGAATCAGGCCTACCGGTAGTCCGTAAGAGATTTCTTAATGAATCTGAAATTAAAATTTAATTAGTATGATTGTAGTTCTGTTCTAACCTTTATCATAAAATTAATAAATTAATTTAACAGTAACTGAGTCTTAAAAATGTTCAGGCATGAAATGAGACAAATATAGTTTTAATGTCAAACAATAGTACAGTACCGGTAATTACAGGTAATGGCATAGACAATCCCCCCCCCCCCCCAATTGATGTTGTGGTACATAGAGAAATACATGGGCAATGGGTGGGTTCACTTTCCCCTACTCACTTCTCATGGGAGAAACATTCTGAAAGATGGAAGACTTTTTTTGGAACTTTTTTCTGGCTCCGCCACGGAGTACCGGACCAGAATAAAGTGCTAAAAATCATTGTGGTGGACTTAAAAGAGAAAAAAGTAGTTCAAAATTAATTGAAATGTATGATGCAATGATATATAGTATGATTTGTGCACTAAATTTTGTATCAGATTCTTTTTAAAGCTTCATTCAAGTAAATAGTGATGTTCTCTAAAGCCCTTCAAAGTTACCCCGCCGAGCCCTTCAATGTTACCCCATTGAAAGTAAAAATTCATAAAAAAAAAAGTTACAGGAAAAATTTCAAATCCTTTGGTACATGTGTTAAGAAGGGTTGAAATATAACACTGAATAGCATTACAAGCTCTAACTTGTATTTGCTTACCTTGTGGATGGCTTATTTCCAGACTTCTTATTTTGGTCACATTTTTCATTCTTCAGTAAAAAAAAATAATTATCTCCAATTTATCAACTGCAACCCTTAAATCTATTTTTCTCTATTAGCTAATAACATGTTCCTACCATATAGTGAGAAAAAACTTCAGTGTACACATTAGATTGGTCTATAAAAAATCACAAATCTTTATTTTCCTCATTTTCAAAGTTACCCCGGGCTTTCAAAGTTACCCCGGTTGACTGTAGTTACAGTTACCGTAAACATATATGCATACATGAGTTTAAAAATTAAATTTGGAAACAGTTCCTTCTATTTAATATGTGCATGAATATGTCCAATTTAATTTTAAATAGGCATATTTAACTAAAATAATATAATTATATCGCCACTATATAAGCTGTTAAGTGTTATTTACTCAGGTTTATGATACTGTATGCATGCATGGTTTTTATTTGGATCAGTATTAACAATTCAGCTCAAGAGTGTATTATCGTTTAATCTATTTTAATCATTAACTAAAATATATAACAACAAAAATAAATTCTTTATTGCCTGTTGTTTACGAGTTTTTATCTTATTATTTCACAATAACAAAACATCAGAACGTGATTATCAATGAAATAGATATTATCAAATAATAAATTTCCACATGCACGCATGCAAATCTATGCATGGCACACAGTTTAGGCGTTCAGCAATTATATGTACTGCGTATATATTTGCATAAGAATCATAAGATACAAGGACAATGAAACATAAAAAAAGTTTCCCAAGAAAAAGAAGTATTTCAGTAAAATAAACAACAATTATGTTAAATTTAATTCAAGTAATTTAGAGTAAGATTATTTTGGCAACATGTAAGAGTCTTCGGTATTTTATGCTGTAAAACACCGCAGAAGTTGCCGCTTACAGGTCAACTCATACACTCACGTGTTTTCTGAAAGATGGCAGCACTTGCTATCACAACTCGATCAAAATAATTTTATAGTTCTCGCATTATCCTATTTAAATTACATTAAATCATAACAAATAAATGTTTATTAAATAGGTTAATACACATTTAAGTTACTTTTCATGATTTGACGCTTATTATATACCTTTACTACGAACGACATCAAAAGCATGTATGGAATTCAATGATTTGACGTGGGGCTCCGTAAGGTATAGAAAGACTCCTTTTCGCATAACCTACCTGTCCCGAGGATCAATCCATGAAGTTTGCTTGTTGTTGTGATCGATGAAATATATTTTTCCATCGAAATCTCGTCCAATATCCCATCCTGTGGGTAGAGGTATCTCTCCATTTCTTCTTCTCGGCATGTTTCACAGTTTAAATCCATTCAAAGTACAGCAACTGGCACCACACAACTCTGCTATTCCGCCATGTTGAATACCTCATTATCATGGGTACAGTGACGTCAGCTTCAAGCCATGCTGAGCAACCAATCAGAACGTCGATGCCTCAGGAAAGGAATGCGAGTATTAACATAACACAACCATGAAGTAACTTGAATGACTTCTATTGGGATCGGATGAGGACTTGGATGGTGGAAGCTGGAGGAATTTAATTAGAAATTAACGCGCAAGTTATATACTTATTAAGTAGAGGCGGAGAGAGTAACTCGGAATCTCTGAAAACTAGAATCAGCTATTATAGTGTTTAATTTAATTGTATCATATTTTATAATTAATTAATTTTGATAATTAATTATAAAAATATTATATAATAATTAACAACATCTTATTATTATTTTCTATTATTTATTATAAATACTATAGAATCTTTCGAAATGTCGGAAGTATTATATAGTCTGCATGATATATAATAATACATATATGTTAATTAAAATTTATAAATATAAATAATATACGCATTATATATAATTTAATTATTATATTTATTTTGTTAATATTATATAATTTAATATAAATAATAGATATATATATATATATATATATATATATATATATATATATATATATATATATATATATATATTATATTTTTATCCAGCCCAGGCGCGGATCCAGGGGGGGGGGGGCTGTAAGCTGTATGGGCACCCCCCGAAATTTCGGATTTAACATGACCAACATGGGCAAGATAGGCATCTCTCCCACTCCAAAACTTTTTTTTTAACATTGGCTTTTGTGGAGAGAGGGCACCCCCCAATTTTTTTTTTCTTTTCTGGATCCGCGCCTTTCCAGTTAATATATAGTAGAAAAATAAATTAAGTATAATAATTAAAAAGAAAATCACATGCAGATGAATACGTATTATCATTTAATAATAAATTAAATTATTCAATTTGCAATATTTATAAATAATAAATATAGATCATCTAGCTTTAGAAATATACACATATTAAAAATATATATCGCGTGCGATTCATATAGTCTGTTAGAAATATTTATATAAATATACTTTATATTATACTAATGAATGGTACGCACGTGCGACTGCATGACTGCAGTGAGGGCAGCGGAGCGGATTTTCGGAGGGGGTTGCCTCCATAAGGTCATATGTTAAAAAAATAATTGGAGTGAGGGAAATGGCTATAGTATGTTAAATCCAAAATTTCGCCCCCCCCCCCTCCCCCTGGATCCGCGCCTGAGTGAGGGCGGCGTGAAAAACCTCATGCAGGCAGTCAGGACACGCTGAGCGGACCCACATATATAATAAATAATAATTAATATGCACAATGCACCCAATTTTTCTCAATGAACCAAAGCAAAATATCCAAAGCCTGGGTGGAACCACATACAACAAGTGCATCACTGCGTCATGTACTGGGTGGAAATAATATTATAGTCAAATAATAATATGGTCTTCTTATTCGTATTTTAGAGTTACATTTTCTTACATAATTCAATATTTCTACGTCTAACCACTCCGTAAAGTTTCGAAATTGACGAATTACAAACACAGAGCTGTAAACCTAATTCATAATATACTTTCGGAGGGAACATCAAATTAATTTGACTGTAAACTCAACATAATATGACGTCTCGTAAATTAAGCAAAACATATTGCAGCGGCATAGCATTATAGCAAGGAATTGAGATATCTCGATCAATTCCTTGATTATAGATTCATTCTAAAGTTGGTCTCGAAATTAATTTCTCCTGACAATTCGCATAATTTTTCTTATAGATTTTTCTTTTATATATCATGATGACAAGAAGAACCAATGCTATACATGACAAAAATAATTGGCGACCAAAACTATATTATTAAATATTAAGGTAGAGATAATACGGATCAGCTGGCCCAATGCTAAAAAAATCCCATTCATAAAAATTATGAAAAAAATTTAAAATGTTCTTCTCTACATCCCCTATCAGTATGTAAAATATCAGGTATACAAAAACGAGCTAGTTTTTGAGTTATGAATTTTTAAAGTTGACTAATTTAACATGAAGAAATGGAACTTCCATGTTAAATTAGTCAACTTTAAAAATTCATAACTCAAAAACTAGCTCGTTTTTGTATACCTGATATTTTACCTACTGATAGGGGATGTATAGGAGAACATTTTAATTGTTTTTCATAATTTTTATGAATGGGATTTTTTTAGCATTGGGCCAGCTGGTCCGTATTATCTCTGCCTTAAAGAGATGTTGTGCATGACAGTGCATGAGTAACTCTAGCTCACAGCATAGGTTTTTAGGGTTTTGTGCCTACATCGCGCGCTCGAAGATCTTTGAGCGGCTTCGGGCATCTCCGTGCCATCCAAACGTATAAACATGAAACTGTGAAACTCCCATGTATATTAGGGTTGTTCGTAAATTCCCTGTTCGTGTTACATCTTGCCTAATGTACCAGCTCAGAGAGTGGGTTAGACAGTATGCAGATGACCTGATGACATCACATTTTTATTCGTAAACCCAAGAAGACCCTGTTCAGAGTACTCTAACAGTGTTTACTAACAGATCTATTATAATTATTATTATTATAATTTATATGAAGAGGGTCATTATATTGTACGCATATGCAGGCTATATAATGATAATGGCATTTTCCTGATGCGTGTATTTTATGACGATAATTTAATAATAAATAAATTTAATTAAATTATGACAACAAAAATAGCAGATTCAGAAATAATTCGTATATCGATCATATTATGTAGCTATAGCAAACTTAAGTCCAATTTTGATAAAAAAATAAAAGAAATCAAATGTAATAAGTACCTAAAATTATATATCATGCAGCTAATTTAGTGTAAAAATATTGTTTCATAAAAAAATGCAGAAAATATTTATAAATTATTAATATTATATTTCGTTCGCTATAATATGCGGCCTAGTTTTTCTTTTGTATGATATGGTTCATTTAATTATAATATTTCGTTTCCCCTATTATAGTTTTGTATTACATAGAAGGCTTAATAATATTTCGGTACCGTACACCAACCAGACACGAAACCGGTCGATTGAGATGATAAAAGGAAAAAGAAAAAAAAAAAAAAAATTTTTTTTTTGTTTTTTAATATTAATCATATAGCATGATATATTATATATTATATAATACAAAGCTAAAACCACGAGGAGACTCAGTATATAAAATGGAACAAGACGATGTGAACACTTCATCTTTATTAGAAAAAACTGCAAGAGCTTATTGCCAACTTCCATATTTTAACGGATTAAGTGAACGTTTGCTTCCTGAATTTTACAAGAATTCAATATTTAGATGTTTTCGTCGAGATGATATACTTTTAGGTTATAAAATCATATAAAATGTCTTTTTAGTGATTTATTTCAAATTTTATATCTATATTCTATCTTGCAGGGTTCGGCGAGGGATGCCCTACTTACGCGTATTTCGTGTTAGAGGGTGAATGTGTTGTTCTGCAAGGTCTGCAATTGACACCAAAGAAGTCCGTGGGACATGGGAGAAGTCTGCAAAAATTTGGTCATCCAACTGCACTAGAAACCATCAGTGAACCTTTTCTAACAAAAAACAACTACATCAGATTGGTGCAACTAGCCATCTTTTACCGAGGAGCTACTTTTAATATTGGTATGTTTTACATTGAAAATTATAATATTTGTACATTATTAAATGTAAAAAACATTATTGTTTGTTTATAACAGTGTTGAATAAGCAGGGAATAAATGCGACGGCAGCCTATTCAGCCTGTATTTCTAGCAAATGCAACCCGGCGTACACGATAGCATAAAAAGTTGCATATCGTCAGGGGGCTATGAATTTTCTCCATTTTGTGAATTGCGGACATTGAAGAATAAAGCTAAATTATATTTTTATTTCATTATACTTAATTAGCTTATATATAATTAATTGTTACTGAAAAGGTTCTGAAATACTGACTACATAATATTCTACATGCAAATTAATATAATGAAAGTTCTACCCGAGCGGTTAATTCGTCAGAAAACTATTATATGTAAAAACAATTATCATTTCGCGCCAGTAAACTCTGAGCAAAGAAGCTATTTATTATTTAGCCTTTTGTCTTAAAATAGGTAATAATGGCAATTATAACTCAAGAAAAGTTGAAAATATATTTGAAATTCAGAAAAATAATTTAATTCCCACATGCATAGATATTTCAGAAGTTTTAAGTTTATATACGCATATTTAATTTTTTTTTGTTTTAAATCGAGAGGGCTGGGTTGACGTGTGCATGATTGAAAGTTTGCATTACCATGCAGTATTAATTAATACTCATTATGGAATACTATTATGCATCAACTATACAGTATTTTATAAATTATATAATAATATGTAACATAATATATATTTTTCTTATAATAACAATATCCGAATATCGCGCGTGTATAGTATTATACTGAAGTTTCTATAAAAATAAAAAACTATATTCATCTGATCAGTTAAAATCTGAGCTGCGATTTTGTGCGCGTTCATACGTGTGGTACACCTTTAAAATTAATTTACGTATTTAATATTATAATATAATTATTCAAAAAGTAAATTTCAACTGATTGAATTAAATTTACAGGCGCGGATTCAGGGGGGGGGGGGGAGAGGGGGGGGGGCAGGCCGCATGGAACTTGCAACTTCCAGCTATATAATATATCATTCAAAACCATGCAGCAGTTGCCAATCAATAAACTTACTGCAGCCACACTTGAACTTTACGTCAGGGATTGTGGTTATATATAATTATATATATATATATATATATATATATGTTATTGTAATTATAATCTTAATTGGTATTATAAGTGAATAAGTGCATGTGATATATATTAATTATAATTGTTGTAGGCGAGGATATGACGGGTCGGTGCGTGGTGGCGCGCACTCTGGTGGTGTGGTGCCTGCTGGTGCCCCGTGCACCACTGCTGCAGCACGGTAACGCGGACAACGTGTGGACGCGCCTGCGACTCCTGCTGCAGGACCGTTTACCCAAATCTGCGCATCACCTCGGCGCAATGCTGAGGAGGGAGCGAGCCTGGAGGGAGCGCAACCGCCACCTGGCCAACATTGCGCTCGCAAGAAACATACTATAATAAAGCAAGAAATTAGGGGATTCTAGGTTTACGTTTTCTTAATTAATGTAATAATAATATTTAATCTTAATTTAGTTGTATGTATAATTATGTATATGTCTTTTATGCAATGTAATTAATATATTATGTATATATAAATTGATGTACATAAATGACTTTGTTATTATTAATAAAAAGCTATACGGCTGTAGGAATATATCTCCTGCCCATTTTATCGATCTGCATGTGCGCGGCTTCTTAACTTTTAATAGAGGATCGAGAGAGGTGCGTTAACTTAATTGTCTTTGGATAAACTGGATTCAATTAACGTTTAACCTTATAATATTAACCATAATGACTATAATGATGTCACAGCATGTATATAAATTCAATATTGAAAGAGATTCGGCTAGAAGTGTTAAAAAAAAAAAATTAATTCACACGTTACTCTGTCGTATTAATATTTAATATAATTTATTATGAAACGACCTGCTATAATCTTCTTTTTTTTTAAAAATAAAACAGTAAGTTAATGTTAATGCAACTTATGGCTGATGCATGCATGACATATATCATGACAGCATTAAAATTTTTAATGGAGTATCAACCTCAAATTTTTTTATTGCAGAAATGGATATAGAGGGTGCAAAGTTATACTACCCTGATTTTTTCAGATTTTTTACAGACCAGGAAGTATTTTTAAAAAATTATTGAAAGTCCTTTTTGTGACGTCACGCGGCGGCAAGTCCCATCTTTTTCTGAAGAAGCGGCGTCTCGTGACGTCACAAAAAGAACTTTCAATAATTTTTTAAAAATAGTTCCCGCGCGGGCTCTAAAAAATCTGAAAAAAATCAGGGTAGCATAACTTTGCACCCTCCTATCCATTTCTGCATTAAAAAAAATTGAGGTCAATACTCTATAGTTCCCAGTCTGTAAAAAATCTGAAAAAAATCAGGGTAGCATAACTTTGCACCCTCTATCCATTTTTGCAATAAAAAAGAAAAATTGAGTTCAATACTCTATTTCAAAACATTTTTCTTCTATCTATATTGTTCACAAATAAAATAATTTATGAGTGTATTCTAGCACAATTAACACAAGCTGTAGTCTCTAGACTAAATAATAAATATATAGGATATTTATATAAATTTGTTGGTCCAAAAGAGATATAAAAAATTACAAAAGTTTCATTTTAACAATTTATTTGCCCAAATTAAAACAATTCAAAACATTTGCATAAAGTTTACAATAATAATTCAACAGTTATTATATAATAACACGTACGTAGCACAACTTTTGAGATAATTGTAATCAATATACATCAAATAACACAATTAACTTTTGAGATACATTCCCTGCTGCATTTAATTGTAATAAACAAAGCAATGGTAGATATAATAATTTTCAAATTCCTTTCTTATCAAAACAATATTTTGACATTTTTCATGCAGTCATTATAATATTAATGAGAATGCTTAATCAATTTATTCTTTTCTTACAATTTTTGGTACACTTTACTTATAGTTTAAAAAAATAGATAACGAATCATAATTTTAAATATGACTGATTGCTAATATATGAAGTAAAATCTGGTAAGAGCAGTTTTGTATAAAAATAAAATGATTTTTTTTTACTAAGGACTTAATTTTTTTTAAGTCAATTATAAGGAATGGTCAAGTGAAAATAAATATATGATTGTATATTTTTCAGGTTAGTTAGCTCCCCAAAGAAAATGATAAATTAAGTGCAAAAAGATAAAATTAATTTAAATATTCTGGCAAGAATGTGAGCACAATAAGAGTTAAAAATAATTTCAAATAGTTTGATTATGTAAAGAAATTGATAAAACATTTTTAATCAAAATTAAACTAGGAACTACATGTTTTAGAACAAAACAAAAAACTATGGTTCATCAACATCAAAGTTTAAAAAAGTATTTGTATTTTTTTTTTTATATACAACATGGTAACTTGAGGAACCTCAATTCACTTGGCATGTGGTGGCATTTTCATATCACAGTCTGAAATAAGAGAAACAAGGATTAAGATTTTGTCAGATATTACATGCAAGTTACACACACCTTATAAAAAATTACAATTGTTAACATTAAAACAATTAAGATTTTTTTAAAATAGTTATTAATTATTTTTAATAAACGTTCCATTAGCAGTGTAATATATTAAATTAAATGAATTACATTAAATTAGTTTTAAATTAAATGAAGGGATACAACTGTACTGTATATTTGATCATAGACTATGTATATTACCATAAATTTATCATTTAGATAAGTGTTAAGTGTTATATGTATGCTGAAAATTCATTAAAAAAAATTGAAATTTTAGATTCATTTAGTATATTTTAATCTCAACCAAATTATTATAAAAAACTCAAATCGATATGAGAATTGTTTCTGATTGCTTTCAGAACAAATCTAAAACTTCAAAAGGTGAAAGAAAATTGCAGTGAAAATAAGCTTTTAGCAAGGGACAACTCACTTGTATTTGGCTAAAACTCTGGTCGAGCTGTAGTTTGAAAGACTTGTTGGTAGGGATCATACACAGTCTTGGGCGCGGTGCTGCTGCGAGCGGGGAACCGTGGAAGCTGAACGTTAGCTCGGAGAATCACCACACCTGTGGAGAAAGTAAAACATCAGGTCGAGCCTGACTAATATCATTCTCTTGTCTTACCTGACGGGTTCACCTTGACCTTGATCTTGGTCTCAGGTGACAGAATTCCGTAGTTCACCTCTTCATAGAGATCCTAAACAAACAACAATTTACTTTAATGGATTAACTCTTAGCATCAAAGATGTATCAGTACAGTATTTTATCATACAGTCATCGCCTCAGAAAATTTCCCTTTGCAGCCTTGTTAATCACCATGCCCTGTGTTAATCTTACTATGTATGGTGATTAACAAGGCTGTAAGTAGGAAATTTTCCAAGGAGATGAGTGTACATGATTTGAACTTTCAAAATTTATTAAGTTAGAAAAAAATTATTCAATAATTATTTATTAATGGATTTAATTTTGAAATAAAATATTATAATTTTAAGTAAGTTTTGAGGAGAATTCAAATGAGATTGTAACAACGTTTGTTGTTACAAACCACAACCTCACACAACCTCAATATCGACACTAACCTCAACACTGTAGCCTCCCTTGTAAGCAAGGCCAAGTTCTTGGAGAGTCACAGCCACATCGGAGGGTGTGCCGTCTGTGCGCCGGTTCACAAATGCCACGGCATACGAGAAGTAAGTTTGGTACACTGGGGAGATGGGTCGTGACCAGATCTCAATCCCGCTTTTCTGCAAAATTAATTTATAAAATGTATAAAAATACAGTCATCAACAAAAATAACTATAATCTATAATTTTGCCGGTTATACCTTGTAGATACGACGACCCTGAATTCCAAGAGGGTCCTGGTCAACTGCAATGATTCCACGGTTCTGTAGAATGGCCTTGTATTCTGGCCGGATGGTACGCAGATCAACGGACATTAGCAGCGGGGCTGCGAGGATTGCCCATATAGCCATCTGAGTTTTGCTCTGCTCGTAGCTTAGACCAAAATTGCCAATGATCAACTACAAATAGAGGAGACAACGTCAGAAAGTTCATTATTAATATTACAATTTTCCTGTAATAGAATCCAACGTTCAGCTTTGTTGTGCATAATTCTACAATGGACAACCTGCATGATAATTTTTTATTGCAAAAATGAATTGAGGGTACCAAATTATGAATTTTTTCAAATTTTTTGGAGACTCTCAGTCACCGAACTATTTTAAAAAATTATTCAAAGTTCTGCAAGTTCTGTTGGCTCCCCTGGATCCTCAATAAAAAAGATAGGACCTTGATTGATGCCTCCAGGGAGTGTGAATGCAGTTTCAATAATTTTTTAAAAATACTGTAGTTTTAAACAAAAATAGTTCTTGCACATAAAAAAATCAAAGTGTATAATAATTTGGCACCACCCTTCATTAATTTCTGCAATAAAAAAATTTCATGCAGGCTATCCATTATAAATCATCGGCTCGGAATGCAAATCACTTAACTACAAAAAAATTTGATACAACTCTAAACCTTAACTCACTAAATTATAACGGTCAAAGTTCCGTTTTTTTTTTTTGTAGTTATGTGATTTGCATTCTGAGGCAATTGATATATTTTTTAATTTTATAGTATTTAAAATTAATCAAGTTATTATTATTATTTAAAACTGAAATTTAAATTATGCAATTGTGTATTGTCCCCACCATATCTGGGTCATTCCAGTGTCCCGGACCAGCGTTGGGAATGATGTTGTCTTGGTTGTCACCGTAGTAATCAATGATACTCTCCACGCTGGCCCAAGAGTCCTGGATGTCATCAAAGTTTCGCCACAGGTTGCAGTGCTCTATGATCGAGCTGAAGTTAGGCTGCACAGAAACAAGGAATGGTTAAATTCATTTTTTTTTTATTCATCAATTTCCAAACATACAAACACAAACATTATGAAATGTAGCACTTTGAATATGAAGGGTTAGACACGTAAAAAAAATATATATAAATTTAATACATTAAAAAATATTACTATTACACTAGAACTTAAATTGCAAATAAGCGTTTACACTGTACAAACAACAATCAATTAGTAGTATTCTCACTGATTTTTTGAAAACTTTGTAATTTGACAATTCTCTTATACAAATAAGAGGTAGATTACTATACAGTCTAATACACATTGAAAAAAGACCTATTACAAAGTCCTAGCCTACAAATTGAAGAAGTTATTAGAAATAATTTAAGGAGGTGAGAGGACATTTTTCCAGGTGGCCTTGTAAAAATACTAATATTATGACCATTACTCAACAATGAACAACATACATGAAATTTTTTATTGCAGAAATGAATAGAGGGTACCAAATTATGCTACTCTGAATTTTTTCAGATTTTTTTGAGACCCAGAACTATTTTTAAATAATTATTGAAAGTGCGGCCACGCTCCCAATTATTGAAAGTCCTGTGATTTCAGTTGGCACCCCTGCAGCCTTAATAAAAAGGATATAGAATGGACGCCTATTAACGCAATTATTTAAAAATAGTTCCGGGTCTCAAAAAAATCTAAAAAAATTCAGAGTAGCATAATTTGGTACCTTCTATTCATTTCTGCAATAATTTTTTTTCATGTATGTTGTCCATAATAAATATATATAATATTACAAGGTTAACTTAATATTCAGTAGAATGTCATAAAATTAGGCAATACCATCATGCTGCTATAATTGATAAATTACAAGGTCTACTATGTTCTTAAGTGAAGGGACAGTAGCTAAAAAATTAGCCTATATTATCTTAACAATGTAAAATTTAGTAACAATACAATAATACTAAAATAAAGGAAGTGTAGAATTTTTTCCCACGCAAACAGGAAATCAAGTTTTTTAACTTATGGCCTCATTTATATTGCAAATATAATTGTACTGCAATTTTCACATTACTATATATTGAATTAATGGCAGTATGTGATTTTTATGTATAGTAATTATAGGGTGTCATAACTTTACCTGCATTCCAGCATATATTTGATACACAGGCCAGCTGCACGAATAAACCATTTGACGTCCAGTTCTGTTCAGGTAATATCCAAATTCAGGGTATCCTAAAATAAAAATAAAAGCATAAAAATATATTACAAGATGGACCAGTGGCATTTTTTTAATGCAAGTAATCAATGTTTATTTCAAATAGGATATTATTTTATTTTACTTTTTTTTTTTTCATCAACAGTTTATTTATTTTAGCTGTACATGTAAAACTGTATTTATACTTCGTCATTATTTATTTGTCACGAATATTAATTTTTGATAAGCCCATTTACAAAAGAATTGAAAGTTTAAAAGTAAAGTAAGGAAGTGGGGATTTTTTGTTTCTTTAAATTTCTTTTTAAAATGTTTCTCAACGTCAGGTGCGGATCCATGGGAGTGCTGGGGGAACCTCCTTCCCTCCTGAAATTTTTTATTTAACATGGGCAATATAGGCATTTCCCCCACTCCAATTTTTTTTATTTAACGGCCCCTCCTCCCGAAAATTTGGTTCTTGATCCGTGCCTGGTCAACGTGACCTGTACCTTTGTCCATGTCACGTGGATGCGAGTAGCAGCCATCCAGCTTCACAAAGTCTACATTCCACGAGGCAAAGGTTTCTGCATCAAGCTCAAGGGAGCCAAGGATTCCAGGGTATCCAGCACATGTGTAGTTACCGTAGTCCTCGTATATCCCGAACTTGAGCCCTCGGCCATGCACCTGCGGCAGTCATTACAATCAACATCACCCTTCAAACATTTGTGACCTTGCATGTCTACTTATCAATTTAATTATTGGTCGCAGTAAGGTTGTGATACATATGTTATCTAATTTTTTTACCCCTCTGTATGCAAGGTGAACATTTGAAAGAGATTATTAACATGCGATGTTACCACAGTACAAAATTTATAAGAATTTAAGTATTAAAAGCATAGTAAATCAGAAGCATAATTATTTTTTTAACTAGTTAAATGCATTTTATTATGTTAAAGTTATGTTCAGTAAATATAAATAAAAAAAATTTGCAGCGGGTTCTTCATCTTTGGGGGTGTGGGGGATGGGAAGGTGGGGTGTAGGGACTCAGAAGTGAGCGGAGGAAAGGTGGGCACCCCAATGCTCATGTATTTTAGTGTTATTAATTTGGAAGTGTGGAGGGTGGGGGTAGGGGGACATAGGGGGGGGGGGAGGTAGAGGTTATATGTTGCTGGGTAATTATATAGAAAGAATTTTTTAAAGTTGAGAAAAAAATATAAAATAGCCCATTAAAATTTAATTAATTTTATTAATACAAAAATATTGATTCTTCCTTAATAAAAATTAATATAAATAAATAAATAAATAAATAAATAAATAAATAAATAAATAAATAAATAAATACAGCCCCCCCCCTTCTCCATATAAATTCAAAACACACAATCATAAGTGAAACAAAAGGTAAAATTATAGATTTCTGCAAAACTAGCCTAATGAAACTGAAACTGTGTGTAGCTTATAACACATGTGGTTAATAAATCTGGCAACAGCTTATAGCAGATATGAAGAAAAACTGTATGGATTTCTCAACATCCTCACTCACTCTTACTTCCTATTGAGTCACTGCATAGATTATAATTTCACAAATTTATAAATTTTAAAGGTGTCCCAATTTCTTTCTAAATAATAGAAAGGAATGGAGGTAAAGATCAATGTGTCAGAAGCTACATGATTTTGAGATGAGACCAATTTGAAAAAAAGAATAAGATAATTTAAAATGTACAGTGCCTTCAAAAAATATTTCCCACAGTAAAAAAATAAAATTTATAAAGTATAAAACTTAACGAAAATTATATATTTTGTTTTATGAAACTTACATAATCAGAAAGGTCCCTCATACCACGAGGAAAACGTTCATAGTCTGGCTGTAATGCTCCGTTGGCGTTTCTTTCTTTGTCAAGCCAACAGTCATCAACGTTGACATATTCATAACCAACTGCAGCATAACCTTCTGATACCACAAGATCAGCCATTGTGCGAAACAAGCGATCACTGGAAAAACCATAAGTTTAATGATCCATCCAAATGTAGCAGTAATAAATTTTTACAGTAAATTATAAACTAGTACTAACATTTTATGTCCATAAAATTTATAAAGTATTATTAATGCTTATAAGTGTAACCTATAATATGCAAGCAAGAGAATCGGGAAAAGAAAAGGCAAAATTAAGTTTGGAGCATGCACTTTATATTGATTTCACCTATATGGCAACATGGTTCTGCAGTGGACTTTGTACAAAAATCGTCCAAACTTGCAACTGCAATGGGACAATGTTTACGTTATATTATCATCTTCTATCATGCAGCCGCAAGATGGGCATTTAGAAATAGTTAGCATTATTTTCCATATAATAACCTGTGGATAAAAGAATTTTGTGCCACCATTGGAACAATATTGAACTTGACATTTATTTATATGAATGAAGATTAAATTATAATAAATTTAAATTAAATTGTTCTTTATTATAGCTTGTGCTATAATAATACACATTATTAAAAAAACAATTTACATATTTTACAATTTTGACATGAATTAAAATAACCTTGACATATAGTTTTATATTAGATATATATATAGTTACATATTATTATGCCTACAGTATGATTACGTAAAAATTACATTACAGCTATAGACAATAAAACAGACCTAGCTCTTACATATCGAAAGAAAATTATAATTAATTACTCAAAACTCAGTAAATAAGAGTGAAATTAAAAGAGTAGAAAATTTTTAAAACACCACATAGAATGATATTGATGAGTATAATAATTATCTTAGCTAGGTGTATGACGTTCATGCGAGCTGTTAATAAATAATTTTAATTTACCTGATACAGTTGTCAGGATCATTTTTGCAATCAGTATTGCAACGAAATCGTTCCCAAGCCAACCATCCCATAGGAGGTGTTCGCACTAATCCATTTTCCAAGCAATTGCTCATTGTTATCATTACAAGCAGAATGAGTAAACAATTAAAATACCAAGTGTTCGTTGGCCTTGCCATTTTCAGCGAATTTGAAAACATTTACGGATGAGCTAAGCTAAAAAAAACACATAAAAAAAAACACATTATCATTGTAATATTACAGATGCTTCTATTCTGTCACTTTCACTTGCCAAAAAAAAAAATAAGGAAGTAATATTTTAAAACACTTTCACTGACACAGCCACAAAGCTTACCTTTTTGAATCGGTGTGGGTAAAGAGAATCTTCTGTCCTCTTATGGCACTTGACAAGTTGTTTTAATAGAGACAAACAATATTTGCACCCTGATCTGACTTACTCTTGTTAAGTATTGATAGAGCTGAACTCGAGCAAAAGAGAAGCATGTATCTTGGGCGGTAAGACTGTTTCAATGACATCACTTTCACCCGCCCTACTTTTGCCTTGATCTGGCTACAGTATCTTATACAGCAAACTTGTTTAGAGGAAGTGTTTAGACTTTCTCATTAATATAGCTCTCACGCATATCAAACTCTTATATTGCTTTCCTTGACTGGACTTGATAAAATATATAAAAAAAGTCCTTCAGAATTTATAAAAAAAAAGGTGAAAAAAAAAAGTTATACAAAAGATAACACTTACCTGACTTGCTGCTACTATCTTTTATGTCGACCTTTACAGTTCTCACAATTTTTATAAAAATGCAGTTGGTCAAAATTTTCATTATTATATTACTTTCCGTAGCAAAAATTAGAAAGGCCCTTTTTGAATATAGGCCATGGCCTGTCACGGTAAAATAAGCAACAGGTCAGCTTACAACAACAGCATAATAATATCAGTGCTCTACACGCCTTCACTTTAATGTTTAACAAATCGTGTATTCATAGTATTTAAGAAAATATATGCATAATTAATAAATACCATAAACGAACACCTATTATAAGAGACAGTTATTTGAAAAATACATCATATTCCGCGTTATCACTCTTGGAGTAGCAGCGTGAGCCGAGAGTATCATCGCAGTCTATTATATTGCTAAATATGCACTTATAATGCAAACTGTATATATTAGCTATTTTTGCAGCTTTTCCTGTGGGATAATATTACAAATTTACCCATGTAAAAAGTTTGAATGTAGAACATAACACACCTTATTCGGCTTATTCCAGTCTAATCAGTTTATGTTTATTTTGTTTACAATCAATCAGCTGGAACCACTTCGTGCAAAACTGCTGCATATCAGCATATCTGGGTTGCAGACGTTGCAGGCTGCAGCTGCGTTGCTGGTTGCATAGATTGCAGGGAATTTTCAACGCCATCTCTTTTTAACGATTTGAACTTTCATCCCATCCATAAACTTTTAAATTGGTAATATTTTTCAGGGAACTGGGGTGCTACAGATTAACTCTACTGCTTTATCAAAATTAAAAGCATTTTAATTTAATTAAAAATATTACGATCACAAGAAGGAAACAGATTGAAGATGAAAAAGAGTCGAAAAGACCCGCCACAGATAGCGATCAGCTGTATGCAATCTGATTGGATTGGACGTTGGACAGCTGAGACCTACGATTGGACGATCAAATGTCGTCTGCTTTTGCAGCGATGGCTGCCGTGATCACAGGCCGATTTGGACAAATTTCGCACAAATTCTTCCCAGCACTATTAGCACAAAAAAGCAGATTCACAATCAAGCTCTACAATGGCTTCCACCACTCCCCTGCATTATATCGTGAGTGAATAGAAATTGTGTTCTTGCATAATCCACCAATAACAATCTTTGTAAAGTAGGTTTGCATACAGCAAAACTATTTCACCAGCCCATGCATGCAGTTGATGCGTGTCTCTTTAAATGTATGCATATCTCATTTAATTGACTTCATATGAGGCATTGAATCTCTAAAATGGACATAATGACATTATGTTTTTAGGAAAGATAAGAAATTTACTTTAAATTAAAAAATGGATGTGTTTCTTTCAGTCATGCAAGCTAGGAACGACACTCTGATTTGATCATATATCGCTGTATTGTGTATACAACAATACATGAATGACACTTTGTTTTATTTTTACAGTGGCTGGAACAGAGATCAAAATGCCATCCTTATCACCTACCATGTCAGAAGGAACTATTGTCCAATGGCTGAAGAAGGAGGGTGACCCAATTGCTCCTGGTGACGTTTTGTGTGATATTCAGACAGACAAGGCAGTAATTTCTCTTGAGACAGAAGAAGAAGGCATTCTAGCTAAAATATTGGTAAGCTAGCTTTAACTTGATTCTTGTCGTTCTTAGTGTATATGAAAAGAAATCTCATTTGAGAGACTTGTTATTAGAATGAAAAGATTTTTTCAGGAAGAGGAAGTACGCCAAGAGAGCTGCTCTGTGCCTCACCAAGCTCGTCGAAGGTGGAGGATTTTCCCCACTCCTTATGTCAACATTCCTGTGGAGTGTGTTCCTGATGTTGAACAGCCAGGGTGGCTAGATGCAGACGACCGGAGCTTTGACCCTTGTGACCTTGACATACTACAAATAGACATTTCAGATTGTGTTTCTAACCATCAGCAATCATGTATAGTGCCAACAAGACAAACAACGTCTATTATAAAATGATACAATATTTAGATTAAAAAAAAAGTTACTGCAGCTAGTATGACTCAATCAATTTTTTGTAAATTTAATTTAATAGAGATTTGTCGAATGAGTCAGTATTTTATTAATTAAATTAATAAATTAATACATTCTAGCTGTAGTTTTAATATATTGGTGTGTTGTTTAGTCGTTTTAAGAGTTGGATTTCTTAAAAAATAAAACTTATTATTATTAAAATTACAAACTGTGCTAATTATTTTTATCGTCTCTAAAATTTCTTTTTATAAAACACTGACATGTAAGACAGTTTGTAACTAACAGTGCAATGTTGGAGGACCAGAATTAGTACATTGACTGAAAAGAAAACAATATAACTTTTCTCTCTGCTTGTTTTATTTCAGCAAAAAAATACTTGTGGAGGATCGAAAGATCAGTACACTCAGACTTTACATAATATATTATGTTATGAAAAATTCACAGCACCAAATAATAATTGAAGCATTTTTTTAATTGCACGTTATATTAAACTCATATCCTTTCTTTGACATTGTGGTCTACTAAATTTCCTACTGGACACATTATTTGATTTAAAGATTTTATTTACATATGATAAAATGTGAGACTGACAACTAATTTTTCTGAGCACAGGCAATCAGTAGTTAGGAGCTGACCGGTAGTTAGGAGCTGACCGCTGCAGACAACTTTTGCCTGATGTTGCTCTCTCTCGAAGGTGGGGAATGACGTCAAAGACGTGAAGGTCGGGACCCTGATTGCGCTGATCGTGGCCGAGGGAGAAGACTGGCGAGAGGTAGAGGTCCCTGCATCCTCCTCCTCAACAGCTGAGACACCCTCGCAGCAGTCCACTACTGCCAGTCCTGCTGCAGCCAAGGCACCCGTCACAGCTGGGCACTCTGGGTGCGTGAATATTGCATGAATTTTAATTTGATTTGTATTTAATCCAATTTATATGTTAAACAAAGATGGATTTAATTTATGCAAGCATGAATTTCAAGAGATAGGAATACATACTTTCGTTAAGTTTCATTATAATAAATTGTCCTTCGTCCGTAATAATGAGCTGTCTGCTTACCACAATTTTGTTGCAATAATAAGCTATCTGCCATTTCAGATGAGTGCAACTATAAGCTGTTAATCAGTATAAAATAAATTGCATTCACCTGAAATAGCAGATAGCTCTTTATTGCAACAAAATCGTGGTAAGCAGATAGCTCATTATTCCGGACGAGAGACGAAATATTCACAATAATACAGGAAGTAATGTTTAATATAATATGTGTTTTTATTTTACTGTTGGTATCACTAGTTTATTGACAGCTATATTTAATGCAGAAAGAATTTAAAGCCCAGCTTACTTGAACATGTTATGACACCAATGTTTGTGCAGGGTGGTGGGTCCTGCAGTACATCGTCTGCTTGAGCAGTTTGGTCTGCAAGCCAAAGAGATTCCAGCCTCGGGGCCCAAGGGCAACCTTCTCAAGGGAGACATCCTGAGCCTGGTAGCCCAGCGAGGACTGATACCCAAGCCACCAAAGTCAGGTATAACCTGTAGAAAAGAGTAACCTGAGCTGCTCACTTTCTTACTAGGAAACATGCTAAGGGTGTAGTCCGTATTAGGTTCCGAACGTTCAGAACATATGAGTGATTACAGACCGACTCTGAACAAAAACATTGGCTTCAGAACATCAGATAACGGAACACTTTCAGAACGTTCTTTTTCGCGGTAATACGCATCAGTTTAAAAAAAATACGAAAAGGAGAGAACTGTTCACTGGCTTCAGAAATTTTAACATAAAACTCACGTAACAGTTATTGATCACCAATTAAGCAAAGATTTACCTCAAATCAAACAGTTATCACGTAGGTTGCACAGGTTTGTTACGTACTTTTCAAATTTCCCCCAAAAAATTGTGATCGGCTGACTCTAGTTCCGATGGTTCGGAGGAAAAGTTCGCAACACTCGGAACCTCTTTTTTGAAGTCAGCTGACTCAATTCGGGTAACCTCGGAAATGGTTCTGAACATTCAGAACATAATTACGGAACGCCAAATCGAAGGTTCCGAACGTTCAGAACATAATACGGACTACACCCTAAGTCTTATACCACAACTGCTAAAAGGTTCTCCTATGATCCTTGAAAATATTTTTAAAAATAATTAGGATAATAAGCTAGGTTATGCTTATTTTTATTGAAAGTTAATGCAATCTTTCATCTTTCTCATACCTAAAATTCTAATCTTTACAATATGTTGTTGCAGTTGCTCCCCCCGCCTCCAGCAAGGCTCCAGCAGCTGGCCCCGCCCCCACTGCCCCGACCTCCGCCAAGTCCTTGCCGGTGAGGAGAGGTGGCAGCAAGTTCGTTGACATCGAGCTCACTAGCATGAGGAAGACCATCGCCAAGCGACTCACTCAGTCCAAGGTGATTCTTAATTTCATCACTGTATAATTCAAGTTAAAAGTAAGCAAAAATTAGTCATGAGAACAATTTTGTAGAATATTGTTTATTATTTTTATTGATAATGGAGGGTTTAATAATTTTGTATTACCTCTGTAATTTAGAATTGTATTAAATTTATATTACTATTGTACCAATATTCCATGCACTTTACAGTGTATGTATTAATATGCAACTACAGTGCAGTATCTCCATAAACCAAAAATTGAATAGGCTACATTTTATATTATATACATTATGATATACACTCGGGTGTACAGTACATTGATAAATTAAAAAAAAAAAAAAAAAAAAAGTACCATCTTTTGAATTTTGTGCTTTATTAAAAATTTATTATGAACAGAAATAATGTACTGTACATTAAAATATTGTAATTAATAGTTTGTTGCCTTGGAAATAAGGTATCTAACTCTAGATTATCACATACAATATGGAAAACTTTACAGATTTTTGAGATTGTACAGCATATTGTTCTGTTTCTTTAAGAATTCAAAACTCACAGCTTGCTTAAATTATTTCAGACCACCATCCCTCACTCGTACGGCAATGTTGAATGTGAAATCTCGGAGGTGCTACGCCTGAGGAAGGCTCTCAAAGCAGACGGCATTGCAGTGTCCGTCAATGACTTCGTGATCAAGGCAGTGGCCGTAGCCTTGCAGCAGTGTCCAGCAGTGAACTGCATCTGGTCTGGAGATCAGGTGAGCGTTTATAAATATTGAGAAAAAGATTTGTTTGCCAAAGTATAACAATTGTGAAAGTTGATTTTAAAGTTACGATTTCTTACAAATAATTATAAAATAATTTGCAAATGATATGTCTGGAATATTTTTTGCCAAGCGTTTTAAAATTATTCTCCTCACATTTTTCTAATGTTACATAGCAGTTAAGCCGGTATTACACGATACAAATTTTCTGATTATTGTATACAATTTTTCCTTACAAGAAAGTTTAATCTCCATTTGTTTGTATTGAGAGGAAATTTTCTTGCAAGGAAAAATTGTATACAATTAGCAGAAAAATTGTATCGTGTAATATAGGCTTTACAGTATCATATTGATTATCAGATTCTCAGTGTAAGGTTGAGCTACAGGTTTTTTACTAATGTTTCTGTTGTTTTTGTTAAATTGCTAAATTTGCTTCTATGTTTGTGGCTTAGGCTGTTGCTGTCCCTGAGGTTGACATCTCAATTGCGGTGGCGACTGAGGCTGGTCTCATCACTCCCATCGTACGGGGTGCTGGGGGCAAGGGTGTGCAGGAGATCTCCGCCACAGTTCGCGACCTTGCCACGAGAGCCAAGCAGGGCAAGCTGCAACTGAATGAGTTCCAGGGAGGGTCATTCACGTGAGTTCTTTCATTTTTATTTCAACACTTTGATCTAATCAATTTAATTCAAAATGCAGTGTTCGTTGGCAATTTTTATTTATTACAAACATTTAATTAGTAAATTGGAAAATAGAAAAACAATGTTCCTTAATAAGGCAGCCAATTGTCAACAGTTATTAGTCTGTATTATAATTATTGGTACTCGTTTGCATGGGATCAGAATGTATTATTATACAGTATACCAAATTTATCATAAATTAAGTCTTGGTCACAATGTGGAAATGATGAGTAAATATTTTACTTTACTTAGCTACTTTAGCTTTACACATGTCACGTATCCGAGACCAAAATTTATGCTGTTTGAGAAGTACTGTACTGGAGTAGTTATGTCTCCCACAATGTTATAATTTTATGATACACAGTAAATTAAAAATATTATTTATATAGATCCTCATGGCATATAGTGCACTGTGACTTTATGTTCCATTGTGATTGCAGGATCTCCAACCTTGGCATGTTTGGTATCGGCCACTTCAGTGCAATCATCAACCCTCCTCAGTGTGGTATCTTAGCCGTGGGCACAGGAAGGCCAGTCATTGGTGAGTTCTACAATCATTGAATAAAAAAAATGTGTCTCCCTTAATTTATGTGACATAACATGCAATGAATGAAAACATCAGTCAAATTAAGCTGCATTGTATATGGAGTTAAAAAATGGCATTATAAAAATTATAACTCTACTCACTTTACCATTGTAAATGATCATTATAGACACTTGAAAATCTTAATTTCAGATAGAATTTCCATCCATTATTTATTTGATTTTTTTGCGAAAATGTTTATAAAATTGACATTCACTTGTAAATGTAAAAAATAAAAACTATAATAATCTCCAATATTGTTTAGTTTGATATCAAATAACACCAATGAGAAAATTAAATCATTTATCCTGTTTTCTCACATTTCTCAAAGTCCTGTGTCCGTTTGCAGGGGAGGGTGGACAGTCGAGGACCCTCATGACGGTGACTCTGAGCTACGACCGCCGCGCCATCGACGAGGAGCAGGCTGCAGAGTTCCTGGCGGTGCTCCGAGACGTCCTTGCCAGTCCCACTCGCATGATCCTCGGCAGTGTCTCTGGCTCAGCTCGCGCTCGTGTGGGAATTTGAGTCCTGCATCTCTCCTAACCATTGGTAGACCCCATCCCCCCTTTCACCGCAGCACATCCACAACAGAATAGTAAACCAACGTGATCAACAAAATTCTGTCTATTTGGCACAGAAATATTGTAAATATTAATTATTTAATATGCATTTTTAAGTGATTCCAAAAACAGTATAATTTTATCCTTGTCTAATTTATAGTCACTGTTTAGGATCATCTTACTTTTACATCGAAACCGATATGTTAAAAATTTGTATATTGAAATTTAAATGATTTTATTACTATTAGAGGATGTATATAATTATTGCTATGCTTTAATTCCCCCACTCTGTTTATTATAAATGTTAAGACCCTAGACTAGACTAATAGGAAATGGCTTGCCTTCTGTCATGTGCAATGGTAAATTGCTGCCAATGTTATGATATATACCTTGAGCGGTTTTAAACCAGTCTGGAGTCTCAGGAAAATGGTGTTGCTTGCCCTTTTGATTTAATCTTATTTTTAATATCCAAACTGTTATTTATTGGCATTATTTCTCTCATTTTTATATGCAGTATCATCACCTCTAAATGAAGTATCAACCTCAAAAAAGTTTATTGCAGAAATGGATAGTGGGTACAAAGTTATGCTACTCTGATTTTTTTCAGATCTTTTAGAGACCGGGAACTATTTTTAAAAATTTGTTGAAGGTACAGAGAAAGTGACGCCTCTGGACGACTCTCTTAATAAAAAGATAGGACTAAAAGGGGTGTGGGTTCAAACCTGATCTCGGCAGAACTTTTTAGCACCTAAAAAAAAATTGGAAAAAAATTAGAGTGGCATAACTTTGCACCCTCTATTCATTTTTGCAATAAAATTTTTAATGTTGATATTCTATTTTTGTATAATAATCACAAGAAAATTTGTTTGTTCTCGTAAATGCCTGTCTATCTCATCTCATCAGGTTGAAGTCTGGTTTTATTATTATTTTTTTTTGTGTTTATTAGACTTTAATTCTGAGGATGTAATATTGTATATAATCATCTAGAAAACATGACAACTGGTCCCTTATGTGATTAATTTTGTTAAGATGTATAAAGTCTTTCAATAAATTTTTATTTGTTGGGAAATAACCTTTTTTTTTTTAAATATATAACGTTATATTTAATTATCGTCGCCTCAGAATGCAAATCACGTAACTACAAAAAAATTTGATGCAACTTAAAACCTTATCTCACTAGAACATAAGGGTCAAATTTCCATCAATTTTTTTTGTAGTTACGTGATTTGCATTCTGAGGCGACGTTATATATTATTATCTACTTATCTTTTATACTGTATATTTATTTGCATTATTTGATGACAATTTTTAATTTATATAGATATATAAGGAAACAAGAAAGTTTAGAAATGTAGGACAATTCTGTTAGGTTATTATGAAAAAAACTTTATTAGTATACTTATAAAATATGACAAGATATAAGAGGATTAGTTGTAATTTTCATTTACAGTAAAATAAATATTATAAAGTAATATCAGAACCAGGGACCATTAGAAACAAATCTAGTTTGTACTGGTAGAGTTTCTCTTAAGGGTAAGATAACACGAACAATCGATTGTTGGTAGTCCCATTTGATTAACATGTAAACCTTAGCAACCTCATAATGATTCTGAATTTTTTTTGAGAGACAGTTCTTGGCACCAAAAAAATATGGAAAAAATTTCAAAACAATCGGACGATCCAATTTTTTAAAATTAATTTCTTAGTTTCGGTCTCCATGGGAAAGCCCTATACTGAAAATTTAAAAAATTCTTTTAAAAAAATTGGATCGTCCGATTGTTTTGAAATTTTTTTCCATATTTTTTTGGTGCCAAGAACTGTCTCTCAAAAAAAAATCAGAATCATTATGAGGTTGCTCAGGTTTACATGTTAATCAAATGAGACTATCAACAATCGATTGTTCGTGTTATCTTACCCTTAAAGACCAGAAATCTGTAATGCAAATCTCTACCGCACAGCATAAGTATTATCAGTATGCATTATCTTTTACATCTTGTTTTTAAAAGTGCTGCCAAACATATGCATGAGCAACTGCAGATTTCTGGACTATAATGATCACACTATAAGATAGGATTAAGATTAAACATAATTATTCTTTGCATTTAGCCCTTCAATCTTCAATACAATATTAAATTTTATTGATTAATAATATAGTTATATGAAAATACAGAATTTTAATGACTATTTTGCTTGATTAAATATTAAGAAAGAAAAAAAAAAACATTAATAGATCAAGTTTAGTTTAAATGTTTAGGTAAAGAAAAGAATAGTATATATGTATATGGCAGAATTGCACGATGTTTAAAGCCGGAACTAGTTTTTTTGCTTTGTTTCGACTTATTCAAGATTACACAATTCATCCCTATACTTTCCTTTTCTTGACCTATTTTAAATAGGTCACCTATTTTGCTTGATTATATCATGAAACTGTTAAAATGCTTATCTTACTCGCGTACATATTATATATATGTTAATAAATTGGATTAAAAGAAAAATTATGTATAGTCAAATGTACCAACCGGTTAATGTGAAAAAATAAAAATAAATAAATTTAATAGCTAGGGTTACCACTTTACAATAAAAAAGTACAATATAATGCAAAATATAAAGTCTCAGATTTATATGCACATAATCAAAAATGGCTTTTATATAACTCCCCATTTAAAAAAACAAAAAAAAATCTAGACTTGGAATTAGTTAAAATGAAACGGTAAAATAATAAAGTACAATACATGATTTATCTAAATATAAGTAGGCTTAGAAAGAACAAATGGAAAAAATATATATAAGCCCATATTATGACTTCTAATTTATCAAACATATTGAACTTTTTGATGGGGGTGCTAATATTGTATAAAATTTCATTTCTTAAAAAAGTTTCAAGGTATAAACATTTTTTTTTACGACAAGAATGTAGTAATGACTGTCATAGTCTCTAGCTTTTCTAACAAAATACTTAAAAAAAAGGCAAATTAATTGTTATTTCTGGGAATTGTTGAGATCTGAAGCTTCTCGGGTAACAATACTTTGGTCAGTAAAAGGTACGTTGTGGGGGTGCGCGTCCCTCCTGCACAATCCTGAGGGCCTGCAACACAGCAATGGTGTCCAGCTCCTTCAATGACGGTTTCTCATTGTCCAGACAAATCTCAGCCGCTCTGACGCCCACGCGCTCAAGAACCCTGGTTCGATAGTCTACCACAGTGGACACGGGATTTCCAGTCAGGGTGAGGGCCTCGAGGCAAGGCAGGTGAGCAAGGTGGCGCGCTTCGTCCACGTCTGCCACTGCATTGCTAGCGAGCTCCAGTCTTTCCAGCGAGAAGAGACGAGAGAACCCCAACAGAGAAGAAACATGGTTCTCAGAGAGGTCCAAGTGCACAATGTTGCCAAGTCTTTTATGAAGATCTTCAACAGTGTAATAAGCATTCGCAGCAAGAGATAAGTGAGATAAATGTGGTAATTGAGTAAGTCCTTTCATAGTACTTAATTTATTATGATTTAAATTAAGTTTACTAATATTTGGCATAAGTTTTAAAGCATCATCAATTTCTTCTAAATAATTAAAACTAAGATCTAATTCTGTTAATTTATGCCAAATGTAACCATCTCCAGCATTATTAATATCTTTATGTAAAGCATCACACATTGCGACTGTAGCAATGGAACGAAGTTGTGAATGATGAATGGCGAGAGACTCTAGATTGGAACGTACAACTTGAGCATCACGAATGTTGGTTACCACCACGTCTGTCATGAAAAGATGCTGGAGACTCTTGAATGCTATCAGGTCGAATGACAGCTGGTTAGGAACAAGATTACTTGAATTGATGGGAAAGTTACTCCCTTCCACCTCCACTCTCGCAAGCTGACAGCAGAAATCAAGAACGTGACTGAAGTCTAAACGTTTATCTGGATTATCAATTGGAGGACACGGTTGCTTTAAACGCTCACTTATTGCATGTAGCTGTAACAAAAAAGACATAATTCATGGTCAATGCAAATATTTAGGATGAAAAATGTACTGTACATTAGGAATATTCTGTTAGTGAACAAGAATTTAAGTGGAGGTGTTCAGCAGATTTGTAATTGTTGAATTTAATTATATGCGTATAGAACCTTGGGATGAACCTGAACATTATCACCCAGGAGGTTTGTGGATTTTGTCACACCTAGTCTTTATTTATAAGTGGTTAATCTATAATTTCTCTAGAGTAAAAAAAAATGTTTAAAGGCAGTGTACAAGGCATGAAAGGATTAGGTAAAACAAAAAAGGTTTGGTTGGACATGATTGCAGAATGTTTGAAGAGCAGGAGTGTTAAAAGTATGCAGTGTATAGGAGAGAGTGTTAGGGGCAAAAGAGCTTTATGAGTATTTCTGACGCAAAAGGAGTATGCAAGTATCGAGTGCTGGGGAGGGCAATTTGTAGACGGCCGAGGTAATAATGCTGCTGGCTTACACTGTAAAGGGATACGGCGTCATGTTATGTATCAGTATGTATGAAAAAAATTACAGAGAGCTGAGTCAGTAAATCAGACGGGGTAACGTTTGTTCTGTCCCAACACGTAAGGTATAATTATCATGTTCAGGTAATCTATACAGTATTACAGATCTTAGATTACGTGTAGATTCGACTGCGCGTGGCGATCGTCTTTTACTTTATCCCATACAAACAGCTAGACAGTCTCGAAGCTAGGCGCCATTGAGTCTACAGGTAATCTAAGATCTGTTAGACCAAATCAATATTTATTTGAAAGCATGTGTTGTTCCTTTCTTATCCTTTATTTCTTTGTTCTTGTAAAATTAGAAAAAATTCATGTCTAAACGTACTTGTAATGGAGAGAAGGTGTAGGACTTTGCCTGCTGGAGGAGATTGTCACCCTCGTTGAAGAAGTGCAAGGCTAGGCTCTGCAGTAGAAACAAGATGTCATAATGCTGGAAGTGTAGGAAATGAGCCAATTCTTGTGGCATTGCTCTTTGCAGGAAATTGAGTACTGTTTTAAGGTAAGCCTCTAAAGCCATTCTCCGTTTTTCTATAAAGCTTGGATCAAGGTTGCCAATGACTTTTTTAGGAGGAAGAAGATCTTTAGCAACTCCATGGTCTGCAGCCAAGGCATCATGAAGTGTTGCAAAGGCACTGTAGCGATGTTTAACCTAAAAACAAAGAAATGTTACGTACTCCCTGGAGTTCACATGCAACAGCAGTGTGCTGCATGTTTGAACAGTCCTGACAGCTTTGGAACTAACCTGCCAATGAAAACCACCGACACACACATTTACAACATACACAGACACTTTGTTGTCACGTTCCACATATGGAATAGACACTGTCGATTCTTTTCTATCTACCAGAAAGTTTGCCATTTGATTATTTACATACTGCACACAGCAGGTGTCAGGTGTTCGATGATTTCAATGATTTCGTTCAAAATTCGATGACTACTGCGCAGTGAGTTTTGCGCAAAAAGGACACTCGTAGTTAGAATTTTCCTCAATAGGTGTCTATTATTTACGCTTTTGCATTTTCCGATTTCCGATTTTCGTTGAGTCGGTAAAGTCCGGTAAAGTGTCGAGACACTCGAATCAAGACATCAACGCGCGTGATCAAAAATTACGAATTCTGTGTTGAGCATCTCTCCAACACATTGTTTTCAGGCGCGGATCCAAGTATCCAGTGAGGGCCGGGGGAGCTGAACCCCCATTCCCCCCGAAATTTTGCATTAACATATATTAACATTGGCCTCTGCATGGAGCTTAATTTTAATTATGGAGGGCGCATCGCACTCATACGCATTTTATGCAGGCGCGGATCCCGGGGGTGAGATAAAGTAGAGGTGTCCGTCCTGACTGAGCATGCAGGTACGTTTTCCACAGTTCCCTTGGTCTCACCTCAGTGAATGCTCTGGGACGCGCGCGTAATAAATAACAGACCGCGTGGCCTGAACCATCCATTCCCTACCTTATATTATCCCTATAATATAATACCCGGCCAGTACTCCGCCGTGAACTGTAAGCTCTTAGGGGTATTACCCGTTAAAAAAAAAAAAATGACTGCATGCATGAAGCCGAGATAAATGTGTCCATGCAATGACCGGCGCCTGTCAAAATATAATTAAATAATAATAAAAACAAAGTCACATGGATAAATTAGTCTCGTCAAGTACAAAACAATCTTTTAAGCAACCTGAAACAAGTAACAGATTTATTACACATATACTAATATTTTCATTTACTATAATAATATGATATTATTTTATATTGATTATCATGTCCGTATACTATAATTACATATATATACCATGTAATGTGGTAAATGTGGATATTATGTAATATACTGCATCGCAGTTGTACTCGCATGGGAAAAAAATAAAAATGCTTAAGTGTTCAAGGGGGTGAGCGGGGAAAAAATGTATCCCGAGGACCCATATACGAACTGTACACTGCGACCAAAATTACTTCGCCCTCCTCTGAGTCTCTGACAGCGCTACTTTTGAACTGTACAACATTAATATATACAAGCAAAAAAAAAAAAAAAAAAAAAAAAAAAAATAAGCATTTAATTTAAATATAACAGCTGAAATATATAGAGATTTTTTATTCTTTTTATTCTTCTATTTGTAGGAGGATACATATAGAAAAAAAAAAACATATTGTATACATTTAAATATGAATTATAATATATATAACCCCGTTTTTACAACATTTATGTTCTATTGAAATTTTCTTTTTGTTGAATTAACTTATACGTCACTGAACGTAGTATTTAATTTAATTTTAATCGTATCATAAACTGCGTACATTCAGGTGATCGAATATACATATAACATCACGAAAAAATTATTACAGTGAGTTGTTACTCTTTTTATTTATATGTGCCGTTAAAGTGTATAATTGCACAAAAAGTAAATTTTATACAAAATGAAACAAATTATTAATTAAAACATTAATTATTGCATTTAAATAATATGCTTGACGACTTTCTTCATGTCTAAAAAGTGACGTGTAATAAATAATGCACTAAAAAATATATCATAACGAAATATCAAAGAGGACAACAGGACTGGTAAATTTAAAAAAAAGTTAATTGCCTCCTGATATCTATATAGGTTATTACACGGAAAAAACAGTTGACAGTTTTTGAACTGTTGGTACAAATTCTACAGTATTCCTGTTAAATATAAACTAGTTCTGTGTTAAATTCAACAGTTCCAAACACTGTTATGCGAGGACTGTCAAAATCAACAGTCTCTACCCTGTTAAATATCAATGTACGCAGTTGCATGGTAAGATTTAACATTTCAATACATAAAAGTTACAATTTACTCTGTTAAAAATGAAATAACGTTTTACGGTGTAACTTTCAACCGTGTGAAATTGTTGGAAATTAAATGTTAGAATATGTAAAAGGCAGAGTAACAGTTCGGCAATGTGTAAGCATACATTCAACGTTAGAAACTTTGTAACATTTTGAAGTTTCAACGGTTACACTAATTTTAACACATCTACTCTGCAAAAATTAAACTTTTTACCACGTTATAAAATGACCGTTATTTCTGCGCGGCAGACACGTTTTGTCATTTCCTGTTTCAATCTGCAGGCGTCAGTTCAGTTCTTGTTGTGCTCTGTGAAATGTATTCTGGATCATCAATGGTAAGTTTAATTAATATTTTACTTCCTATAATGTTATGCCATTCATTGTTTTAATAATTGTGTTAATATTTTAAGACACGGGCGGCCAGCAATACTGCGTGCCGGGGTATTTTCGAGGCATTTTCACATGGCCGACGATATTTGAACCGTTGAGGAGCGATGAAGGCCATAACGCTACACGTGCAAATTTTTTGGTAAGTTGAAGGTTTACTTGCAATAAATTTGCAATAATACTAATGCAAGACCTGTGCATTTCTAGTTGACGTCCATGTGGGGATTATGCATCAGACAGAACGTCTCGCGAATGCAGTCCAGATATTACAACCGCCCTTGTGCCACCACCACTTCCCCGAACGACCATTCAAACTACCAAGATGGAAAGGAAACACAGAATTGACCCTCAAGATGATGCTCCTTTACGTCAGTTGTTGAGTATAATAGTGTAAAAATGGAGTTCAAATGTGACAAATTTCCATCTTCACCTCATTCACAAAATTTATAACGTTTTTAATGTATAATACAAATAAAGCCATCTAATATTGTACAATATAATGTTTGGATTTTTTAATTAAATATTAACTCTATAAATATATCACTATTTTTTTTTTAATTGAACCCTTATAACCACTTTAAATCTTTATTTAGGATTTGTTTGCTCCCTAATCATTATTTAATTATAATGTTGTCATTGCTTATGAAACTTGTAATCTTTTATTATGGAATGTTTTGATAATATAGAAGATGGTGTATTACATGTTGATGCAATTGATCTATTTAATGCATACAGTTTTTCTTTACAAGAAAACTTTAAGTTCACTTGTACGAAATGGAACTTACGTTTTCTTGTATAAAGAAAAACTGTATGCAATAAATAGATAAATTGCATCATCTATTACCAGCTTCTAGAACATTGTATATTTAACAGAGTAAAGTTGTAGAATATAAGGAAGTAGATACGTTAGTAGAATCAAGGAATAAACTGTAGAAATTAAAAGAGTAGAAATGTTAAAATTAAAAAGATAGAACCTATAAATCTTACATCGCAAACTCTGTCGTTTTTAACATTCATACACTGCTACACCGAATTCTACACATCTAACGCCTAAAATTCAACAGTTCTGAGGTTGTAGAAATCTAAAACAGCAACTCTGTTGAATTTAACAAATTTTTTTATGGGTACAAATACAAACGCGTAAAACAGCTAAATTTAGCAGGAAAACTGTCAAGTGTTTTTTCAGTGTATTCATTAAGAATTATTATTCAAGCATTATACCGTATGCTATATAGTAGGGCCTGAAATAGTATTAGAGATGTCATGGACTGGTTCCAATTTTGCTCATTTCAAATCAAGCGACGATAATCGCATGCTTTTTTAATTGCAGATTTGCATTTTTATTTTATAATATCACGTACGTAATTTAAAATATCATCTCCAACTTTATAAATTAAAAATTTGAATTAAATTTAGCTTTTATAAGCTTATGTATCTTTTTTCAATTAACTTATTTATATTAAATTTCTGTATGCCAACTCCCCATATTCTAAATAAGTAAAATTATAATATTGATGCATATTTTATATATTATAATAAAAACCCTCAACAAATTGAAACACAGGAAAGACCACCCACATATTAGTCACAGTTCGTGCGTTGATGGGGGCTGCTAGACCAAAAAAAAAATATTAATTAACAAGATTTTAATTTTTTCTAAACGCGATTTTAAAGTTCGTCCATACATCACGTTTTATTTTATACGTATATATACTAATCGCGTATTGCGTCTATGTAAGTTTATGATAATTCATTTGAAATTGTATAATATTATTTCAATTGAAAAGAAGGGTCACATTTCATCAAATTTAACAAGAAAATACCTAACCCTTTTGATGAAGACCACCCATGATTTGTTTATAGTCACACAAAATAAGAAAACTCATGAGCACCATGCACGCGCTTTAATTTCCACTTTATAATAAAATCAGTGCATTCCTAATTCTAAGAGATCACATACAGCATCTCTGACAGGATCGTAGCAAATGTCTTTTGATTGCGTCTGCCTGCCGATGGGAAAAGTTCAGGTGACTGAGGTAAGAAAGAGAGAGAGAGGAATCCATGAGAAGAGAGGAGAGGTGGATAATGGGCGTCCCTGGGGGGCCCGGGGGGCAGCGCACTCAGCGGAACAGCCAGGTAGAAAGAGAGACGCCGCTCCAGTGAAGGTTTTTGAGAGAGCCAGCCATCAGGTAACAGGTGGACTAGTATGGCGCGAGGTTGCAGCGCTATCGCTGCTAAGTTATAAGTGAGTGTAATATAAATAGTAACAAAAACATAATAATAATAATAATTATAAATAAAAAATAGTGTCAATAAGTTTGTGATGTGAACATGGCAATTAGAAGATTGCTGCTGCAGCATCCTTTTAGCAGCAGTTGTGTAACAAGTTATATCGCCTTCTCAACCAACAGGATTCGTCATATCTTCAACGGCAGGTGAGAGAAACGACCAGCACAAGATGTTGCTGAGATTTTTAGCACACAGAGATGCTGTGAAGATCTTATAAAATTAGCGTCAGAGCTCTGTTTTATTTTATTGATTCTGTTATAATATTATAGTTTAAATTATTAATTACTCTAAAATAAATCAAATTCAAGCAAAAACATTATTATTACGTGTTAATTATGTCATATAATATAGTATATTATAGATATATAATTGTTCTGCTTATGACACCAAAATAATATATTGTATAAAATTATATAATATTATAGATACATGTTGCTTCACAAACTTTCCAAACGATAGATCGAGTTTTAAAATGTTTAATTGATTTGATTTTTTTTTCTATATATATAGTAAGATAATGAGTTTGGGTGTAAGTTTTTTAAAACGAGAAAGTGGCTTCTATAAAATGCATAATTATTATACTAGCTGTCCAGACTGCAGCTATAATATATCCATGAACAAGAAATTTAAAATAGGAATAATACATTGGATATTTAAACAATATTTCTTAGAAATACATTATGAATAAACCAAACTTCCCACAGTAGGTATTTCGCACGTTTTACATGAGTTAATTATTAATTTAATTAGCACCTGCTAATTTAAGAAGAGCTCATATTATAATACTTAATGCAATAAAAAACACCAATTTATTTATAAAAATACTTACAGAAAATCTACCAATTTGATTTTGAATTATATTAATATACTGTAATTTAAATTTATTAAATCTACCTTGAAATTTTACAATATTAACTCTATCTTTTATTTAATCCAAGGCTAATATATTTTTAGGTTGATATTATTTTCACGGCCATCTGGTATATATTGACTTTTCCAAATGAACGTACATTAAATTAGACGAAATTATCACGATTTGCACCTCTCACGATCACGGTAAGGTGCTAATGACCACACGTATAATAATAACAACAATGTCTGTATGCGGATGACATCTCGTGCGTGCTTATCACGCCCGACACGAATAATTATACCACTGAGCATGCAGCCAGCCGGAGTAATTACTCAACAATTAACTTTCAGTCTCTTCAGCTGCTGTTAAATTTATAATAGAAAATCTCAGAGGAGAAAAAAAATGACATAATTCTTAATTAAAAAAGTTTTATTAGTCATTATTTTTTGATGGCAAACTTTTTCTTTTTATATATCTGCTGTGATTAAATGCTTTATCCTACATAAAGCATTATCCTAGGCATTTGATATAATACAAAACTATACATATTATAATAATTATATTTTACATCTATAGGTTTATACATCTCGTAATTATATATAATAAAAGTATAAGCTTGAAATTTCTCAATGAAAATTAAATATATTTATATATAATTATATTATTAATTTAATATGATATGTGAAAAAAATGTTACTCAACAAAATAGTACATATCACTCAACAAAATGACAATCTTTATCATTCCCTTACCCCCATACCCCATAAAATGCAGTACAGCCCCAATAACATCAATTAGGCAGCTGATAATAAATTTAACGATATTTTGACTTCAACATCCCCTCAATTTTTTTTATTATACGTATCTCAACGTTTAATTTCAACTATCAACTGAAATTTAAGTTTGCCACTCATAAAATGCAGCTTAGTACATAGAAATTGCCACTCATACAGGTGAGCTGCAGGTGCTGTTAAATGGGTTGTTGAGGTGTGCTATTGTGTACGGGGAGGGTGGCTATCGCGGCCTCACTTGCTTGTCTGTTCGTAATGAACATTTAATTAAGTACAAAGTACTTAAGTACAAAATCAACTGTTAAACTATTCCTTACATGCAGTTAACATAATAATAGTAAATATTTTTTATATACGTAACGACCGTAACGTGAAACATGAAGACCTGGAAAAAGTAAAAAAGTAAGAGACATAGCTCATATTTAAGTAGTGACCTTAAGTATTGAGTGTAGTTGCGGCCCTCAATGGACAATGGACATGCAGAAACACCTGGCTGACCATTCGTGTGTGGGAGTTAAAATGTTAAAAACTACCCACATTGCAGCTGCGTTAGCCCACCGTATCAAAGGGTGGGAATTTGGGCTTTCAGGATAGGAAAATAGACTCTAAGTACTAGGATTTTCACACTGTATAACATAGAAAAAAAAAAATGAATTATGTGCTTTTATAAGTTATTTTTATTTGATTTACTGCTAAATTTTTAAAAGCAAGTATTGTACAATGAAATATCTTGAACTTTTTGTGTGACAAGATTTACATTTAAAATACCACAAGGGATAAAAAGCAGTTAAAAATGACAATGATTTTGATTTGTGTTAAGATGACGTGACTCATGAATAATTTTTTTTATTTTCATTAAAAATAAATAATATCAGAGGGTGGGTTGAACAAAAAAACTAGTTTTACATAAGAAATAAATATGAGACGTTAAACTGTATAATATTATGTAAATTATTAAATTATACGTATACCCTCGAGCGAATGAAAAATGACACGATATGAGAGTATGTCAAGTATAATGACTATTTACATGTTGACAACATGACCTAGCTTGGCAGTGATAATAGTTCAATAGTGACATTGCCACCCACGTGAAATTTGCATCTCGTCATATGTTAGTGTCTAAGTTACGAAGTCACTGATAATTGGGTTAGCTCCAAAGTTCCAGTTGATGCACGGATTTAGGCCCTATATAAGTTCCCTGATCAGGGATCGTGAGCGTTGATAATATTTTTTCACATTTTTTTCATCCCTCTAAAATGATGCTGCAAAAACTGTAACGTTATAGACCTACAATTATTTAACACACAAGCATCGCCCGAGCATAGGGAAAAACGTCGTATGACTAAACAGTAAGTTACAGCTAGCGGCTTTTTCCTTGATTTTGAGGGTGTTCTAGAGGGTTATAAAAATGAACAAAATTGACAATATATAATATAACTTAAGGTTTTCCATCCAAATACACAATAAAAAAATTTCATACACGTTGTTTATTCGCGGTTAACTTCTAATTAAGGTGGATTTACATAGCGATTTTCAGCCTGCTACGTGAATAATGCGCACTTGCTGTAACATCTATTGGCGGCCATATTTGGCGATTTAAAAAAGTGCATCATAATTAACGTAATATTTGCCGCCGCATATAAAGAATTTCACAGCTTTAAGGTACATTTCCATGCATGGAGCGATGTCGAGCGAGACTTTTGGCGGGGCGAGAAAAGCGCACTTGCTTCAATCTCGTATGGTGGCCATGTTGGTGATAAAATCGCTTCCCGCAAGGTGAGGAAATCCCGAGCCTCTGATTGGCTGCGGCATGCGATTTTTTCGCTTTCCCCGCTCCATGGAAATGCACCTTTACGTCAATCATTGAGCTCTATACAAGGCTAGAGGGCTAATCAGCTGTTTTAGGCGCGCACGGCGTCTGGGAGGAAAGTGGGTGGTGGTCGGTGCTATCGAATGCCTGGTTGACCAACCTAAGAAAGTTTCCTTATAAAATAAATATTAAAAGTTACACTGCAGTTGGCAATTCTGAGGAGAATACGTTGGAATGTGTGACGAAAGCGCAATCTCCCACCCACTTCCTCCCGCCGGACCGTGCGCACAGTTTAATATTGAGAAGTATAGGGCATTATCCCTCTAGCCTTGTATAGAGCTCAATGACGTCAATATCGCGTCGCATCGCCGTTGTCACTCATGAAAATCCACCGTGCCAGTTGATGTGATCCCAAGTCCCCCTGATCACGGACCGCGAACGCATGTATAAGCCGCTGGCCGAGGCCGCCCCATGACGGCCCGCGGCTCCCGTCAGGTTGTTGAGGTTTGAGTCACCGTCTGAGACGCAGCCAAGGTCACAGCCAACAAAATTATGTGAAAATAACTCTGATGTACCACGTGACTGAGTGGCATTATCAGAACGATATAAGCTTCTCGTTGGTGGTAAATTAATAACAATGAAAAATTATTATTTTTATTGTTTCCGTTAACAGTCGTTAATTTTTGTAAATAATTGTTATAATACAGGATATATTTTGTAATAATTTTAGAAGAAAACTTGGTCTCAACACTCTCAACCAGATATAATTTCAATTAAATATTATGTAAGAAATATAGCTAGGAGAGAATGGATTAATTGTAAAAAGAATTTTGAATTTTGCTATCGTAGGGCCTATTTATATAACCAATAAGCAATAATATGTCGATTGCCCATTTTTTTTATTGTTTCAATCATTAGCATTATGGGGTATGGATCACATCAATAAATTACAAAATATAAATGTGCTGAATTTTGCTTAAAATTTACAAACATCATAGAAAAAACACAGTATTGACATTTCTTCATAATGGAATTTATTTTTTATAAATCATAAAAAAAAATACTGCATGTACGCGTATATCTACAGCGTATATTCATAATTCATTATTTTTTATTGCCTATATATCGATTGCATGTACAACAATATATAATACGCACGCTAATTAATTTTCTTCAATCACATGTTGCAATGTACGTCATCCGTAGAATCCATAGCTGATATAAATTGTATTAAAAGTACATTTTAGCTGCAGCAAACTTGTACAAGGTAGATAAAACGTTGCGGTGTGCTGTCAGATTGGAAGTGTCACTGGCATACAAGCCGTAGTGTCTGCAATGTTGCTCGATCTGTCTCTGACTGAGTGCTCCCCGGGGACTCCTCCCCCGTGATTTGATGCTGTGGTCCAGCCTTGCCGCCAAACTGTAGTCCATCGGAATGATAAACAGGAGTTTAGTATTGTCTTTAATTGGGACGATACAGCGAATTTCTGCTTAAAATTTAATTATATTGTGTTGTGAAAAATATAATATATTATTACAAAATACACAAAAAACGCAAGTTTATTTGCTATGCCATATATATAATTTCAACTCTTTGCAATCTATATTAAGCTGCATAATTATATTATATGCATAAAATATTTATGATTCATTTACCTGATCCGAAAAAATTTAATTATAAGCGAAATTAATTTCTTAGGGGGACTTGCGATGAATTTTTTGGTGCTACAACACTATAGCATATAACTACTATCGGAACCAAAAAAAGTGTGCCTTTCTCCTTAGAACTTTTATGCTATTCAGGGGCACACCTTTTTGGTTCTGATAGTATAGCACAGTCTAATTTGCAGGCAGATAAACTAATAATCACACAAGTACATCGCACTCAAGTACAATATTTTAAGATTAAAGGTAATACTCATTATATAATCTCCAGACCCACATGTAGTACCGATGAATTTAATATTTTTACCTAGCAACCTTATCAGCGCAAGCTAATGTCAGCAGCACACAGAGCTATACTAGAAGATGAGTTGTAATTAATTGACTGGAATTTTTTTTTAACTAGATGTTTTTAGATAATATAAGCATCAAGGTATTTTGTATTTAAGGCATTAAGTTCATATCTAATATAATAAATATAAAATAATAATGCGATATTACCATTGCTTTTATTAATTTAAAAGAATATAATTTAAATTTTAAAGTGATTATAATATAATGTAAAAAGTAAGGAAAGTTAAAAAAAGCAATTTCATAAATGTGTTTTTTTTTTATTTATTTATCTATTATTTTATTTTATTTTTTTAGCGTATAGTTTTTAGTATTATTTTTTTAGCATGTAATGCTGTTTTAACATAAGAATTTTAAAGTAAAATAATACAAATTTCTGTATTATTACTATAATATACATATACCAGTTTATGTCTCATAATTTTCCAGGGTGACATGCAAGTGTGTAATGCTGGTTGCCTTGTTACAGGGGCTGGCGGGCCGGAGCGGCGGAGGACCCCGCGAGCATCCGCGCCTCCACCGAGCTCTGAGTAAGTACCTCGAATCCCACCATTACTGTTGAACAATAGCTTTTACCTCTGCCAACCACAGTAAGAACCTCAAAATAGTAAACTGTTTTTATTAAAGACTTTTGATAAATTATTTAAAGCATAGATAATTTATTTAAAAAAAAATATTTAGAGCAGTAGACTAAGATAAGCCTAAAGTAGAGTGAGACAAAACGTCGTTGTCACGGGCGGCTAATCCTAATGAGGAGGAGGATTAGCCTGGATTAGGTCTTGGTGACACGTCAGCTGCGAGGAAGGCGGTCGTGCAGACGTAAGCCAAGTTGAGTCTGATGATAGAGGCTTCAAGTGAGTGCGCCTCGCGATGCTCATTTGCGTCGCTAAAGTTTATCTTGCACTTGAAAATGAAGCAAAGTGTTTTTTTAACTGTTCTTGGTTATAAATGACGTAAAAATCTCAATCTTGCGTTATAATATCCACTATATTTTTTTGGTTTGGACTGAAGATCCGTAAAAGAATTTTTCTTTTTTTCTTAAAAAATCTCATATTAGTGAAAAAACAAATTAGCTTTTTTTTTTTTTTTTGGGAACACCAAAAAAATTAGCTGACTTGAAACCTCTACCTGGTAACAAATTAGACTGAATTAGTAAGAAAGAAACGTACCCACTGACATCATATTATCACGGATATCACCAGACTCACAATATAACATTTTAAATAAAAACTGAAGGTATTATAAGCATAATTATAGTATCCATTGAACCAGTAATGGTACAGGTTTTACACCAAGAAAAAAAAACTCACTTGGAATGATAATAATTGCCCTTATTTTTTTTAAAAAGTCGATTATCTCGTATATCGATATACACCTCTGGACAGCACGAACTTTACTCCTATCTAACTTGCTAGAGTGCAGCTCCCATAAAAAAATAAATTATGAAGATTTGCAATTTCGGGAGTTGTAAGAAAAGCACCCCAGACTACCCACATCAAAAGAGATTTGGTTCACCACACCTTCATAGACTGCGTGAAAACGAATACAAACAAAGCAGAAGTAAAATTCATGCTGTCCAGAGGTGTACATAATTATAATATAAATTAATTCAATTAAAAATTAAATAAGAATGCCATGTAATAACATTTTGTAATTAACTTTTCACACAATTTTAGAGTACGGAATCTTCGTGAAATATTGATTACAAAAAAACATAGATTTCATTCCTCCCACTTATATTATAGACAATTTTATTTCACTTTAAAAAAAATCTCATTCATGCATATAAATTACAGATTATTCATCGTTGTAAAAAAAAAAAAAAATAAATATCAGATTGCATTTTTATGACAAAATTTATAGAGTATGAGTTATAAAAGGTGTTTTCTTTTACAAAAAATCTTATAGAAAATTTACGATCAATGTAAGGACTTTGCAAAAGAGGCACCTTAAAAAAAAGTTGAAAGTATAAAAGGCGGATGGGATTTGTGGTTTTTATTGCCTTATGGTTTTATAGTTTTGTAGAAATCTGTGAAGCATGCAGAGAAGACGTGAACCTTTTGTCTTCGTTAACCTCTGACTAAATATTCCTTATGTTCGTTTTGCTTGATATATAGGAGGCTTCAAGTCAGCTCATTTTTAGGTGTTCCCACATCTAAACCTATGCAAGAAAAAAAAAAAAGCGAATTCGTTGTTTCACTTAGAATGACTGAGGTGGCGTCCCAATACTATTTTTCGTCTATTTAGGGTCCCTAAATGAGCTTTCCCCTCCCCTCCAAGATGGCCGCTATATAAGAAGGGCGCATATGATGCGCCCTAAATTTGCCGCCATTGTAGGAAAGGGTAGTAGACATAGTAGACGAGAATAGGACTATTGGGACGCCACCTCATGAGACTTGTTATAGAGAAAAATCATTTATGGAAATTCGGTCCAAACTGAATAGGATAATTCAGTATTTATATTTTTTACATAATTAAATTTATAACCTAGAAAAATAAAAAAAATTTCAAATGCAAAATGGACCTTAGTGACACAAATGAGCATCGCGAGACGCACTTATACTTGACTGGACAAACGTGATAATGTTGTTTTCTTATCATCGTTTCTAATATCTAGCCTGGATTTGCTTCATAAACTGTCTCTAACTAAAAAAAGACAGTCCTTGTCACTTCGACTCTTTATTTTTATCAATAAGGGTACTCAATTTCAAACTAATTAAGAGGCTGGAAGGTACTTAATGAGCATGTATAGACACGACATGGAGTTACATGGCATGCTCTGGTGCTCAAGTGATGACGTCATCGGAGTCGACCTCGGCACGTTGTGATGGAGACTTTGATAGTTCAGTCAGATGAAAATGAGCCAACGAAAGTAAAAATTATTCTTGCGTGATTACTGCAGAAGAGAATTTGATATATTTTTTTTCTTATAATTTGCTAATATTGAAAATCAATACAGGCAAATGTCTATATTCTAGAGCCAAGATTTGTATTGTAAAAATTTAATATTCGACATCATTTTCAACAATATTGAAAAATTTTGCAGCTAAGACAATATAATTAATATGTAACATTAAAAAACTGTCCTGTTTATTTTTTTATTTTTAGCCAGGAGCTTGAAATTTTTAAATGGTGCATGTTATTTCATCAACTCCCTAGATATAATTTTTCATATATACAATGAAATAAACAGTTTGTTTTATAATAATACAATAATCATGAAACTCATCATTAAATTAGACAAGTTAATTTGTATAATATTATCATTATTGAATCAGTAATGAGTCAAATTTACATTGATTCTAGAGCGGAACACAGTAATAAGCGATTGTTATTTGGCGAGGCTTTACCATGCACCACTGATTTAAGACAAAGAATTATAATATGCTTTTGTTTAGAGTTATGATTTTATATTATTTAATAATAATTATAAACACATTGAATTTAGGAGAATTTAAATATAAACAAATCTTAATAAAATATAAAAAGTTCCACATTGATTTATTTTATTATTATTAAATATACTAAAGGCTTTTTGGGTTATCCCCTCATGTAAATTCTATATTTTATTGCCCAAAAAAGAGTAGTAAGTTCCATGCTCTGTTTAACTATACAAGAATCTTGTCAAAAACATTTCAAAACTTTGAGAAAATCCCCTTACCGTGTATATTCTGTATTTTTTTAAAAAAAATTCTGAGTGTTTTTATTTATTTATTATATTTTTCTCATGATAGATTCATGCATGAATATATACAAAAACAAGTCAGAGGCAGGAGACACCAAACAGTTCATGAAGAACCTAACACAGTGTTAAATTTGTTAAAAAATATCCAGAAAAGTTTAAAATTAACAACAATGTACACTGAGCAAAATATATTCATAAAAATAGTGCCTGCATGACATGCCTCTCTCTTGCTAATAGGAGTCCTTATAAAAGTGCATTAATTCTTTCTAATAAACTACCTGAAAATTTGAAGGAAAAAAAAAAGAGATATAGTATTAACAGCTTAAAATATCCTTGCATGATTTTCTGAATGAGAAGAACTATTATGCGTATAAACAAAGTTACTAATAGTATATAAAAAGTCTTTAAAAGTCTTTATTATTGGTTTGTAAATAATTGTATTGATTAATATTGTATTTTGACTTGTTCTAAACATACATGTATGTCACAGAACTTGATGAAAATATAAATCTATTCGGCATATTTTATAGACTGGGAGATAATTAAAATATATAGATTACTGGCATAATCACCGCCTATGATTTGACACTATTACGACTTCCAGAGTTTATAATTTAGATGTGGTGTAAAATCTCGCAGACTATGTGTTTCCTCTCCCCACCGGTAATGGATCTGTAATGATCGCCCACCAGTCATTACTGCAATCAGCCACCCCAGCTTGCAGCAGGTATACGTACTCGCAATTGTCGTCCGCGTACGGGGAAAGTGTTTACGTCAGCCTCTTTAAAAATGGTGGTTAATGAGGGGGGGGGGGGGTACACAGAACTGTCATGTTACGTACTTTAATGTTGGATAACATTTGATGATTTTTACGGAATTAAATCAAATTTGTATTTTCCAATTTTTGATTTAATCGAATTAAAGTACATCCAATCCTTTATTATTAGACCCTCCTTCCCAATTATAATATCAACACACACCATAAAACACCAAAACTCAACAGAATAGTACGTTAAAAAAATCATGATATCTAAAATAATATTTATTTTATCAAGTTATAAATTTTTTATAATTAAAATTTTAATGTAATATTTTAATTCTGTATACATAAATTATATACCACATATAAAATATAGCAAGGTGAGATGAAATTGTGAAAAAAAGAAATCTTTTAACATACACATTACGGTTTTTTACTGATATATAATGCAAGTTCTTATATTTAAAGTGTTATGGTACTTGACTACGAAGTCTGCAGTACTGTTAGTACGTTTTACAATACGTACACGTTTTGCTCCAGATGGAAATTCTCCAATTTCACATAAAAAAAAAAATGCAAGTAGCTTTGTCGTAAAAGTATGATGTTTATCGTTAAAAGTGTTTTTAGTAACTTTTGTAGTAAAATATTTTATACTTCGTGTTATATCTAGCTTGAAATTTTTGTTTAAAGAAATTGAAGATCATGCTGCAAAATTCCCCTCCGCTCATGCGGATGACTTTTTTTTTTTTAACATACCGTACGTCATATACATACATTGTCTAGACAAACAAATTAGCGTGCAACAGTCACCCCGCATTGTTGATGTATACATAAACATTGTTGTAGCCTCGAGTCATGAATGGGGGTCTTTCATCAAGAAGAAGTATGATGTATATCAAGGAAGGGGTTGTATAGGTTCGTTTACTCGCTCTTTTCTTGCTATATTAAACTGTAAGTTGCACGCATATCAAAATACAGTACAGTATATTATAATATATATAAAGTATACCATACATATTAATGTTTGAAGTAAGCGTATATATACTTCCTTTGCAGTATAAAAAAGGTTTTCTTAGAAATATTATAAGCATCTTGAATTTGCTTTCTTCATGAATTTTTTAGAAGTTAGATTCAATGTTAGTTCGTATAATTAATTTAACATAAATGCACAAATGTAAATTATGCGTAAATTTACTCGTATTGATCATCTGTACATGCCAGAGAACAAATGGGGGGATTTAATTCTTGATTATAACATGCAATTTCAATTTGCGAACAGAATTAATATAAATAAGTTAATTATTAACACGACAATTTTTGAAGAATTATTATCATCACAAATTTCAGTATGTTTAATTTATTAGTTTAAGTATATACTTTATGATAATTATGTCACATGTAATTGATGTAAATGCCAAATGTCTGGTTTTTCATCTGATGGTCTCACAATAATCATAATATACGTGTATATAATATATAATATAATATATTTTATTCATATTTATTTCCTTAATGAAGGGCAGATTATATCCATTAGGCTAAGTTTCGTGTATTTCATGCTGGTTTCACGTGGGATGATCCTAATATTAAAATACCATCTTGAAATTATAATAATATTCAATGATGATTTCCATATGTTTATTAAATGAATATCTTTTGGAATTATGTTTTTAATATTAAATATCATTAATTTCACTCGTTAGTTATAAAAAATAGGCGTAGTTTAATTTGTGTGGCAGATTTATTGATCATAGCATGCAACTATGCAATATGGACGATATTATAGTTCTTGTGAAAAGTATTTTTAATTAATTTATCTAATCTCAAGCTTGATCAATTTCTGCTCCCCCCCCTCTCTCTCTCTCTCTCTCCCCCCCCTCTCTCTCTCTCTCTCTCTCTCTCTCTCTCTCTCTCTCTCTCTCTCTCTCTCTCTCTCTCTCTCTCTCTCTCTCTCTCTCTCTCTCTCTCTCTCTCTCTCTCTCTCTCTCTCTCTCTCCTCTCTCTGACTAAAAATTCAGAAATTTAAAAGTAAGAATTATATAAATAAGCAGTGCAATTTCTTGACGCTAGCTTACTTCATATATAAACAGGCACGGATCCAGGGGAAAAGGATGGGGGGGCTGGGGGGAGAGCTACAGCCCCCTCCGAAATTTTGGATTCAACATGGGCAATATAGGCATTTCTCACACACTCCAATTTTGTTTTTTTAACATTGACCTTATGGAGACAGCCCCTCCCGAAATTTGGTTCTATGGATCCACACCTGCATATAGAATATATAATAGGATAACATCACAAAAGGCTGAAATAAATAACAATAATAATTATGCTTCCTTCGTTTCATTCTCGTTGTTCACGAATAGTAAAATATAATTAATATGGTATTATAAGTACCTGAAGTAAACCATTTAGTTGTTAATGAGTTTGTTACTTGATACCTTGACTCATTAATTTGACACGCAAGAATCTTAAAACTCTTACTTTTTTTTTCAAGGAAAGTGATTGAAAAGCCAACACGTTTGTTTTCATTTGTAAGATATATTTAGGGCAATCCAAAAAGCTTTAGTCACACTAAAACGTTACATTTTTGTACGGCAAGACAAATCCTCGACACCTGTCTGTGGTTAGTGCTGGAGTTAGCTTTTAGTGGGCCGGAAATAGACGGCGACAAGCCATTCCATCAGCGTCCCAATGAGCTCGATTGTAAATAAATGTAAATTAAATCTAAATGACGCTTTTATCCGGAGTACATTTACGTAAAAAAAGCATGTAAACCAATTTTTACAACTTTAGCTTTTAAAGTAAGAATAATAGACAAAGAAATAAAAGACTTTTCCTTTTATTTAGTTTATATTTTCATACATAATACTTACATCATGTAAAATCATGTAACGGTGTGTATTAAAAGAAACAAAACGACAAAAACCATGCAATTTAATTCATTTATAGCAAAAGATTGAGAATTCAATTCTTTACTGGTCATTTTCAATACATACAGAATACAGACAAAATCATGATGAAAATTGAAATGCATGAAATGTGGTAAGACACGTCCAAACACATATTTTAAAATTAAATGTAACATAGCTAGATACATTATAAAAACAACTTTTCAACAATAATACTTTTACTGCATTTTTGAAATCGACATACTGTTAATATAGTATGAGTTTTATAAGATATCTTAATAAATGCTGTATTTTTTTCAACCAATTTAAGTGTTTCCCTGTTAAATATCCCATTTAAAACCGACCAGCTTTGCACCTAGAAATCGTTTCTCTGTGATGGTGAGGTAATATAAATGGAGGTGCCGAGTCATTATCACGGGTCAGCACTCCTCGATCATTAGTGTCCTCCACGGGTCATCGCGCCGACACCTCAGCATCACTTTTTTTTGCCTTTCACTGTACATTTCCACCGTTGTGTGGTAAAAATGATGAAAAAAGACGGAAATAATGATCCTCTTGGTGGAGCCATGAAAACTTTTCTTACATTTTTTAATAAAGCTCAGCTATAGGGTATAAAAAAAAAGTACAAAAATGACGCATTCGAATATTTTCTTATATAAAAAGACTTACTATGAGTACACGTGAACTCTGAACTTTCCTTAGTAAAAAATAAAAGACCTTATATTGCTGACTCATACAGGATATACAAGTGAAATTTCATTGTAAAAATACAAAACATGGTTCTTGTGACCAAGAGGTAGTGCAAGTGTAATTTTTTCTTTGTTTTTTGTGAACCAAATCCAATCAATATCCCTCTAAAGATAAGATATAACAAAAATACACACCTCGTTTTCACATATCCTGTCAAACTTCTTGCAAAGGCCCGCCCTCAAGAGAATGCATACATTTTAGCGATGGACGCAAACTTGCGTTCTATACACTAAAGTCATTTTAATTTAATTCTGATTTGACGTAACGTGACCCTCCCATTGGAGGACAAAGGAAAAGGTTCGTGACGTCAAACCAAAGAAAAGTGGTGATGACTTTAGCTGGTTTAACTGGTTATTCAATAATTACAATTTGATTGATTTTAATATTAAAAACAAATCGTGTACAGATACAATTAAACATAAATAAATAGATAAATATACATAATATAATATATAGACATAGAAACATAGACACAAAATTATAGAACAAAATATTAAATTAAAACATGCTAAAGAATTGAAAACATATATAGTTTATAAATACAAGTTGAATTAGCAGTATAAAATTTAGAAGTTTTACAAAATAAACAACACATATAAATAAAGAATTAATTAAGTAAAGAAATTAATTAAGTAAAATCTCCCTTGGCATATTCATTAATTGACTTTATTCTAGCTAGAAGGACGTACAGATATTCAAATGATATATAATTATAATAAAAGTCAATAAAATAGAAGCACATGTAATTTTTTAAAACAAACTAAACAAACTATGAACCGGTGACTTTGAGAATCGTGTTGTTTAAAAATGGAAAGAAAAATATACAATTCAGTTTCTTATAATATATTTGGGGTGGATCAAAGTAACAGTTCTGTTAATAAAAAAGTAGTATTTTAATGTAAACATTAGCGGAAATTTAATACTATCATCGTTATCTATAAAGGCCCCCCTACGTTTATTTCTCTGTCGGTATACCGGCACGCGGACACAGTGCTTGTTCACTATTCTAAACTCGTGTCTAAAGGCGCGCCTCTGTGTGATGTATATATCTTGGTGGGGGGGCGTATATACCAACGAAGGGGTTGTGTGGTGGGGGGGTTTAAGTGATTCTATGTATGATAGAAACAGCAGTAGTCTCACAGTTACCCCGTTTTAACGAGAACATGCACTGCTTTTATGCTGGTCACATGTTACTGAAGCGCTGTCTACTTACTTCAGTTGTGTGACAGAGTGTGTGGTGTGCGCGCGCGTCTCTTCAGTCGTATGTGTGGACGGTCTCCTCATCGTCAGTTCTATCATCACCATGCGTTGGAGTACACGTAGAGATCCTACACGCTCCTCCACCTCACCTCAACGTACTATTAATACAGATAAAAATAATGAGTGTTCTGGATGGAATTGTTTAACTTGTGGTACATCAAATAATAATAATAGTAATAGTGATGATATTTCACGTAATAGAAGAAGAATGTATGAACCATTAGGAGATGTTACTCCTAGAGATAAAAGAAGACATGGATATGATGTTATTAGACCAGCAACTCAAAGATTTTCAAGGTATGAAATTATATACTTAATTTAATAGATGTAGTATTATAAAAGGCATTGCACTCTCTTGTGTCTCTTTTATATTGCTGTTGCAATAGAAGCGAGATTCTTGAGGTGAGGCAAGAGTTCATGTTCGTCCACGGCCTTGCATGCTTTACAGGCTTATAAGCTCGATAGCTTCTCTCTGCAGCAGCAAGCGTCATGACGTAAGCTTCTTACAAAAAAAAACACATCATGGACCAAGTAGCATCAGTGAGAGTACTCTAGCTGAATAAACTTGATATGCTTGCTTAACTTTTACACTCAGAATATTATACTTCAGCAATGTGGTTTTAATGATGTTCATTTTTATATATATATACTTGTTACTATATATATTGTATATATAATAAAGATCTAGTATTATACTAACTGATGGTGTTTTTAAAGTCAATTATTTAATTGAAATATATATTATGTTAAACATGTAATAAAAAAAAAGAGAGAGGAAGAGATCAGTGGGGTCATGCGGAGATGACAAAGTTTAATTTTCATAATATGAAGTGAGCTTGATGAGGCGCGGATCAAGGGAGGCGCCGCCCTTCCTTGAAATTTTAAATTTAACATAAGCAATATATGCATTTCCATTTTTTTTTTAACATTGGTCTTATGGAGACGGCTCACCTTCCCAAAATTCGGTTCTGCGCCTGAGTTTGATGAAGCACATCTGACGATATATATAAAAAATGGAGCTAGCCTGCTGCACTCCACCCCAAAAGATTTCCTGCTACTACATGCAGGTACCAAGCTGCAGTTGTTGCTCCCCCACACTCCTCGGTAATATTGTTCCGCCCGCTACGTCGAGGGTGCACACCCGGTCTCCACATGGCGTGACGTCACGGTGAGAACCGGATATGGAGACAGCAAGGGGGGGATTCACAGAGGCAGTAATTATACAGCTAGCAGCTGATCTAATCTGAAGATGCACTTAGAAAATCAAAATTATGAAAACAAAAATAATAAAAATGATTTTGCATGCAGTTTCGTTTGTCCACAAACAAATAATTTCATCCCTGTACTAGAATCAATGCAATCAATACATTGCCAACGTTAGGCACTTAATAACTGATTACCATGGGTACGAAATTAACATTTAGATATCAGGGTTGAACCGTCAATGCTGTGATACATCCAATCTACCGATAACAGTGATACTGATAGTGAGTGATAAGCCGTAAGTACACATTAGGAGTAATAACGCTCTGGAGCAGTAATATATAACGTTCGGGTAAATTATAGGTGTGTTACACTGCATGTATATAAAGTTAGTAATTATTGTATTTTAACAACTGATCAACACAAATATTTAACAATTATTTATACAATTTTTCATTACAGTACAAATTATTGTGATGAAATAAAACGACTCGGCAAGATACTTATTACATTTATTGCTTTTTGTACACTTTGCATGGGACAGTATCAACTTTACCCCTGACTTTTTTTTTTTTTGCTGAAGTCCAAGAGAAAAACAAACCAAATTTAGAAAATTCGGGAGAGTTTATAACGTTATGTTATATAGCTCCATCCATCACAAAAAGGTTCAAGTTCACCATGACGCATCAATTTAGTGGTAATCAATGCTCATGCAGTATAAACGGAGCTTGTAGCAGCTATAATAGGGGTTAAAAAGTTTATTTTGTACGTTTTGGTTGAAATATAATTATACACATTATAGGGGGCATTTTATTATTAACAACGTTTTTTTTTTAAATATGATTTGCAAATTTTTATTTTATTATTACTCGAAAGTACACCACTTTGTATGCCAACATCTTCATCGCTATAAAAATTTCGACCCCTAAAGATCTCTCCATTTAATAATTTAACAAGTTGATATCATAAAATGACGATCAATACGACGAAGCGACGATAAGCATCACGACATCCATGTCAATAACGCTGTCATTGCAAAGCTTTTGAGTAAAGAAACTTTTTAATTAAATATGTCGTTCATTAACGATATCCTTTTTCTTCCCTTTTTTTTTTTAAAAAAAATTAAGCCATAAAAAAAAGTCTTATACACCGGAACATAAAAATTCTTCAATTTTTATTATGCATGATGTTACTAAAGAAAAAAAAAAAAAATCTATAATCTCTTTTTTTATTTATCCTTCCCTCTCCATTCTCTTCACTTCAACTTTTGCTTTTAATACTTGCAAAACTTTTTTTTTTTTTATGGAAATATTTTGCTGCAGGGGGTTCGGTATATAATGCAGACAGGCAGAAATACTCTCAAATTGTGTACTGCTATCGTACAATTGCGTGTACATAGTCGTGGAGTACACTTGTACATAAATATCAACGTACTGCTACGTTGTTACTGCTCCATTGTTCCTTCCCTAGTGATCGCTCCCCTGTATAGTATCCACCAGACCAGTAGAATCATTTTAATTGCCTTAATGATTGACGTCATCCGATTGATTTGAAATTGCGGATGTTAAAAATTATTAATATAAAGACGAGTACTTGAATTTTAAAAATATTATAATTTATGTGTGAACTGAATTTCATATGAAAATTTTACATAATATTTATGAATGGAAACGAGTTTTTATATAATTTTTTTAAGAAAGAAAGATGACACCGTATCTCTATTATAAATGTTGTTATTCATGTAGATAATAAGATGGCCTAGTTTCAACGTTCAAAGATGATATTGAAATGTGAAACTTCATTATTCTATGACAATTGCCGCCGCTGTTTGTGATTCACGAGCAACTCGATCCTCATTAGTAGTCGACAGGAAATGCCGGGCTGGACGATCACGTGATGTTCGCACGCGAGCTGAAAGGGGGCGTGGCACCAACTTGTTGCTAGCGCTGGACAGTGGCTCCTCCGACTGTGAACTAACTCGGTAGCAAGAAGATAATTTTAATTATACGCGAGAGTATTTTTAAATGGTTTTTCTAGTGTCAAAATAGTCCGTTCTTTAACATTACGCCTGCTAGTTATGTTATTATGCAAACTTACACGACACCCCTGTCGCACAAATTGCATAACTGCTTCCAATCAGGCGCGGATCCAGAAAAAAATTAGGGGGCTGCCTCCATAAGGCCAATGTTAAAAAAGAAATATAGTGGGGGAAATACCTATATTGCCCATGTTGAATCCAAAATTTCGGAGGGGGGGGGGGCTGCAGCTCCCCCCCCCCTGGATCCGCGCCTGCTTCCAATTTGATAGCATTGGGAATCAATTAATATTTTAATATATATAAATATATTAATATAAAATTATCGACCAGTTCGTATTGTAAATATTGTGATAACTGAAGCTAAACTAATTGTAAATTACATCCCAATTATCTGGTCTTTGAAGACAATTCATTTTAAACTGTCAAGAACTCAAGATACAACTTTCTTTATGAAACCTAAAATTATTCTTATTGTAAATTAAGTAGTTCGTCATGCTAAATAATAAAATAAATTGACCATGATATGCATTGTTCTTGTTAATATTTTTCAATCTACTTCAAAACAATCATATTTACTTTTTGTATTTTTCAAGCATCATCTGTGATATCAAGCATGTCTCTCACTGTATTGATTATTGAAGCGAGGTGTTAGCAACAATATCATTGTTCTGCCTCTCTGCAGACGTGCACAATAATGCAAGGAGACATTGTTGGCGGGCGATTCCCTCGAGCCTTCATTCGATCTCACGCATCCTGCTGTAGTTTTCTGTCAGCGGCGATCAACGGGGAATTCATTGTTATCATCGATTGTCTGTAGACTGAGTGAAAACCGATCTCTCTCTCTCTCTCTCTCTCTCTCTCTCTCTCTCTCTCTCTCTCTCTCTCTCTCTCTCTCTTTTGTGTATCATTATATAAATACACATGTAGTATAATACCCGTCACAGAGATTATATAGTAACGTATAATGATCATTTTGCATGGTGTCATATCAGTAATATTCTTAATACTTAGAAGACGTGACGTGATATTCATATTATACATAAAAAATGTTTATGCAGCATCCTCTTTTTTTATAACGTTAAATTTTAAAAGAAGTACCATTAAGTTAATGTTTGAAAAAAATATTAATTAATATTTACCTACAACTGAATTTTTAAAATAACTAAATATTTTTGAATTAATGAATCAGTTAAAATAACTCAATTCTGGTAACACATTTGACCTCGTACTTTACGTATTTATACAGTAAACCAGCAGACACGACCATCTTTCACCCTCTGTGTTGGGGATGATGCGGGCGCCTTGTCCTCCATGATGTTGTAACTTCCGGGTGTCACCACAGGTCGTGAGAAGAAAAATCTAAGACCCTCGTGAAATTTTCTCCCATCTGCTCTTATTGGTGGGTCATGCCTTGAACTCCTATTTCTCGTTAAAAATTATTAACACTGTGTATTACGAAGCAATAAATAAAATATAGAATTACAATATTCATTGACGTGCTGCAGTTCAAAAAATTAAATGTAACATACTCTCGCAAGTAGCCATGAGAAGAGTATATTTTTTGTAAGTTTCTGTTCTTCCTAGATTTGAACTTTGCAGTGCTATAATATATCAACTCCTCTGCACAAAGTAGGTCTGTTCGTAAACCCTTCCCGGTGTACACTGAACTGATCTTATGCACTTGGACATAAGGTCGATTAGGTGCAGAAAGTGTAATCTGAGCAAGGTTTACGAACAGACCTTATATAATATAGGCCGCTGTGCTCTTCAAATTATTGTTGATGTATGAGATCAGGACCCCAAATATATTATATGTACAACAGTAATCTTATATCAATTTGTTGTATACTGGTGATCGATGCAGGGTTGTGGGGAAGACTAAAAAAAAAAAAAAAAAAATACGTGACAACGGTCTCACTGTAATTAACTGACAACATAAAAATCATTAACAAGGCGTGACATGCTTGGAGTAGACAGTGGTGGTTGTGAGGGCGTACTCATCATGTAACAGTCAGACCACATACATTAGAGGGACATAATTATTAATTAAAAGACTATTAAATGTAATGCGATAGGGGATGAAAAAAAAATGTATATTTAAAAAAAAATAAACCTTTTTAAATATATATATATATATATATATATATATATATATATATATATACAATATTGTACTAAAAAAAATTTGTCTAAATATACTTTAGTAACTTTAAACCTGGCATTCACTTTCTTTTAAAATGAAGATATTGGAAGATTGCTAGCTCATATTAAATTTTTCCATTACATTTTTATGGATGAAAGATTCCCTTCAAGTTCTTATCACAGCTATAAAAAAAAACATTTTTTAATTTGTTTAAAGAAGGAGTGGAAATCAATAAGCGACGTTCTTCATCTGAAATTCTGTAAATAATTTTATTTACGAAGAAAGAAACTTCATAGATTTGTCAGATGTAATATTAACTTCATAAAGACAAATATTGACATCTGGTGGATTTTACCTGAGTTATTCTAAAATTGTTTTGATATATCAGAGCTATAGCTTTGCTATACTGATTAATAGTTGAGCTATACTGATTCTATCGAGGAGGTTTTCAATGCCATCTCTTGGTGCTTTATGAGGTCCTATATTTTTTTTTTCCACTTCAAAATCTTGTAACCCTAATAAATTCCTTGACAATAAGACTTATATATATTCTAATTATACTGTTGAGGTTTCTTTTCTCAGGTGTACGTTGGTTTCAAATTACTGAGAAAGTCCACGATCTTGATTACCTCCCGATGTGAAGGGGAGCACTCCACCCCGACATTTCCGCTTCCAATTGAGCTTGCACAGTAAGTGGAGGCCATGGCCGGGTGTTTCCGCCACTCGCAACTTTAACTCAATCACCTACATATATACGTATTACCTCCCCTCAAGTCACGGTGCACTGGATAACGTTTGCACATTACATGCTGAATTCAACACGCTTCATTACGATTTTTATTGTTATTATTTCTACCGTTGGTAAAATACCATGTTATTTTATTACATGGTTCTATACGTATAGATTAAAAATGAAGTCTATGGATTCATAAATTGATATATTTAGCAACAATAACATGAAGTATATAATTATTGTTGTATTTCCTTTTTCTTCGAGGTATATATATATATAATTGGATTGTTGCTGCAGCATCATTTTTTTTTTTTTTTTTTTTTTTTTTTTAAATTCTATTTTATTTACTTCCAATTTGCCATCATTTGTTTCAATAAAAAATTTGGTTTTAATATATGAGGGTTGATCTGGATTCTGTTTACGAAAATTCAATTAGCTTTCAATAATTTGTAATATTCAAAGAGTTATATATTTATTTCTATAATATTGTGCAGCTTTGATTTTTTTTTATCACGAAATAGTAAATTTCGTGTATTTATAATATATGCATGACTTTAAATAAAATTTAATATTATAATATATGGAGCAATATATTATATTGCATAATAAGCAACTTTAAAAATGAATTTATCTCGTAAGAAAGAAACATGAAGCTAGCAGTTTTTAAATATATAGTAATGAATTTTGCTATATAGAAAAGAGAGAGAGAGAGAGAGAGAGAGAGAGAGAGAGAGAGAGAGAGAGAGAGATGGACGGAGAGAACGTTAGATTTGAGAAGTCTTGAGAGCAGATCAAATACAGAGCCGGTTTTGGTCCGCCTGTCGGTGGGGCCCGCGGCAAGACGCCACTCATCGTACTACCTTCTTCGTAACTCCTCCATCCTCTAAGGTCCATGTTCACGAGCTGATGGATACGAAAATGAACCTTCCGCAAATAGATGTTGCGATTCTCGCGGTCACAACTTACGTTTTTATTGGCGATCATCGACTTTCTCCGACATAACCCGTTCACTTTCAGTCAGAACAACCCACCATTTTTAAGATCTGATTTTTTACCAAGGAAATTAAAGTTACCAGACTCCGATTGATTTACTAATTTTACCGTTAATGATAGTTTGATGTGAACTTTGTAAATAATTACGTACTTGCAGTCATTTGATTAAATTTAAAAAAAAGCTATAATTTAATATTATATAGACATTCGTGTATGTCAAGTGCACTTTGTTATACAGTTTATGTCTTAAAGACAAACTTTGAGTACTCAATAAAAAATAAAATTAACTCCCAATCTTATAGTAAATTTTATATCTCTGTAAAAATGATAAGATGAAAAGAGAGAGAGACTTTTCTGCAGATCAAGGTGATCTGAAGCATGGCAGTAGCGAGCACCACTGGCCACCACAATGTTATAAAGTACGATGAGTGTGAGCAGTAAAATCTCAAGGTCTCCGCAGTTTAAGTGCATGCACACGTACACACAGGACGTGTCTCTGTGCTTCTTGCTTCGGAAGATTTACAGCACTTACAAGTACTCACATCATGCATGTAACACAACTACATGCATACAACTAATACTGGCTAACACACAAACAACACAAGTAAAATTGTTGCATGAAACTATATATGTGGCAATGATATCTTAGTAAAAAAGTAAATCGTAATTTAAAGAATCTTGATGTAGTTTTCAATTAAATATGATACTTTATCTAACAATAAGAAATTTAATGTAAAATGTCATGTAAATATTACGTGTTACATAATTTGTAAATAATAAAACACTAGAATTTCATAATATAATAAAGGGGCATTCACAAAGTCTTAAGGCCACATTTAAGGCTCGATAATTGAAAGCTTGATTTTAGACGTGTTTTTTAGACCCAAAATTTCTGGTCTCAAATTATTGAGCCTTAATTGTGGCTTTAAGGCTTTGTGAATGCCCCTTATTATGTCTTATATATTTTATATCAATATTTGGGTTAATTTTCATATACATTAATCATTATGTACTTTCCTGAGGGTCTCTCTGATTGACTCTGTCTGGATACATGGTCTCTAAAGATTCAATTGATTCAATGTAGAGTTTTATACTCTAACCATAAACAATATTGGGGGGGCATTCACAACCCTGCTTAAGCCTCGATTTTTATCTCGGGTACTAAACCACGGACTAACCATTGCATGTTTAGCCCTTGGTTTAGCACCATATTTAGCACCAGGGATAAAAATCGAGACTAAAATGGGGGTTAAAGTGCTTTGTGAATGCCCCTCATTATGTACTTTCAGTGTACGAGTGCGACACAATTGCTGATCGAATTCTTAAATACAGTAGATTCGTATATGTGATTATAATTTATTAATTTACGCCCTGTCATGTAAATTTAAAATTTAGTTTTGAACTTTTTAGCTTGTCATTAAAAGAACACAAAAGATATGTAACTATAATATATAGAATAGAATGTGAAAAGAAATTCAAATTACATAATTATGTTTTCTTTTTTTACCTTAAAGAAATTTCTCACTATCACTTTGTTATGTATTTTTATTTCTAAATCTGATATCATAAATTAAAATTAGCACCATTTTTTTATACACACTTCCATCTGCATTTTGAATACAGCCTTAATTTTCAAAACATTAATTTATTCCCTAGTTTTTACAACTATACAGCTGCAGAGGAATCGCAATATAAGTGATGTTAGAATGCTTTTTTGATTTGTCGGAAGTTTCTGCATGGTTAGTCATTTACGGTTTTAGTATTCCGTTCGAGTAATTTTTTATTGAATTTAGAGCATCTGAAGAAGCATAAAGTGGAGAGGAATTCCACTCGTCTCTTATAAAAAGTTAACTCTTTTTCTCGAGAGCAGGTTACATAAAAGAGTTTGATAAAAGCGGAAAACTCTTCGTCTAGACATTGTTCTAGTGGCCGGATTTAAACTCCAAAGTTATCACTATTACTCGGTACATATGAAGTAAAGTTAAAGAATATTTGCTAAATAAAACTTGATAATAAAAAAAATACATGAAAGTTTTACCATTTGTAAGATTTTTATTGACATTTTGAAAAAAAAAAAATGTATGAAGATTTAAATATTTTATAAATTTTATACATAAATTTCTAGTATATATTTTTATATGTAGCCCACAATTTTTTGTTTTTAAATAATAAATAAATTTAAAAATTTAAATTAAATTTAAAAATTTATTAGTAAATGCATTGTAGTAAATCGTTTCAGATGACTTCATGCAGCATTATACTGTAGCCATTATATTATGTGATGTTTATTTTTTAAACTGTCATACATTCTATATATTGATCATTGATAATTATTATATCAATTTATTAATTTATTACAATGTATTACATATATTTCTGTTTACATTATTATAATACATCATTAATTCGATCAACTATTATATATAAATCTAATTAATTTCATTATTAAAAACTACTTGTTATAATTAATTGGCGTGTATCTACCTTCAGATATAATTCCATTGTACGTCAGAAATTCCATGTTCTCTCCCACGTTAAAATAAATTGCATTATTATTATTATTATTGCTTGTTACCTGGTAACATGAACATTCCTATGAGGTCACGTGACCCAAGTTGTACGGCACTATCGATAGGAGGCGCTGGCGCTGTTTGGTCCATGCAGCATCCCGCCCTGACCTGGCCCTCCTCTCTCAGTTAGCAGGATGTAGCCACGTGATAAACCGTCACCATGGAGACCAATGTAGACAACAATAACCTCACACAACAATACTTTAATGACAACAATGTGTACTATCAAGAGAGATTGTTTGTAAAACAACAAAATGTGATACAAAGTTATAATAATGAAATAAACAAAAAGTAAGTAAAATTTTGTTTATAAAATATTATATTTTGTTTTATATACTGGGAAAGCCTTCAATTTAATTTTTTTAAAAAATAGAGTGCTTTTTTAATATAATGGATACAGAAGGTAATGTGATATTTTTGGTATTTTTACTTTCATTTTAAATAATAATGAATAATATATTGACTTTAAAAAAAAAAAAAGAAAAGAAAAACAAATTCTGTATTAAATTTTAAATACAAATTTAGAGAAATAAAAACAATTATTCAAGTTTAAATTACTGTTTTAATATCATTTGTACGGCATTACAGAGCGTGTTTTGTTTTGATCCAAAACAAACTAATTACAGAAGCCATAAATATCAATGCTAGAGCCTCATTCACTTTGAAATATTATGCTTTTTGAGTAACAAATTGAAATGGTTCTCATCACAACATCAACTTTGTACAGAGAAGCGCATGTAAAGTGACTCGTTTATCCCAGCAAGTATATTCTGGGTCACGTGACACCTTCATGACGTCACAAATGTATACTCCTCTTTATCTCCATATATATTAACATAACAATGCAGTAAATCTCCTCGTAAAACAAGTTTTTATACAGGTTTCAAAAGGATCTAGTTTCACTCATTTCAATGAGGTGCACTTCTATGCAATCTTTGTTGCAACCAGTGACGTCATTGTTAGATCACGTGACTTACTAAGTACGTCTGATACTGCAGAGAAGCTCTCTTGAATAATTTAGTTAGGGCTTGGTTCATAGAGGCTAGTTGCTGCTGCATGCAACTTATCTCATATTATGTGTATTCCCCAGCTCTCTTTGAAAAATATTTTAAATATAAAAAAGTCTACTTTAGTACTATAATAGTTGTTTTAAAAAATGCGTTACGAAAAGTAAAAAAAAAAAAACAAAAAAACATTTTGTATGCATTAGACGAGATGTGTTTATGAGACTTTGCAGGGATGTTAATAATTCATTAACACTTCTAATTTATAATATATAAATTTTATTTCCTATATAATTTATATTCCATTGCATATATTTAAAATAAAATAATTAGGGGGCATATAATATGACTGAAATGTTTCATTTGCCCCAAAATATCAGCAAAACCAGTCAATCAAAATTAAAATAGGATGTTAAATTAACCTATTTATATAACGATAAGTTTTTGTATATACTTGACTTTGCCAAATAGAAAGTCAGCGACAAAATAATAATTATTAATTGAACAAGACTTGGCTATGCAAACGTGATGTATGGTGCGTTGTGTAAAAAAACGTGCATGACAAACGTTCATGTCACATAACAACGTTGGCGTCACTCGCGTCGTGCACTTGCTCCGCGCACGGACGATGTCAAGCTGTGTCTTTTCTAGTGTGACGTGACGATGATGACGTACAGTCACGAACAAAGAATTTATCCACTAAGACAAATATTCATGCACTAAGGTGTACTGTAAAACGTTTAAATTTGCATGCAATCACGCAGAGGGCGTCACGCGTTCCAAGTATACCCACGTGACTTGAAAGCAACAACATAGACGCCTTGCAGACGTGACATTCTTGACGATGGCCACGTCAGGTTGTAAATACACAAAGAACAAATTATGCAATGTTTATATTTTTCCTTTAAAATATATAAATTGCCGACTATATATTTACTTAATATGCTCTGCCCGCGAGTTGAAATAAATTTTATTTTTTCTTCGCTATTAAACTCTCTCCTAGTCTAATTTCCCCCTATTTTACACCATTTTAGAGGAAAAAAAGACGATATTACGTATTTTTTTCTTCTTCTTGAGCATAAAATATTAGAATTATTGTCTTTATTTCATCTTCATTTAAACGAAGAGGAAATAAGATATGTTTTAGAGGTAACCCGAGTGGAACTAAATTTCATCTTTTCTTTGCCATTAAACTAACCTCTCGTCTTTTCTCTTCTTATTTTGCACTATTTTAGAGGAAAAAAGAGGTGAAAAAGACGAGATTATGTCTTTTTTCCTCTTTTTGAATATAAAATGTTAGAAATAGAAATATTTTGTCTTCATTTCATCCTCACATTGAGCAAAGAGGAAATAAAATGTGTTTTAGAGGTAAAAAGATTAGGTTTAGAAGTGTAAAAGATGAGTTGAAGACGTAATTTTTCAACTAGTAGGGAAAGAGATTAGTTTTGACGTAATTTTTCAACCAGGGTGCTCTTAATATTATCGTGGTTCCTTTGTCCAATCATGGAACTTCCCACAGATAAGATGTTGAAAATTCGTGTCTTTACATAAGATATGATCTGACACGTCAAAATCCTTTATTTGGTTATTTGTCACCTTCTGCTGCGTGTATGCTTGGACCGAGATGGCCGCTCTAGAGTGTGGGGTCAAGGTAGGCCATTGCTCCATCCAGCCTCCTCTCAGCCGCTCCTACCTGCCACACTCCGGGCCACGGAAAATCGCCACTGCGTCATCACCGACACTAAAAATAAATATCGAGACTTCACATATTTTAGTGCATGGGAGAAAAAATACGAAAAAAATTGCTCCGCGGTAGTGTCATCATATTAAAAAAAAAAAAATAATAAAAAATAAACAGCTAACTGACAAAAGTTAGCAGTTCAGTAACTCCACATCTCTTTGTATAATAAATAGGATTGCATTATTTTTTTATTTTATTTCACCCATGTCAATTTATACATAAATACATATTTATATTTTACAACAAAATTAAAAGAATAATAAAACAACAAGAAAGTAAAAATTGACAAATATAGCTCATTTTTGAAAATTTTTAGGGTGAGGACCAATACTGTAGCACCAAAGTGGCACCATGACACAAAAGTGGCATTGATCCATATTTACATAATTCTTTTATTAATAGTACAAAGATACAATTAGACATCGTAGATAATTAGACATAAATCAGAAACACAAATAGAGTTATATAGTACCCTAAAAGAGTTATAAAATATGTAGAACACAAAACATATTATAATTCAGTGTTTGTTGAATATAAATGTAATTTTAGTATATTTATAGTATTACTGCAACTTGTAATTTGTTCAATATGCACTCGATCGCATTAAATCTTGGGCGATCCAATTTGATAAAAACTGTATATTATTTTTCAGATCTCATGCATGAATAAACCATGTATTCTGGCAATAATATATTCGTGACTGAGAGTTAAGTTTACCGAATATTCAATCGAATTTCCGTCTCTTCCTAACACGCAATCAACGGTGAATGTATTAGAATATGTTAATAAAATATTTATAATGTATACATAGACATATATATATTTATATATAATATTATAGGTTATAATAGGCTCTATATACATAGTATATTTATGCATTGGTTAGTATATCTTAATTTTCTGTGAGTATTCGGGAGGAGGAGGGGGGGATGCTATACACTATTGGCATGCACTTAAGGTTTAACGGCTGAAAGTAAATTCAAATAAGCATGTTTTTATTGAATACAGTAAGTTCTTTCTCTATGAAATATAAAAATATAATGTCAACAAGCATTATTATTTTTATTATTTTCAATATTATATCTGCAAGTTTAAAAGATGCAAAAAAATTATATATATATAATGTGTTTTCAATTTCAAAGACAAATCATGCAATAAAATTTTGATTTAAAGAATATTATGATAAAATTAATAGGTATAATATGCTTACGCTTTCGTTCACTATACCTTATCATTGGTTCTTTACCTTATCTTGAGATCAAATTATTTTTGTCTTGAATTAGTTTGTAAATGGTATTTCATGATTGATATTATATTAGTATAAATGATATATATTTGCTACATGCCCATGCAAAATATCATTTGGTCGTACTGTTATATAATGTATTCAGTATTTATTTAATATTCTATATATAATATATAAATTATTTTACCGGTTTTATTTGCCAAGACTAATTTCAGTTCAGAACAACGATGTATATACGTTTGATTATAAGATGCCTTGTAAAATGTAATATTGCATGCCTTATGTCATGATCTTGCTTGACCTACGACCTATACCTTTTGAACACCACGAATTAAGTTCTCCGCATCATTGCTAATTATGGACGTTGCTGGTTCTCATTATATTCGCTCCACTCAAGCTTGCAACACATCAGTTAATTTTATGCTTAGTTGGACAACTTATAATGTACTTGCCAATTATTTATGGTCAAATTAACGAATCATGATGGAAAATACTGACTGTTAATTATAAGATAAATGGATACAAATAGAAAAAAAAAAATCTTGCTTGTTATAATGCTGAGAATAAACATGGTAATGAAGGAATGTTTTGATTTGCACAACAAAAGTGGTTTATATATATACACGCATTTGAAGAGAAAAAGTGTGCAGTTTTTATTAGTTTTACGTGCTTTTTGGATGCATACTATTCTGAATGCGATAGTAGATACGAAATTGGATGAAAATATTGCGTTCAATCGCCATTTCGTTAACGAAATTCTATTATACTGTCGACTAGCTTGAATTTCCTTACTTTCAGTCTAATTTACTTCGATTTGAAACTTACTTCGATTTGAAACTCACTTCGATGCATAATGCAAGGTATATAAATTATTCTAACTTTTAGTCATTTTTAGTCGAACATTTTTCTCCTAAAGTCAAAATTTGCAAGAAAATTAAAAAAAAAATGTATTTCCAAAATGTTCGAGTTTTAGAAAATTAATCCATTAGGGTTGATAATTACATTTTACATAACATGAGAACTGCACATATTCTGAAATTATATAATCTGAGGGTTCTGAAAATATTTTTGTTGTATTTTTATTTTAATAATAAACAGCGTATAGTAATTTTTGGTGTTTGTACTGTTAATTTTACTCAAAAAAAAAAAAAAAAAAAAAAAACGGAATTCCAGGATTTCGTGCAAATTTGATTTGGGAGATCTCGATGATACTTTTAATCGATTAAAATTTTAAAATCGATTGTATATTTTTTATTTTTTAATCGGATAGCTTTTGAAACGATCACAGATTACAATTTCTCGGTTACCCACAATGCAATGCAAGGTGGCGGTACTGGTGACGTGCAGGGTACTGATTGAAGCTCGCCGCCGTTCATCCCTCTCTCGCGACCTCCAGATCTTAATCACCTGAGCTCACCCCTTCCTTCGTGGCGGCGCTCTCTGAAGTACCCTCTGCAGGGATATTCGATCTGCTGTAATTTCCTCCAGGGCCTTGCCACAGAAACTGCATTTTTTTATATAACTCATAATTATTAATTTGTTGAGCTTGCTCTAATATGGAATAATCGAATAATTCTATTTTTTAAAAATGGTGTGCTTCAATTTTTATTAATGACACATGCTGTTGTAAATTATTTCAGTTGTTGTTTTTAGTAAAATAGTAAATAAATAATTTTATGTTATTAAATAATACATTACAATATTTTAGTAAATTTGAAATTGATAAGGAATTGATTGATCTTCCATAAAAGACAAATGTATTATAAAAATAGTATAATACAAGTAATACAACGAAGAAAACATGCCGAATATATATTTTTATTATTGTAAAAAAAAAAAATCTAAGCAAATCACAATTCTTGACCAAACTCACTTTGTGATCTACATTAAAATATATTTATAATAATGTTTGTATTGAAATTATATAGGATTTTTTTTTTTTATTTACGGAATAAAATTTTCTTCAAAATTTGCAAATACTACCACCATATAAATTTTTTTTCAGTACTTTAAAATAAAAGTGAAATATATTTTTTCTATATTTTTTTGTTGTTGCCGGCGTAAATACACCTCCAGAGTGTTTATACTGTAAGATCTCAGGATATGTATATGCTGGTAAGATCTTTGGTTACTCTCCCCGTGATTGCACGTTTCTCACCCCCTTCATCCCCGTGATTACACCGGCACACACGTTTTTCGAGAGGCGCCACTTGACTCGCAGGACCATGTGGACACGAAGCATCTGCCTTCTCCTTCCAAAAATTGGCGAGGTCGCTGCTGACGGCTTGCAAATTGCGAGCGTTATCTCCATCACAAGTGGCAGCCTCGTTTGTTACTGCATTGCTCAATTTAGTGGAAACAAAGCTATTTCTCGTGGAATCTTGAAAAAGAATCGTTGTTTTACATTTTTTAGCAAATTTTATTATGTTGTCTATTTTCTATTAAGATTAAAAAAAAACATAACATAACATTTTTTCCATTCTTACAATTTTGTAGAATATAATATGCTTTGAAGCGAAGCGAATTCCCTCTTCTTTTTTTTTTTGTTATATAAATAAAATATAATATTTGAGTTTGTAGAAATGTTTCATATTTCGTTGGGAGCATATATAGTAAAAAAAAAAAGTACAAGTATTTTTTGTGATCTCTCAAGCAGAAAGAGTTTAGTGCAACGTCTATACTTTATACTTAAAGAACTGACTAGTTTAAGGTATATGTATTTCAATTTTAAGTTTAAAAAAAATATCCAAAATTTTATAGAATCTATTAAATTATCACAATAGAGTATCAATCTCAAAAATGAATAGAGAGTGCAATATTATATGCCACTCTGTTTTTTGTTTTTTTTTTCAGATTTTTTAGAGCCCGGGAAGTATTGCTAAATTTTTTTTTGCCAAGGTTGGGTTCGAACTCACGCTCCTTTTATGTCCTATCCTATTATTAAGAGAGGTGTCACTTTCTCTGTACTTTCAATAATTTTTTAAAAATAATTACCTGACTCTAAAAAATCTGAAAAAAATCAGGGTAGCATAACTTTGCACCCTCTATCCATTTCTGCAATAACATTTTTTGATGTCGATATTCCATTATAATAGATGATCATAGAAGAACCGTGTCTAGTTAAGTACTCTGTGTTTAAGTATCAAGTGTGAACAGTACTAACTGCAGACATGAGTGGTGTGCTTGGCGAGCGGAAATCTTGGTGCCAAGTCAGCGGGAACAGACTGCTGGTCGTACTGATTCCCCACGGCCGTCTGGATTAGCCCCTCGCATCGTCAAACTCACGAGTACAAAGTTATACAAAGTGCTTTGATGACCTAGCTTTGAGGGGATTTATCAAGAATAATTAATAAGTACCTAAATTCAAGGGAAAGTAATTATATAAATAATGTTTATATAATAATCATACTGTAAATTTGAAAAAATATAACCTGATGTGAAATCGGAGGAATATCAAGAATTATATATATATATAATGAAAGGTGCGGGCAAATGAAAATAAATACAAAATTTGTTTTTCGAATAATTTTTGCCGCCGTATTTAACAGTTTTCATAACATTTTATTTTTCTATAATTTATTATTTTCTAATAGCATTGCTGGACACCATTACAATAAGTGAAAATAAGTGAATAGACACCATCAAATGTACACCAATATTCCAGCAGTATGTTAGTATAATTATACAGAAATGTTGGTGTACACTGTCTTTATATAGATTCGAGAATAGGAAGATAGTATGATTGTGAATCGTAAAGTGTGTATTACACGATAAAATTTTGCATACAATTTTTTCCACGAGAAAATCTCCCCCCAATAAAACAAATGGAGTTGATTTTTTTTTTGTAAATTGTAATAATTGTATCATGTAATACCGGCTTTAAATATAATATATATTCTCTGCTTTATATATACGTAGTATATAATATTATTTAATGATTTTCGTATCATGCGAAAAAAGCACGTACTGTACGAGTATACTAATAGCCACAGATCTTATTAATGTTATAAGGAGTTTTATTGATTATGAAACAAAGCGTTCTCGATTGGATCTCACCGTGTTGTGTACAGTATATTCCTCTCTCGTGTTTGCACCTTGGCCCAAGTTAGGCGTGCACACACCGTTGTACCAGAGATCTTATACAATGTAAGCTCTTTGGTTGTACCTCTCCACTATTCGCATCTTGGCCCAAGTTAGGCGTGCACTTACACACTCACTGCTCGGACGTAAAATTATTGTTGTACCTCTGTACTATTCGCACCTTGGCCCGAGTTAGGCGTGCACTTACACACTCGGTGCTCGGACGTTATTGTTGTACCTCTCTACTATTCGCACCTTGGCTCAAGTTAGGCGTGCACTTACACACTCGGTGCTCGGACGTTACGTGCGTTGTTGCTCGTGGCGAGCGTGCCTTGCCTGCAAAACACCACCTTACATTGTTGCCATTGTTGAACGTCCATCCGTACATAATATGCAAATTGAAACACTAGGAATACAAATGAGTTATATCAGCTATACTTTCCGGACTGCTGCAATGATATATAAACATATTCTACATTCGAACAGCTTTTATACATTACCCTATATCTATTTTGCAATGACAATAAACAATTCTCTGCTATATAACAGAAAGTGATTGTTTTTTTTATATAAATTTATCAAATTGAGATATTGAAAATTCTTGTACCAAGATATTGATAAAATTCATAAATTGATAATGTTATAATGAACACACAATGGGGGAAATTCACAAAGCATTTTAGCCCAATTTTAGCCTCAATTTTAACCCGGGTCAAAGCTGCAAGTGCTAACCATGGTGCTAAGCTATGGACTAAACATGCTACTAAAAAATGTGGGCTAAAGCGATGCGAAGCAATGTTAAACTGATACGTTAGCACCGATTTATATAGCCCCTAGTTTAGCACCATGTTTAGTACTCGGTTTAACCCGCGTTAAAAATCGAGGCTAAAGTTAGGCTAAATTGCTTTGTGACTGCCCCTCAATGTTATCGCCAATCGATATGAAATATGAACCAAAAGAGTTTTGTCAGTAGAAGATGATATCATACAAACACCTTGAATATGACGTTTTGAGCACCATCAATACATTATGATGATACGATATATTGTTTTGAAACAAGTCATCTGTTTTGGTGTTGACAGTTCTTTGTTGTGCGATGCTATCGAGCTATAGTTTCATCTCGCTCGACAGCCCCCGGGTCCCACGCTCTGATGTTGGCGCAATACCGGGCCAGCCCTCGGCAAGGACACATTCCTGGTGCCCTTGTCACGCATCACCTGCTATGGTTCCAACCACAATGTTCGGTGTCTTTTCTATTTTTTATTTGATACGAATACTTACGGAAATACCCGAACATATTTTTTTTTAATTAATTTAGGATAATGTAAGATGATCATCAGATATGAGATTTTTTTTTATTTTATTTACGTCTTGGATTGAATTACAAAATAGCTTGTGAGTAGGTTATAGGAGCCATTTTTTTTGTGTCTATAAAATCTTGTTTGATATCAATACCTTGTAAAGTGATACATTTATACCTTTGTAAATCTGAATATAATTACCTACTTGAACTGAAAACATGGGAAAATATTCCACTTTAAACATTTATTATGAATTGATATTCAATCCGATTAATTAATTTCATTAAATTAAAATTTGTTGTATTCAATGATTTTATTTTCGAATTTCGCGTCTTAATAATTGTTTATCCTGCTATAAATTATAGTGTCAATAAATTTTCAAAGCAGGAAGGTAGACTACAGAGATTTGCATAAATAAGAATCTATATTTTCATTCCATTCAACCAACTTTCTTAATATTTATGAGAGAAATGCATTATTTTTCTGTGTAAAACCTAAGAGAATTCTTTGACGATGATTTAATACACTACAGATAAACATAGTCTCGTTAAATATGATATATTGTGGTTACTCCTTTTGAAGTTTTACTATATACAGAAACCCAACTCCATGTTGTTCTATATAATACTAAAGAGTTATGAGATTTTGTATAAAAAAATAACAATAAGAAAATTTAGATGACAATTTTTCAAGTCTGATGATCAGAGCTTTTGAGAAAATGTTTTTCTCTTGATGGAATTCCTTGCACATTTTTTTTTTCTTTCTCTGTGGTGGTGTGATAGCGCAGAATACTTGCCCGGGGATCTGCGCGATGGGGTGCGACGTGATTACTGGGGTGGGGTGGGGGTGAAAACAGCCCTGCGAGTCAGACTGCTCGTCTGGGGAGACGTAAGGCCGCCAACTTATCTCAAGCTGCTTGGAAAAGAAAGACCAACTTTGCAAATCCGCGGCGAGAAAGCTCACCGAAATAACGATAATCATATATAATAATAATTATAGAGGTTTCCAGTGTTCCCCGTCGGGAAAATTTTCTCCATAATAAGCAACCATGTTGGAAAATTTGATTTTTTTTCTTGTTAATTAACTATTAAAGCTATTAATTTGAAACTATCTCCTATGCCCCCCCCCCCCCCCCCTTTCCATTTAGAGGTCTTCTTATATAATGAATCAAGTACTTATTTTCCTCTAAAAAATTTCTTTAATGCTAAAAAAGCATAATATATTATTTAGGTTTGGATAGGACGGTGGGAACACCGCAAAATCAGCTGACTTCAGGCTTGCTATTGCAAGTTGTATATATTTTTTCCCAAAGCCTTGTTCGTTGATTCTAGTTACTTGAATAAAACAAGGGATTCAAAATTTTATAATCTAATAGAATAATTATATTTTACAGTTAAGTAAAACTATAATAAATTCATACTGTATAATGGAAGAAGTCTTGTTTCATTTGCATAAAAAGGTTATCATACAATTGTAATTATATTCGTTAAAAAAGGGATTCTATTGCTCCCTTTTTCCTCAAAGAAAAGTTAAAGATAAAGCTACACAAATGGTACGAAAATTGACAGTGTTTCTGACATTGATACAATGGCTTATAAAATGCCAACTTGTGAAATTATTTAACAGCCAAGGGGTGCAAACTGCAAAGCTATATATATTCACTGTAGTAAGTTACGTAACCTAAAAACTTATGTGACTTAGTGACCTAATGTGTAGTATTAAGGAAGCGTCAATTGAAAAAAGTTACTTACTTGGCTTCAAGCTTATATAATTTATATATAATAATTATTAGGTAATTATTAAAAATAAAACTCATATCCTGGAAAGGCACACAGTATCCAATATAATGACTTGTTAAATTTATTTTTTGTGTTTTCGTAAATGAAAGAGATTTATTTTTCTTTTCATAAGATTTAATCGTTTGCATTTCAACTGTAATACCGCATAAGCCTCATGAAGTAATATTTTACGTTTTTAACGCATACTCACCATGTATAATTACTTTCATTAATTGTATAAAATAATGAAGTCAATAATTCCTTTTAATTAAAAATTCTTACGTTCCTTTTTTTTGCTTAATAATTTTAAAACCAAAATGAAACAAGTCAGATTTAGTAGTTGACCAGCATACATTATATATAAAAAAATACACGCACCAATGTTCTTCGAATTTATAGTATAAGGTATTAATTAAAGAAGTATTTTGTGGGTGTGATGAAAATTTGGTGGTTTTTCACGGGTGTTCTCTCCAAGCCAGAACACTCGCTTGTTTCCAGTTGTTACCTCGCTATGGTCTCGTTAATTGCTGTTACATGGAGTGCTCGCGAGTAAATGAAAAAGTTCTCCCTTTTCTCCAGGGAGAGGGCGTGTCACACGATGATGATTATAATTGAAAAGAGAGGAGGACACGACCGTTATTTGTAAATTCACTCTTTTTTGGTTTCGATGTGTAAAATTTTTATTATGATATACAATGGACAACCTTCATTGCATATTTGGATAGAGGACCTCGAGCTATGTATATTTTCAATGTCTTTTTCGTTTTTTTTTGTTTTTTTTTTTTTAATCCTCTAAAGCTATGTATTAAATAATTGTCGGAATATTTTCGGAACGGAAAATGTCATATTTTCTGATTGGCTCTGTCTAAAAATTTTTTAGTATAAATCGGAATTGGAAATATGTAACAAATTTTCTGATTGGTCAAGATTTCCGATCCCACTAAAGGTGTACATAGCTTAACACAATTTTAAAATTGAGCTGCAAAACGCTGTCATGCAAATATTTAACACGCAAGAATATAGGGCATGACTATGACGTCACAGAATATTTTCGCTCAATTTTAAAAATGTTAAGAGGGCTTTAAAAAAAAAAAAATGAAAAAAATTAAATATATATTAAATATATTAAATATATATATGACATTAAATATATCGAATTGTTGTCTTCCAATTTATGTATTATAGAGTAGAGGCTATATTGAGCAGCTCTAAATGAATTGCAAGCAAGCGAATTTCTTTTATGCAATCCACTTGCAGAAGCAGAAAAATTTATTATAAAAAAAAAATGAATTTTGTAATACTAGCTCAATTAAAATACATTGCAGATGTCAAGATCCAACTAAATAACTATACACTTACTAAATTACATTAATTTTTCAACTCAAGTTTCTTTTTTCACGCACTTTTTTGTTAACTTTATTAAAACTTTTTATAAAGTAAATAAAAAGATTAATGTAATTTAAAAGTTGTTAACATTATGTATATATAATATGTTGAGTGGCATAATAGAGGGAGAGGCGGAGTATGAAGCTCCTAGCTTACCCTAGGTCTGGTTACTGTTTTGGCTGGAACTAGGGATTCTGCTGGACCAGTATATAGTAATATAAGCAGCTAGTAGCCCGCGTGTCTGGGGCGGGTGTAGTGCTGCTGATCGATCCTCTGTCGTTGTATACTCTCCCTCCTCTCCACGCTGCTCTCTCTCTCCCACCTCTCTCTCTCTCTCTGGCTCGCTGGGTCTACAGCTCCCTCCCAGCAGTCTCAGTTCAGTGGCAGTCAGAGAACGATGGTAGTGGAGTACCACAGTAATGCCTCTGCTGATGGCACTCCTGTTCATGAAGAACCACACCCTCGTTACCTGTCCGCATCCCTGTGTTGCATATGGGAGCAACCTTCAGTGGTCCTTCCACCCCCTCCCCCTCCACGTAATGTTGTGATGGTGCGACCTCCGGAGGCTAGACGTCCCAGATGTCTTGCAGACCGAGCTTCTTGGGCAGGATTTTCATCAAGTTCTCCAATAGTACCAGCGGTACCAAGAGGTCGAAGTAATGTTCTTATGGGTACTCAGGTACTCAATCAACCACCAGGAATCAAGTACGTGTACCCTGATGATGACAGGAACACAGATTCTTATTTTGCTTGTGATATTTTTTTAGTGGCTGGGTTATAATAATTTATCGTCCCTTGTCCGGAATAATCTGCATGCCTAATACCATGATCTTGTTGCAATAATGAGCTATCTACTATTTCAGATGAGCGCGACATTGAGCCTTATTTTATACTAATTTACAGCTCATAATTGCGCTTACCTGAAATAGCAGACAGCTCATTATTCCGGATAAGAGACGTTATATTCGTAACTATATTGTTTATAATAACAAGTTAGTAATAAATTCATCAAAACAATGTATTTTTGCATGTTTTTGATCTCTTCATAAACTGTATTACTTATATAGAAACAAAAATTTCAAAATTGAAACTTTTGAATGCTGGTAATAAACCCTTTTTTTGTTTTTGATCACATACATGTATGTTTTTTTGTGTGTCAATATAAGTAGTTTATAATTATAATTCAACGCACGAAATCATGGTGGGCCTTGTGTTGTTTGGTTGGGTAACATATCAATGCTAAAAAAACTCTAAGCATTTTGCTTGCCAAAAATCCCCTCCCTCACGAGCTAAGATGTGATAAGATTATAAGCGTTGACGTAATTTTAATACATTAAACAAAAACTGTCATATAACATATCAACAACGGTACAGTTTGAGTCAGAAAATAATACCCACTTCTGTGAAATAAACAATGTGACATCAAAATGTCATGTTTGAATTTTAAATTCAACGCAATTTTTGTGTGAATAATTAAAGTCTCTTTCCCAGTAAATTTAAAACCGCAGCAGTCTCAATTTCATTAATTTATTTTCTTTTTGACTTCAAGCTTAAAATAACTCTGCATTAAATTATACAAACAATATTATATAAATAATTATGTTTTATGTCAGCTATGCCAAAGAAATTTAGTGTGAAAAGAAAGATCAAAGCTAAAAAGTAATTACTTTATTTTATTATAATGTAGTAGGTACTGCACATATTAATTACTGCAGTTTTTCTATTTATTTAAAACGTAAAATCAACACCTTCAAGATTTGTGAACTGTGAATTCTTCATTTAAAATTATTTAATACGTAATTATTTTTTTAATTATTTGTTTCTGTATAATTATAAATATATTTTAAAACAACATGCACATTATCCTTGTCAGATACAATAAAAAATTAATTGAAACCAATTCAAATCTAAAATATAATCAAATTCAACTAGTTCAAAATACAATTTTATAAAATTTACCAAATTCTATACCGATAGTTTCATTTTAATGAGTGGAATTTAATTGATTACTTTTTAATTACATTGTTGCAATTATTCTCTTGCAGTTTGCAGTCAGGCTTTTGTTACATGCAGAACAATGGCAATGCAACAATGCAGTAGATACCGTTTGTCTGTTGCACTGGCATAGCTGCACCCACACCTCCCTTTGTTGGCATCCCAGCGAGATCTTTTTTCCTTATAATAAGGTCTGTCTCACACAGGATCGTATGATTTCGTAGCGTATGATAAAAAATAAGAACCAATGCGATCAGGTGTAGTCGCGCACACAACTTTGTTTCGTATCGCATCGTACGTTTCTCCTTTAAACCGTTTCTAAATTGTTATCATACGAAGTTATACAATGCGATACGAAGGCAATGTGCGACCACCCTAAAAGTTTTGCAACAATGGAAATATCAGAGACACTTCTTGCTTTATATCATGCGGAGGAACTGAGTGGTGTAGACGATGTGTGTTTTACGATCTTTTCTCCAGAAAGAAAAACAATAAGACGTCTGGCTCTGGTATCGATTCAAGAATATGAAATTTATGAAGCATCATTCACTTTCTAATGATATTTTACTTCCGTCTTTACAATGGTGCTGTTTTTCAGTAAAAATTGTTAACGTAAATAAATGTTATTAATTATTACTTTGTCATTTTGAAGGTAGTCAAATTGACCCCCCCCCCTCCACACACAAATCGGTTACAGTAAAGGGTAATATTGAAAAAGAGTCGGTCTACCTTTTTTCCTCCCGCTATGGAGGAACTAATGTTTTTATTAGACTGTCTACAGATTGATATAACTGGATTTATGAAAAGTAAGTTATGGCAAAATAAATAGTAAAAAAAAGGGGCGACAGGTGAAGGTAAAAACAAATATTTCCGATCAGTTTCGTGAATCTGTGGCTGCTATCTTGAGCATCTCTTGACCCTAAACTTATATTTATAACTTTCGCATCAACTAGATCTGTTTAGTTAAAATTAGAACTGCTGATGTGTTTTAGTTATTATGTATTTAACATTGACTAACCTTTACAAATTTATTATAACGTTTAAAATATTCTATCATCATATTTTAAATTTTCGTTTTCTTTATTAGTTTGCCAAAGAATGTTTTTGTCATGAAATTTAACATGCTGTGTTATTTTTAAAGGCCATTTATTACATGTGGTGCATGGGGCGAGTAACTAATCCCAAAGTTGGGTGTGTGGACGCGTGCTCACCAGTTTTATAATGTAACATAGTTCTACATTCACATACGTGGGGTCCAACTATTGTTAGGTGTTAATATGACAAGGAAATATACGTATATGTGTATATTGTGTATACATAAAGGACCAATAAATGGCTTTGTTCGCAGAAATTTTAGATCTTTTTGCATCGAGGATAAGGCAATAACTATAGCATGGGGAGAATTACACAAACAACAAAATTTATATATGAAAGAAATCACTTATAAAGTTGAAATATTTTTTAATATTTGCCCGAAGGTATGTTACAAAACTAATTATGGTGTTGTCAATTCTGTAAAATTATGCTGTGGCTGCTATTTCATGATTTTACAATGTTAAATCATGTAAAGGAGGCCTCGATAGGCTCACGTAGTTCAGCTATTACCACTAGGTTCACTGCTAACTTTATGGTGTCATGTTATAGAAACTTCAAAATACACATTATTTGACTTTTTTTTCGGGGGCAATCTCCCCTCCCCCATGGTTTCCCCCCATTCTAATTATATAGCAGTGGTGAATTTATATCAGATTATTCTGTCACTAAAAGTTATAAAGTGCAATTGCAAAAAAAAATATATTAAGGCTACTGTTTTTACTTGCATGGCCCAGATAAAAATCAGAGTGTCCAGCATGCTTCTTTGCGTCACATTTGTGCTTTTAAAAGAGGCTGGGGCGCAGGTCAAACCACTCAAGCCATTCTTATTCATTTATTCGCCGGCTAACAACGTTGCTATATACAAAACTTATATATCAAATATTCACTTTACGGACTTTCAAAGGAATACATTTAAATTTTATATAAAACACACTACTTTAATCCCTATAGAGATGAACGATAGCTATATAAGTTTTTTTATATCTACTTCAAACTATGATCTAATGATATGTAAATATAGAAAGGGTAATTTTATTTTTTATAAAAAATGAACAAGAAATTATTTTTTTTATTGACAATGTGAATATGAAGAAGCGCGTTAATGTAAAAGCCCATGAATGTCTTTTTTTTTTTTTTTACTCTAAAAGTATTCGTGATATCAAGATTTTTTTTATACATATATATAAAGTGCTACCGTTTGTTAAAGGTCAAGCATTTTATCTTTACTTTTGAACCATACTGTGTTACTTTCATAAAAAAAGTTGTTTTGACATTTAAAAATTAAAAACCATACTTAAAAAAAACTTACTTTTTAGAGAGTATTTTTTTGCAAAGTGATTTTTGATGAGTTATACAATTATTTGATATAAAGAGTTACGCCAATAAAAATTCTTTGATTCCCTTTGGTGTGATTGGACCTTTAGTTATGACGTCATTGGTCCCACAAGGGCCGGTGCGATAGTAGAAAATAGTGGGGCACTTTGAGACCGTTACTTCTCGTTTTGCGACGTGACATTTGGTGTGTACATACAGTAGTAGTAGCAGGGTCTTGTTTTTGCACCGAACAGATTCCACAGACAGACAGACCTACTCTGACGAAGTAGCAAAATTGTGCCAGCGAAACCTCGGCAACCACCCAATGTAACTTGACGAGGGAAATCGCTCAATAACGAGCAGGAAATGAGATAAACCGAACTATAACATATACCAAGAGAAGGGTGTACAAGCTGCTTTCGAGTACACACTTTAAAATGTCAATGGGATATTGTTATACATTTCCATGAATTGCTTTGAACTGTAGCTCCTTACAGAAAGATTTAAAAAAAAAAAAAAAAATATGGAAAATAATAATAATGCCTCAATCTCTTATTCAACATTTTTTTTTGTTATAAAAACGTAGAAACAAATCATTATTACAAATTTATGCATGAAAAAGTTTCACTATATATAAAAATAACAAAACAATTATTATTATACAATAATTAAAACTCGGATCTCATGCTTCTTGATCACAACTTCACATTTACTATAAAAAAAAACACGCCAGAAGCGTTAATTATACACTAAAATTGTTGGATGCGTCGGAATGATTTTCTTCCATTTTTTTCTCTCTTAATTAAGAAAAATAAAAAAATGTTTTGCAGCTGCTCGCAAAATCCATCGTACACAACACATACGCATGAAGTTGGTCTGCTGTTGCCTCTTTGTTTATATACTATGCGTACTCACAGATGGTGTTTACTTGATCCTTGGGATGGTGTTTGCAGTCATCTTGGTGGTGAAATTTCCTCTGGAGCCTCCAGGGATGAAAAATTGCCTTTATGCTCATCTCAAGGGAGATTTAACTGTTTAGTTTCACCATCTCTTTCATCCCTGCATCTCAGAACGAAGGGACATTTTCTCCTCCTAAGGGCTTCAGTAACTTCATTTCCTAACGTTTGTTCTCGCCACAGCTTGGCTGTCATAAACCCTTGCCACTGGAGCACCGTTACCAGCAACCCTTTTCTGAATAGCTCATAAGAAAATATTTTATTGTCTTCGTGGATAAAAAAAAAAAAAAAAATGTTGCTTTCAAAGAAATAGAACAAAAATATTTGAACGAGGAATCTATTGACGCCGGCGCTCATACATACATTTTACAAGTATTTCTTTTTTTGTAGCATTGATATAGTGAAACAGTTAATAAAAATACATCTGTGATATTATGACTGATATATTATGAAATTAAATAGTAAGATTTAAAATTTTAATGAAAATTTATTTATATAACTTAAATTATAGAAAGTTATAATTTCATAATCTAGGAATTTAGGAAATTTTTATAAACCTTCTTCCTTAATGCAAAATAATATGCATTTTTATCTATTGCCATCTCATGCACCAGTAATAATAATGAATTGTAAATTCCATTTCTCACGCTTTCTTGTAATTACCTACAATTGTATTACAGAACATACAAAGGCTGAAAAGAATATGATATTACCATACGAATATGTCTACGATTATTATATAAGATATCAAATACACATGTATACAGTAGCTAATTACGTAATATACAGGTACCAACAAAAATAATACTCATGATTGTAGTAAGATCATTATGTTTACATCATGTCGTCATGTGGGTGACACTATCAGAGAAACTTGACGGCCCCATTCTGATACATGGGATCACTTTTGTCCATACATTACCTCTACAACAATCGTGTTCCGAGATTCAGTTGTCCGACAAGGATTTTGACATCACCACGAGAAGTTCGTGCTTCGGACTGTCAGTTGTGACAACAACTTCATCTTCTTGAGATCAATGTTAATACAGTCAAAGTTACATGATATTCCCTCCGGAAGTAGCCGGAAGTGTAAAGATTCTGTTCTTCCTATTCATATTTCAGTATTACAATTTCACACATTCAAACTACTCTGTCAAGTTTCAAAACTGAATTACAAACAGAAGAACTGCAAATTTCACACTTCCGGCTACTTCCGGAAGGAATATTAAAGTAACTTGACGGTAGAGGCTTTGGAAAATTTTCTCTTTTTTCTATAAGTCACCATGTTAGAAAATTTGATTTTTTTTCAGTAACTATATTTAAGCTATTAATTTGAAACCCCCCCATTTAGGGATCTTTTGATAATGAATCAAGAGCTAATTTTCCTCTAAAAAAAATTTTTCAATGCCAAAAAAACAATTTCGAGTTTTTTTTTACATAGGTTTAGATAGGACGGTGGGAACACCACAAAATCAGCTGACTTGAAGCCTTTATATGAGGGTACCTTGATATTGTGACATTATTTAAATAATAATCATTTTACGATTTAAAATGTGTAGTAAATATTGCATAAATATTTTCTTTTTACTTTGTTTACATTTTGAAAATGTTGAAAAGTCAGCGGTAATTTTATTTTTAAAAATCGAAAACAGTTTTACATTGCTACGGTACGTTTTTTTACGTCACTAAAAAAACGGTGCAAATTTAAAAAAAATAAAAAAAAAAGATCATATTTTACCATCATACCGTTATAAAAAAACAACATTGATGACTATTGTATATATGGGACAGTCTAATTGTGTGTATAACATGCATGTGTTTTGTTATCACTATTAGAGTGAATGACGTGATAACCGTCCTTTGCTTGTGACTGAGTGTTTTTAACGTTATACTGTCTGATAAGCCACAACGATGATAGTATGTAAACTGTGATAGGCTAGCAGTCTGCATAAAGAAAACGTATTGTACAGTCTCAGGTAGTAGTTGTGAGAAAGTGTAGGAGTTTACTCATGTCGCTCCAGCAAAGGTGGTGATAATTGTTAGATTATGATTGGCTTTGTTACTAAAAAGCTTGTTGTGTTACAGCCCCATTTACGGCCCCCGGGAACTGCCCCCAGCCGCCTCAACGCCTCTCCAGTCAATATCACAGTCTCAGAATTCTCAAATTGAAGACAGGTAAGACGAAAATACAACATTTCAATCTTCTCTTTCTCTTTCAAAAAAAAGAAAGAAAACATAACTGAAGGGGGGTCGCTCACTGCCTTCGTATCGCATCGTATGGTATCGTATGACGTCATAAGATAAAAATTTAAAATCGGTCCTGCGATGCGATACGAAACGAAGCTGTGTGCGCGCGTACACCTGATCGCGTAGGTTCTTAATTTTTTATCGTATACGGTGCGAAATCATGCGATTAGTGTGAGACAGCCCTTCGATTTTAAAATTTAAAAAAATGACGTTCCTTTTCTTTCCATTTAAAACAAATTAAATATTTTTTGTGCATGCATGTATCCATTATCGAATTATCCAATACATAATTTTATATTATAAATTTATTTTATAATAAAATTGTTTTCCTTTTAGTTTTGAATTCTCGTGTAGCATTGTACTGTATATAATTATTTAAAGTGCTGTATAGTATAATATACAGAACTCTCAATAATGGAATGAAATACGTTCAAGTCGTTCAAAGACATAAAACTCTTCTTTAAAGAATATTTAAAAAAGCAGAGACTTTTAAAAAAATTACAACAGACGAGAATAATTTATTTCTTTTTGAAGTCTGAATTATTAATACTTTTTTTTTTTTTTTTTATATTTATCCTTTTGCTTTGTAAGAAAAAAATTGCTTAATGGAATATATGTTGAAATAATTATGAGTATATATCGTTGAAATTTTATCATTTACCGATAACAAAAACGAGGTGTGCGCTGTAGAATTTCTTGGAAATTAAAAAAAAAAAAAAAAATCACGATAAAGATTATTGCAAAATCTCGTTACAAAGAAAATCCGTTTCTTGTTCTATTTTTACTTCCGGTTAAGCGGATGGACTTAAAAATAAAAAAGTATTTACTTTGTACTGAAGGCTTGCCACTATATATACACAGAGCAAACTCGAAGAAAAGAGTGTTAGCGTAAGCCCGAAACAACTCCCTATTGATCTGAAGTTCTTGCTTTTGATTGAAAAGTATGGACTGCTAGCACTTGACTTTTCTTATTGTTATTTCTCTTTTCTTTTGTTTCTCACTAAAGGATAAAATTATCAGCAACCGAGCGTATATACTATATACACACACTCCAGTCTAGTATTTGAACCTATATATGAAAGAAGAAATTTAATACATAATATGACCTCTTCTGTATTTAACTTTTGCCTTTGTAAATATGTAGAGTTCAGAATTTTAAGTCAAACATAAAATACTACCACAGGTAGACCCCGCTGTATGTAACATTAAAGATGACCTCTCTGTGGATTTAGAGTAGAGGAGGGAGGGAGAGAGAGAAAAGGGAGGGAGAGAGATAGAGAGAGGTAGGGATAGAAGTGCTGCATTTTATAATGTTTGTGTTTGTATGCTTGGAAAATTGACGAATAAAAAAAAATAGAGGGAGAGAGACAGAGGTAGAGAGACAGAGGGAGAGACAGAAAGGGAGAAAGGGAGGGAGAGAGAGGCAGGGCGAGAGAGATACAGAGGGAGAGAGAGAGGGAGGGAGAGGGAGCATACACACGTGGCCAGGTGGGTGGAGGTCAAGGTTCACTTCTTGCTCCAACCCATCCGCCCATCTGTGAGATGCAAATCGTTCGATTTTATCTCAATAGCCAATCTTTCTTCTACAGACGCCCAAGATTGGCTCGTCAAAAGTCAAAATCGAAGAATGCTGTCATAGACACAATCATAAAAAAAACAAAAACAAATATAAAATGTATTGAAAACTCAGTACATAATACAATGAAAATATAAGTTTACACAATTTTACCTATAAGTTCATTCACCTCATAAAATAATAATTTTATTACTTTTAAATTTTTAACGCACGATATGACGGATGACTAGTTGATATTTTGATAGACACGTTTGATCGCCTCCTGTCTCCAAAGATAATAAGGGAACGTGGTGACAGATGTCAACTAAGGTCGCTTCTCCACATTATGCAACATCTGTCTCACATGATCGAGGGGATCATGAGGTCGACTCTCGCCATGATAATAAAGTCTACTAGTCTGACCACTTGAAGTATACTCTCGCTTACAAAAGTTACACTCTGTTGATTTAAAGCATGAAATGATCATCTCTTTCAATAGGTTTTAAAAGTAAAATCAGTCAATTGAAACGTTAAAATTGATAATCTATAATAAGTAAACATTGAAAAGCAGGTGTTTTAGATTTTTTTTTTCTCTGCCAAGAAATTTCATCTATTTTACATATACTATATTAGGCGGGTCGCTCATAGACTCGTATTTCTACGGTCGTATGTGATAGTACGTTTCTCATTTACGGTACTAAATTTCTTATCATACGAAGGCATACGATACGAAGCTGTGTGCACGGCTACACCTGATCGTATAGGTTCTTACTTTTTAAATCATAGCTGCAAAATCATGTGATCCTGTGTGAGACAGCCCTTACTGCTATACGGAAAAAGGTTGTTATTTACTTTGAATAGCGTGTCATTCATTATCTCATAAAGGCCTCACCGTTGCTGCACGATACTGCAGTACATATTATCTGCAGTTCCTTTTACCTGTGGTGTGTATTATTTCGCTGCTGCATGCGGTGAGTCAAAAGCACACGGAATGCAGCAGCCTCGACTATATAACGTGATATAAAGATATATGATCGTATACAGAAATGCGCACGTTTTTTTTTTCCGTATCTCATTTCTCATTTCCATAATGCAAAGAAAACTTAGGTTTTCACTTTCATATTCTTTTATGTACGTCTTTTCTTAAAGAAAAATGCAAGAAGAATTTCTTTATTATTTAAAAAAAAAAAAGAGTTGAGTTTATCTTCTCGTGTTAAAAAGAAATGGTATATAACAATATTTCAAAACTTATCTTATACAAAGTAATTGATAATACGTACCGCCATCATAAAATAAGAAAACGTGTCATAAAAACATATCATGATAATTTTATTGATTATAATTTTGTGGCTTTGACATCATTGGGATGATATCATTTATCACAAATATTAATTTAAAACAAAAGTTATGAATTTTCATAAATTTATATATATATATATATATATATATATTAACTATGTTCTAATCCCATTATTTTATTTAAAAAATAGAAATTATATTTTGTAAATTAATATCCTTATCAGAAAATAAGTAATTTGTTTTTATACATATTATATTACACATTATAGTATGTATATATAGATAATACATTGTATACTATATGACCTGTACCTTTAGGCAAATGAAAGTGCTATTATAATACAACAAGATACAGCTATATGACTATACAAGAATGACTCGTTAAAAATTATGTTTAGTTATTTGTAAACCTCTATGGAATGAATAAGGTAGGGGAAATTAGGGGGGTGTTGGTGGGAGTGGCCCTCCTAACGGTGCATGGACAGATACCTTGGGAGTTAGTGCACCTGGGTGCCTCACTGCACTTGTGAGGTGACATTGTGGTGGTGACATCAGCACCAGTGACGTCATCGCCACGCAAGCATCAAATGCACACAGCTGTGCAATGTGACAAATACAAACATTATTTACATGAGTTGTCTGATCCGTATTAGACGAACACGTATTTAACGAATTCGTATTAAAGACTCATATAAAAAGGTATTTGATGCGTATTCATCCAATGCACTTTAATTGTTCACGACGCTTCTTTCAAGCGTATCCAACGTTCAATACGAATTGAAAATTCTCAGTTATTGAAAACGGTTTTGTTGAAAACGCATCCATCGAATATATTATACGGATCCAAGAGCATCATGTAAACGTATAATGTTTGTTACTTAATAAGTAATTATTATTGATGACGCTTACATTTTTAGTTATCTTTATTATGTTATTTCAAATCTTAAGAAAATGTGAAGTCGTGTGATGGTGTATATTTATAATTTTAATTTGGCAATTTAGCATCATCTAATGGATATTAATTAAATTAAAGGTAAGCTTTATAAGTTATTAATTATTCGTGTAACTTATTGTCAGCATGCAACAAAATTATTTTATATAGTAAAGAAAATTGAATTTAAAACAACAATAATATTTTCAATTTTTGTGTAAACATAAAATAATGTTGAGTCAAATAAGACCCTCTTGAATTTCAGAGGGTTTTGGTTGAGAATATTAATTTAATATTATTCAAAGAAAAGAAAAAAAAAATATATAAAAATATTTTGGTTGTCCAGTCTGTTTTTCGTATATATAGTATTATAATAACGTCACTTAAGAGGATTAACGGAATGCATTAATAAATTATTAAATTTTCTTTGTTTACGAAATTTATAAAAATAATATAAAAAGTTAGACAAGACAAGCATTATTTCATCAAGTCAATAATTAATTTTACCTTTTTGAGTGAGCCCCTGTTTAATATTTCCTCTCACGTATGAAGGGCGAACGGAGAACATTAAAAAGTTTGATAATGACGAAAGTGCCTCTTGTGTGGACAAGCTCTACCGCACAACATTTTTTATATTGCAGTACGAGCAAATTTTAAATTAAATTTGTTACGTCATTTTATGCGATGCGGTAGTTCATTACGTTCTATAATTTATTGATCACAGTAACTCGTAGATATATTTTTTAATCTGTTAAAGCTACGAAATCTTTGAAAAGGCTGTAAAAACTTTTAAGAAATTTATCTTTGAGAGTAAATTATATAAGTGTACTGTATACAGTGTAAACTGTAAACATTATAATTTTTATAAAACTCATTTAATTTAGCTTTAATACTAAATTCAAAATTCTTCTCACTTTCAACCCAGTGCAATGCATTTGTATGTAGTTCCACAGGCTTGAATTTGGACATTACTTTGGTCCATTGATAGAAAGTATAATAGAGGTATCCGCGCATCGACCTGAATTAGGTTTTCCACGGTTCCCTCAGTCTCAGCGAATGTTCCCTACCTTATACTTACCCACTACCCCGTCGCGAGCTGTAAGCTCTTAGGGGTGTGCCCTTGTGAAATAAAAATAATAATAATAAAATAAATTTAAAATACAGCCAGAAAACGGATGTGTTACGCCCATTTCAGGGGTGGTAACTTCCGTTTTTTGTGTAAATGACTGTATGAAGCAAACTAGAGACTATTTATTATGGCAGCTCATTTTTTCCGTGTAGCTTATTTCTAAAACCGGCTGAGCTTGTTGTGTTTGAGCGGCGTGACCATGTTATATTCACCAGCATGTCGCAATTTGGCGTGCCGACAATAGTGCTGCATACTTCTGTATAGATGTCACTAGCGATGAACTAAACGAGTTAAGATCTATGGACCATTTAGTTCACAGTTTGTACGATTTGTGGCGCTGTTGTAGAAAATGTACAGTACATGTCATATTGATTTTGATTGTATGGTCCCTGAATTTTTTTTTTATTTTATTTTTATTTTTAAAGAAGAACATTGAAGAGGTTTCGACGATAGGAAAAAAAAATTGAACTGAAATTGTTGTCAAATAAAATTAGTCCATTTTAATTTAATTAATATTATATATCTAGGTTACTGAAGAACTTGCATATAATAAACCATGAGATCAGTACAATTAGAATGTTGTACCACGTTTGGTTTAAAAGAGATGAACCTTGAGCAGATTGCAGCGCAATATTCTTAATCCTGACCTTCCTCACTCCCCGCGGTACGAGTCGCGCGCCACCAACTTTAATTATAAGTAAATGTCACCGGGATCTTTGTCACACATTAAGGTGGGAAATACTCATGTAATTTGTACTAATGTGATGATAATTTCAAGTGGTGCCTGATGAGAAATCTTATTAAATTTTCTCTTAAATTAATTACATTACTCTAAATAATAGTCTCATTAATTATACACACTCATACTATACGCTAAAAATAATGAAGCAAGCAAAGTATTTGATGTACTATAGGACCGAGTTGTTCCGAGTGCACCGTCGAAGTATACCGAATGAGCACCAAAAAGGCTTGTCGGGCGTGCCGCTTGCCTGCTTGCTTCTCCAGCAGTTGGGCTCGGGTAACCATAGATACAGGCGGCAGACACCCTACCATGTCTAGCGGTCAAGGCTGCTGTTCAGTGAGCACCACGGTTAATGGACATGTGCACCAGTAGTGCTGCAATCGTTCCTTTATATATAAAGTGAGAGTGCACCAGTGGTAACTGACATGATAAGAGTCAATTAATAAACATGATGCGACTTTGCAGTTTTTTTTAATTGGATAATTATGTTTACTTGTCTATGGCAATGCTGGTCATGGTAATAATTTTCTTATTTTAAATCAAGTAACTGTGTATTAGCAAATAAATGAATAGATAATGTGATATTATAAAATACGACTCTTATTTAATATATATAGGGGGCATCCACAAAGTATGTAGCATACATTTTATCCCAGGAATTTTTAATGCCACGACTCGATTTGATATTACTTTTTGATATTAAAAATTTCTAGGATAAAATCTATGCTAAGTATACTTTGTGAATAAGTCCCCCTAATATTTTTTAAACTTTTATAATTTGAAGAATTGACAACTTTTCAAAATATTTTTTTACATTGAATGCATAGTATTTTGTCTTGAGTGTATACTTGTATAGACACATTTAAAAAAAATCACTGCGGATATTGTGTACTGATTTAAATTTGGCAATGTTAAACTATGTAGATCAGATATATACGTATAGCTTTTTTTTTTATAATATATTTAATTGCTATATATATATATATATATACATGTCATATTATCATGTCCCTGTTGTTAATAGATACATTTTTTCCCCACTTTATCAGCTTTATCATGCAGACAACCTCAAGGAGTTGTAGTTTATCGGAGAGTTATGAATAAATTTTGTTCTTAAGAGCAGTAGATTATATTTAAACTGGCTATAAATAAATTAACTAAATTATATAGTACGTCACTTATCATGTAGTTTATTACTGATGTTTTCAGATATTTCTGTCACAGATATTCTTGTGTATCAGCTTCAGCTGTATCAAAAATTGTGTGCTTTATTAAACTTTCAAAACAATGTATATATGACAAAATTTGTGCGAAAATTAATTGTATATGAAACATAGCCCAAGTTGAAATAAATTTCATCTTTTCTTCTCTATTAAGCTCTCCTCTCGTCTTTTCTCCTCTTATTTTCCACCATTTTAGAGGATAACTCTAAGAGGGAAAAAAGACGAGATTACGTATTTTTTCCTCTTCTTGAACATAAAATGTTAGAAATATTGTCTTCATTTCATCCTCACTTTGAGCGAGAAGAGGAAATAAGATATTTTAGAGGTAAAAATATTAGGTTTAGACGTGTAAAAGATGAGTTCAACTAGGGAGATGCTTCATAATTTTCATGTGTGGGATTTTTTTTTTATCTTTGGGCGTGTTACTTTACCTTTAATTGGTATATTATATATATATATATATATATATATATATATATATTATATATATATTTGTATACTATATAATAATATGTTGGTCCTGCTATTGCAATGTTATACAGGGTGCTTGTATTTGTACATATTACATTATATTACATTATAATTTTATAATGAGAATTCCAGTATTGTCACTTGGCATAAAGAGTACTCGAGTTTCAAACAATGCTATAAATTTTGAATGCGCCGGTAGATTATCGATTGTTTCTATACGAATTAGCAGCTGCTCTACAAAAAGAAAAAGGTTTTCAAGAGCTTAGCTTTTTGTATTGTACAAAATTAATGAGAGTTTCAACAGTTGTATAATCAGATTTACTTTCTAAAAGTCACGCTTGTATAAATAATATTTAATTGTTTCAATATAATTAATTCATTTTAATCAGGCGTGGATCCAGGGAGGTGGGGCTTTGGGGCTTAGCCCCACCGTAAATTTCGGATTTAACATGGGCAATATAGGCATTTCCTTCAATCCAAAATTTGTTTTTAAACATTGGCCTTATGAAGAGCCCCCCCCCCCCGAAATTTGGTTTTGGATCCGCGCTTGATTTTAATGAATACAAACATGTTTATTTGTTCATTTTTACAGTAAGAAATGCAGTCCTAATATTATTATGCTAAAAGTTTTTTTGTTTTGTCTCCCCCTTTTCTAACAATATAATTTATTTATATATGAAAACTTTTGAGACTTTGTCAGAGATTATTGTAGAATTTATTGGAAGCGAAGTTTTACATTTTACTGGTTTCTCATGACAACATTTATATGGTTTCATTACTGCAGTAGTAAAGCTGGCGACTGCGCTTGACTGATATATGAGAAAAGTCAAACACAACTCTCTCTCTCTCTCTCTCTCTCTCTCTCTCTCTCTCTCTCTCTCTCTCTCTCTCTCTCTCTCTCTCTCTCTCTCTCTCCTCTCTCTCTCTCTCTCTCTCTCTCTCTCCTCTCTCTCTCTCTCTCTCTCTCTCTCTCTCTCTCTCTCTCTCTCTCTCTCTCTCTCTCTCTCCTCTCTCTCTCTCTCTCTCTCTCTCTCTCTCTCTCTCTCTCTCTCTCTCTCTACTCTATGTTCTGAGTGCTCTGCACGTGAATTATAAATGCCGCACATCAGCTAGCAACTGAGCAAATACTCATGAGCCTTCCACGCAACTATAGTAGCTACTATCTATCTCATCTTTTCTGTAGTTTTATACGAGGTGTAGCCAACATTTTATATGAGAGAAAAAATATTTGTTTAGTGCAAGATTATGAACGTTCATCATGTAAATCGCTTTTTTATGAGACTCCCTCCCTTTTTTTTTTTGCTGACTATAGCAAATAAAATAAGAATATGCGAGAATACTAATATAAAGAGCCAACGTACGTTTTTCTTTTGACGCCTTGAAAAGCTTTTGTATACGCAACCCGTAGAGCATTTCTGTTGAAAGGGATGCCTATACGTAAGGGTACTTTAAATTTTACGATAAAATAGCTCAACAAGAGATAACAAAACAATTCCGAAATTAAACTTCTTATTTTTTTAATTGCGCTTTGTTTTCTTTCCATTTATATTCAGTGTAATAAAGCAAATGTTATAAAAGCAAATGTTTTAACTTGGATTGTTTTTGTTTCAGGCTCGACCCTCCGGTGGGGCACGCACATCCCGTCACCTTCGCCATGGACGTCAGAAAGGTGAGTAATTAATAACCTACTGAACACAGAACACTGTTGTTTTAAAAATGAAAATGGACAACCTGCATGACAATTTTTTTTATTGCAGAAATATATTACATTATATACTATGAATTTCTTCAGATTTTGTTGAGTCCAGGAACTATTTATAAAAACTATTGAAAGTTCTGCAAGTTCCGGATCCTTTTAATAAAAAGAATAGAGGCTTTAAGGTAGAGATAACACGCCCAATGTTAATAAAAATTCCATTCGTGAAATTTATAAAAAAAATTAAAATGTTCTCCTTTACATACCTTATCAGTAGGTAAAATATCAGGTTACAAAAACGAGCTAGTTTTTTGAATTATCAATTTTTTTTAAGTTCACTAATTTAACATGGAGAAATGGAACTTCCATGTTAAATTAATCAACTTTAAAAATTAATATCTCAAAAACTAGCTCGTTTTTGTATACCTGATATTTTACCTACTGATGTGTAAAGGAGAACATTTAGATTATTTTAATAATTCTCATGAATGGGATTTTTATTAACAATGGGCGTGTTATATCTAAATACCTTATGTGTTCCCCGTCGGGAAAGTTTTTTCCATAAGCCACCATGTTAGAAAATTTGAATTTTTTCTTTAAAGCTATTAATTTGAAACCATCACCTACCCCTCCATTTAGGGGTCTTCTAATAATGAATAATGAACTCATTTTCCTCTGAAATTTTTATTTAATGCCAAAAAAAAAAAAGCAATTTCAAGTTATTTTTACATAAGTTTAATTAAATAGGGCAGTGGGAACACTCCAAAATCAGCTGACTTGAAGCCTCCATAAGTTCTATACGTCTATTGATGCCTCCAGGCGGCGTGACCACACTTTCAATAATTTTTAAAAATAGTTCTTTGACTCAAAAAAATCTGAAAAAAAAATTGGAGTATCATAATTTGTATTCATTTCTGCAATACAATAAAAAAAAATCATGCAGGTTGTCCTTTATCATACTTCATTTTCTTTTTTTTTTTTTTTTTAACTATTTCATCTGCATAGTTTTGCGCATTAAGTTTTCAACTTTATGAATAATACTACGGTTGACACAATTATATAACAAAAAACATGAAGCAGCTATACTGCGGTTAAAATGTATTATATAGACATTGTTTATCGGAAGATCGATTTGTATTCAATGACAATCTTTTTTCTTATAGTTAGTATCCCATCTTCCCATGGTAAACTTTTCTCTCCTCCTTAGCTCAACTTTCACGTATCAACAATTTGAATTTTAACCAGGTAGAATTTAAATAAAAAAATGTCATTGAAAAGCTTTTTTATTCAATGGGGAATTCTCTTACAACTCAAATTTTAATTTAACTACTATATTATGATAGGGTACATATTAACAATAAGTTTGACTTAAGTTTCAACTTTTTAAACTCAAATTTGGGGACTCTGAAGGGATTATTAGAATAGGGGCAAAGTATGCAACCCGCGCGCAAACCTGAAAATTGTGACGTAGAAACTCCCTAGTTAACACACAACAACTGCCTGATATCATAGTTTGAGCGTCAAGGAGTCATTGGCTATAAATTTTAGTAACACGATCGAAATCAGCAGGTTTTTCTACCCTAGTATCAATAGTTTTTTCTCCAATATCAGTTTACTTGAAGAGTGATAATCGAAAATATAAATTTATTGCCGGAAAATTTCGCCTGCTAGGCAGTTTCTACGTTACGTTTTGGCGCTAAATTCAAAAGGAGGAAGATTTTTAAAAAATTCCCATGCCTCCAATTTTGAAAATTGAAACTTTTTTGTTTTAGGACATTTAGTTTTAAGGCATAGAGCATCTGAAAAAAAATTAAAATAAATGTAGGAGAATTCCCCATTATTTTTAACTACTTTTTCTAATTAAAGAGCAAGTGAGTATCTTCTTTGAAAACTTGCTGGAAGGAAGTTGAGAGTGCAAATCTTTGAATGACGTCATAATCTTGGCAGGAAAATTGATGATGCTATTTCTGAAGTTTTCATCAAATGGAGGAAATAGAAATTTTCTACCCTCCCATATGAACTTTTGCATTAAATCACTGTTCTTGTATTTATAACATGAAAAAGAAAATTGCCCCCTTTTTTCGTCTGTTGTGTGAGAGAAGTTCAAGTGAAGTTGTCTGAGTACACCGTGTAGAGTGTACAGACTTAAGATGCATATAAGTTGTTTTCACTTTGACAACAAAAAGTCGTACTTTTACATATATTTTTTTATCTCCATGTCAACTACTATTACAAAAAGGAAATTCTACATATATATTTGAATCGTAAATCCTTTCAAGGTTTCAAATAACTATTGATATATTTTTTTTTTTTCCTTTTGACCTTTTTTAAAGTAGAAGTATTCTTTAACTTCGTAAATTTTTATAGTATGCGAGAAGAGTTGTTATAGCAAAATACAGCAGGAACTGGCATGCGCATTAGTGTATAGTTGGCGGTTGTCGTTAGTGTATATTTGTGGTTAGGTGTACTTGGCTTGTTTCCATGCAAGATAATTCTCAAACTAGATGACTTACGTATTCATATTAAAATGCGTGAGGGATCATGTGCTCTATTCTTCACCTTATAACAGTTATTAACAAGCTCATATATGAGATCGATACCAGAGCACTGAGGTCACTTCAGCTTGTATTACATGCACTGAAACTGTTTAGTATAACCAAAGAATTAATATCGTAGATATTAATTCTTTGGTATAACATATTATTTACAACATATTAGATCGAGTTTACATTTCTGTGGTGCAGCCAGAAAAAAATTCGGTGTTTCTTTTTGGTTATTTCTTTTTTTCTTTCTTTGTTATTTTTTTTTGGTTAGGGTGCAGTAGAAAAATAAAAAAATATGATGGAGTAAAACTGGACCCATATAATAAATATATTGTCCATCGTGTGCAATAATAAGCTATCTGATGCTTACCATGCATGATTTCATTGCAATAATGAGCTATCTGCTTTTTCAGGTATAGCGCAATTGTGAGTTGCATGTAAATATAGACATACAATAAAGTTCATTGTTGCGCTCACAGCAGATAGCTCATTACAAAAAGATCGTGGTAGGCAGATAGCTCATTATTGCGGACGAGTGACGATATGGTGGACCCAACAAGAGTCCATGTAATTCTATACTCGCGATCAATTCGGAAAGGAGGGGTTAGCCACACTAACAAAATTGTGAGTGATACGCACAAAAAGCATCAAAGGATGAAATGCTGATTGATGAAGAGCTTCAAATTAGCATATCTTGAAGTAAGAATAAATTAGAGAATATTATTTTACCATTTCTCTCTCTGTATTTTTTTTTTTTTTTTTTTACGTTTTCGTCGTGCTGTTTTTATTTTCCCTTGAATTTCTTGTCTACTTTTATTTCACTGAAACTTGAATCAATATTTGAGTTGTAAACAAAAACAGCTATGCTTACCTCTGAATGTAAAAGTTTCCTTGGTATAAAACCCTTCCACACTGAAATATATTTATATAGTTCTCTAAGCCAAGACCGTGTAATACTTTGAAACAAAAAATGTTTTCTATTGTATAAAACAAATTTAAAATTAACTTTATTTATTTAAATTTTTTGTTAAAAATTTAACAACATAACGTAGTTAAAACTACATAATTTACAAATTCTTATACCTCCTTGTATATACATGAGAGAGTATGAAAATTAGATTTATTTAACGACCCTTCATTAATTATAATTAAAGTTCTGTGGGCAAGAGTTGGTTATTTAGTTAAAATTTTACCCTCTCGTTGCGGCAGAGGTTGCAGAGATCGCCGGGATTCGAGCTAGGCTCCCTCTCTCTGAGCTATATACTGCATGGGCGGTGGCAAACACAAAATATCGAACGCTTCTGTGTTAGCTCACTCGGATCACGTTTGTCTGGCATACAGCATCCCAGCTCCATCATCTCTGAGATGAACTTCTAACAAACTTCCAGCACTGTTTGATCAAGACAAGTACACTCTCTGTACGTCTTGAGATCATCATTTCAAATGAAATACACACAAAGAACTAGTGTGTAATGTGATATATAAGAGTACTTAAATTAACTTGAAAGGTTCTCATTGAACTCTTTAATTATAGAAATATTATCATATCATTTCAACATAATAATTTAATTAATTGTTAATATAAAAGCAATGTAAATTTTTATATACCTTTTAAAAAAACACTTTGTAAATATTTATCAAACACTTTAATTTAATTAAAAATTTATATAAAATTCATGTAAAAATTCTCTCATTAATAATATTATAATGTATTAATTCAATGATACTTGTGAAATTTTATCATAATGTTTCATTTTTATTATAATAGTTTCTATAAATCGATAAATATTTGATAACGTTGCTATATACTTTGAAGTAGCACCTATAATCAATACTTGCGCTTTATAGCAGTAACCAATGTTTAAGCCGGCAGGTATAAGGCGTGAACTATATACTTTGAACGGTCCATGTATCGTCTTGAGTAGCCGCCGCATCTTCTTTTGTAACTCCTCCAAAAATCGATCCTACTCCGGTAGTATGTGACGTCATAAGCACGTGGTGGAGCTACCTCAGTAGAGAGTACCCTCCATAAACTTTGCTACATAATCACTTTGATAAGAAATGTAACGAAAAAATATTATTTATCTCTTTTTAATGCGATTATGTAAAGCTATTCACATGATCAGATTTTTGGTCATGCTAAAAAAAAAGATGGTGGATATTTTTTTAGTGCTAGTTATATGATGAATGGCTTATCTCAGACGCGGATCCAGAAGGGGGGGGGGGGGAAGCCCCCCTAAGCCCTTCCCCATCCTCCTCGAAATGCTGGATTTAACATATTAACATTTTCCCGCACTCCAAATTTTTTTTTTTAAACATTGGCCTTATGGAGGCAAAATTTTTTTTTCTGGTTCTTCGCCTGGCTTATCTAATATATAAATCCTTCAGTATAGTACAGTACATTAATTCATACGCATGAAATATGCAAAACTTTACAGTCCTTGAGGAATAATTTTCTCCCTTTATCCTTCAGTATACCATAAGCTATATGATTATATTATGTACATGTTTACTGTAAAATATTAATACGTTTAAATAGCTTCGTGTTAAATCAATGAAGAATGCTGTTACAGAAACTATAAATATATAAATACATCGCGTGCTATAGTCTGGTAGTGGTAGGTCGATGATGGGAACAAGATATTCATTACTCAGAGAAGAAGCTGCAAAGTGAGAGAGGATGAAGCAGTTAGTTAAACATTGATAATGTGATGACGAGAAACGTGTCTTCACTTTTCCACCCTGCAATTATTCAACTTTAATTACATTGAATTCCACAGAGAGAGAGAAAAACGTTGTCTCAAAACTTTTCAAATTATACATTTATATAATAATATAATGTTTTATATAATAAAATTTTAGTATCCGTCAAAATCATTACATTAAATATGAGATATTTTAAAACAAATTACGTTACATTAAAGAAGGTTTTCTGACGAGGGTTCATTATAAATAAATAGTAATTGAATCTTACCGGACTATTTCCACTCGTCGATTATGTTGTAGTACATCGAGAAACTTGAGCACTGAACTATAATGTTAATAGTTTTTATTATTATCACTACACTTCAGGTGCACCTGTTTTCTTCATAAGCTTTTGGGAATCATCTGTTCCTATCCTCGATGAATCGATTTCATCCATAATAAAAACTATTAACATTATAATTCACTGCTCAAGTTTCTCGACGTACTACAACATAATCGACGAGTGGAAACAGTCCGGTAAGATTCAATTACATTACAAGTTGACAATACAATATAATTTATAATACTTTCTATAGTGAGATAATTTTATATAAAAATTCTTTTAATGTAAATTTCTTTTATAAATTTATATTGAGTTATATTTCCTGACAGTGACTTATTTTTTTCAATTCAAAAATATTGAACGGCTGTCATATAAAATTTATTTAAATTCCTCACGTATTGATGATTGCCATTTATGTATTTGATGCTTTTCTTAAAAAAAAATCAATCACGTAGATCTGACAAAGCGAAGAATGATAGTGTAGGATGGTTGAAGTGGCGGAACGAAATTACGAGATAAAATATCGTTACAAATAATATTTCTGTCAGGGTTGTTGTAGATTTCATTTTTTGAACAAATCACAAATGTGACTTCAGCATAGGTCAAAAGGTCATACAATGTTGTTTTATAAATTTCAATTTTTGTATTTTTTTGCAGAACTCATGATTATTTTTGTATTAATTAAATTATCACTGTACAGTCTATATATATTTTAAAACCTACATTTTGGATTATATATAAATATAATATTATACAGTTTTATACTTTTTAATGCATTAAAGAGTTCAAAAACTATACTAAAACGTTTATCTCAAATAGAAAAAAATTCATTTTTTTAATTTTTTTTTTAAATTTAACTAAATAACCAACTCTTGCCCACAGAGCTTTAATTATAATTAATGAAGGGTCGTAAAATAAATCTAATTTTCATACGTTAAAGAAAAGAAAAAGAAAAAATAAAGAAGGAAAGAAAAGAAAATTTTGAACTTCGTTGCACAGGTTGCATAAAATATGCAGAGGGATATATAATGCCCACCCTGAATTTGCTCTCCTCTCTCCTTCTGATTAAATAATTATTTATTATTATTTTTATTTATTCATTATATTTATACACATTACAGATTAGTTTATAAATTATGAACAATGTTATTACGTTTGGACCTCTATGAGCTTCAAGCTCGAGCAGAATGAAAATATAAAATCACGTTTCTTATATCAAGAATAATATAATTACCGTCCCCATGTTGATGAGATCTTGACGAGCTGATCCTCGTGTTCCAGCACGGTCGCCGACGCAGCCGAGAGGCGGGGGGCTCGGGGCGGCAGTCCCAGCTGCGCTCGCCGGCAGTGCAGCGCCCCCCCGCGGCCCGAGTCACCCTGCAGGGCTGGCTGCACAAACAGGGCAGCGAGGGGCTGCAGCTGTGGAAGCGGCGGTGGTTCGTCCTCTCGGAATACTGCCTATTCTACTACAAAGGTGAGGGCGATGTAATTAATTTACATCAAAATGGATGCATTGTAGATAATAACATCTGCATATATAATTTCGCTCTTTGGTTAGAGCACTAAAACAAAGTGGATAACAAAATGCAGCAGTAAATCTTGTTGAATCTTGAACTCCATTTTGGTGCCCTTACACGATAAAATTTTTCTGACTATTACATACAATTTTTCGTTACAAGAAAACTTGAATCCCATTTTTTTTTGTATGGAAATGAAATTTTCTTTTAAGGAAAAAATTGTATGCAAAATTGTATTGTGTAATACAGGCTTAACAAATTGCTAATCATATTTATATTAAGGCAAGATGATGTAGCAACGGACGTATTTTCTCTAATGAACAATAATTTAATATATTCACGGGTGATGCTTGTGCTTACAGTTTATTATTATATACTTACCTTCATGATTTTTAGGCTCCGAATTCCACAGTATTAAAATTAGCTATAAAATTCATTAAAAAAATAATACAATAGCTCTGTTTGTAAATACTCAATCAGAAAAGATAGATTTTTATTGATGAACTTTATATACATGGAACATAATGATCATGCATTCATCTTCAATAAAAATCGATTCTTTCTGATTGTGTATTTACGAACAGAGATAATATCTTGCTTGAAAATTGTCCTGTTTCTGACGATGTCCTAACTCTTGTGGTGCTCAGGTCCAGAGGAGGAGAAGCTGCTGGGCTCGATCCTGCTACCCTCCTACAAGGTGAGCCCCTGCGCGCCGGATGACCGCGTGTTCCGCAAGTTCTGCTTCAAGGCGGAGCACCACAACATGCGCACCTACTACTTCGCGGCGGACACCCGAGAGCTCATGGTGCGCTGGATGAACGCCCTCAGCCTCGCCTCCATCCTGCAGAGTGCCGTGCCTGCCAGCGAGTGAGTGTTCAACTTATAAAGTTAACATCGTGGAACCGAGATCTCCATCGTAAATCTATTCATTTTTTTTTTTAAAATCTCGGATGCAGACTGTGGTCGAGTCTTAAGCCAGTATTACACTGTACAATTTTTCAACTTATTGCATACAATTTTTCCTTTCAAGAAAACTGTAACTCCCTTTGTTTGTATGGAGATGAAATTTTCTTGCAAGAAAAAATTGTATGCAAAATTGTATCGTGTGATACCGGCTTTAGTTGATTTACGTAATATTTATTGTTCAATTATTTTTTTATATACTTATTTAAATCAGAATAAAAAAAATTGTATATAACATTGTTTTGATCAGTATTATCTATATTATCAACTGTAATTAATTTATTGTAATTGTGTGCATTTTTGAAAATGTGTATTTTTATAAATGTATTTATTGATAATTTTTCATGGGAGGAAAAAAAGCTCTTTATTGTATCTTTCGTAGTTTAAAAAAATATAATATACTAGATGTATATAGCTAATGGGATGTAGCGAGTTCTCTTAATTACTTTTTAGTTGATAAATCGATTTTTTTTACTTGATTGTAAATTATTTGAAAATTTGCATGTTATCAACAAGTATCTGTTATTAATGTTACTAACTCCTTCCCGTGTCTGCAGGTGGGACGAGACGGTGTCCGGTCGTCCCAGCGTATCCTCCATCTCTCAGAGCGCGGACGACAGCGACTCTGGTTTCCACGGCTACCGCTCTCCTCGCGGGGCCACTACTGCCGTGACTGCCCGCCAGGGGGGTGATGGTTCTGCTCAACCCCCACCCAGCGCTGCTGCACCCTCCAAGGACCCTGCTCAAGCTGGCAACCACCCCCCTGCTGAGGCTAACGGATGGCCACCACGCTTCCAACCGCTCTACGCTAACGCACCCCCCAAACCTCGAAGGCTGAATAGTCAGCAAGGTGACTCCCCTGACCCCAGCCCTGATCGAACTATCTCCCGGCAAACCCCTCCACCTTCTCAGAATAAAGAGCCGGAATACGGTCGTCAACACAACACACCACCCAGAGGCTATGGAATGCCAGCATCAAGAGGACCTTACCATTACCATCACCCTCAGATGAACGGTCCTAATGAAAGGAGAACTCCGGACACGTACGGACGGTCCAATAACGTTTCTCGTGCAGACTATGAAGACGTGTATGCTGATAGATACAGAGGCCAAGAAGGTTGGCCACCACCTCCACCACAAGCCTACCTCAATGAGGGCTATCCTAAGGGTGTCATACCACCAGGACAAACCTACCCTACAGATCCCACCTATGTAAAGAATACACAACCTCAGCAAGTGCAGATGTACCAAGTAGATCCAAACTATGCTCCCAAACCTCAACAGTATGCACCTCAAGAGGGTGCATATGCCAAGGGTATTTACGTGAAGCCAGCTGGACCTGTGAGATTGGAATACAATCCTGTCACTCCACCCACCACGCTCATCAAACAGCCAATGCCATATCCCACGTTCAGAATGTCTAGCCCGTCTCCTACAGTCATGTCCTCAGCACCTGCGGTACATCCGCGACCTAAACCTGCCTCAGGTCACCCACCTAGACCCCATAGTGCAGATTTTCTTGAGAAAGAAACAAGGTATATTCCTGAATCTACAGGTTCTGTAGTTATGAGACGTGAACGATCAGGACCAATGTCAGAAAGACCTAAATCCAGTGTTGATATGTATCATGATTATTGGTCTGAGGAGAGTTATGCACAAAAGATGCGGCAGTCATTGTACTTGCACGCACACGCACAGCCTGGACGAGCTAACACGCCGCAACAGAGGCCTCCGGACACGCGACTTCGGCCACCTTCAGTAGAGCGAGGGCGGACACCACAGCCGTCACCCCAGTCGCCTGGCCCTGCGGCCGTCCGAAAGTATGAAGATCAACAACAGCAACAACAGCAACAAGGAGGCACGGCGCGGCGTTACAGCGAGCAGGCAGAGCGTCACGCCAACTCAAATCTGTTCATGCGAAGCGCCAGTGCACGTCTTCCTCGACATCGAGCGTCCAGAGATGAAATGGAGCTACAACAACAGGAGGCAGGAGGAGGTGGAGGAAGCGAGAGGAAAATCCAGCAGGTGAGATTTGAGATGGGTAGTTAAAGGAGCCCCTAGTTGAAAAATTACGTCTTCAACTCATCCTTTACACGTCTAAAGGTGAATTCAGATGGCGACAACGGCGATGCGACGTAATTTTGACTTAAAAGCGAATTCGCCGGGAATCGCGATGTTTACGATGCTTTTTTTCTTTTAATCGCCAAATATGGCCGCCAATGGATGTTACAGCAAGTGCGCATTATTTGCGTCCCGTCGCATGATAAATCGTCATGTGAATCTGCCTTAAACCTAATCTTTTTACCTCTAAAACACATCTTATTTCCTCTTCGCTCAAAGTGAGGATGGAATAATGAATAACTAACATTTTATGCTCAAGAAGAGGGAAAAAGACGTAATATCGTATTTTTCACTCTTTTTTTACCTCTAAAATGGTGCGAATTAAGAGAAAATTAGACGAGAAGAGAGCTTAATAGCGAATAGACGAAATTTTATTTCAACTCGAGGCAGTCCTGATAAGTTAATAAATTAGATAGCAAGACAATTATTACTTAATGTCACGTCAGATATTTTTTTTATATTTATGTTGTACATTTAAGTCATCTTTTCCTAATATAATGTCTTATTATAGTTATTATATATGTACAATTATAATTTCAGTATCAAATACAAAATTCAATGCTTCAGTTATCTGTCAACTTTAATTCCTTATTTAATATTTAGTCCTTTCTTGATTCTAAGGATTTTAACATTTATAAATATTTGATTGTTTCAAGTCTCGTGACATCCTTCATAAATAAAAAATCATTAATTTAAATTTACAGAAGTTGCTCCAAAATTTAACATTCCAATAAATTAAAATAATTATGAATTTAAAAGCTGTATTTTTTTTTTTTTTAAATATAAAATAAGTTATATATTTTTCTTGCATTGATGAAGGTTTTTAAGGTGCGCTAAATGTTGATTGCTAGGCAGAACCATATAATAAAGGGCAGAACTCTTTCGGGAAACCTAATAAGACGGGTGTTTTTCTTCTTCTCGTTGGTTTTGCGAAGTTTCGAAGCATCTTCAAATGAATGGACAGATTTCCCGAAAGAGTTGTGCTTAGCAATCAGCAATATTTTCCTTTTGTAACATAAAAAATATTGTGACTAAATCATGAAAATTGTTGCCATGTTAATTGAAAGTTCCTAAATAATTGATTAATCGATTATTAAATCGTTTTTTTTTTTTCAGCGTGAGGAGTCGATGCAGCGGCTACTTGAGTGGAAGCAGCGCATGCTGCAGTCACCGCTCACTCGCAAATCCTCCCCGCGGCCGCAAGACTCCGGCCCGGCACCCTCTCCGCTCTCCCACCTGCTCCTCCGCGGCCCCGAGGGTCCCGCCACGCCGGGCAGTGACGCCGGCTCCGTGTCCTCGAGGCCGCGACGCCAGCCCTCGCGGGGCAGTGGCTCCTCGAGCGGTGCCAGGAGTCGAAGTCAGGACCCCGGCCGGCGATCTGCACCGCCTCCACACCGACGAAACTCGTACTCGTCAGACGATGAAGGTAGGCCAGCAAACAAATACTACTCTTTTGTCTTGTTTTGAATTTATTATGTGGGGTTTAAGGCTAATTGCATAATGTTAAAAGTAACTGTTAGTTCAATATCTCATTATTCCTAGTTGAAAAATTTCGTCTTCAACGCATCTTTCACACGTCTAAACCCAATCAAAAAGATTAGACCTCAAACACACATCTTATTTACTCCTCGCTCAAAAAGACGATGAAATGGAGACAATATTTTTATTTCTTTATAAATGCTTTATGCTCAATAAGAGGAAAGAAGACGTAATCTCGTCTTTTACCCTCATTTTCCCTAAATTGTACAAAATAGGAGAGAATTAGACGAGGAGGGAGCTTAATAGTGAATAAAAGATGAAATTTATTTCAACTCGGGATTGCTGTATTTTAATATTGCTTCAAATTGAATTGACAATATCATTTTTCTAAGGATAAAATAATTCTAAAACTTACATCATACGTTTATAATATGCAAGTAGCCAGATAGTTTTTTTAAAAGGGCAATATTCAGAGTCTTGGTTGTATAACTGCTCTAACCTATGTGCTGTTAATTAAGGCTGCTGACTTACTGCTATGATGTGATTACTCTCTACTTACTTAGCGCGGTGATAGGTAAATAAAAGTAGTTATCATTTGTCTTCCGACTCTTCGTCCACCCGCCTGCCTGCATGTTTGGTAAGTGTGGCCTCCATCCTCCCTCTCTTACCTCAAGAATTAAATGGGGAAGATTCAATCATATGCGTGCGCTGGCTGGAAGTGGATCATCATTACCTTTCCATCCTGAATGCTCCTTACAAAAATATTTTCCTTTACCTAAATACAAAAAAATAAAATAAAGCTCTTCCTGCCTGCTTGGGACTCTAAAAAATACATAATAAAAAGAACTACTAACTCTATGAAGTGAAGGCGAATGCGTAGCCTCCTATTCTTGATTTATAATAGTGATATGAAATCAAGGAGCCTGGCTAGATCATCATTATATACAGCCAGATATCCCTGGCTTCATTTCACTATTATAATCATGATAATTCCGCATGGGCAACGGGCATTAAAACAGATAAAAAATATTAATAATAATATTAGCTTTCTTCATTGTAATAAAATTGATTTAAATCTGCATGCAATATATATTAGCATTCTTTACTCTAACAAAAATTATCTTTTCTATAATGGATTTTCATTATTAAAAACTAACGTTTTCTTGCTATACCAAGTACTCTGAGTAACGTCGTCATCAGAGTGTATAAGGGTAGGGGGGGTTTAGTTACGTGTTATATTAGCGGCTAAAAAGCGCCCGTTTTGGCCCAGAGGTGCGGCGGGAGGCTCGCAGCAATCGTCGCTCCAAGAGGCCGAGTTCTCATCACCAGGCAGGCAGGACGGGCCGCCCTGTGCAAGCGGCGGTACCAGCGGTGGACCTCCGTCCCAAACTACCCCCACAACCCACCTCCTCCCTTCCCTCTCCGTCCCCAGATTACGTCAACGTGAACGTACTGAATGAACGAAGAGAACGCGGACCTGAACGAACAGATAATTTCAGTAATGAATTACGTCAACTTGGGATTCCTCCAGATGCATCATACACAGACCTTTATAACAAGCGTCCAGTTGTTGAAAAGAAAGTATCTACGCTCAGTAAAGAGATAAAACATCAAGTTTTACTTCCTGGGAGTAAGTATAGTGAGCAATTGAGCCTGGGAGTGGGGCATTTTTACCCCGCTGTGGGTAGCAAGACGGCCCTCACTGCGACAACGCATAAGCTTGCACCTCCACTGCCCACTGAGGATCGTGCTTCTAATGGCAAGCACTCGGATAGTGGGTACGACACATTGCGTGCACAAGAGGCGGCGGAGGCAAAAAGATCGGCTCTGCGCAGCCCTACTGCGCACCCTCTTCTATGTGAACCAGCTGACGAGTCTCATTTAATTAAAGAATTTTCATATCAATATATCCGTGGTGAAGCAATTCCTGAGAGCATACATCAAAAATCATTAGGAAGACGTCAAAAACAAATTGCACCTAAACAAATAATACAAAATAGAAATAAAACACAAGAATCAACTAGTCCAGAAAGAATATCATCAGTACAAGAAACTATTATAAAACAAGATGGATTAAAAATGCAAGAACCTTTACAACCTTCTGAACCAATTTATCATTCAAATGAAGCTCACGTTTCAAGTCTTAAATCCCAAGAACGCGAAGGGGAAGTTGATGCAACTCAAGATATTGCAAGCATACGTAAGTCTCGTCAGAATAGTCTACGAAGCTTCGCTTTTGGAGAATCGTCACCTGAAGATAAGGCAACACCGCGGAGAAAGCAGGCCAGTAATCCGAAATCAGTCCGTGATTTACTCGCGGATTTTGAACGTAAGTCTGCTGCTCTGGCTAAGGAGCAGCAAGCAGAACAGGAGAGGAGCAGCGTGCTGGACGCGGCGGGTCGTCGCTGCGTGTTCAGTGACACGGAGACGCTGTTATATGACACGTCAAGTGACGCGGACGTGCCTGCTGGAGAAGACGAGAGGGAGGGTGGAGAACCAAGCCTGCCACGTCAGCACCCTCGTCGCTGCGTGTCACGAGCTGGAGACCGCAGTGACGACGAGGATGATGACGAGGAAGTGGCGGCTGCTCTAGGACGAAGAGAGAAGTTCTTCAGCTCGTGTAGAGATATCGGGAGACGTAAAGAACCATCAGTAGGTCCAAATAAAGAAAATATTACTTTACGACGTAGAAAAGTATCCCGTGGAAAAGTGCAGACTAATGTCGATGAAGTTATAGTTACACCCGGCTATTTACGTCTTAGTTTAGCAGAGTCGATGGTCGCACACGAAGATTCAGCATCCTCTAGGAGTTCTCCAAGTCCAAATCCTCCAGCTAGTGAGCACCGTGTGAAGACTACAGAGCAAGTCACTGTAGAGGAACATTACATGCCGATGACGCCCTCTCGTAGAGCCGTGCTGGCCCCTCCTGCCTTAATACTGGAGGAGAGTTCATACGTGGAGATGGGGGAAGATGGAGGTGTCCGCTCACTCCACTCCGTGTTTAAACATGAAGAATTACGTCGTCTGAACTCCGGAGATTCGACCGCGACATACGCTACGCCAGACAGTCCCCGTTACTGTGAAATTAACGAAGATAGTAAAGAAGAAAGCTCACATTATGAGTTTCTCTATCATGCAACAACAAAATATGAACCTGTTTATATGGAAGTTAGGCCAATAGATGCTTTAAAACCGCTGAATCTTAGTAATAAGTCACATGTTAAAGACGATGCCAAATCTTCTGAGAGTAACAAAGACTCTAGTACAACCTCAAGTAGCAAGACTGTGACCGCCGGTGATGATGGTTCCACGGCTGGAATGGAGAACCACTCTACACTCCCTGATATTCTGAATTCCACCAGCACCTCCTCGCAGCAGGGTAAATCTGAAGATAGTGAAGACGCAGATGACGAAGCTTCTAAAGATTTAGACTCTCTGGACACTCCACGTCACCCCAGGTTTAGTCTCTCTGACACGTTCCGACCAGCATCGTACTATTTAGGAGCAAGTGAGTGCGCTCCAGAACAACATGACTCGTCAGATAGTGACCTCGTGTCTCCACCTCCGATACCCACCAGCCCACCACCACTTGATGAGGATGAAGAAGAATTCCCTCTTGATCTTCGTAAGAACTCTCATAGTACACCCTCAGAGACGAGAAAGTTTCCGGACAACACGAGGAGTCCTTCACGAGCTGATCGGAGGTCCTTACACAGCTCACTAGATGGAAGTACTGTCAGTGATACTTTAACAGAATCTTCACGTAATAAAAGAAGACCTGTATCTGAAGAAATGTTAGATAGTTTAGAAGAAAATAGTTTTCTAATGAACTCAATGTCAGAGTCCATAAGTGGAGCTTCAATATCTACAACAAGCAGAGATTTACCAGCAATTCCCATAACATCAAGATTCTCATTACAAGATGAATTACGAGCACGAGATGCACTTTTAGGTTACCCCAAGGATCTTACTTATGGCTTCAGTGAAGCTGCTTATCATAAAGAAACATTTCAACAAAGAGAAAATATGTATGCTACAAATAAACCTTCACAAAAAGATAATAAGTCTGAAATGTTATTATTAAGTAATAGAGTTAGATTTGCGTCTGGTGATGAATCAATTAGAGAATTTCCTCCCCCACCTCCTCCAATTACTGCAGTTACACCGGACAGTATATTGATGAGATCACGTCACATTCGGTCCCCTTCACTGGAGGAAGCGCTCAATTCGAACCTTGATATTGCTCAGCCACCACCCCCGACCCCTGCAGAAGGGTCAGATGCTGCAAAAATAGCTGCTCAGGCCGCTCAAGATTCTGGGGCGGAGAGCGGAGGTGCGCCATATTATTACTCGGACTTACTACGGGCTGATGAGGATGGTTTTGCAAGCTCTGCATCAGAAGTCAGTATCTCTCGCCTTCCTTTATACCCTCAGATGGTCCCTAACGTGCCTCCAAATCGAGCTAGGTTACCCCAACTTAATAATCAACGAGATATGTTCGATGCAAAACGAAATGATATTGGACGAAAGGTAAATCCTATTATATCAGCCCCACTCGTATCATCATCACGAGATGAAGTTGATGTGACACGAATTGCAGCGGAAATACGTACCACGACGGCTGGTTTAGCAGCAAAAACTGTGCCAGTAGACGCTAGAAACTTGTATGAAGCGGATACATTACGTAAGATATCACGTAGCAGAAGACAACAGGTTCAAACAAGAAGAAGATCACAAACACCTGATCCTGATTTAGAAACTCGTAATTTGTACCCTCATGGTCTAAGAGATAAATCCGAAGTTTCTTATGAATCTCGACGTAGAAGCAGATCATTAGAAGGATTATTGGATGATGAGGATAGTTTTCTAGATGCACCACGCGTACCACCTATGGCAGCACCACAAGAACGAAGACGTAGAAGTTCAGGAGCACCACAAAGACCAGGGTCCAGCAGGAGTTCAGCTCCTAGCGAGGGCAATGACCCTTGGGAACAAGATGTACTTTGGCGCGAGAGTTTACGTCGAGTTAGTCTGCGACACACGCGATCATTAGATGATCTTGATGATGATGAAGCGTCTCCTGCTGCCCCCGGACCATCCAGGGTACCGCCCTCAGGTCGGCGAAGCGTGGACATGCTGTCAAGTCGCGAGCGAGTTGCACGCGTGAGCCGAGAAGTGACGTACGTTAATGACGTGGCTGCAAGGAACCGCATGTTGCGCACCAAACGTGAGCTTTACGAAACTGATTATCGTGAGGGAAGACGTGGAGGGCCCCGCCAACAACCTCAACCACAAGAAGAAGAAGAAGATACTGGAGTTTATGAACGATTAGCAAGAACCTCCGAGAGTTTAGAACGCTCAAGACGAGGTCAAACTTACGTAGAAGGTTATGAATGGGATGTAGATAGAGAAACATTTAGACAAGGTGTACCCAAACCTAACTCTGAAGTACCTCCTAATAGAGATAGAAATCAACAACAACAGCAAACACAGCAGCCGCCTCAACAACCAACACAACAGCAGCAGAATTTTTTAGAGGAAAGCCTTCCTCCTTCCTTCGAGATAGACCGCGAGAAGTTACGTCAGTGGGATCTGTTGTCGAGCGCACCACTAGAGGGTGGGGTAGCTCCTCCGACAACAGCAACTTCATCAACTCATCAGCGGCCATTAGGGGGGGAGGGGAGAGAGGGGTCCACAGTCGCGACCCTTATCAGCCCCCCCGCTCCCAATCCTCTTCCCTCGGGGGAGGCGGTGGTAGGAGGGAGGCACCTCGAAGTAGCGACACAACAATATACAGGCGGGCGGGACCCGCCCCCGCCCCCACCCCTTCCGGTTCTCCAGCCGCCTCTGCAGCCGCCGCAGCAGCTAGAAGGTACGTTTGGTCCGAGATGAGTCACATCTGCAGTAACAGCATCCCTCTGATATGATTAGCAGCGATCGATATAACGGAGAGGAGGAGTATTGTTAGTGTTACTCTATTGTGTTTGACCACATGACTCCCCTAGGGCTTGTAATGTAATATAGTTGTTGAGTCAGACGCGCCCAGCCCTTAGGGGGTTGCATACAACTTTACGTAGATGATAGATGAACTGTTTTCTGGCGTTGTCGTATAATTAGAAGGCTTTTAGAAATTTAATTATAAAATATACGAGAAAAGTCATGAAAATTCTCAAATATATATAATTTAAACGGGTTTGTTAGTATTGTTTAATACACAATTTAATTGATGTTGAATAAATTGAAAGAATTGCGTACACTACAAAACAATCAACAAGTTAAAATACCACTTTGAAACGTTCCACTTAATATAATATTTAACATTTCAATAAAAAAAGGCAAAAACAATCAATATCCCTTTGTTCACAAAATAACTTTTTCCCCCTTCGGTTATATTTTATAAATTTAAAACACAATTTGTTCTTTTTTTGTTTTGCACTGTAATATTATTTTTACCGAAATCTTCAATTATTCAGATCAAAGTGGATAAAATATAAATTTTATTTGCTTATCACGAGACCCACATCGATTTGGACGTATGCGCGGGTCCCCTTGCTCCGAAGTTCCCCTAACAGAGAATCTCCCCGCTCCCCCCTCAGTAGTAAGAGCGCGCGCCGGCCACGTTCAGTCGTTCACTAGCGAGCGTGCAGACAACACACTCAGCATCATGGGCGGCCAGGTGGGACTCATCTGCGCCAGCTGCTGGGCTACAGGTAATCACAAAATACCTAGGAATATGCATTAATTATAACATGTTATGCGGAATTTTGTCTTGTGGTATCCGAAATTTATAGGATTTCCTCGGAATTGAATCAAATTAATATCGAAATTTAGAAGCCACTTTCAAACTATATATCAGGTATTATAGATGAGACGAGAAAGGTTAATGAGCAACAAAAATTCTTACGTACATATTAAACTTATATTCTGAGGCGAAGAATAAAATTATAAATTACAAATAAAATACCTGGTTATTGCATTAATTACAGCGTTTTATGCGAAATTTTGTATCGTTAATAGAATTTTAATATGTCGCTATTTCGAAATTGATTCATATAATAAAATAAAAATTTAAAAGTGACTTTCAAACTCCCTATCGGGTATATAAGAGAGAAAGGTAAATTACCAACAATTATTCTTACAGACAAATCCAACTTCCATTTTAAGGTTAAAAATCATAATTTTTGAAAAAAGTGATTATTTTTATTATTATTATTTTTTTTTAGTTAACATTTTGAAAATCAAATAAAATTGTTCAGGACTTTCGTTAACCATCATCGTTTTTATGGAGGCTAAATTACGTTTAATAATGAAAATTCATCGAGATTTTAAAATTTTCTGTATGATATATATAACTTTTTTATTACAAATATTTAATTGTCAAGTGTGGCAAAGATAATTTTAATTAGAATTATTTTAATATTAAATTAAAAATAATTTTCCCATGAGTATATAAGTTTTTATTCTAAAGTAATTAAGTACAACAATATATAGTAATTTTAATTGTTATTTATCAATGTAAAGATTGCATGATAGTAATAAAAGAAAAAAGATAATTAACAAGAGAAATAGACGAAGCCTTACGAAGTTAAAGTAAAAGATATATAACAAGAGAGGCCATGGAAACGTGTTCACCCATTAACCTTTTTTGCGTATAGATTGTGTTACACTAGTCGTCGTTTTTACTAGCAAACATGTACACTTTAATTCAATTTGTATGTACATTTGACCAGCAAGACACGTAATTAGGTCAATAAAATCTGTTAGGTATGATGATACAAAATCTTGTAGTCCAACTTTCCTAAACATTCTTTTCCTTGTATTTTATTTTTTTTTTTTTTTTGGCATTTGATAGTAGTAACGGTACTGCAGAGAAACGTTTTCTTGGCAACGTTTTAAAATATGTGACTGCTGCATATAAATACAACACTGCAGAATGAGCATGCAATTTAATTTTTTTTATTGACTATAGAAATATTTCTATTCTCAAGTTAAGCTTTATATAATGTTGAATAAATAATTTTAATATTAATGTGAGATCTTTTCACATAAAGAATTTATTTTTTCATCGACCCGTTATATATAAAGTTTGTTATAATAACAATGATAAAAAAGTTTAAATTACTTTTAAAGTAAAAAGCTACTTATATAACAATTTTTAAATCCATCATCAAAGTGTATAGTATAGTATGTATCAAATGAAATTTCTAAAAGTAGGGATTATCACATTTTATGTCTTAGATTGTACTAAAAGTTCTTGTCTCATTCAATTCTCCCCCTTTTTTTTTCTCAACTCGCAAGAGAGATTGCAAAGTGACGCTTGCCTTAGACTTTGATATGCATCCCTCGTCTTTTTTAATAGAAGAAAATACGCTAGGGGTGAGAGAGACACAGAGAAAGGGAATGCATCAAGAGAATAGAGTGAACCGTCTTTAAGCCTTGATTATAAGTGCCCTGTAAATACCATGGCCATCAGTTTTGCTGCGTGTCAGATACCCTAAACTTTTTTTTTTTTTTACTTCTCATTTATTTCACCTGTATGTTATATGATAGATATCTCTAGTATGTCTCTCGCACTCTCTGCTTTACTCCAGCTCATTCATATTTCAAAAGTTCCCCTGAGGCGTGAGAACATATAGCTAGAAGCTCGTCCCTTTTTGTTAGATCATTTCAGGTTTATATATATACGTGATTCCTTTGTTCTCGTTCTAATTGGGAGCAGCTCTGCATGCTAGTAGTATGTCCCTTATACCTTCCGGAGTCCGTTTGCCAAGCTTTTAACCTCTCAATTTAGAGCCATAAAGTCCTCTTCTTCTCAGCAAGCTAATCAGTCCGAGAGAGCTTTCACCCCCCCCCCCCCCTCTCTCATGACAAACGGATGTAAAGAGATAATCCAATGTCACGTAATTATGTCAGAGTGAATGCTGGAGTTTACATATAAAATCACTCAGAGGTGAATTGATGTGATGTATTATGTATGTCAGAAATCTAATATTGATTTTAGTATATAAAAAACGTAACGTAAATTATGTATATTTGTATAGTAAAAAATACAATGAGATGAATTGAATATGAACATACTATATACATATTTTTTTTCCATGAGAGTTAGAGATTTTATTTCACATGCAAGTTCGTTCGCTCTCTCTCTCTATTCATATTAAAAATTCATAGAAATTTATAAAGATAGTACTTGAAAGAGATTGCTGCTCCTGCATTATTATAAATTAATATTTGCCGCAGTGTCATATTTTACATTTTATAACTTCAAAAATTTGAAATTATTTTTTGAATATTATATTTAGTATTGTAATAAAATAATCTTGTGATTAAGTTAATTTAATAGAAGCTAATCGATGCAATGTAAATTATTTGTAAGTAAATTATCATTAAATTTTATTATAAAGTAGCAAAAAATCTGCTATATAAGTCCATACCTTAAAATCGTTAAGAAAATATTATAATTTCGCAGAATTCATTTATTTTAATTGAGTTTTACAAGTAGTTACATAATTATTAATTAAAGATTCATTTTTATTTAAAAAGAAACACACATTCATTGCTACAAGTACTGTACTGACCCTTAAATAAAATAATTATATTCCAGCGTATTGGAGTAAACAGTGGTGATAGAGCTAAGAAGCCACCGTGTATTACGTTGTTGTATAGTGAAGAATATAAATCGTTTGGGGAGGGTGTGGAGGCACTCGGCATTTAGTTTTGTGTGGGTGTGTCGGAGATCTTGGATAACAGTCACGCAAGGCCGCGAGACTATCCGTGCGTTGCTCCGACCATATCCACGCACTTTTATAAGGTCTCTCTCACACAGAATCACATGGTTTCGCATCGTATGATTTAAAAAGTAAGAATTTATGCGATCAGGTGTAGCCGCGAACAGCTTCGTATCGTACGCCTTCGTATGATAAGTAATTTAGTACCGGTCTAAATGAGAAACGTACGATCGCATGCTTACGATGCAGAAATACGAGTCTATGTGTGCGATCCGCCTTATAGGAATATCAAACAATTTATACCAGCAAAGCTACTATAAGGCTTCTAAGCATTTCCATACACAACACCACCAACAAATCACACCATGTTGTTTGTAAGCTATTTTGTATTGTGATTTTATACCGTTTAGAGTACAGCTTTGTTTAAAAGTACTAAATTTTATATTTAAAGCTTTTTAAAATTTCATGATATATTTACTATATATAAATAATTAAATACTTACGTCATGGAATGGTGAGTATCGTAATCACGAAATATTTAATGACTGTTAATTTTGACTGTGCAAATGAAGCTAGGAGGGTCAACATCAGCTTGTTTGACCCGATGACGTCACACCTCAACAAACAATGTAACCTAATAATGCTCTTCAGTAAATGCCAACTTTATTTGGCAACAATCAACTGACACCTATGGTAATTTATTTTACTCGCTGAATTTATCGCATTTTTTCACATGGTTCTCTACTTTCACTTTGACTTTTTAATTTGGTGTACAGAACAATTGAAACTCGTTACTTGCCAAAAACGTATACATTTAACTGTAGTGTCCAATGCTATCTAAAAATTGTTGAAGATATTTGATTGACAAGATAAAACAAAAAGTTGTTAAAAAAAAAAAAGCTTTTAACAGTATTTGTAATTGAATTTATATGGACGTAAAAAAATTATGACAAAAAGAGGGCTTTCCATAATATTTGTAATTGAATTTACGCCACATGGTTTTAACGCGTTCAAATATGAATTAATTGAATTTCCTTTATATCAATCTTTCTAATTCTAAATTAATTTCACCCCATTTTTTTATGATTTTATTTTTTTACTGCACAAACTTGCATTTTTTTTTTTAATTTCTTTTAAACTAAAATGGATAAATATTAGTAAAACTGGTTCTGTAATAATATGGAACTCCAATTATATACTAAAACAATCTACCAAAAGCTCAAGCAAATTTTTTTGTCAGCGAAATTAAGGACATGGCAAGAATAGGATGCGATGTTGTGAATTGTAAATTTTGCAATCGGACGAGCAATGTTAGATGTAGAATTTACTTGAGCAATGAGCCGACGTCACTGCAGACTCGGTACATCAAACTAGTGATATTTTTTTTATTGAAAATCAAACTAACGAAAAGTTGGACGTGACTAGAGCTTGTACAACATTTATAGAAATTCGATTCGACTCTTTGCCGTCGGCGACAGTCTGCGATGCCAATGTATAAATAAATAAGAGATATATGTTATATACTGCCTAACTTTGAATAAAATCGTCATATATTAATATTAATACAATAGAATAGGATATTTGTTGTTTCCTGATTGAATCTAGAGCGAATGAAAAGATAAAAACATTTTATTGTTCTTGCTAAGTGATTACTTCAGATCTTCAATTTGTTTGTTCTATTCATCATAAAAAAAAATAATCTTTTGTCTACAAAATTAAAATCTTTAGAAATAAAATGCAGTTTTTCTTTTTATAGTTATCTTTTTTGGCGTATGTTTTTAAGAATTAAATCTCGGGCCAAAAGGATGTCTTTAAGTACTTCAAGTTAGATTTGGGTTAGTAATACGGCCTAATACAAAAATCTAGTTGAGATGAGAGGAGGCCCAATCATTTTTCTTGGGCTCTTTTTTGGCTCTGAATGTTGGCTGGTTTTATTGGCGCCAGGCTAGGCGCCTAGTCTGGCGCCATGCTGCGCCCGACGTCGTCCTTCTCGGTCGCCTTGCGGGGGCGAGGGGGCTCATCCCACCCCCCCTCTCTCTCTCTCTTCATTACGATCATTCAGCGAGTTTTGCAACGCCTTGAAAGAGAGATTATATAATTCCTCAGTGATTCGATCGTGTTTCTCATTACTTGATATCCATCATCTGTCAGTTATTCTCATCTTATTCTATACACAAACTCATATTTTTTTAATTTAAGCTTAAAAAAATTATCAATAAAAGGAATCAGAATTTCTATTGTTGTTTTTGTCAATAATTGCAAACAGTTTCCACTTCTGATATTAACAACAATAAATAAAAAAAGGAGGTTTTTGCATTAATGTGGTTCGAGGAATATTTATCTCAACAATATCTTTTGAAACGTTGTATTTGCTTCATGTATCAATTTATAAATTGATTTTTTCTCAATACATGGAGAACCAAAGAAGAAATAAAAATTTAAACTTTTGAAACTGTAATATGCATTCATAGACAAGGATTTAAAATTTTATGAGTGTCTCGTCAGTACCTCAAACTCATTGGACAATTTATTCACAGAACGTCAGCATCCCATACACACTTGCCCCTTAATACTGCAGCTAGGTTTGGCTTAAGTCATGACTTAAGTCTGGTCGACGGTCGACGTCTATACTACGCACAACTTAAGTCACGAAACACAAAATTAATTACATTATTTTCATATTTCTCAAGTGTATAAATAATGAATATGATTTGCGTAAATTATAATGATTAAACCCATTATAAAGTTGACAGAAAACAAACAGCTGGTTGAATTATGATCGAAAATCGTTGAATTAAGTCAGCAAACATGCGAGGGTGTACTTAAGTATCGGTCATGACATCTATACGGAAACTTAAGTATATCCTGTACTTAAGCTACTATACTTAATCATAGTATATATAGATGAGGTAACTGTCTAATTAAGGCGGATTCAGATGGCGACAACGGCGATGCGACGCGATTTTGTCACACAAGCTGTGAAATACTATGCGGAAGCGAATTCGCCATTGTCGCGGCGAATATCACGTTAAATAACGATGCTCTTTTTTTTAGTCGCCAAATATGGCCGCCAATGGATGTCACAGCAAGTGCGCATTATTCGCGTCGCGTCGCATGTTAAAAATTGCCATGTGAATCCACCTTAACAGCCCCCTCTCTCGGTTGCAGGCTCCGGCTCGGGCTCAATGCGCGACTCTCTACCGGCGCCTCGCAGCAATGGTGCCCGACACCAACAGCGCCTCTCCCCGATGGCCGTACAACCAACCCCAACCGCCTCCAACGTGCCGCCTCCGGGTTCCCTGGCGGGCGGAGGGGGGACGTTCACAACGGGGGCGGGGCCCGGTAGCCGCGGAGCCTCGCCCCAGCGCCTTCTCAATGGCAACAGTGGAGGCAGCAATCACACCGGGGGCCTCCCTGGGGGCCTCCTGGGGGTGGGAGATGGACCTGACGAGAGCTCGAATACTTCAGACTCGGAGCTAGTTCGTAAACCGGTAAGTGAACTCACAAACAAGCTATGCTATGATCTTTCATGTGTTTATTTTATTTTACAATTTTATAAGTTACGACTATTTTTCTTCCCAAGGAATTTTTCAGACAAACGACTACTTAACTTGAAGAGCTACATTCGTATCTATACTTTATTTCCGATGTTATACAGATTCAACTTTTTACTATCTTTTGGTACATGTACTATAAATAGCACTTTCATGTTTAACAGACGTATATACAAAAAGTTTGGAGTTCGTAAATCGATATCAACGTTGTATAGGATATTGTCGCACGTTCATTGGTTACGCGTCACATATCACAAAGCCAAACTCTAATATAAGTAATGTTATTTGAAATTGTCGTAAATAAATTGCGAGTTATGATATTTAACCATGTACATGAAAATTTAATGCTTTAGTCCATTATTCGTCAAAATTATCCTATGATAAACATTACGATTTCTTAAATTAATGATTTTTCCCACTACTATGTGTCTTATTTTCAATCCTGTAATATTTACTATGTCAAAATTATCCTATAATAAACATTATAGTATTTCTTAGATTTATGATTTTTTTCCCCCACTAGTATGTGTCTAATTTTCAATCCTGTAATATTTACTATGTCAAAATTATCCTATAGAAATAGAAATACATTATAGTATTTCTTAGATTTATGATTATTCCTCACTGTAATGTCACAATTTCAATTATGTAATATATAAGAACCTGTTTACGTTGTAAATTTGTCGTACTATTTGTTATCAATGTGGGTGGAGTTCCGTGTTCGGTGTGGGTGCAACATATATGTTGTCTTCAGCCCCCACCGCCCCCTCCCGCTGAGGGCTCGTGGACGCTCAACAGTATGTCCGCGGGGGACCTTCTGGGACGGACCCACGAGGAGCTGGTGCTGCTGCTGATCCAACTGCGCAGGGAGAGTGCCGCCCTGAGACACGCCGCAGAGTTGTGTCGAGCAGACGCCCTCAGTCAGGTGCGACCTGAGAACGGGGAGCGGACCTGCAGATTTTTTTTTAACCATATCAGTCAAATTAATTTGGTATTCCTGCCGGAAGTTGGGAGGTTTTCTGTTCATTTCCGACTTTTAAAATGGACAACCTGCAGAAATGAATAGAGGGTACCAAATTATACTACTTTGATTAAAAAAAAAAAAAATTAATCCCAGAACTATTTTTAAATAATTATTGAAAGTGCGGCCACGTCCCTTGGAGGCGTCAATAGGTGTCTTGACCCTATCCTTTTGGATTAAGAGGTGCAAACTTTAATTACAGAACTTTCAATAATTATTTAAAAATAGTTTCGGAACTAAAAAAAAAACGTGAAAAAATTCAGAGTAGCATAATTTTGAACCTTCTTATCATTTCTGCAATCAAATTTTTTCATGCAGGTTATCCATTTAAAAACAAGTCAGTGCGCTTATTACAAAACCTCTGCAAAATTTCAAACTTCAAATGTTATTTCCTCTCACTTTTGGGTACTTCCGATAAGAATATCAAATTAATTTTACTATACCTGAGCTCTTTCATTGCATGTTATTAAATTAGCGTAAAATCTTAATGGACAGCAAAGATGCTGTTGAGACTTCCAACCTTTATTGATTTTTTTAAGTACCGTATTTTCATTTTGCAATATTATTATACCTTTTTTCTTATTTATAATATTATAAAAAATTAAAACTGAGAAAATCAATATAGTCGTCTTGGTTTATATTTGGTTTGACGTCATGAACCTTTTCCTTTGCTAATGGGAGGGTCTTGTGTCGTCAAATCAAAGATAAACCGAGACGACTATAAATATGAAAAGAAAAATTGCTCTTTTAAAATTAATTTCTGAAACAAGACATGTATGATTGATTCCACTGTCAACTAAAACTGGATCAAATTATGAGAGAGCTCGGGTATGGTGGTGAGATTGATAAGGTCCTCTACATCCACATTAATCGCTAATAATCTCCAATTAACCCCAGGCTTTTGTTATATGACACCGGTCTGCACGGCGCGATAATAATCCCACGGTGTTGGTCTTTGTCTAGCGGGTCACAAAGCTTGCAGATTAATCTCCTATTAACCACAGGTGCTGCTCAAAATAATAAAACCTTTTCACAGCCTTTTGAACTCTTAGTATATACTGGGAGTATTATCATGTCTTTCATGTTTTCTGTGTTTATACTAACTGATGCTTCTTTCTGTGTGTTATCCTGGCTGTATTACTAATATAATATTATGCTTTTACTTTATCAAAGAATTTTCTCTTTTCAAATATAGTTGTTTTATGTTCAAATATATTTTTAATTAAATTTAGAATCAACTGACAGAAAAACGAGTTAATTTTATTTTAACTTTTTTTATTTTACTTTCGTCTTTGTTAAAAGTAGAAATTATTGCTGTAAGAAAAGCAGTCTCGTAAAATATAAAAAGAGCTTAAAACAACTTTTGGGAACATTAGTTGCTTGAAACATCGAAAAAAACTGCACAAAGTTTTGTGGTGCAAGGGCGTATTTTATGTGCAAGCTGCTTCAACCCGCAACACGTGTCCAGAATCTGGAAATAACTCAGTTTTTGCTTTCTGGAAATAACTCAGTTTTTGCTTCTGCTGCTACAAAAATGTACAACCACATCAGGGCAAACCCTCATTTCAGTTTCGTGAACATTAATTTATGAATCATTCTATTAATAAAACATTTCGCTTGGAAGACAATTTCCTGCTCTTCTCTGAAATAAGCATTTTCAAGCCGATATTTTGTCATCCAGAAGGAAAACTCATTCCAATTCTGTCTCAACGATGATAACGTATATATATATTTTTTATTCTGATCTTTATAAAAAATCTGTATTTTCCTTCAAGATTTTTAATGAGAAAAATTCAGTTTTCAGAACACATACACATTTTTAAAAATCTTCAGGTCTGGGTTCTATACTGTATATCATTCAAACGACATTTTAACAAAACGTGCAATTTCATTTTTGTGTGCGCACTGTTTTTTAAAATTTTCAAAACACGGAGCTACATATCTTTAAAAATCTCAGGTTTTGGTCCTATAAATCATCCTTCAAACGACACTTAAAAAAAAACTATTTTATTTTCTGTGTTGCTTTTCAAAGTTTTCAAAACACAGAGCTACACATATTTTTAAAAATCTTCAGGTCTGGGCTCTACAGATCATTCACGTGAAATACGAAAATACATTTAATTTATGTGTGCTGCTTGGCGTGGTTCTGAAAGGGTGCTTGGAGTCGGTGTGGCCGTGAAAGGTCGCGGTTCTAGTGACGTGACTTGCAGGCGCGGCTGGCTGAGCTGGACTCTGCACGAAGGGCGGACCACCTGCGGAGACTCGAGGAACTAAAGAGACACCTTCAGGAGATTGAGAAACAGGTGACCGCTTATCTCCGTTCTTGCACGCTTTGTCCATGTTCTTTGTTGTACATTACCTAACTATTGAGTTTCATTGATATACGACGATATTTCTATACGGTTGTTGAATGAGCAACTCAATCAGTCTACTTTACAGGGGATGAGTGCAAATATGTGCGCGCAGGCTGCATTGACGGTGGAATGGTAGAAAATTCTGCATGCAGGCAAAAGATTTAAAGAAATTATTTAAAATGAAAATTAAAAATTTAAGGTGAACAAAATTAATTGTTTTTAAACTTTTGCTCACCTCAGAATTTTGAATTTTTTCTTTTAAATAATTTTTTTAATGTTTCGTCCTACGATACATGGCTGTAGCTGCACCAACAAGAACCGTTATTCTGACATCACATGGCTAATAGACTAAAATACTCGTGCATGTCTATCAATACCACGCATGAACGTCACCCCGGCTACGCAAGTCACGTTGCTCCCACACTCACGTGCTGGGCCTGATATGTCCACAGTACGAAAAGGGCAAGCCTCTGGTGCACCTGGTGGACAACATGGTGAAGCTGGGCTCGCTGTACCGAGGACCCTCACCACATTCACTGCCCAGACACAATTCGACCACGCCCCCTCCCCTGCAGCGGCTGGAGTTCAATTTGCAAGTGCAGGAGCAACGACTTCTGGCTGAAGAAAGGAGGGAGTGGAACCGTCTGAGCCCACCTGACCACTCCGAGCTGCAGGTAACAACACGAGAGGTTTAGTGTGAACCGGAGACAAAAGTAGTAGAGAAATTAGGAGTAAAAGACGTGGAAAACGCATAGAAAAAAGAAGAGCGATCCACGTTTCTCAATAACCACATTAAATACCTTTTTGAATTAGGCTGGCGCTAACCGTGGTTAGTGAGAAACCTGGATAACTTTCGTAAATTTTACCCAAAAAACTTTGATAGATTGGTAATGACAGCACTCTTTGTCACTGATATTAGACGTTAAAAAAATATTGTTTCTTAAGTTAATTTAGGGAAATGGCAAGAAAATAATAACTTGAAGACGAAGGGAAAATATAGTAGAGAAAATATTTTGAGACGAAGATAGATTTAAGTGAAGGAAAATTGTAAATCAATCGTTGAGGTTTTAAGTAAAAGCGAAAAAAAGTAAATCGAATTTGTCACTCATCGAGACTTCGTTCAGTGCAAACAAAATTTCCATTTAGATTTTTTCTATATAATACTTTATTATCATTTAAGAATATAAAATAGATGTCAATATTTGAACCTAAGACTAATATACTTAAAAAGTAAGTTTAGACGAAGATATTTATTATATAGCAACAATAAAAAAATAACAGTAAAAAAAAAATTGAAAAAAAATGTATTACTTTTCAATATATATGAGATTGATGAAGAATAAATTTTGCTTGCTATATAGAAAGTATACTTAGCTACTATATCAAATTCAAAAAGATGTACCTCTGAATAGTATAAAAATTCCGTAAGGGCTGTCTCACACATGATAGCATGATTTCGTAACGTATGATAAAAAATTAAGAACTTATACGATCAGGTGTGTGCGCGCACACAGACAGCTTCGTTTCGTATTGCATCGCATGACATCATAAGTTTCTCACTAAATAGTCGCAGACAGAATCGCATGATTTCGCAGCGTATGATAAAAAAAATTAAGAAACTATGCGATCAGGTATGCACGCGCACACAGCTTCGCATGGTATCGTATGGTATGACATCGTAAGTTTCTCATTTAGAACCGGTTCTAAATTTTTATCATACGAATTAAGTCATACGATACCATACGAAGGCAGTGTGTGACCCTCCTAAGGAGAGGTGTACATACTTTTGATTTTGATAGTATGCACAGTCACTTGAGCAGTTGCTAAGCAAAGTTCATATAAAATTCTCCTCCTGGTATGTGGTGATCGAAGTCGTGGCCTCACAATAGCTTGAGTCCCCGAGGATAGTCTGGTTCTTATTTTTCTTTTGTGATCCTGTTAGTATGCAAATATAGCACGTCACTTTCGCAGGTTTAATCAAAATCCATGCAATCGTTTTCTCCTCCAAGCCACAAAATGTAATATCGAACGAACTCACTAGATAGGATGTTTACTGAATTAAACGTACACTACGGAAGTAATAAGCATAAAATTTCTATATGTATGCAAAGTAATGTAAATTTAGATTTATAATAAAAAAACACGATAGATGATAAATTTCTATACTGTAAGGAAATAAGTGTTTAACATAATATAAAAGATAATTTTGTCTCGTCGTAATGAACTGCATTATAATAATTATTATTTTATGATGTATGCATCTGCTGTTAGTGCAGGTGTAACCGCATGAAATACTTTTACGTAATTTTGTGGTAAACCGCAAATAAGTTATTATGTTCTTATACATATCACCTTAGTAATACACAACGGCTTGCAAAAACTTTTTTTCAGTGAAATACAATTTTTATATCCTTCAGGGAGAGGGAGCGGGGAGAGGGAGGGAGGTATGATTTACGAGTGACAATATTAAAAAATTGAATAACACCAAATGAATAAATTAAATTAATTAACCTTAGCATTACCAAGGAGGGGGGGTCTAAATGACCCACAACTTTTTTAAAGCGAAAAAAACGTGAAGAATTTAAAAAAAAAAAAAAAAATGTTGCAAAATTTGTAAACTTTAGTTAACCACCCAACAATGTATTTGCACAAAAAAAAGAGGTGTGAGATTTAAAAAAAAAAAAAAAAAAAAAATAGCATATATTACTGTAGGATTTAAATAGTGGGTCGTTTGTCAAATGCTTGTCTCCTTCTCCTTCCCCTTGGTATAATGTGAGAAAGAAAAAAAACTTGTTAATGCTAGCCCTTTATATATTATAGTTAAAAAATTACGCCTTCAACTCATCCTTTACACGTCTAAAGCTAATCTCTTTACCTCCAAAACACATCTTATTTCCTCTTCATTCAAAGTGATGATGAAATGGAGACAAAATTTCTACATTTTATGCTCAATAAGAGGGAAAAATACGTAATTTCGTATTTTCCTCTCTTTTTTCCTCTAAAATGTTGCAAAATAAGACGAGGAGAGAGCGAATAAAGATGAAATTTATTTCAACTCGGGACGTGTTTGCAGGCGAAGGTGCAGCAGCTGTACCGTCTGGACCGTCTGCTGCAGGAGGAGTCCGTCACCATCCAGTCTCTCCAACAAGACAAGGTACAGTGACCTCGTGCTGTTCTCGAACATCTCAGCTGCATTTTTTAACTTTAAAAACAATTTAACTAATTCCATCTCCACCCACAAAATTTTTAATTGGAATGCTCGTCCATGTATTTTCCAGTTTGGAATTTAACTTGTATTTAACTTGCTCTGAATATTTATCAATAACAAAAAAATCGCATAGTAAATTCTTCATTTGAAGTAAATTTAGAACATTTATATCTCTTTAAAATTACTAAAATTAGAACGTTTAATTATAAAAAAATTGTTATTTCGTTAGCAATTCAATAAATAAATAAATAAATAAATAAATAAATAAATAAATAAATAAATAAATAAATAAATAAATAAATAAATAAATAAATAAATAAATAAATAAATAAATAACTAAAAAAAACTTTTAATGAATAAAATACTATTATCTGATTTTTTTTCCTTCCGTGCTCGTACTATTATATATCAAAGTAAAGGGTATACCATTGCAGTTAGATTATTGATAAGTCCATCCGTACGGCAATTTTAACACGTATGTGACAAGATAATTTGTTCAACTAATAATTTATATAAACAGTGAACTTGTGACCTTTACAAACTAACGATTATACAAAGAGACCCTCTCTGAAATCAAAGCTAATCGAACGAAGTAGTAACGATTTCTGTTGACCATTGTCTCCATATACTGACCACAGGCTCTGCTGGAACGTGCACTGGGCGGCCTGCGCCACAAGCTTGCGGGAAGCGCCGGTGCAGAGGCAGAACGATATCGGCGACAGCAGCGCCTCCTCGAGCGGGAGCTGAGTCGAGTGAGACACTTGCTAGCAGCAAATTCAAAGGTGCGATCTTCTCGAAACTGATTGATATTTTTTGTATCGATGAGTTGCAAGGGTTTACTTGTTTGAAAATAAATGGCTAACTTATAACACTTGTACAGACATTTATACTGTACAACTTGCTGCAAAGTCCTAAAATGTTTTAAAATTAGGGGACCTTCACATGCTTATTGGTTATTTATTATTTTTGTGATTGCATTAAATATTAAAATATTTAAAATATTGTAAGAAACTATAACTATACTTATCAAAAACAACAAGAAACTTTCTTTTTTTTTATATTTTTATATTTGCAGTCACAATATGTATGAATTTTTTAGTATTTTTTTAAAATGTTATTCACATTACATATTTTAAAATTTTATCAAATATCCATATAAAATATAGAAGATAGGAATATATTTAAAAGCCAACATGGTCGCTTTTTGTAGATTTCTCCATTAATCTCACACTATTCTCGTCCTTTTTGCAGAAACTCGAAGAGACGGTTGCTGAGAACGCTCGTCTTGAGCACGAGCTGGTACTTCTACGTCAGAAGCTGCAGGCGTCTCGCCGCGTGGATCGTTCCTCCTCGCCCGCCACGGTGGCTGCCATGGGAGGATCTTCCACCGCCGCGCTGGAGATGGAGCTGCGACGCGTGCAGAGCCTCGTGGGAGACTTGCAGCGTCAACGTCACGACCTGAGCGCTCAGGTGCGACAACTTACCGACAAGAGTCAGTCGTTAGCTCAGCAGATCCGGCCAGGACCGACCGGTGAGGAGACGCCACGAAGACGACAACGTCAGAACCAACAGCTACTGAACGTGACGGCCGTTCCCGCGGGGGCCAAACATCGTCGACCCTCTTCCTCGTGGCTCGAGACCGACCTCGACTCACTACACACCCTTGACGTGGGGGTGAATGAGTCAGCCTCGCCTCCCCGACCCCCGCCACCCCAGGACCCTCGAGCACCACTCTATGTCAACACCGACGCACTGGAGGTCAGCACGAGCTATTTGCTTGTTGCATGTTGGGCCTAGGGAGCTAGATTAAAGGTGTTTTTCCATGGAGCAATGTCGAGCAGGGTTTGGCGGCGCGAGAAAAGCGGACTTACTTCAATCTCGTATTACGGCCATGTTGGCGATAAAATCATTCTCCGCAAGGCGAGGAAATGCCGAGCCTCTTATTGGCTGCGTCACGCGATTTTCTCGCTTTTCCCGCTCCATGGAAATGTATCTTAATGATGGTAATGTCGTGGGGTGAATGCTAACGTGTTGTTTGATCACAGGCCTCAGGGTACGGCACGACGAGTCGCAGTGAAGACACGGGGACCTCGGAGGAACTGTCACCACCCCCTCCACCTGCTCCAGAATCTGCCCACGCGTGCATGAACGGAAACTCGTCCGACATGTACGAGCCGCAGGACATCAGCGAGGCAGACGACCGAATGAAGCGATTCTATGGTGAGTTTAGCAGTGTCGGTGTACCAGTCGGATTGAATGTTATTATCACGTTTTTAATTTTGTGGGAAACAGATGTTGGTTATGATAGCATAATCTTCCAAGCAATGAACAAAAACCTTCTTAAATGAGAATTACATTTACTACGATTACAATGAATACGGTAAATTTGTATAATTCATTCTTAAAATATTTATAAATTTATTAAATGATCATAATAATTTTTATGACCTCTTATATTATATTTTCGTATTATAGTTATTATTTATTTCTACCATAGTAAATGTTAAAAATTTAATATATAGTCCGTATTGTACTTGTAGTAATTATAATTCTTTTGGACAAAAGGGGACAAAAAATATGTAATGAAAAACTGTATAATATAGATATACACTGCAATGTATTATGAATCTTTTAACTTATTTTTTTTTTTTTTTACCATGACTGATGAACAATGACTTGCATACAATTGTCGTAATTGAATTAAATTCACTGTCTGATGTAAGCGGAGAACAACGATGACGTCACTGTGGGAACTTTTCCACTCAGTCAGTCAGTTTAGAGAGATGGGCTCAGCGTGTGGTTCTTGTTTAGGGATCATCCCACGCGCCGAGAAGGCCGAGATCAAGACGGTGCGCATCGTGAAGCGTGAGTCCGAGCGCCGGAACCGCGTCAAACGACCAGCCACCATGGACGGTGACCTTGGGCGAGTCACCGAGGAGGACCCCCCGCCGCCCCCGCCACCCTCGGAGCTCGAACTATCGCTACTGTTAGAGCTGCAGGCACAGCAGGAGGAACCGGACCCATCTGCCCTCTTCCAGCGCTCCCTGTCTCTGCCACGAGGATTTGGGAAGCAGCCCCCACCGCCTCCACCCATACGTGCACCATCGCCTCGCAGCGAGAGCGGAACCATGCGCTCGTACGCAGCACGCTACCGGCCACCGGTAAGTTTATTTGTAATTTATTTATATTTTTTATGGTCTTTGTATTGTTTATGTGTTAGATTATTAAACCAACGCTATTGTACAAAGCATTTGTCACAGGAACAACGTGTAATACCCAAATCCTGATAGCCAAATAAATCCACAAGATTTTTGTTTTATTTTTTAAATTATACTTTTTTTTTTCTTTTTAATTGTTTACTCGCACATCAATTTACTGTGAATAAATAATTTTTATTTGCTTTTTTTTAAATGATATATATATTTTTGTTTTCTTGTGCATTTTGACAATGTTCACGGAAGGATAATGAAATGAAGCTGATACTGTACAAAAATTGACAATTTCGATTCAGTATTTTTTTTTCTAGCTACTTAATATAAAATTATATAATTTTAAAATATTTTTAATATATAACTTTATTTTTGTTATGACGATCATTCGAACGTTTCTTCGTATATTATTATATAATTTATTTCACTATATTTACAATAAACTCAAGTTAATTTTTATTTCTTATAATTTTTATTGTTTATTTTATTTTGTTTTAATTTTTACCTGATCCTGACCTCCCTTCAGAGTCCCGATGATCGGACCATGTCCTCCATGTCGGCGCATGCGCAGTTATTTGGTGACGTGGAACACGTAACTGCCGTTGTTGCCGTGGCGGAAGATGAGGCTTGCCTTGCCGAGGGTAGCTCCAGCTCAGGGCCGGTCTCACCAGTCTACCAGAGCGAGGCTGCGCGCGCAATCGTGCAGGAGATGACTCGGAGACGTGCCATACCACGAACCAAAAGACGACATCACACTGTCGCTGGCAGACTACAACAAGCACTGGGTGTTACTCCAAGTCCCACGGTACTACAGACTTCTGCAACGGGATTTTTCCTTTAACCTTTCTTCTATTTAGCACCATCTTTTCGCACTAACCGGTGGAGGCTCTCAATAATGATCTTGTAGTTTTTACTAACACTAGCATGTGATGAGCCTGCTCTCAGGTATTACTCTCTTTCTCACCCTGGTGGTCCCTGTATGACGGTGTGCTTGGTTTCAGGGTGCGGGTGCTCGAGCCAGGGACGACCTGGACATGGAACGTGCCCTGAGGCGACGCGTGGCCGGGGCCCCTGATGTGGTCAGGTCTACTCTAAGTCACCGAGAGCTCAAGTACAACGAGACTACCATCGACTCCATCCTCGGAACGCCAAACAAGATTCTAATACCGGAGAGATACGTGCCAGAACAGGTATATTTTGAAGTTATGGAGTGTTTTCATCTGTTTAAAACAAAATTATGGCTGTAATAATTAGTTAAACAAACAAGTTATCTTAACATCTTAACATTTCTAACTATTTTTTTAAACTTTTCTCATTTGGAAATATAAATGTAGCTTAAAAAAAACATTAAACATTAAATGAATTGGACTTTCTTTAAAACGTACGAAAGATCATATATTCACTGAAGGGGGATTTTCATTAGCGACAACGGCGATCGATGCGGCGCGATTTGACGTAATAGATGTTACAGCAAGTGCGTTTTATTCGCGTCGCGTAGTAGGCTGGAAATCACCCATGAAAATCCATCTTAATTAAGGCGGATTCACATGTTGATTTTTATCATGCGACGCGACGCGAATAATGCGCACTTGCTATAACATCCATTGGCGGCCATATTTGGCGTGATTAAAAAAAAGAGCATCGCAATTAACGTGATTGCGCTGCCGCAACCTGGCGAATTCGCTCGCCGCATAGGATTTCACAGCTTGTGTGGCAAAATCGCGTCGCATCGCCGTTGCCGTCTGAATTCACCTTAACGCGTTTTCAGGAACTTAATAATTTTGTATTTATTTCAACATGCATTAATTCATTATTCAATATTTTTAATGCAACATTTAGCAAATTAATGTTAATTATTCCTCCACAATACTTATTCCGAGTGACTTTGCAGGCTCCGGAGCTCTCGGCCGAAGAGCAGCTACAGCGGCTCAGGAAGGCTGAGTCCATCAGGAAGATGTTGTCGGAGACCACGCCCATCTCGGCTCCGGAGACCCAAGGTGCGGCAAATACCTCCTTAACGTGCTTATATATCTAGTGCCAAAATAAATAATAAAGTTAATGTAAATATCAATTTGCATTCTAAAAAATGCACTTAAAAAATAAGATCGCATTTTTAAAATAAATTTCAATTGGTTCTGACTTCTGAAGGCTTGAATTCTAGACTTATAAAGATACTATATATTTCCAGTATTATATATTATCTCTCTTTTTAAACATTAAAAAATGTTGTAAAACCTTTACATATAGAGTGCAGGTATGTCTATAAAACAGTCATAAATTTTGTATTGACTATAATTAATCAGAAGGTTATGATTCGAGGAGTTTTAGATATAATATGGGTTATCGACTTCAAAAAATTTTATTATTGCAGAAATTTATAGACGGTGCAAAGTTATGCTACCCTGATTTTTTTTCAGATTTTTTTAAAGTCCGGGAACTATTTTTAAAAAATTATTGAAAGTACAGAGAAAGTGACGCCTCCTGAGGCATCTCTTAATAAAAGGATAGGACCTAAAAAGGGCGGGGGTTCAAACCCGACTTCGGCAATTTTTTTTAGCAATTATACTTCCCGGACTCTAAAAAATCTGAAAAAAAAAAAAAAGAAAATCAGAGGGACATGACATAACTTTGCACCTTCTATCCATTTTTTCGATAAAAAATTTAGAGGTCGAAATTTTGATAAAAATGCATTTTTCCCCACAACAACCTCCTGACGTGTTTTCCTGCGCAGCCTCGTCGCGCAGCACGGAGGGCAGTGAGGAGGAGGGCTCGTCCATGCGACTCAAGGTGGCTGCGGACAAGCGCCAGCGAGAGCACCTGCTGCAGCTGAACCAACTGCTAGCACAGCAGGTCATGGAGAAGAGCAAGATGGTGGCAGGTACGTCTTCAGCATGCGTACCTTCAGCATGTATAGTTGTGTCATTGTTGTTTTATATTCTAGCATAATTTACTGTAGTACCAATTATTATTTTATTTTTTGGTATTTATTTATGATTTTTGCTTCATTGAATTACAATACTTCAGTTACAAATAAATTGATAAACATGCAAACTATATTTTGTTATTATCAAAAACAGCATAGAAAATAATTTTATTTAAGTGCTGTTCAGAACTGGCCAGAATCGGAAACGGAAAAGCTCTCAAGCAATCAGAATATACGAAATTTCCGTTTACTATAGTGAATCGAAAATGTTTAATTTTCTGATTTGTCGACACCTTTTCCGTTTTCGATTCCGAAACAATTCTGGACAGTGCTTAAGTCGTAATTATAATTTTTAAAAAAATCTTGTGATTTTGATTGACTTGAGCACGAAATATTATTTCCAATCATAAAGTAGTCTTAATTTTCTAATTGATATCCTTTGTAAAATGCTTGAAATATACTATTTATTTTTATGTTTAGAACTTAATTTTTGGTGATGGCATGATGAGAGAGGTAGTGCTTGCTGACTGTTGAGTGTGCGATGTGTAGGCTCCTCCCACCTCGGCAGCCCTCGTGAGTGACGTCATCCTGGATGCAGCGGTGGACTTCACAGCGTTCTCCAGGTGGGTACTTTTGTGTGCGTAGTGTGCTTGCATGTACGTGTTCTTTTTCATCCTTTATGCGAGTACGACTTTCAGGTAAGTGTTATTTTGTCATAGTAAGTTGTAAGGGACAAATTCAATTGGTACTTAAATTCATTGATTATCGTTTCTGTTTCTTTTTTGTTACTTTTTTATTTTAAAATTTGACAGAGATATTAATGGGAGTCATTTACGAAGAATTTATCCAAAAACATAAAAATATATCCAGGTTTATTGTGTTACGTTTAGTATCATTAAGTTAGTCTTAATGTGGATTTTCATGGGCTGCAACGACGACGCGGCGCGATTTGACGTATAAACGCTGGAAAATCCTACGCGGTGGCGAATTCGCCAGTAACGCATTAATTACCATGCTCTTTTTCTTTTAATCGCCCAATATGGCCGCCAATGGATGTTACAGCAAGTGAGCTTTATTCGCGTTGCGTCGCAGGCTGGAAATCGCCCATGAAAATCCACCTTTAAAGGTGGATTCACATGGCGATTTTTATCATGCGACGTGACGCGAATAATGTGCACTTACTGTGACATCCATTGGCGGCCACAGTTAGTGATTTAAAAAAAGAACATCGCAATTAACGCGATTTCGCTGCCGCAACCTGGCGAATTCGCTCGTCACATAGGATTTCACAGCTTGTGTGACAAAATCGCGTCGCATCGCTGTTGTCGCCATCTGAATCCGCCTTTACGCTACCCAAAGCTGGGTATAATCTCTTATGAATATTGAGTCCTTTTAATTTACTATATTGCCTTTTTATCTCGTATAAGTAAACTTGCACGTTATATATCCGTATTTTAAAATAAAATGTAAGCAGTGACTGTGTGACAATTTTTTTTTCTTCTTTTGAGAGACAGATTTTAGTACTTAAAAGCCACGTGCAGAATAAAATTCAAAACAATAAATAGATTTTTTTTTTCAATTCATTTTTTTTAGTTTGGATGCTAAAAATTTAAAATATTAATTAAAAAATATCGTCTCGAATAATTGTTTTGATTTTTTTTTTTTTTTTTTTGTGGCGTTTGGGTTTACAAAAATCTGTCTTTTAACAAAAATTCAGAATTTTTGTCACACTGTTAAGGTTTATATATATTAATCAAATGGGACTGTCGATCAGCTGATCCGTGTTACCTTCCCCTAAAACTAGATTCTTGTTGCTACGATCAGTAAGTTCAGTTCGGTAACTCTTGCTCTGGTTTCAGTCCAGTTCAGTAACTCTTGCTCTGGTTTCAGTCCAGTTCAGTAACTCTTGCTCTGGTTTCAGTCCAGTTCAGTAACTCTTGCTCTGGTTTCAGTCCAGTTCAGTAACTCTTGCTCTGGTTTCAGTTCGCGCGCTCGCGACACCACCCTACAAGGAACCCAGCACAGATGACGAGGATCTGTCACCTGTCACCCCTCTACCGTTGATCCAGCAGCGGGACAACTTCTACACTTAGATCATCGAACAATCCATCACATCAATCCAAGACGAACCAATGAACAAATAATATGCACTCTGTAGATAAAAATTGTCTACTAAAGATGCAATGTGTTGAAATATATAAAGTAATTTATTTTACAATTTTTAATATAAAATTGAAAATATAATTATTAAAAAAAAAATCTCTAATGAGAAAATTTTTTGCAGTTACTTGCATTTAATTAATGTGCACTCAAAGATTGTACTTACTTATTATGTGCACAATTGTTGAAAAAAATAGAGACCGTTGTATTATAGATATTTTATATCCCCCCCCCCCCAGTGATTTATATTTACTGTTTTTTCCTATTTATCTTCCAAAACATTATTTCTATCTAATAATAATTATCTTCTATAGCTCATATGCTCGGTCTTCCTTAAAAAAAAATATTATATGTAAAATAAAAGGACTCTCAAATGAGTTGACCATCAGTGTTTTTTAACAATCATCAGGGATTGGGCTACTATAATTATCCAGTTAAAAAAAAACAACAAACAATTCAAGTGCCTAAATGTAAGAGTGTGCCATGGAGAAAAGAGAGAGTGTAAATATTATAGTATAAAATATAAATATCTTAGAAAGAAAAAAAAAAAAAAAAAATGAAGCTCAGTTTGACGCACAATAATTTAAAAAATTGCGTAATTTAAATACCCAACAAAAAAAAAAGCCAATCAAGTCAATTACTGACCTACAAGAGCTGCCAATGAACTTAAAAAACTTTAAACTTTAAAAAAAGTTTTTTATATCATCTCAAAATGTACAGAACCTCAAAAAAAAAATTTTGAGAAACTTTTCTTTTCTTCCCACTTAATAAAAACCATTCCATTATATAGGTCATTTTTGGTCTAATTGTTTCATAATTTTTATACTCACAAAAAATGAGTAATTATGTAATGTCCTGTATAATTATTATTCTGTTCATAATATATATTATAATTTACTTATTTTTGTTATATAGTTTACATATTATATAATAAATAATCAAAGAAATTTTAATTTAATTTTCACAATGTCATATATAGTTTAAAATATATGAACTTTATGTTGTATTTTATACATAATTATTACAAAAAAAATAATAATGTTTATACCTGAGTTAAAATTTTTATTGAATTTTTATGGTCACAATAATTTAAGTTTTACCAAAACTTAACCAAATAAATATTTTATAAAATACTAAGAGTTATGAAATATTTCAACAACCTTAACTACCTTACCTTTAAATGTTTAAGGGGAAGGTAAAACGGCCAATGTTAAAAAAAATCTCACACATGAAAATTATGAAACATCTTAAAATGTTCTTTTCTACATACCGTATTAGTAGCTAAAATATCAGGTGTACAAATTCGAGTTATTAATTAACTTAACATGGAATTTACATTTTTCCATGTTAAAGAAGTCAACTTTAAAAATTAATAACTTAAAAGCTAGATCGAATTTGTATACCTGATATTTTAGTTACTGATAGGGGATGTAGAGGAGAACATTTTAAGATTCGTTTCATAATTGGTGGGAATTTTTGGGTATATTATCTTACCCTCAATAACAACAAAGTATGCAGTATAAAAAGTAAGATACTTCTACTGAGGATTCACACTGAGAGAAAAACGTGTGTTTATCAACGTTCTATAATACAGTCACGTTCAGTTTATATTGCCACCCTTCTTTTTCATGTTTGAACTTGGAAACTATAAAAAGGTTTGCAATAAGACGAATATATTCACGTCTGTGATAGTAGACAACCTGCATGCAATTTTTTATTGCATATTTGGATAGAGTTCTCGAGTTATTATAATTGTCATTTTTTTCCCAGATTTTTTTTTTTTTTGAATGCGCTCAAAATCGAGGTGAATGACGCTCTTACGTCATAGTCATGCAACGTCTTCTCCCTTAATTTGTGTGTTTAATATTTGCTTGACTCTGACGTCACAGCGTACATTGCAGCACGATTTTGAAGGGTATTAGGACGTTAAAAAAATATGAAGAAAAGAAAATGATAATTTGTAACTCGAAATCCTCTATTCATACAATAAAATATTACATGCAAGTTATTCATTCTAAAATACAGATGATCAGTCACATCAGTTTAATATTATAGGTCTGTTGGTAAACCTTGAATATTGTGGGAGTTTTCTACAATCGATTACTATATAATTATGTACAGTCGTTGTCTCGGAAAAATTCAATTTGCGACCTTGTTAATCACCATTTCCCGCAAGAATAACACAGGACGTGGTGATTAACAAGGCTGCAAGTGGAAAATTTTCCAAGGCGACGAGTGCACTTGGATAAATTTTATCTTCATATCTTAAATAATAAAAATAATGATAAATACGGTGCATATAATAGGAAGAATTTGTTTAATATTATTTTTATTTATCATCTAACAAGTTATAAATATTCAATAACGATAAATCACAATCAAAACATCAAAAATATGTACACTCATTCATCAATTTTACAACAACAAAATTCATCAGCAACAATTTCGTGAGAAATATATTTATTTTATAGGAAAAATTAGGAAATTTTAGTATAGGAATTTTGAAAATTATTTACCAAAATTATAATAAAACATTAAAAACCCAATTATCAAAATACCATTCATCACGTCTTTTAAATTGTCTATTATTATTTTTTTTTGTGCGTACCCTACATATAACGTAGAGTATGTTATTATTTGTGTCTTTAGCCCGACTTAAGTCTTTTTATTTCACACTCGTTCAGAGGTCAAGCTTTGCCCCCATGCGGCGCAATGCCACGATCATATTGACCGCCTTGGCCCATCGTTTCTTGATGACGTAGCGCTTCAGACGTCGCTTGTTGAGCTCCAGTGCTGCCTCCGCGGCGGGATCGCACAACCATTTGTGCTGCATGGCCTGTGTCGCCGTCATCCGCATACTAACACCACCCAAAATGCCGACAATTAACATTAAAAAAACAAAATAATATATATTATAAACTAAAAATTATGAAAGCTTAAAAGGCAAAAGACGTTTTTGTTGTTCTTTATTATTACGATTAAACTCTGAACTGGAAGATTCAAAAATGCATTTTTTAGATTTAATTGTATTATGTCCCATATGATCCATATTAATTTCTATTTGTCCCCATCGCATTGTATGACGCGAGGAAGTTGTGACGGTAGTCTCAGACTGTTGACTGTAGCGTGTTGACGAGTTGTTGGACTCTTGAAGATGCAGCACGAGTTCTCTCGTCGTAGGTGGGGTTGGTTCTGGAGATAGACGTGTTGGTGACGAGGGCAGAGATTGACTCGTGCCGGATGACGAGCTGAGTGAACGGAGAGGACTGCTGGGAGTGGCCGGTGCTTTAGGACTGGGTGCTCCGAGAGGCACGTCACGACTGTTGATATGCGACACCCTCCTTGGACCTCCCCGTTCATTATTGTTGACAATATCAGCAGGAATCTCAGCTACCATTCTACATAATCGATCAGATAATCTTCTAATTTCTTCTGCTAAATTAACACAAGATACTGGATGATGTGGACCAGCACGATTTGGTAAACAAGAACTATCTGATGCTCTTCTATCTAAATTTAATCTATCTAAAAATCTTCCATGATGTGTTGTTGGTGTATTTCTATCTTGGAAACTATAATGTGTGAAATCTTCTGATGATGGATCTAGTTCAAGTACTGAGTCTGGAGAACTAGGTAGAGAACCTTGAGGTGATGGTGTACACATGCGCATTGAATGCATTGATGGCATGTGTGCGAGAGATGATAACGAGATAGAGTGACAGGCAGGGTCGAACACGTAGGGACTGTTGGGGTGTTCTCCCCAGCGCTCAACGAAGGTTTTCAGGTTGTCCTTGGTGACCTCCAGGGGAGGTGGTGATGGCGGCTCGGCCACCACGATGGGCACGCTGGGGGGTGGTAGGGGAACCACCGGAGGACGTCTCTTGAGCCATGGATGTGCCACACACTGCTCCGCCGTCATCCGCGCGCTGCAGCCCGTCAGGCAAGCCCGGGTTAGAACACTCATTCATGCAACACCACCAAGCCTAATATTCAAGTCAACATCTACGTTACTGTCACATCTTGAATTAATAACAATCGGGATTAAATTACGTTTGAAGTGTAGAAAAATTTGTATGTAAATACTTCTTAGAAGAAGCGTAAATTAATATTTTATTGGAAATCATTTTAAGTTTTTAAATTCCTTTAATTTTCACTACAAATAACTGCAGCAGACAAAATTATTGCATGTCATCAGGCACGGATCCAGCCCACCCCCTCCTCCAGCCCACCCCCTCCTCCCCCGAAATGTTGGATTTAACATAAGCAATATAGGAATTCTCCCCCCTCTAATTTTAACATTGGCCTTATGGAGAAAGACCTCCCTCCCCCCTGAAATTTTTTTCTGGATCCGTGCCTGATTGTCATCAGAATTAATTATGAAAACTCTTCTACCCTATTCATCTGAAAATGATGATTTATTTATTAACTGTGATGGATATTATCCAGCAACTTCAAGCTAATATATTTCTTGTATACACTAACGTATGATAAATTGCCACTATCATAAATTGATACTTTGAAAGTTTTGCTGCAAAGGACAATACCCCTCCCCCCCCCTAAATATAAAAATTTAAGTAAATAACATTTTTATTGAGGTTAATGTTTTTTTCCATTCAATGTTGTTGCTAGAAAAAATCCTTGAAGTTGCATTAAAATTCATAATCCCCTGGTGACGCATTCAATCCCGATTGACCTTTCTCCAAAAATCTCCATTGCAACAGAACCTTTAAGTAACTGAAGCAGAAATTAGAAAATCACAAATTGCAGTGTACAAATGATTGTTGAATCGGTTGTCACTTTAAGGCACATATAGGGAAGCATTCACAAAGCACTTTGACCCCATTTTGTCTTAGGTTTTTACCCCAACTTATATTGAGCACTAAACATGTACTAAACTAGGGACTAAAATTTTTTAGTGCCATATCTAGCCTCTGGTTTAGTACTATGTTACGTACTCGATTTAACCCGATATAAAAATCTATGACAAAATGGAGCTGAAATGTTTTATAAACACTCCCCAGATTGTAATAATTCCATCGTACAACCATTACGTAAATGATGCAACTTAAAACAATGAAATTAAATTAAATTTCATTGTAAATATGTTGCTCTTATCGGAGAAGTATTCTGAAATCTTTACTTTTTGTAAAAATGATCGTTTTGACTAATTATTAATTAATTAAAACAATAAAGTTATTAACAATAATTAAAAGAGAATTAATATTTTAAGCAGTTAAAATCAGAGTGTCGTACTTATCCGATTATGAGAGCAACATATATTAAAACAACAACAAAAATAAAAATACGAAGCACTCAAAAAATATATCACATGCATATTTAGGAATGATTTACAGCAAAATTAGTACAATAAGTATGAGATATGTTTGTACCAATTAGACATTTAAATAATAGCGATCTTCAATGTTTTGATGATGGATGAATGAGGCATATTAGGCTAAAATAAAAATAAAATTAGTTTAATTAACTAAATCTACAGAAAGAATAATTTTATTGTGTTTAAAAAAATATAATTATATTAATTAAAAAAAATGTTAGTATTTTATTATAATTTTTCAATCATGAATTTTTAAAGCCAAAAATAAAATTAATGGTTAATCTATTCTATAATTTGAGCTCTAGTTAAAAGCCACATAAAAAAAACTCATGCTTGGGCTGCTGACTCAGCAGTATTGTTGGCCACCAAAAGTCTTGCTGATGCTCTAGTGATGAAGCCGTCAAAAATTTCTATAGGCTTCACTTTGCTAATAAAGCACTCGATCTTTTTTTGAAGCAGAAGTCCACGATGTATTCAAGTTGATGTGTAAAAATGCGGATTAGAAAAATAAGCCAAATTTTTTTTGAATTTCCAGCTCAGAGTTTCTATTCTATCATTCCAATAAGCTTTTAAAATATATATAATGGAATAGGGGATGTTTTTTTTTTGCCTTCTATCGCCTCATCCATGCATCAATAAACAAGAGATCACTGAGCCAAGGTCAAAAGGTCACGCACCTTTGGTCCTTGAGCAGAAGACGTGAGATAAAGTCCTTGGCCTCGGCGGAGATCTCGGTGAAGGTCTCGTCATCAAAGTCGTAGTTGGCGATCGTCACGTTCGCCATTGTCTCGATGTCAGTCTCGCCCATGAACGGAGACAGTCCGGACAGCCTGTGGACATCCGCGTGGAATTAGGACAACATGTGAAAAAAATCCTGGAGATGACGATTTTATGACACCTGATTTACACATGCTAACTTGTAAGTAATTAGTGCAGTAATTACTTACAAGTTAGTTATTTTCTACTTTAAAAAAATGTTAAGTTTAATAAGTTCTTTATAAACAATTGATTCGCTTTGTTAGGTAATCTTGTCTTAAGGTTATGTCACTTATGTCAACTTTTGAGCTAAAATTAAAAAATAACCATAATATGGACGCCATCTTGCCCCCTGCTGCATATGCAACCTGCTTCATTTTGATGCTGAAAAAGTTACATAACCTCAAGGTGAGATATTTTGTCGAGTAAAAGGGCGTGTAAAAATACCTTAAATTATATTTATATGTAAATAATATATATAAATTATTAATTTATGATAATTTTATTTGAAATGTTCCTATGTTTATACGTAAATACGTAAAAAAATCAAAAATAAATATTACAACATAATTATGAATATAGGAACATTTCATGTATAATGGTTATAAAATCATAATTAATAAATATTATATAATTATTTTAATTTAGAAATTGTTAAGTGTGACACACTTCTGCAAACAATCTGTTATTAATTATAAATAGCAAATGTTTGACATGTGCTCGAAGTCTCGTTATCAGATAACAAGCCCTCTCCAGTACTCACAGCACGTAGCAGATGACGCCGACGGACCAGAGGTCGGTGCCGAAGCCGATCTGGTCGAAGTTAACAACCTCGGGCGCGACGAACTCGGGGGTTCCAAAGAGGACCTGCAGCTTCTTGCCGGGGTCGAACTTGCGGGCCAGACCCAAGTCGATGATCTTGATGCGGTTGCCAGTCCGAGTCAGGCACAGGATGTTCTCGGGCTGAGGAAAAGAGATTGGCATTGTTTTGCTGTAAATGACTCATTTTTTATTTAAATTATTTCCTGAGTATTCCCGAATGTAAACCCTAGTTGAAAAATGTCTTCAACTCATTCTTTGTACGTATAAACCTAATCTTTTTGCCTCTAAATCATATTTCTTCCTCGCTCAAAATAAAGACAATATTTCTTACATTTTAAGAGGACAGAAGACGTAATCTCGTCTTTATCTATATTTTTTCCTCTAAAAAGGTACAAAATGGGAGGAAATTAGACGAGAAGAGAGATTCACAGGGAAGAAAATATGAAATTTATTTCAACTTGGGAAGCCAGTATTATACACGATACGACCTTTAAATTATTGCATTCAATTTTTCCTTACAATAAAATTTAAAAGTCATTTATTTGTATGGGGACTATGGTGATGAAATTTTCTTGTAAGTAAAAATTCATGCAAAAATATATCGTGTAATACAGGCTTAATTTAATTAAGATTTCTATACAATTCTTTAATCAATAGAAAATACAATATAGCATAGAGCTAAAAATAAACATGAAAATATTAAATTTATATCAATGACGTCATTTTCAGTTTATTATACTATTAGCAAATATGTTTTCAAACTATGAATGAATATTGTGCAAAAATTGTTTCATCATACCATTAAACTATATACGCGCATAACTCCTAAAATATTAAATGCGTCATAAAATTCAAGATCACAAGACTACAGTAAGCTCGAATGACGCTGCTGGACATTTAAGGCTGAGTTGAGGGGAGGAGGACCCACCTTCATGTCGAGGTGCAGGATGTTCTGCTTGTGGATGAACTCGACGCCCTCGCAGATCTGCCTCACGAATATTGCGCATGCGCGCTCCGTCAGCACGAAGTCATCGTCAATGACACGTTCGAACAGCTCGCCACCCTCAATCCTGAACAAGTACACACTCATTACTTCACGTCTTACATGGAGACGAGGCGGTTCACAATTTCGGATCCAGGGGGGACTGGGGGGAGCTTCAGAAATTTTGAAATTTTGGAATTATATAAGATGTGCAATATAAGCGATTCCCCGATTCCAACTTTCTTTATTAACATTGATCTCCGAAATTTGGTTTTGGGTCCGCATATTCACAAACATAAAATGTAACAAAAAACAATATATTCAAGATTTAATTTAATTATAACAAAATTACGTTGTGCATTGAATTCTAGGTCTTTGCTATATAATTAGTTATAATTTTGTAGGTTAGCAGCCAGTTTGTGTTGTAATACTTTTATAATACCTTGCTTCCTTGTAATAAATAAATAATAATTCATAATGAATTCCTCTATATGGTGTTTTGTCTCTTTCACGAGCCCTCTTATCCTTAAGTTCAATTGTTTAACACAAAGCTTATTATATTGTCACTTATTTACTATCAATTATTTCATTACATTTTCAATAATGAATGAAGAATTGGTAATCTAAATCGTTGAAGCGTATAAGAATTTATTAAAAAAACTTCATATTTAATATTAAATATTTTTAACTAGATTGCTTTTACTTGTCAGTTAAAAATGTAAAATAAATTTGCTGCAGTTGGGTGACATTGAAATTACAGAGGACGAAAAATGTTGGCAAGTAATTTGGCAAGTAATTCCTCCGTACGTAATATCCATGCAAACAATTTTTTATATAAAACATTTCTTATACGTAGTTTAAAAATGGATTTCGTCTTGTAGCTCAATACTGTATTATTAATATATAACTTCTTGGCACAATATATTTATGATTAAAATTACTGTCTCCAAAGAGGCGCAAGCAAAGCAGGTCACGCATGAGCCAGCAGATATGACTCGATGATGCGTGGGCAAGAAGCATGCCTGGCTGCCACTCACTCGTACTGCTAGCTAATTAAGTCTAGGGCACATCAAAACATCCGCATAAATTATACACAAGTATAGAGGACTTATTATATTAAACACACTTAGGCTTGTCAGGTCTAAATTTGTGACTGTCTGGTATTCAGATAAACCTTGCTTGAGTCGTTTCAAATATACAAAAATATCTGAAAATAAAAATACCAAATTCTGTAAAGCTATTTTAAATTAGCAATAAAAAAATATCTGAGTAAGAAAATACCAAAATCTGTATAAACTATTTTAAATTAGCAATAACAAAATAAATATCTGAAATAAAAATATCAAATTCTGTTAAACTATTTTAAATTAGCAAAAAAAATATTGAAGAAAACTGGTAAAAATAATGACACATTTTTTGAAGGCTGAAACTAAAATATATTTTTTACAATATTCGAAGGACAACATCAGGAAATAATTTCAAATTCCTTTCAAAGTTTTTTTTACTGATATTTTGAGAGCTGCTATAAACCTTGTTGTTTTCACCCACACAAAGCAATTAAGACGTCTCTTTAAATCTGGGCTACGTTTTATTTTTATGTTATAACACGTCTGGTGACCCTGGCCTTGGTTACAATGTAATCTATGGCAATGATCGACTCTCGTGATGGTCGATGTTTATGATCGATTGTTGTTCAAATGGCCAAATGCCCGTCAATATGGTCGCACCTTGACCGCCCGTTTGTTCCTTTACTTGCAGCATCAACCTGCACGATTCACTCGGCCTTGAGGCGTCCAGAATATATTTTGGGACACACCCAATCTTGAGCTGCAAATCTTTCAAGCACACAAACAACAAAGTTGACTAATGGAAAACAATCCCATATGCTTCAATATTGTATTACTTATTTGTTTATATAGGACAATTAAATGGGTTACAATATTAGGTTACACGTGCTCACATATTAAAAGAGCTGGAATAGAAAATAAAAAATAAATCTCCACAATGTTTTCTTGTTATAATAAAATACGTAAATTTATTTGTAAAGACGATTTTTTTTCTTTTTTTTTTTTTTTTTGCTATCACATATAAAGCGGGTAAAATACTTTTTAGGGTATTCATCGTGCTCTTTTATTTAGTTTAAGGTATCATCTGTTCAGGTATTATTTAATTTAATATTTTGCCTGTTCTGACTTTTTTTTTTAATTATATTAATTTACTGGTGGCTGATCACATTGTTTATGGGCACTTGCCTTTATTCAGTTCACCAATTGGGTTAATATTACACCTCATTTTTTCTCCTCCTACAATAATGTATTTTTTAACCCAATAAACAATTATTATTATATCAACTCTCGTCACCCATTTCATTGTTTTTAACCAGATTAATTTCTATCTTGCAACAATATATCTTATATTTGAACTAAATCTTAAATATTCTATTTTAAAAACATCATTGTAACTTTACTTTTTTTTTCCCCGTTTTGCAATCAGCAACAGCCGTTTAGAATCATATGTTTTGTATATATAAGCCTGTTTTTTTTTCCCCCAAGTTTTGAAATAGTCTCTTTTTCTTTTTCCTAAAGTAGACTGTGTTGTTTTATACCTTGTTCTTGCTGATCTCTATCATTGCTCTTGTTTACTGAATGTCTCACACAAAGATGACGTCACATCCTGCTGGATGAACACCAAGTATGACGTCATACATTCCATCATGATACTTCTTCATTTATTTCCGTTATAAACTGTGTTTCCTGTGCTAATGTGCTATTATGGATTCTCTTATGTTATTGTAGGTATAGACCATGGGTTAGGACTACAGCAGAGAGTTTGCTTACAGAGTGGACCTCTAATATTAGCATCGTGAGCTCTCTCTCTCTCTCGACAACAGCAGCCCCTATATGATACGTCACACGTTCCTAGCTATACAAATTAAAACGACGTAGTTTAATTCAGATATTTTTGTGTCTGGCAAAGTTGGAATTCAAGTCAAGGATCTCATAGCATGTAGTGCATTAGCCTTTGATAGATGCTGTTCCAACTCCTATCTCACTCATACTTTAATATACAAACTGACATCATCATATATGAGAAAGAAACAAGCTGTAGCCAGCTGAGAAATAAAAAGCGTAGGTTGTTATTACTAAATTTAATATTTTGTAACTAGAATAATTATAGTGCGTTGTTTGTTAAAATTTATTTAGAAATATTAATCATCAGAGTATTAATTATATTATACTGAAAATTGAATTTTTATGTAGTTGTCTCTCTCTTTTTTCAGGATGCAAATCTAGTTTGGGCATTGCCTTTTTTTGCACCCTCTTGGGCAGTTTTTCCTATATTTGACTGTGACAATGTATGTATCTTGTCTGTTCTGCTCAATAAAAACTATATTACTATTAAAGTAATTATTTAACGTGACTATTAAGTCTACCTTCATTACAAGTATATTTTATACTGCTGTATGTTCAAAAGCAAAAATACTGAATGGGGTACTGACCGGTATTTGAGTTAGCAATACTAGTAAAAAGTACTGTGTATTCTACGAAGAACGAGCCCTATTAGAGCATTCTACGACAATTTGCTGATTTTTTATGAATTTTTAAAAGTTTTTTTGATGACGTCATACCATTGAATCTCAAATGGGGAAATGAATCAGTTAACATTGCTAAAATGAAAAGTTATTGAAGTACGAATTTCAAACCTTCATTATCGTGATTCTAGTACCTGAAAACCTTGCAAATAAAGTTTTGGTTACATTTCAATATTAAGTATGGGATTTGGCAATGTTAACTGATCTATTTTTCCATTTAAGATTCAATGCTATGACGTCATTTTTAAGAGGTTTTAAAAATTCATATAAAATCAGGAAATTGTCGTAGAATGCTGTAATAAGGATTGTTCTTCATAGAATTCTCATGCCTTTTGAAATGTTGACAAAAACTTGAAACTTTTTTTTTGGTCAGTGCCCCATTGTTTACATGTAATAATACCAGGGGCGTAGACAAGGGGGGGGTTTGGGTGTTATAACCCCCCCCTTGAGAGCTGAACCTTAGTAAATTTTAAGGGAAAAATAACAAAAAATGGGACTCGACAGATACGATTTAGCTAAAATTTTATGAAAAATTTTCTTAAAAAAAAAATAATAAAAATAAAAATTTATATCCCCGAAACACATCGTTAATACATATTTATTTTATTTAAAATTGGTCTGCAGAATTATGATTATATAATCATGGTATAATGGAGTATTGTCCTCAATTTTTTTTATTGCAGAAATGGATAGAGGGTGCAAAGTTATGCTACCCTGATTTTTTTCAGATTTTTTTGAGACCTGGAACTATTTTTAAAAAATTATTGAAAGTCCTTTTTGTGACGTCACGCGGCGGCAAGTCCTATCTTTTTCTTAAGGAGCGGCGTCTCGTGACGTCACAAAAAGAACTTTCAATAATTTTTTAAAAATAGTTCCCGGGCTCTAAAAAATCTGAAAAAATTCAGAGTAGCATAACTTTGCACCCTCTATCCATTTCTGCAATAAAAAAAATTGAGGACAATACTCTATTCTATATTATTATAATTATAATATGTACTATTCCTCATTAAGTTATTTATGTTTTTGTACACGAAAAGACAACAATTCAAAGTGTAAAAAATGTTGAAAGCATTCCCCGCATAATGTTCAGCATAAAAATAAAAATTACACATAGTATTTTATTATTTTTAATTAATTATATAGGTATATTACATCTTACAATTGCTAGTTTCATTGTCTCATGTATAATACTGTACGTATATCTTTGAATTTATTATTGAAGTTAAAAAAAAATCTGATTTTTTAAATGTATTAATTTTACAGTATACTTAATGTAATGAATTGATATTCCTGTTTTGAAAATTTAATAAAAATATTTTTTCTTGCTCGTACATCAGTACATCGTCTTAAAATGTGCTCTATTTTTTTATAAGAAAAAGTAGTGACAAAAATATTGTAACTACATAATTTCCGATTTACAAATATAAGAAATTTGCTGCAACTTTTCATCGAAAAAATGTATAGTCCACGTCTCTTTTTCAAAAAAATCGCGCACCATGAAACTAATAAAAACAATATAAAAGTGGTATTAGATGAATTACTTGATTTAAATATACTCAATTAAAGCACGTTAGTGCACGTATAATATTGAAAAGAAATTAAAAAAAAAAGGCGTGCAAAAAAAAAATAAATAAAATTTTAAAAATATTGCATCAGGCCATGCATTCTCTATGATAGTATTTTTTTATAATTTTACCCTAAAAAAGGGGCGTGTCCTTAAAAAAAATCGCGCCTGCGGCGGGCTATTGGGGGGCTACGCCCCCCAAACCCCCCAGTGGGCTGTTTTCCATCTTATTTATTTTCAAGAACCCCCCCCTTGGACAAATCCTGGCTACGCCACTGAATAATACACATGATATGTAAAACACAAAAAATAAGGATAAAGTTATATATGCTAGAAAAATACAGTTCTTCGCAGTTTGAAAAGAGTAATTTTTATCGGACTGCAAAAATATAGGTTTATTGCCATTATAAATATTATTAAATTGTTTTAAAATGATATTAATTGATAATGAGTTTTATTCAGTAAATTCATACTTTAGCAATAAAATTAGTGAGAATTTCATTATTCCAGTATCTGTAAAAAGTTAATTTGTCTTCGGTTAAAATTTAATGATGATTTTTTTTTTTGCATTGTTTTAGTTTTAGTCTCTGACGTGATACATGTTGTTAAAGTGCAACCAGTTGGTCTAATAAATATATTATTATTATTAATATTTTCTTGGTAAATAAACTTTTAACGTTTGGTTAATTTTCGTTATTTTTTAAATAAAAAAATGGTCATTATTCAAGCGAGATGTGGACTAAATACAGAGAATATGAACGTTGCAAAAATAATAACGTTATACTTTCAGGCGTTATGTTTATTTACCCGGAGTACGTTGAGCTAAAAGAGACGGAGTAAATTAAACTTTGTTTAGACTTGCTTGAAAACTCGCGGTGTAAGCTCGGCACACGTTGCAACACGTTTACTCAAAGTGATATCAAGTGTAATGAACTTTCATCTTCAGACTAAATTGTCATAAATAAACGACAGTACACGCCCCAAAGTTTGCTAAGTGCATGTGACAGTCAAAAGGTAAAAATAATTCATTTTCTCTAATTTGGCTTCTTACCATAAAATACTTAAAATTATTTTTATAATGTAGTAGAAATAAATTCAGCATGATGTACATTTTCTAATTTATGAGTAATATGTTATCATGATGTCCTTGTGTTATTGAATGTCAATTTTTCTGTATTTAGAATTATTTTTAAAAATTGTCTTAAAATTGTTTAGTCATTCTGGATGATTAGAAACAAAAACTTTCTTCCAGATCGTAGAAAATATTGCACACCATCCTGTAGGCCCTTTTTTTTTATATACAACGATTGACAAGATGTAATCATTATAATCACATAATATATTATTGAAGGAATAAAGGATTAAATATAAAATTTAGCTCGTAAGTATTCCTCAACAATTTTTCTTATTTCTATCTTATCCCATCATATATCTCGTCACATATTATAGAGCCAGGCGTAGATCTAGAACCAAATTTCTGAGGGGGGGGGGAGGCTCTCTCCATAAGGCCAATGTTAAAAAAATTGGAGTAGGGGAAATGCCTATATATTGCCCATGTTAAATTAATTTTTTTTCCTCCCCAGCCACTCTCCTTGACCCGCGCCTGTATAGAGCCAACTTTGTAGCTAGCTCATCACTACAGCACGTTTTCCTCTATCTGGTGGATCCTTTGTAGTTATTAAGGAATTAAAAACTAAATTTCACAAAAATCGCGCCATTGCATGGTGATACCGGGCTGAAGTTTTCAGTGCTTGATATTAACATCATTTTCATAAACTTTTTTTGGAGGATCCCCAAAAAAAGTGTCAAGCGGTTACCTTGAATGACCTTTGAACTTTGATCGGATCGACCTCCGATTGATTTACGTATGATTTTTTTTTACATGGAATCTAAGGCAGATACGAAAAAAATTGTTATGAGCAAATGTGTTTGTACTAACACGGAGAGTAATTAGCAATTTTTGGAAAAAACCTAAGTTCATAAAAAAGCAAAATGGCGGCTGATGAAAATATTGGGATACTCACAGCTCGAGGACGACGCACATGGTCTTGCCGTTGTCAAAGGCGTCGTAAAGCTGGATGAGTCGCGGGTGTTGGAGCACTCGCATGATGTCCACCTCGCGTTCCACGCTGCGACGGTCCTCTCTCCGCGGGGTCGCGATGAACTTGGCAGCCAGTGCCAGCCCGGTGCCGCGTTCCTTGCACCGAAACACCGTGCCGAACTTGCCCCTGAAACAAGCGAATACCCCGAGTTAAAAAAAAAATCGCCTTGAAATTATCACCAAGTCAAAACATTTTTTCTTAACCTTGTTAATTCCTTGCTCAAAGTTCTAACATTTTTGCTCAATTAATGTACGTAATTTCATATTTTCCCCCTTTTTTCCCTCAGAAGTAGAGAATGAAAAAAGACGAGAGAATAAACGTTAAAATTAATTACTATTTTAACTTAACGATTGACCTCAGTTGAAACCGGAAGTAGGAAAATTTCCGTCGAACGGAATCGAATGAAATAAATTTTAAAAAATCGAGGATGCTCTAAAATTTAATCGCTTATGGTTTGAGCAAATTTAAGGGGGCGGTTTTCTCACAATAGCACCATTTCCGGTTTTCGTCCATAAGACCAATGTTAAACTTCTACCTCAATTTTCTCAAAACTGGTCGAACAGATCCATGCTTAAAAAAAATTAAGCAACCTTATTGTGGCAAGCTTTAAAACTCCTGCAAGTCTCATTAAAATCAAGGGGGCCGTTTCCGAGATCCAAATCAACTGAGGTCAATCCTTAAATTTAACAAAATATGAAATTTTATTTCAACTCGGGTAAGAGATTACAATAAAGCTTGCATGGAGAAAGGTAATTGGTGACAAATTCAGTTACATGGTATAATGCCCTAGGATTAAATATTGAAGATGTTAAATTATTATTGATTTTTTTATTCATAATTAAAGAACATAAGATGCCATGGTGGTACTCTAAACTTAAAGATCTTTAATTTAGTTTTAAATCAAGTGCAGATAACGTCAATTGAATTAATTTACAACATTTAGACCTTGAAATCACTACGCACTATATTGTAGACTCAGAGTCCTCTTTTGCTATCTGCCAGTTATATATAATGTAATATATCATTATGGCAAGTTAAAATATATTACATCCTGGTTCTCATTTAGGAATATTAAAGCAGTATGTCGACAACTTAATGACGCTGGACCGAGAATAACATGTTGGAGCATTCCTGCATGCTACGTTGTTTACAATTGACCTTACGAATTAGTTTTTAAGCACATGCAAAATTAAATAGCAAAATGCTATTTCTTTTTTTAAATTAAGATCTTAAAAACAACAACACATTTTTTACCTTATTTTTAGTCCTCTGCCAAATTTAAAACGATGCTGTTAATTTTTTTTATAACGAAAACAGCTCAGTCTGCACGCTTCGTATTACGTAACTCCTACTGATTTTTTTTTATTAAGCTATAAGAAAAACAAATCACTTGAACTCTGCTGGTTCAACGATCTCCTAGAGTGTTGAAGGCACGCGTGCATCTCGTGTCACTTTTCAAACAGAAGAGAGTTTTAAAATAGACGACTTCTTTTTCAAAACATCTGTTTGACCATATTTCTCCATTCAATTATTTTTATATGACTTTATTCACGTTAGTATGACATTTTATTATGTTTATTTAATAACAATAAAGTAGTAAGTATAATAAATAAGTGTTTATTGTTGTTTTTTATATATATTTTTTTAGGATTATACCGCCATTTTTGCCTTAAATATATGCAACCAGTTAAACTTTTAGTTATTGCAAGTTGCATAATTACTAGGAGTAAATATTGAAAATTAAATTGGCTCATATTTAATTTGGTTTCCGTCATGTTTGTAACGTCTTCAGTAATTGGTGTTTTATTTGTAATGAAGAATTTAATTGGCCGAGCCGAGCCGAAAGACATCCGAGCGTTTCCGACAAAAATCAAGTTAAATATGAACCATAGTATAAAATTTTCAGTTGTTTTAAATAAAATGGGAAAACCCTTATTGTATAGTCACTTTTAAACAAAGCTTATGTGATGGTCATTAAATTTTAATTGCTACGGTAGATTTACTCCAAGACATTGTTAGTGTTTGCGGGCTCATGAATGGCTATTGCTGCCCGATGTTACCACGAGAATTTGCCCATGTGTTGAGGGACAGCGAGGGAGAAAGGAAGGGAGGAGGGAAGACATTCCTCGGCTAAGGGGGAACCTCGCTCAGACCGTCTCTATTTTGGTCCTCTGCCCGGGAGCGATGTAGTTGGTCCTAGCACAGCGCCAGAGAGCACGCACGGTTGCTACTGGACAGTCAATAACAAAGCTAACGAAGGTGTGGTTACATGTGGTGTAGTCGTATCGATACGATGAAAATGTTACATAGTTCCCTATATACCCCATTTAAGGTGGATTCACATATAGCGATGCGACAAGATTTTGACGCATAAGCTGTGAAATCCTATGCGGCGAACGAATTTAATTGCCAGGTTACGACGTCGAATATCGCGTTAATTACGTTTTTTTAATCGCCAAATATGGCCGTTAATGGATGTTACAGCAAGTACGCATTATTTGCCTCGCGTCATAAGATAAAAATCAACGTGTGAATCCGCCTTTACGTTCGTTATATAATTCGTGTCTTTTGTTATTGCATTACTTAATTAGTAATTATAATACGAGGCCTATGATACTAAATATTTATTAATATTGTAACTAGGATACTCCAGATATTATATTACTAACTAATCTATGACAAAGCTAACGGAGGTGTGTTTATAAACATGCGGAATAATCGTATCGCATCGATACGCTGAAAATTTTACATGTACATGCATACCCCGTTTAAAGGCAGATCCACATGGCGCAACGGCGATGAGGCGATGATTTTTGTATCTAACCTTGAAAAAAGACATCACTTATATGACATTGAACTTATAGTGAAGATTTATATTATATAGTTATGCACGTTTGAAATTATATCTCATAATTACTGTTTCAATGTTGATACATCCATTTAAATACCTTATTGTTTTTTAATAAATCAGTTTAAAAAAACTATGTTAGTTGTGACTTCAAGAGTCTGCTAATAAGAATTTTAATTCCCTGCACATAAATAAGAATCCGTTTTCAATGTCAAATGCATTAATCATACCGAGAATAATTTGACATAATTTGGCTCGGTGACAAAAACTTCAGGAAACCAAGCAACTTGTCGTTTTGAGTAAGAAAACAAAAACACATAAATCTTAGCAAGATAAGAATTAACAGCTAGCTTTAATGATGAGATTACGTACCTATTATTACCCATACTTTTTAATTGTAATTTGTTTAATTGTGTTACTTAAAAGCAAATTATATTGTTAAAGTAATCCAATACCATCAAGTAAATCTTTTGTAGTAAATTTTTAATTTGCCAGATGATATTTTTTACTGCAAAAAGTTGTAAATATAAACATGGTTATCTTTTTATTAAAATTGTAACATTAAATTTTGAAGATTTGCCCTACTTTAAGGAAACAAGAATATGTTTAGTTTGGCTGTATGACAACGACATGCCTCTAGTTTAAAAATTACGTCTTTAACTCATCCTTTACATGGAACCTAATCTTATTACGTCTTTTTACATCTTATTCCTTTTCTTGCTGAAAGTTTAGATGAAATGAAAAAGCAATTTCTAATATTTTATGCTCAAAAAGAGGGAAAAAAAGCTCGTCTTTATTTATATTTTTTCTTCGGAAATAGTGAAAAATATATAGGAGTAAAAAAGATAAGGAGAGACTTTAAGAGTGAAAAAAAAAAAAACGAGTAGAAGTCAATTTTATCTTTTATACACTATTATACACTCTTCTACTCTAATTCCCTCCTATTTTACATTATTTTAGAGGAAAAAAATACGAGATTACGTCTTCTTTCTTCTTATTGAGCATAAAATGATATAGATATTGCCCTTATTTCATCCTTACTTAATTTGAGCGAGGAGAAAATAAGATGTGTTTTTGAGGTAAAATAACATTATAAGATTAGATTTAGACGTGTAAAGGATGAGTTGAAGACATATTTTTTCAAGTAGAGAAAGATTAATTTTATTTTCTGCACTATTTTTCTCGGTCCAGAGTTCTTGATGTTGCTCTCACTTTCTAATGCTGCATGACGATCTTGCCAATGTCCGAGGCTTTCGACACTTCTCTTTGTTGGCACATCCCCTCAGAAGAGATTGTGACAAAACTTTGCTCACAAATAAATGAGAAACCATTAACTATAATGTACACGGACGATGAAAGTGTTATTTGTAGGTCATTTGACAATAACATGTAATTTTTAGTTCGCATGTTTGTTATCTTCAAATAATGGTTTTTGTAATGGATTTCTTATAAGTAATGAAAAGAAAAAAGTTATAGCTAATTCTATTAAAAAAAATTTACACATTGTATGTTTGTTTTCGTTATAATTTTTTTTTTTGTCAACCGTGACATTTTGAAACAAATTATTAATTGGCTGTTTGCTTGAAAGGTGCCTAGTTGGCATTTTATCAGAAAGATCTTTCTCAATTTAATTTACCTCGAGTTCATTGCCCCATTGATCATTTCAAATTTTATAAATACACATGATATTTAATTGAAAGTTAATTTATTGTATTATATTTCTTATTAGTACTTTGTTATAGATTTCTTTAAAACATGATTTTAATTAAATTTATATGTCCGTTTAAATCAAGACTATTATTCAGGAGCTCAAATAAATAACTGAAATATAATGTCACAATCATTAAATAAATATGTAAATAAGTTATTAATAAAGCTGCAACATCATGACTGGCAAGCTAATTAAAATGGTGAACCGATGGCACTTTATTCAATATCCGATGCCGCACATATTTTACTAAAGGTTATTTTACAAGAGCGATGGTGCGATGCGACGCGATTTTGACGCAACAAACTGTGAAATTCTATGCCGCAAGCGTATTCTCCGAGTTGCGGCAGCGAAATCACGCAGTTTTTTTTTTTTTTTTTTTCACCAAATATTGCCGCCAGTGAACTTCACTACAAGTGCGCATAATTTGCGTCGCGACCTGCAATAGAAATCGATCATTTAAATCCATCTTAAAACGAGACTAATTAATAGTAATATTTGCTAGTCCATATTTACCGGGGACATAGTTTCTCAACATCAACTCGTACAGCACATTCGATCGACATATAAGTGTATACAGGAAATCAAAGCGGCACTGAGTGATTCATTACTTGACCCCAAAACTGATGGCTATTTGCGTTGTATGACGGCCGTTATTTGCATGCGCTCCGATCGGCGTGATGCAACGCGACATTCTGGTGGACACGCGCGGCGCTGTTGACGCCCTGGCAGTCGGCCCATGAGCCTGCCTGAGTCGCCCTTGACACCTCCGACTACCTACACCCTAGAACTTGGATTTAGTTAAAATTGGGATAACATCGTTATTGTTCTCGTCGATGTATATTTATTTTATTTTAGATTTCTTCAAAGAATGTTTTCAGCGCATGGATTTCAAAGGGCAAATTTAACTACTCATGCTCAAAACCTATTTTCAAATTAGTTACTATAGTAATTAATTAGTAATTAAAAATTTCAAAGTTAAAAAAATATATTTATGAAACTATTCATACTGTGTCACAAAACAAAAATTACGTCAATGAAAGAATTACATAATAGCAAAACGTTATGTCATTCACAGTTTTTAACTATCACCTTAGCAGAGAAATTGAACATTTTAACGTTGACTTTCAACCTAACAGATGTTAGAAGACTTAGGAGGTTCTCATAAAAACATCATTGACGTTATCTTACTTCAATTTTGAAGTGTCAAGTTAGGAAAATATCTCCAAAATAATTTTTCTTCCTTCATGGATGCAGCTTAAAGTTTAAGAACAATTTTACGACAGCAACTATCCGATTGTAATAACAAAATATCCCCTAAACAATATAAAGTCACTCACCGTCCAATCTCCGTCTCCAGCTCGTAGAATTCCTTCATGTCGACGTTCCGCCGGAAGCTGACGTCACGGTATGGAAATATCGGCTCCAACTCTGAGGACACAGTCAAGAAGCTCTGTCAGAAGTGTCAACTTCACTATCAAACTGTGGGATTATTCCTTTATGAAAGAAGTTAGAAGTTTGGGGACAATTGTTCATGATTATGTATTAAAATCACAGTAAAAAGAATTACGTATAAAGGAAGAGAGAATATTATAAAACTTCAATGGAAAAATTACATGATTTTTTTATTGCAAAAATGAATAGAGAGTACCAAATTATGCTATTATGAATTTTCACATTTTTTCTTTTAGTCCCGGAACTTTATTTTTAAAAATTATTGGAAGTACCGTAAATTCTGTTGACCTTCTGGATCTTCCAGAGACAGTGGTCGCATTTTCAATATTTTTTTAAAAATAGTTCCTGGACTAAGAAAAAAAAATGTAAAAATTAGAGTATTTTGATTTGGCGTCCTCTGTTGATTTTTTTTTCAATTAAAATTTCATGCAGGTTGTCCATTGTTGTATTTCTATCGATTTTATATCCATCATTGTGGACCTTATTGTATCAAAATGAAAATTTTCAAACTGAAAAACAAAAAAATATATTAGATTAGACTAGTTCAAATTGCGGGACATCCGATGAAAATTCAATTTTAAATCATTTCAATCATGTAAAAAAATACTGTTCTAAAATTTGCAACATGAGTTTAAAAGTTGATAATATCACATTAGAATCTGTGCATAATAGTGTTTAAAAATTGTGTAAAATGTATTGTGTAATGTAAGTATGATGAAAGCGATGGTGCTACTCGAGGTATTTGTGTACCATTTTACAGTCACGTGTACAAACACGGAGGCTGGAGCACGTGCACGTCTGGTACCGTGCACCACATACAAAACGACCCTTGCAAGTGACTCACTTCGAGCCAAGATAAATATGGCACGACGTCGTGATTGATGTCCGCTCAGCTGCTTGCCATTCCTCCGCGACAAACATCGTGAACTAACCATTGATTTACTGCTTGGTCAAGTTATTACTGAAATTCTTGTTGTTACATGTAATAAGCTACATAGTTCCAGTTACATCCCGAGTTGAAATAAATTCCATATTTTATTCGATATTAGGCTCTCCTATATAGTCTAATTTCCTCCTATTTTGCACATTTTTAGAAGAAAAAAAGAGTGAAAAAGATGTCTTCCGTATTTTTTTCCTTTTCTTGAGCATAAAATATATTAGAAATATTGTCTCCATTTCACCCTCACTTTAAGCGAAGAGGAAATAAGAGGGGTGTTTTAGATAGGTAAAAAAGATTAGGTTTAGACGTGTAATTTAAAGGATGAGTTGAAGACGTAATTTTTCAACTATGGCATGCACTACATTGATGTACTGCTTGCAACGTACAAGTTATTAATACTGAAATTCTAATTGTTTTGTAATGAACTATATATATACGTAGTTCCAGTTATTTGATATGTTTCGTCATTTTTAAATATACGAGAAAACAAGTGAACAGTCATTTTGCTAAAATTCAATACAATGCTAAATTCGTTCAATTTTAAATTCACAACTTTGATTTTTTTTTTTTTTTTGTATTAAACGTGTAATTATGGAAAATTCAATGAACATTAGACCTAAAAATCATGAACTATATATATACGTAGTTCCAGTTATTTGATATGTTTCGTCATTTTTAAATATACGAGAAAACAAGTGAACAGTCATTTTGCTAAAATTCAATACAATGCTAAATTCGTTCAATTTTAAATTCACAACTTTGATTTTTTTTTTTTTTTTTTGTATTAAACGTGTAATTATGGAAAATTCAATGAACATTAGACCTAAAAATCATATCATAATACTGCCATGGAAAAAACAGTTTAATGTTTATAATCAGCTGCAGTCAGGAATTTAAAAACGTATGGTAGAAGCTGCATACTTTTAGGTGAATGTTTCAATTCACTTGCTTGCATTGTAAAAAAGAAACAAGATGAAATGAGATTTTGTCAGGCTTATAAAAGTAACTAAACATTTTACAGCTTGCATAGTTGGCTTACAAAGTAAAAAAGATAAACTTTTTTGAGCGTCTCATTTCTCAACCTCTTCCTTTTTTAATTGCGTTTTAAGTTACGTTTTATTCATTAAAATATTCATGTAAATTTTTCTGCATATAAATACTTTCTAAATAATAAATGCAAAGTAAAACTAAGCTTATATAGGTCATCAAACATTAAATTTAGCTTCTTTTTCTGCTAAAGAATTTTATAGTTGTGATCCACTCGCCAAAATATTTGCTAAATCGAAGACAAAATTCAGAAGAGAAGTTTGTGCCAAAATACGAGCACTCTTGTCTTAAAAATACTCTCGCAGAGGGCTTGTTATGAATTTCAAATGTTAGCAGGTGCTGGAGTGAGCAATTTTTTTAAAAAATTACATCGCTAACACGAGCGCTAATTTCAGTGTTTTGTACGACGAACGAGTGTGGAATTTGATGTAGCTGAAGTTGGCTAGTGTCCAATCGTTAGTATGAGTGAGCAAGCAACTCTCTTCTGAGGCAATTTGCGACTGCACTAACTACTTATAATGTTAATGGGCATAACATCGCAGCCGCATTATGACCTATTTCATTGTATGCTTACCTCCGACTGGGTCTGTTTCGTCTACTTTTATCATCTTGATGCAGCAGCTGCTCTCAGATTATGTAATAACAGCGTCTGAAAAACAAATCATAATCATCAGATTATTATAAACACAAAATTAGTACTTGTGTTGCAGCACAGAAATTTCATAATTTTAATTAACGAATCTAAAAAAAAAAAAAAAACTACCTTTTTTAAATGAGTGCATTGTGTAAGTAAAATATTTCAAAAAATGTAACACAGGCTCGAACTGGGAAGCTAGGGTCATATATATAGGTTTCACAGGCAGTATAAGGGGCCACTGGAAGGGAGACTGAGGTTACTTTTTGTATGTCCTGTGTTAAAAAGTGGAGAAATCAGTCAAAGATCCCTGATCCCTTATATATGGCCAGTCCGAGCCTGAATTGTAGCAACTGAAACCTAAAACGTTTCCAAAAGAAATATATATATATTTTTTTTTAAATCTCTCCTCTGGCAGCGAATGTTTTTTTTAGTTTGTAAATTCTGCTTGACTGCATGGAAGATACATAAAACATATTTAAAGTATTAAATCAAAGAATTAATAATTAATTCTTTGATTAAATTAAGTGTATTCTCAATAAAAACTTCCCTTTACGTGATCTGTCAAAATTGTGCAAATAAATGTGTTTTTTGGTAGGTGTTGACGTGCGATTGACGTGCTTCTGACGTGCGAATATCGTCTGACGAGACGTGGGGGCGAGCCTGGAGGAATTCCTCGTCATCATCTCTCCAGCAGAGTCTAAATCCGTCCTCTCAATGAACATGACACCACGCCGAGTCTACCTCCATTTGTCGGTACGTCTCGTAACTCACGCTTTGAGTCTAAAAACAAGTGAGCGACTTCTGAGGGATGGTAATAAAAAAATGTTTATTCAAAGACTCCTCTTGAAACAGGATTTGAAAAGGAGAGGGGGGGGACAGAAACGAATAGGTTGAGAAAACAAAACTTTGTTTTTATTAGAGGTTATAAAACTTATAAATGAAAATGGCAAAAAAAAAATCCACCATCCAGGAACCTATATACTTAAGTTCATATTTAACTTGTTTTTTGTCGGAAACGCTCGGGTGTCTTTCGGCTCGGCTCGGCCAGTTAAGTTCTTCGTTACAAACAACACACCAATGACTGAAGACGTTACAAACATAAGGAAAACCAAATTAAATGTGAACCAGAGTACACTTGATTCTCACTCGATTTTATTCTAATAAACAACAATTTTAATTTTTTTTTTTTAATTTTTATACATTTATTATCAAACATGATATACGCGATTTTTGTTAATATCACATATAATGCAATCTTTTAAGCATTATACTCAGGATTAATTCATTATTATGACTATATGAATATCCATATATCATCTTCAAAAGTGTGACACATAATATTTCGGTCTGGTCATTCCCCTTAGAGTCGCTCACTCTTTGTGCCACTGCCAACAACGACAATACCGTCTCGGGCAGGTGAGCAGAACGACCGACGGTGCGGGGCGTGGCGGGCAATGCGGCCGTGTTCGCCGGCAAGGACTCAGTGCTCGCACTCGAGATGGACCTCGACCGTCGCCTTACCTCGTTACCGGCCAGGGACGTCTCGATCGCTGAGACTTGTGTCTCGATACCGCGGCGTTAAGTCGGAAATAAATTGAACGAAAGATTTTTGTTTGTGAAAACTCAAAAGAGACAAACAAGCAAAGTCATTTGAAGGACAACAAAGCGTGTCATCGACGTACACTCTTTACGACCAACATGGCACACACGCATGAGCAAACGCAAAAAAAGAAGTTCTAATGTTCATCCAAGAGTAACTAAAAATAAAACTTCTTAAAAATTTACGCAATGTACCCAGACGTTGGGCATTTTATTTCTCATGTGACTGTTGATTCAACAACGTTCTAGAATTAAATAATGTCATCTCATTCTATTTTTAATGCCAAGTATGCTGCATTAAATATCAAATAAATTATGAGTTTTAAATAGTAATAATTCTGTCATTTCAAAAGATCAACATTAAGTTTTGAACCAGATAAATAAGCATGTGACCTTCAATTTGATAGATTTTTTTTTCTACTGTAATAATAATTATTTTCATAACAATCAAATCTCGTAATACACGGAAAAAAGAATTTGCTTGACTCAAGTGAAAATCATGCGAAAAGTTCGTTGGATTTTGGCATAGCTAACAATTTCAGTTACCATCAACGATCTGTTTCGCTTAAAAATATGAAGTTGTTTAAAATGAAGTTTCATTTACAACAACAGGAAAATTCGCTTGATACTCAAATTCAACAATAAGTTTAAATTCTAAAATTGAAATTAAAATGAACACTCGAATTGAAACTACACTATAAATTATTTACATATTTTGAAATAAAATTATTAAGATGTTTGTATAAACACCGTGTACCAGCTACAGATGAATATCTTGTAAGTAATAAACCTCCTTTTGTTGAGCCAGCTGGGGTGAACTTGCTTGATCATAGTCTCGGTTCAGCACTTTACGCGGGGGTTATTTTCGTACTTCCCCCAAGCCGTGACCCGAATCCCGCACTGACCTCACCCCACGGAGGACCCCACGCCCGCCGGGAACTTTAAATTAATATCGCCGTCTCAACACCTCCCGTGACACCTCATTAATAGCAGTCACGAAACACGCGTCCAAAATTATAACCTTTCTTTTTTACATAAAGGAATTATCAATCAACGTAGCAGTTGAAATAAAGAGTGATAAAATATATTAAATTAAAATTTATCTTCATTTGTTTTAAAATAATGAGTATAAATTATTATTACTAAAAATATGCGGGAAATAGTTTTTCTGAGATATTTTAAATTTAAGATATTGATGGTATTAACAACTAATAATCAGTTCAAATAATAATTTATTTCAAAATTTAAATTGTAAAAAATGAGTTTTATTCGAAGTAGCAGGCGCGGATCCAGGGAGGGGAGGGGTCCCCCCCCACCCCCCTGAAATTTTGGATTTAACATGGGCAATATAGGCATTTCCCCTACTCCATTTTTTTTAACATTGGCCTTATGGAGGCAGCCCCTCCCGAATTTTTTTTCTGGATCCGCGCCTGCGAAGTAGAACTATGAGCTATCTATAGTGATCTTCGATTTTCAATAAGGGCTGTTTACTATTTTCATCTTTACTGATATAACATTGTTAATATAACGGCATTTATGAATGTAACATAATTGTATTGTTCGAATAATCCCATATTATGTTCTTGAAAAATTGAAAAAGGGTATCAGATACTCAAACCATCAAATCTCATATACTGCGCATGGACAATTTTTCCCCGCATTATTATACAGAAATTCATTTTCAAGCAAATAATTAATGATATTCATAAATTCATAAAAAATATTAAGTGTTGATGTGCATCATGTAAAACAATTCCATTCAATACTCATTCCGGTGGAATACATTGTTTTATATTTTGTATTTCATGTTTTCGTCTTCCTGTTTTATATTGTTAAAAAATATAAATAAATACTGTAAACCATAAGAATAAAAATAAATAAATTGCATTGATGCAATATTCAATGAAATCAATATATATATATTCAAATGTAATTATTAATCTATAAATTCATAATGCCGAGAAAATAATATAAAATTTTAACAACAAAATTAGTTTGTTATTTATGTTATTTCAGGACATATTGTATTATGTATAATTTAATAACCCGTATTTTTCTAAAATGTTCCTTAGCTGTATTGTTGAGATTTGTATACATTGATCTTGTACTTTAAATATTTGGCAATTCCAAGATAAATTTAAAAATATTTGTCATTTTTTGCTGACACAAAGCTATTGGAGTCTAAAAGTTGTAGGATTCTCGGTATGCTCTTCATTTTTTTCATTTGTATTTGTTACTCGACATTATATATAAAAATGCATTTTTAACGCTACATAGACTATCAATCATTTGGGATATTTACCATATTAACGATTCATGTTTTGTACATGATAAGGGGAAGGTAACACGCCCAATGTTAAAAAAATAATAATAAAACACCCATGAAAATTATGAAAAAAATAATAAAATGTTCTCCTCTACTTCTTCTATCAGTAGCTAAAATATCAGGTACATATTGAAGCTAGTTTTTGAGTTTTTAATTTTTAAAGTTCACTACTTTAACATAGATAAATGGAACTTCCATGTTAAATTAGTCAACTTTAAAAATTTATTAGTTGTATAGTGCTATTTGTTAGTTACATAGAAACCTCTATGTCAAGTTTATATTTTATATTGTGAAACATCTATTTATCCGATTCATCAATTCAAACAATTCATCTAAGGGTTGCTGATACTGGAGAGATATAATATATTAGAGAACATTTTAATAATTATTCGTTAAATCGCATCTCCCATAATGTCTTATCAGAATACCTGGAGAACATTTGGATACCCCTTCATAACATCTAATCATAATTTTTGGAGAACATTTGGATACCCCTCCATAACATCTAATCATAAATTTTGGAGAATATTTGGATACCCAACCATAACGCCTAATTATAATATTTGGAGAACATTTGGATACCCTTCCTTAACACTCTAATCATAATATTTGGATACCGGCCTTCCATTACGTCTAATCAAAATTTCTGGAGAACATTTGGATAAGACGGTGCTCACCCCGCTAGAGCGGCGACGATCGGGCGTGGCGGCTCCCAGCTGTAGTACACGCGATATTAATCCCTGAAGCAGCAGGCCGCTCTGGAAGATCTGTGGTGCTACTTGATGTGGAGCGCACGGCTCACTGAAGTGCAGGCGCCGCTTCGGGCGACGCACGGACAGACACCACTTTTAGCCGACGCCAGCAGCGCCACAGAGCTTAGCGATTGTTGAAATTAGCCGACGTTGATGCGAAAAGGAGCTGGCGCGGTGCCACCGTGGCTGCTGGCGGTACTCCTCCTTCGTCCACCCGCGCCCTCCAACTCGCAACCTTGCCCGATCGTAATAACACGCCAGTACATTGCACAATCTCGAAATTACTTCTATTATAGACCTATCTTCTGCATGAAGACTCATGTGTTAAATTTATATAATTTCATGAAAATAATAAGCTTGACAATTAAAGCTATCAAAATAAAATGTGTTTTACGAGGTATTTGTTGTTAAATTAGGGTGATAATTCAAAAACATAAATATTTCTTGCTTTATTAAATTTATATACTACTCAGCAATATGTTTGCTATATTAATAATAATTATGGTCTTGATTTTCTTAAACGTAAACAGTTTTTTAATACACATACTTTGTATTGTGAAATAAATAATTTTTTTTTTTACATATATTTAGTTGAATTAGAACTCAACTGACAACTGTACACTGTTATTAAAATAATAAATTTGTCAAATACATTAATATATAATTTTTATTATAATTATAAGTTTATTGGGAAGCCTGTATTACTCGTAAAATTTTTCTTTACAAGAAAATGTGGTCTCCATACAACAAATGGAGCTTAAGTTAATTTTTCTTAACGTAAAGAAAAATTATATTTAATAATTTAAAAAATAATTGTATCGTCTAATATCTGTTTTAAATTAGTGTGATAATTCAGCACTGACAACGATAAAGATTATGAAAACTGTTTGAAAACAAAAAACGACGCATGATTATTGGCATAAAATATTAATTGTGCTGCTTCAAGATTTCAGGAGACTATAATTATATATACAGTTATTTTCTATCAAAATTTGTTATTCAGGATCTTAAGTCACAGGATGACTTTTACATAAGAATTAAAAGCTAACAAATAAAGCATTATGTCATTAAAATTTCAGTATTATTTGAATAAACACTAATTTTTTATTCCAACTTTTATTTGGTCGTCAGGTTAACATAAATTTACATCTAAGGTAAAGTCACTTATTATATGGTAAAGTCCTCCTTTTATATCAAATAGTCGCAGTTATTAAATTTAATGATCGTTTTTCCGCGATCTGCTGAAGTTCAAAGTTCAAATTCCCAAAATTCTCGTGACTGGGGGAACTGGTTTTCAATTTTTAAGTATTAGGTGCATTATAAGAGCGCAGCCACGCGAGGAATAAAATCAAAACCATGCTCGTTTCTGTTCTGCTTCTGGCGCTCGTCGTTGTGACCTTGGCATTCGCCTACACCCTCATGGTAAGTGTATAGTTTTTACCAAAATAAACATGTTATTGAATTAATTAGTGAATTTACCACTATGGATTTATTTATTTTTATTCGAACACTGGTTGTACAAACAAAATGGATCACGACAGTAACTAAAACTAAACAAAATATGTACAATAATTTACAATAAATTAAATATAACATATGAACAGAAAATAATATGGCTTTAAAAAAAGAGAGTTGAGTAATTAAACGAACATTTCAAATATGAATTATTTATAAAATTTTCTTGCATTTTATTCCTGTATAACATAATTGAGTAAAACTCCTTATCAATATGGAAATACTTTAAATGATTTTTTAAAACTAATTTACTTTGGACTGCATTTTTCAAGCAGTTTGTTAAAATAGTTTTTACTGAAGAAGGTAAAATGTGTCAGAAAACAACAGTCAATCAATGCTGCCAATAAAATAACATAAATAATGGTCAGCTCGTTAAAATGAATTACATTTATTGTATATTAATTATATTATAATTATCAGTATGCGGGCTTGGCAGATGCGGTAGTACGCAAGGCCAGGGCAGCTCTCGCTCAACGTGGAGGAGGGCCGGGCGGCAAGAAAGGAGGAACAGCTGGTGGCGGTGATAAACATCCCGCTCACGGAGGAGGTGGAGTGTCCCGTCCAGGCCAGGGGGCAGCAGGAGGCCTGCAGTGGGAGGTCATCGTCCTCAAAATCGCCCCAGCCACCGAGGTCACCAAGCACACCATAATCGTGGGTAATACCACCACCGTGAACTGAAATTGTAGATCGTGAAATTTCAGAACTTTGGGAACATGCAGTTAAGATAATATTGTGAAGTCAATGCAACTGCTGGTCTCAAATGTACTTATATGGCACAATTCTCGAGTTGATTGTCACTTTATTTAAATAGTTTTGTAAAATGAATTGTATGATAATAAACTAAAAGTGTATAGAAAAATTAATTATTTTGTTCTTTAAATATTAAGAGCAGCGTAGCGTAGTGGTTTGATCTCTGCCTATCACTCGGGAGACCCAGGATCGCTTCCTGCCTTGGCTCAGGTGACTTTTCGTCACTTCGAGCTGAGGTATGGCAGCGTGTTCTGGTAAGTTCCCGAGTGACGGCATGTATGTTCTTCCACTACACTGCCTGTATTCGGGAGGTGTTGAAGGTCGTTCCCTTTGGTGCCGCCTGCCTCGATGATGGTTTTCTGTGGTTTCCCATCGTCACTCCCAGGCAAATGCCGGGGCAGTTCCTAACACAAGGCCACAGCCGCCTCCTTTCCTATATATATATCAATCCTTCCAAATGTTGTTAATACTGTTGTTAAGTTTGAATGCTTACACCAATAGCAGAATATGCTGTAGTAAGCTAACATTGTAATAATAATAAAAAAATTAATTTAAATAGAACAATTTATATATATATATATATATATATATATATATATATATATATATATATATATATATATATATATATATATATATATATATATATATATATATATATATATATATATATATATATTAGTGTTTCAACCTCGTCTTTATTGAGGGCGGGATTTAGGCCATTAGGTCCACTCTTCCATCCAACCCAATGAAAATACAATGAAGAGATTTATAATTATTTTAAGTGAAAACACATAATTATACTGTTGTAATACCCTACATAGTACATACTATATGTAAAATACATTTAAATACAACAAAAAATATATAATATAGGTATAATATAAATAATACCATATAAAATTATATTAAAACACTGCAGGATAACAATTTGTCATGTTAAAATTAATCTTAATAATGACTCCTACATAGGTTATTTCAGAGATCACATCTTAAATTAAAGCTCTCTGATTATAATATGATCAAGGTTGGCTTTATACAGGTTAAGTCACCGATTGGACCAATGTTTAAGGGCTTAGCCAATCACGTTCAAGTATTTTTGGCCACATCGTGCCGCGAAATTTTGAATGCGCCCATCATGCAATGCTATTTTTGAAATTTCGCGGTGCAATGGGGCCTGAAGATTTACCGAAATTGACGCACGAAATGCGTGCGTGTCTTAACCTGTATAAAGGAACGTTGATTATGATACATAAAAGTTTATAAAAACAATTATTATTACTCTAGCAAGTAAGATAAGAATGTGTTATATTCTTGCACCTGGTCATACTTTATCAAGAATCGTTATGTAATAGGATGACGTACGTGAACCTGAGGAACTGGTTTTTGATATCATATCAGGAATAAGAAGCGAGGGCTGCGTGGCAAACATCACAACCAAAACAAACTGAACTTAGCTAATTTAATGTTTTAAGCATTATATAAATGTTAATAACATTAATTATTTTGCTATAATCTGATGTTTTTTTAATCTTTATACATTATACCCATGTAACTTTTTGTTTGTTATTTACAAAATAATTATATTAATTTATGAATAATTCAAATCATTAGCGGAGAGCTCTAAGTTTATATTTAGTTACTTCCAGTTTTTTCCAGTAGTATTCAACTTCTTGTCTTTCCCATTTATGTGTTCAAATAAATATTAATTTACTTCAATATTGCTGGTACGTAATTTTTATACATCCCCTCCCTTACAAATTACATAATAATTAAAATTCAAACAATTTTGATAATACTCACAAATCATGATGATCGGAAATTTTCAGAGACATCGACTGTACATGCATACTATATGATGGAATGATGCGATAAAAACATATGCAACTTGAAATAATATTATACGATGTATATTAATACATATCATGTAAGTGTATAATATTCTATATATAGATTATACACATAAATGTTCCTTACAAAAATTATTACATTAATTCCACTTTTATTTAAAATATCCTTAAACTTTTCCCTAGTAAAAGTTTTAACTATCGTGGAATTATAATTAAAGTTTATTTAGTTATATTTCTTTAAAATAAGTTAAATTTAGTGATATAAGATAACATTTAAAATAGGATTTAAGATATCAGTGCTTTAAGTATCACAAGTTATAATAAGTTTATATTATAGTTTCGGTAACTTGTATATACTATACCATCTTTTAGCAATTTAAAAATAATAATTAAAGTAATTATGTACTTCTTTATATTTAGCATCTAAAAACTAATAAAACTGATCAATATCTTATAAATTTGTTTATTGAGTACAAAGATTTTTTTAAATAATGGACAACATACAAGAAAATTTTTTATTGTAGAAATGAATAGAGGACACCAAATTATGCTACTCTGAAATTTTTCAGATTTTTTTTTTGAAACCCGGAACTATTTTTATATAATTATTGAAAGTTCCGTAATTTAAGTTGGCACCCCTGAATCCTTAATAAAAAGGATAGGACCAAGACTCCTATGGACAACATACATGAAAAAATTTTACTGCAGAAATGAATACAGTGTACCAAATTATGCTACTCTGAATTTTTTCAGATTTTTCGAGACCCGGAACTATTTTTAAATAATTATTTAAAGTCCTGTAATTTCAGTTAGCACCCCTGAATCCTTAATAAAAAGGATAGAGACTGGACGCCTATTGACGCCTCCAGGGGGCGTGGCCGCACTTTCAATAATTATTTAAAAATAGTTCTGGGTCTCAAAAAAATCTGAAAAAATTCAGAGTAGCATAATTTGGTACCCTCTATTCATTTCTGCAATAAAAAAATTTCATATAATGTAATTTGTCCATTCTAGAAGTTTTAAAACTGATACGGACATGCTTTCTTGGAACTTCCAAGCTTATGTATAGGGACTTTGTTTCTCGACTTATGATTAGTCCAAAGTGTTCAAACGTGTATCTCGTAAGCTCCGGTTAGGTGTATTTGTCAGTAAAGTATGAAAAAAGGAGGAACGCAAGAATCGCTGCTCATGCAATTATCCCTTACGTTACAATGCAATCTGCATATTACATATATATATTTTTTTCTTTTAAAACTCTTGAATACTTTAATACGTATAACTTAATACACGACCCAGGTATAGAAGTGACAGTATTTAACTTAAATTACCCAAAACATCTGCACCCTAATTTCAGGAATTTAATTGGTTATTTTTTACCCAATTCCTTACAAAATCTGAAAACATGTTGATAATTCCTTTTGAAAATTTAAAATTTTTACTAGGGATATACTAAATTATTCGAACATAAAATTTTTATATTCTTGTACCTGACCATAAGACTATAATTATAGATTATATCACGTCATGTGCACATAGTTGGATGTACTCGCGAACTTGAGGAACTCGTTTTTGATGTCGGGTATAAGAGGCGAGGGCTGCGTAGCAACATCTCAAATCAAAACATGAAGCTGCTAGTGGCGTCTCTTCTTCTGATTGTGGCTCTCGCCGCCGCTTACCCCAGCCCCGGTAAGTAACTTGTGATTGTTTTCTAAATCTCAAAGTACCAAAAAAGTGCAGTTGTGATATTTTTCGATAGAGGCTTCAAGTCAGCTGATTTTTTGGTCCTTATGTCCAAACCTACGTAAAAAAAAAGTGAGTTCGTTTTTTTACTAAAAAAAAATATTTTTTAGGGAAAAATCGATCCCTTTACGAAACGTCGGTCCAAACTGAAAAATATATAGTGGATAATACAAGATTCAGATTTTTTTACTTAATTTATTAACGAGAAAAGTTAAAAAAAAAACTTTGCTTCAATTTCAAGTGCAAGGTAGACCATAGCGACACAAATGATCATCGCGAGGCGCACTCACTTGAAGCCTCTGTTAGAAATGACTCTTGTGAAATCCTGAAATAAATTCACATGAAGTAAGTTGGCACGAAGATATAAAAATATTTATTTATTTCTGGAGGCGAATTTTGTAGAAGTTGCAGATGAACATAGCTAATTGATTATTTTTTTGTGGTTATTCGTTTATCGTTTTCTATTATACATATAGTTTCTGGCTTATCATTTGGTTTAATTTACCATTAAACTATTGCAAAATAAATAATTTTAACGTATAAAATAATCAACAGCTATTTAAAGGTGCAAAAATTAACATCTGAATTAATCAAGTTACATATTGATCGAGTTACTAAATAAATGTCTATTTTTGCCTGAATTATTTTTTGTTTGCCTGCTTGGTTGACATCCTATAGCTAATAGTTGTACGTTAATAAAGTGTTTATTATTATTATTATTATTACCACTTACTTTTAATAACTTTGTTGAAGGAACTAAAAATACATGGATTTTATAATAACCAAAAGGATTGAATAAAGAATTTGAATAACAATTATATTTTGGTTTGTTATAATTTGTTTTTATATTAATAATTTTATTGTAATTATAAGATCTTGTACAATATCAATATTAAAATAATTAATTAGTGTAATATCCATGTAAAAAAATCTGTAATTATAATTATAATTAAGAGATCTGTTTTTTAATAAATTATAATAAAAAAATAAAGCAAAGCATTCAAAGTATTACAAAGTTTGAGCAGAACAAATGTTTAGTTATTAATATAATTATAGTTATTGATTATTAAACAATTAATTAAACCATTAATTATGACACTGAACATATTGTTATAGTTATGTTAAATAATGTCACCTATCTTTTCTTTGACAGATGATAAAGGACGGAGGATCAGAGCTGCTCGTCCTCAGAAGAGCGGTCAACAACACGGAGGAGGAAACACTGGCGGTCATAACGTAGGACACAACACACAAGGAAACCATCCCGGACAAGCTGGACATGGTGGAGTTACTCAAGGAAACCACGGCACGCCATCAGGACATAACACACAAGGTGGTTCACATACTGTAAACCGTCCCGGACAGACTGGACATGGTGGAGTTACTCAAGGAAACCATGGCACTCCATCAGGACATAACACACAAGGTGGTTCACATACTGTAAATCGTCCTGGACAGACTGGACATGGTGGAGTTACTCAAGGAAACCATGGCACGCCATCAGGACATAACACACAAGGTGGTTCACATACTGTAAATCGTCCTGGACAGGCTGGACATGGTGGAATTAGTTCTCAAGGAAACCATGGCACATCAGGACATAACATACAAACTGTAAACCGTCCCGGACAAGCTGGACATGGTGGAGTTACTCAAGGAAACCACGGCACGTCATCAGGACACAACACTGGACACCAAGCAGGACACAACACTGGACACCAAGTAGGACACAATAGCGGTGGATCCAACCAAGGTCATGGGACTCAACATAAAGGTTAACTGATATATTAAGATGAAACAAACCGTAAGATATTCTGTCGTTTAGCATATTTGTTTTTGAATATCGATGTTTTTCTTATATTTCTCACATTTTATTTTTTTTTTGCTGTCGTAAATTTGTAAGCAGTTGCAAAGTTATTTGTACAAAAAATGAAAACAATATACCTACTGTTGAAGTGGTTGTATTAAGTTTCATTTTTTATGCACAAAACTGTAAAAAATGAAAGTATTTTAAACACCGAAGAGAATTATGGATACACTTGATTCTGAAATATACTAACTTGTCATATGTCATCAAGTCAGCTTGTTTCAATGCTGTTAGGTGTGCTGACTTCTTTTCTATATAGTACAGTACCTACCACACATGATATGTTGTTATGTATTAAAATAAATAACAATGAACGCTTTAACAATATTGTAAACATTATGTACTTCACATCAGTTCTTTATGTGTAATAACAAATAAATAAATTCAAAATACAAATTCCTTCCTCATTCATAATAATACTTTTTAATATTACACATGTAAATATGTGCTTATAACTTTTAATACCATTAGAAAATTAAGTGATATTTGAAAATTAAACAATTCGATCAAACTATAAATTAAATAATAAAATATCATTTTGCACAGTTATTCTATTCTAGTTAATAAATAAAACCAGAGATTTTATATTGTTTTATTCAAATTAATTCTTTCTGCTATAGCTGTAATATATACTAATAATATAATAATCTCTTAAAAAAATATTTTAATATATTTTATATATATATTTTTTTTAAATCAAACCCTATTGGGTACTTTTATTTACTAATTACATACTACTTTGAAACCCCGAACCTTCCGAAACCCTAACTTGAGCGTTTCGCGGGCTCTTCTGGAACGGGGGCGGCCACGGCCTTGCAAATCCATCCCGGCATTTGCCTGCGGCTGAGGGAAACGTGGAAACCTCAGCCAGGATGGACGCTACAGCTTTTGTCAATGAACCGGAAATGCAATGGTCCAAAGCCAGGGGAACCACATAGTGGAAAAGCGCAACGTTTTACCCCTGGGTGGGAAACGTGGTTTTTGTTGAAAATGGTCACCCATCCAACTACTAACCACGCGTGGCGTTGCTTGACTTCGGTGATCTGACGAGACCCGGTCAAGCGCACTGCGCCACACCTCCACTATGGAGCACTAGAAATCATTACATTTATACTTATATATGTTATATGAGATATTGATATATAACTTTTTCTGGAACCTCAAGATATGGTATTATTTTATAATTCTATACTGATTGTAGGACAGTATGAGATTATAGCATTATGATCAGGCTCGGACTGGGAAGCTAGGAGCCAGTCAGAGCCATATAGGCGTTAAAGGCAGCATGGATCATCTGGAAGAATATCTGAGGCCACCTTTTGTATATACCCTCTGTAGAGAGACCTGACCCAGCCTTATGGCCAGTCAGAGCCTATAATTATAATTTTATGAAACTAAAGATTGATTGCTACGTTTTTAAGTTGTGTTTACTTGTAATATAGAAACAGAAGGCACAAACTTTCAGTCCATGAACTGTATCAACCTCTAAGCACGTGTTTCAAATTAAAAAAAAAAAAAAAAAAAAGAAAAAAGTTGTGACAGGACATAAAAATAAAATTAAGATTAAGTGCTTGTAAATTCACACTGTTATTTTTGGTACCTTTGCAGGCATTTATATTTCTTTATTTATAATACATAGGTGTTAAAGAAGTTGTATATACCAAAGGGGCTATATATCGTCGCCTCAGAAGATAAGTGTCGCATTAACCAAGAGGTTTTGATGCAATTTTATCTTATGCTTTATGTACATAAGGTTCATACTAGCATCAAAACCTCTTGGTTTATACAACACTTATATTCTGACTGAGGTGAAATGGTGCAAAATTATAACATGTATTATATAATATAGATTATATAACCCATATTTAATCAATAAATAATATTTCTTAAATTCCAATTATTTAAAATAACGTTTTTAAATATTTAAGTAGATTTCTCTAAAATAAGAATGTTATAACAGAGATCTTAAAGTGTACACTATAAGATCTCTGGTTATAATCCTGCACCTACATGGATAGCATGGCCATAAGATTCTATACTTTATCATGATTTCCGACATTTGAAGGTTAACATACGCACGAGTGCGTGAGTTTCCGAAAACTGTGCAAACCCAAAGAACTGGTTTTTGATGTCAGGTATAAGAGGTGAGGACTGCGTGGCAAACATCACAACCAAAACAAAACATGAAGCTATTGGTCGCGTCTCTTCTTCTGATTGTGGCTCTCGCCGCCGCCTACCCCAGCCCCGGTAAGTAACTGATGGTGGAGTGTGTGCATTTAATTCATATGTTGTTCAATTACCCTCAAAGTACAGTACAACTGTGATGTTTTATACGGGAAATTATTGTTGATTTCATAAATAAATTCGCATTATGATTATGAAGTAGCATGGCAGTAGAATGATCTAGATTTTTTTGGAGAAGGATGCAAACATATAATGTTTTGTTTTTTTTTTTTAGTTATTTTGCAAATTAAATTTGATTCACTGGCATTTTATTTAATTCAGGTCTGAAATATAACTTTGTTGTACGTAAATTATAAATTAGGTATATTTATATAAATCAAATAGCTGAAAAAATATAATTCACAAATGAAACATTATTTTAAGCGTTCCTGATATTAAATGTCCATAAGATTCATCTTTCTCTGAATTAGGTTTTGTTTCTTTAGTTGGTTGACATAATTCTTATATGTGACTTAATTATTATCCATTAATTGTTTTATTTTTATTATTGCAAATTAAGGTTAACTATCTTGTTAAATAAATAAAAATTCATTGATTTTATATAAGCAATTTTATTGTTTGACTATAATACCTCTTTATTAATAAATATTTCTTACATTAATTGTTCAAGATTATATGACACTGTGTGCTTTAATTATTAATATATCATAACTATAACTAATGTATAATCAATGATATTATCATTACGTTGATTTATTTCTTATAAAATATAATATATGCCATGGAGTTATGATTCTGACATGTCTACACTTAATATAATAAAAGTAACAAAATTTAGCTATAGGAAACCATGGAAACCTTACAGCAGGAAGTCCGGCGTATCCTAAGATGCACCTCCCGAATACAGGGCACTTGTCCAAATCCTGGAAAAAGTGGTGAAAAGTATCTTACCCTAGACCGGGATTCGAACCCGCAACCTTCCTCATGCGAGGCAGGCGCTCAACCAATGTGCCTACACTGCTCGGTATACTAAATTTCAACTCTCTTTTTTCTTTGACAGATGTCGCTGAGGCACGGATGACGCTGCGGAGGATCAGGGCTGCTTATCCTCAGAAGAGCGGAGGGCACAATGGAGGCAATCAAGGAAGTCATGGACAGGGAGGTCACAATAATGGCGGGAATCAGGGAGGGCACGGTTCTCAGGGTGGATACAATGGAGGGTCGCAGGGAGGTCATGGACAGGGAGGTCACAATAATGGAGGAAATCAGGGAGGTCATGGTCAGGGAGGACACGGTTCTCAGGGTGGATACAATGGAGGTAATCAGGGAGGTCATGGTCAAGGAGGACATGGTTCTCAGGGTGGATACAATGGAGGATCTCAGGGAGGTCATGGACAGGGAGGTCACAACAATGGAGGAAATCAAGGAGGTCATGGTCAAGGAGGACACGGTTCTCAGGGTGGATACAATGGAGGATCTCAGGGAGGTCATGGACAGGGAGGTCACAATAATGGCGGGAATCAAGGAGGACACGGTCAACATCAAGGCTAATTATTTTTATTTAAAAAGATGAAATAAATGGTACATTAAGAGATTCTGTCGTTTAGCATATAATAATATAATATGTTGTTGCCTATAATATCAATATTTGTCTCACTCCTATTTGTACTCACTCCCTTTTTAATTTTTTGTTAATTTTTGTAAACTGTTGTTGCTGCAAAGTAATTTGCACCAAAAATGAAAATATTATATTATTGGAGTCATTTGAAATGTTAAGTTTCACAGTTGTACAAAATGATGATATTTTAAACTGTGATGTAAATGAAGAAAATTGTTTGTACCTGATAACTCAAATATTTTATCATTTTAAAACTTGATGTTAACAAATGTGAGTTTGTGTAAATATTGCTATAGAAGTCGTGCTGAATTTATGTGTATTAGTACCCGCCATACTTACATGATATCTTGTTGTTGTGTATTATAATAAAAATAAATAAATAAATCTACTAAAATATGGAATTATTTCAACCTCAATGGGTTGGCTGCACGGCCGATTTTAAGTGGCGGAAACGAAAGAGGAGGTGCTGAAATGCAGGTGTGAATTTTATGCGAATTTTTTGAGCACTGTAACTTTGTATAAATGCAGTTTTAAAAGATGCATTTCACCTGGAAGCCATCGCCTACCGCCTTTGACGTCATCGAAATGTCAGGTTCGGTTCACTATAGATATGCATACCTGTACTCACCTGCATAACAGGTAGCCAATCAAAAACAATCTAGCCAAAATTCAAAATTTCAAATGCCTAGCCTGATCGAAGTGGATGAGTTTTAAAACTTAAAAAATGCACATTATTCCATGTACGCGTACTGTAAAAACACACTGGGAGATAAGTAATATTACAAACATACCTTTCATCATATTTAAATAATAGAAATTGTTTCTCAAATAGTTTCATTTTATTGAAGAGAAGATGCAATATCAAGTCCTTCCACCACACTCTCTTTTTAAATGATTGGCGCCGTTAGCAGTAATCAGCCAATGAAAATGTGTAAATTTATCATACTGGACTCCTTCCGTATCTGCTGAATATCTATTGAATTATTATATTAAACCTAAAACTGAGTCTCTTTTCTTATCTACGAAGATAGTAGGATGCCGTAGGATTCATATTTAACTTTATTAAGACCCTTGAATCATAATTTTTAAATGTCTTTTCAACCCCCTATTTGCTGCTGCTAAAACCATTAGTGGAATGATTGAAAAATAAATACAGTTTTAATTTCGATTATTCTAGCATGGGCGTCTGTGGCCTAGTGGAAGTACATTTGTCATCCACGCAGAAGTTTTAGGTTCAAATCCCCTCTGGGTCATTTTATATTTTTAGTAGCACGAGGAAGTTTATTTCACATTTTTAATGCAGACGGGGTAAAATAATATTATTATTTCTTACAATATAATTATATTATATTATTATAAGTCACACTTTTCCATATAAATACGCACTTCAAAAACTTTGCAAAAAAAAAAAAAAAAAGCGTGTCATACAATGATAGAAAAATTAATAACAATATCATAAAAAACAAAACAATTTTACCCCGTCTGCATTAAAAATGTGAAATAAACTTCCTCGTGCTACTAAAAATATAAAATGACCCAGAGGGGATTTGAACCTAAAACTTCTGCGTGGATGACAAATGTACTTCCACTAGGCCACAGACGCCCATGCTAGGATAGTCGAAATTAAAACTGTATTTATTTTTCAATCATTCCACTAATGGTTTTAGCAGCAGCAAATAGGGGGTTGAAAAGACATTTAAAAATTATGATTCAAGGGTCTTAATAAAGTTAAATATGAATCCTACGGCATCCTACTATCTTCGTAGATAAGAAAAGAGACTCAGTTTTAGGTTTAATATAATAATTCAATAGATATTCAGCAGATACGGAAGGAGTCCAGTATGATAAATTTACACATTTTCATTGGCTGATTACTGCTAACGGCGCCAATCATTTAAAAAGAGAGTGTGGTGGAAGGACTTGATATTGCATCTTCTCTTCAATAAAATGAAACTATTTGAGAAACAATTTCTATTATTTAAATATGATGAAAGGTATGTTTGTAATATTACTTATCTCCCAGTGTGTTTTTACAGTACGCGTACATGGAATAATGTGCATTTTTTAAGTTTTAAAACTCATCCACTTCGATCAGGCTAGGCATTTGAAATTTTGAATTTTGGCTAGATTGTTTTTGATTGGCTACCTGTTATGCAGGTGAGTACAGGTATGCATATCTATAGTGAACCGAACCTGACATTTCGATGACGTCAAAGGCGGTAGGCGATGGCTTCCAGGTGAAATGCATCTTTTAAAACTGCATTTATACAAAGTTACAGTGCTCAAAAAATTCGCATAAAATTCACACCTGCATTTCAGCACCTCCTCTTTCGTTTCCGCCACTTAAAATCGGCCGTGCAGCCAACCCATTCCTTCCTTATCATTACTTGCTCATAAATGTGTGAACTGACTTTCTAGATTCAGATTAGAGTTCAGAATAAGTTTTATTTAAAATAGTTTATATTAAAAGGTTTTATTACCAAAATTCATATTATAATACATTCACATTTGCATTTTTCACAATATGGGTATAGGATACAATTAAAGGTGAACTGAAGGGATTGCTTTTTTTTTCCATTAGGGAACCTTATATTACCTCTCCCATCCATCTGCACTAATTTTTTCATGGCTGATACTTATTGTGCTGCTGTAGGACAATTAGTGAAAAAGTGAAGTTGTGACGTATCAGCGACGGTTGGTTGACTTAAAACTCGCCGCCGTGAAAAAACACACGAGCGCCCGCGGAAACTGCCGAGGGAGCGGCGATCGGCTCGCGATCGCCACTCTCTCGGCAGTTTCCGCGGTCGCTCGTGTGTTTTTTCACGGCGGCGAGTTTTAAGTCAACCAACCGTCGCTCATACGTCACAACTTCACTTTTTCACTAATTGTCCTACAGCAGCACAATAAGTATCTGCCATGAAAAAATTAGTGCAGATGGATGGGATAGGTAATATAAGGTTCCCTAATGGAAAAAAAAAGCAATCCCTTCAGTTCACCTTTAAGTATAAAAAAATTCTGTATACCCTATTTAAAAAATAAAAGCAATTAATGCTTTTCAAATTACTTATATGAAATGCAAGTATGTATTAAAATCATAAAAATAACACAATTAAATAAATTAATGTACTGTATAATATAAGAAAGAAAAAAAAAAGTGACTGCACGGTAACTTTGCAGTCATTTATGTTTCTCTATATACATAGATGTAAAAGAAGTTGTATATACGAAAGGGGCTATAAAGTGAAATTAAATTATATAGTGTATAATGTATAGATTATACAAATATTTAATTATTGAATGTTCCTAATAATAATTATTGTATAAATTCTACATTTAGTTTAAATAAAATCAATTTTAACAAGATTTCTCGAAAATAAAAATGTTATATTGGCCGTAAGATTCTTCATCACGAATCGTGACACACGAAGGTTAACACACGCACCCACGAAATCTCCGCGAACCCAAAGAACTGGTTTCTGTCAGGTATAATATAAGAGATGAAGACTGCGTGGCAAAAACGTCACAACCAAAACAAACCATGAAGCTGCTGGTCGCATCTCTTCTTTTGATTGTGGCTCTCGCAGCCGCCTACCCCACCCCCGGTAAGTAACTGATGGAGTGCGTGCATTTAATTCATACGTTGTTCAATTACCCTCAAAGTACAGTGTAGTTGTGATATTTTTGTACGAGAAATTATTGTTAATTTCACAGATAAATTTACAGTTTGGAGTGTCATGGCCGTTGAAAGATTGAAAGATTTTTCTAATTCGCAAATTAAAAATGAATTTATAGTTATTTTGGCATTTTGTTTAATTTAGCATTGAAATATTTGCAGTTATTTCAGTTATTAAATATGCATAATTTATAATTTACGTAAACAAGATTCCATTCTGAGCTGCAAAAAAATGTGAATTATTTCAACGGCACATTGTTTTATCCTTATTCGTTCCTAAATACACGTGTCGATTACACTAATCACACTAATTGTTTTGTATGTGTGTGTGTTTCTTTTTTTTTCTTGAAAATTACGGTTATTTTATTCAATAAATTTAAATGCATGCATGGATTTAAAAGCAATGGAGTATCAACCTCAATTTTTTTAGGACAGAAATGGATAGAGCGTTCAAAGTTATGCTACTCTGATTTTTTTCAGATATTTTAGAGCCTGGGAACTATTTTTAAAAAAAATATTGAAAGTTCTTTTTGTGACGTCACGAGACGCCGCTCCTTAAGAAAAAGATAGAACTTGCCGCCTCGTGGCGTCACAAAAAGGACTTTCAATAATTTTTTAAAAATGGTTCCCGGGCTCGAAAAAATCTGAACAAAATCAGGGTAGCATAACTTTGCACGCTCTATCCATTTCTGCAATAAAAAAAAAAAAAAAATGAGGTCGATCCTCCATTATATTGTTTCATCATAAATCCTTTTTGTTAATAATAATAATTTTTGCTTACGATTGTATGACATCGTCATTAATATTTTACCAATATTATTATAGCTAATTAATGTATTATTGATACATGTTATTATCATTTCTGTTTATCTTCTTTTGAAGTTATGCTATGGAGTTATAAGATTCTGTCTACACTTTTATAATAATAAAAATAATAAAAAAATATGAAAATGCTAATATAAAGCTTGATCTTGAACATGCGAGTTCAGTTTACAGAATATTATACAGAATAAATTGCTATAGTTATAATAAATGTCTTTTCTTTGACAGATATTGCTGAGATGCTGCGGATGATCAGGGCTGCTCTTCCCCAGAGGGATGGTCAGACCGGGGGGGCTGGTGGAGGGGGAAATCGTCCCGGAGGGACCGGATCGCACATGGGTGGGGGAGGACGCCCTGGGTCAGGCTCTCAGGTCGGAGGGGGAGGAGGTCTTGGGTCAGACTCTCAGGTCGGCGGGGGAGGACGCCCTGGATCAGGCTCTCAGGTTGGCGGGGGAGGACGCCCTGGATCAGGCTCTCAGGTTGGAGGGGGAGGACGCCCTGGATCAGGCTCTCAGGTCGGTGGGGGAGGACGCCCTGGATCAGGCTCTCAGGTCGGCGGGGGAGAACGCCCTGGATCAGGCTCTCAGGTCGGTGGGGGAGGACGCCCTGGATCAGGCTCTCAGGTCAGCGGGGGAGGACGCCCTGGATCAGGCTCTCAGGGTGGCGGGGGAGGACGCCCTGGATCAGGCTCTCAGGGTGGCGGGGGAGGAGGCCTTGAGTCAGACTCTCAGGGTGGCGGGGGAGGAAGCCTTGGGTCAGGCTCTCAGGTTGGAGGGGGAGGAAGCCCTGGATCAGGCTCTCAGGTCGGCGGGGGAGGACGCCCTGGGTCAGCAGGTTCAGGATCTCAGGGTGGTGGAAGTCAAATAGGCGGCGGAGGTTTTGGAACAAACGGAGGAGGGTCTGGGACCGGTACACACGGCAATCAAGGAGGCAACACTGGAGGATTTGGAGGTGGTAATGCTCAGAATGGGGGCGGTCATAACGGGGGAGGTAATGGGGGACACAATGGAGCTGGCGGTGGGAACAATGGATTCGGCAATTCACAAGGAGGTTCACATGCTGGAGGAAACCGTCCTGGACAAGGAGGTTTTGCTTCTCAAGGAGGACATGGCTCGCAGGGACATGGCTCTCAGGGACATGGCTCTCAGGGACATGGCTCGCAGGGTCACAATGGTGATCACAACTCTGGTGCTCACGGCGGAGGATTTAGGCCTGGCAACAGTGGACACCAAGCAGGCCACCACGGAGGTTTTAATGGTGGTGGATTTCATCATGGTCACGGGGGTCATAACCGTTATCAAGGCTAATTATTTTACAAAACAATTCTTCACAATAAATTCATGACTTAAAAATATAGATCAGATAACTGTAAGATTATGTAAGATAGACCCAGAGACTCCGTATTCTATAGATTGTTGTTGTAAATCGATCACTAGTATCTATATATCTGTCCCATTTGTTCTACCTCACCTTTTTAATTATTTATTGTGTTGTTAATATTCAAAATTTGTAAACTGCTGTAATAGTATAGTTGTAAAGTCATTTGCATAACAAATGAAATTGTATTGTCAATTAAAGTCAATAATGATAAGTTGAATAGCGTATTAAGTTTTCTTTATGTATAGAAACCTATATACAAAATAATATTTTTTTAAGCATTCTAGTAGAAGATAATGTACCTAATTACTGATATATTTTAACATTTTAAAATATGTTTGTTTACTTGCCATATTATGTCAGCTTGTGTAAGTATTGTTAAATGTTATGCGCTGACTTCATCTATCTACCATACTTTCATGATATTTTGTTATGTAATAAAACAAATACAAATAACTTGAACGTGTTTTAAAATTAATATTCCTTCCTTGTCCTTTCTGCATTCATAAATTTATTGTTAAGATACTAAATTTGTAGTACCACACACTTTTCATTACCATAGCAAAATGAAGTAATATAACAGATAATACAATTATGTTGGAAAGAAACAGTTCGTTGTCACCTGTGTTTCTAGTTTACACCTACGTAATATATGTTATTATTTTCTTTTATATATTATACTTACTATTTGTTAAGAAATATTTAAATAATGATAAGAATCGTTTTGAAAATAAGGATTAATTTGCTTCATTTCTAATTTTTACTTACCTGTAATTTAGAATAATTTAGGAAGAGGAAGATAAAAAATTGTTATTGCAGCAATTTTGCAACTATATTAATGCTAATAACATATTAATTATTTCACAATGATGTTAAGTATGTGATTTATTTGGTAGTGTTTTTTTATACTTTATTATTTAGTTATTCCCACCTTTCTTGTTTTGTTTGTTATTGTGTCTTATTTACAAAAATTGTTCAAGGTTAATAAATTAAACAAACAAATCTTAAACAAATTATTAATCGACAGGTTAGACAATTCCAGTGAGTCATTTGTTAATTTTCTTGTCTTTTCAGTTTTTTTTTTGTGATATTCAATTAAATAAATAATTTAATTACTGCCGGTGAAGCATGACGTAATTTTCATATCCATTTTCCCTCCTTTTACAATTTACATAGTTATAGTTCAAACAAAAGAGACCATATAGGTATAAAAATAAATATTTAATTTATACTTACTCTCATACTAATAATGTTCACACATTTTAAATATTTTTTTCTTCTTTGCAAACGCAATTTAAAATATGGAAAAACCTATTTAATTTCGCTTCTTGAAAAAATATCTGACGTACTATAACTGGTTTCATCCAGCTTAAATAAAATTAAAGAGAAAATTTGAAATATTAATTATATATTGTAAGAGAGAGAGAGAGAGAGAGAGAGAGAGAGAGAGAGAGAGAGAGAGAGAGAGAGAGAGAGAGAGAGAGAGAGAGAGAGAGAGAGAGAGAGAGAGAGAGAGAGAGAGAGAGAGAGAGACGCGTTGTTAAAATCTTCACGCCCAGCCACGCAGCAGACTCTCTCCTCTCATTTGTTTAAATTGATGCAAAAGATTACTTTGATCCATTAGACAACATATTTTTTATTGAGAGCAAATAAAAAGCTTTCATGACTTTCTTTGGCATCAATGTCTTACAGTATGTTAGAAACGTTGGGATATTTATAGATTTGCATATAATAATTATGTTGTGTAAAAATCATAAACGTTAAAATGATATTTATGAACATTTTGCATGGCATTATTGTTAAATTGATTTTAAAAAAATTGCAGATCAATAATAGTAAAATAGACAAAGGAAAAAAAAAAATGTATTTTTTTTTTTAATTCTCGTATAAAATTATATTACATATATAAGCCATATAACTTGTTTATTATAAAATTTATGAATTAAATATATATAAAAAAAAATGCTTTTTAATCGTTAAAATACCAGACATGGTGGTTATGGTTAGACAAAATGTGTTTCGCTTGGATTTATATTTTATAAACGTATTTTCTTTCTTTATTTAAAAAAAAAATGTATTTTATCGTTTAGACAAATATTTTGCAAATAATCAATTTCATCAGATTATACAACCATTCAGATTAACATAAAAAAAGTTATGAAAAATAAAAACAATTCTCACCCTCTGAAAAGACCTTCAAATTTAAGTCGACACTTCATGGAGGTCAATCTGCACGTTATTTCCCAGAAGATATTCATAACAAAAACGCATTTAAAAATCACATAAAAAATTAATTACGTGTTTTGTGAGCGTCATTAATGAGGTCGGTCTGTTTTTGTCTGAAGCGCTGGACGCTAACTCTCTGAGGATTGACGTAGGAGATGATGTTTTGTTAGTTCCGAAACTTAGACAACCGGTTTTTTGGTTGCATATATAAGCGCAGGGAACCTAGAGAAATCAAACACAACAACACATCAACCATGAGGCTGCTGGTCGCTTCTGCTCTGCTCCTGACGCTCGTCGCTGTCGCCTCTTCATTCCCTTACCCTGATGGTGAGTACTTAAATCGTGTACTTGTAACAAAATTCATGTAATGGTCAACCTGCATGAAAAATTTTTATTACAGAAATGAATAGAGGGTACCAAATATGATACTATGAATTTTTTCAGATTGTTTTGAGACCCGGCTGGAACTATTTTTAAATAATTATTGAAAGTTCTGTAATTTAAGTTGGCACCCCTGAATCCTTAATAAAAAGGATGGTACCTGGACGCCTATTGACGCCTCCAGGGGGCGTGGCCGCACTTTCAATAATTATTTAAAAATAGTTATGTGTCTCAAAAAAATCTGAAAAAAAATCATATTAACATAATTTGGTGTCTTCTATTCATTTCTGCTATAAAAAATTTTCATGCAGGTTGTCCATTGCTTATACTTCAAGTAATTGCAAGAAATATTATAAGATTTAAGATCATTGATCAGTCATCTTTCTGTTGTCAATTGTACAACAGATATGACTTATAAAGTTTTATAACAACCGAATCCATTTTATATATAATGTACACTCATCGCCTTGAAAATTTTTCCAATATGCAGGCTTGTTAAATAAATAATCACCATGCCCTTTTTTTTTTCTTACGGACGGGACATGGTGATTAACAAAACCGTAAAGGGAAATTTTCCAAAGCAACAAGTCTATTTGTTAAAAAAAAAAAAAAAATCATGTAACCTAGAATAAAGCTGTAAATTTTTTAGGTTAAACTTATACATAGTATCTTTCAACACTGCTTATAGTATTTTCTAACCCCCAATTCTATGTATTTTGCAGACACAATACCTTCCGAGGTAGTGTACATACCCGAGCCGGTGGTGCGAGAAGCTCGGGCGGCCCTCGCCCAGAGGGGTGGACATTACGGGGGTGGACATCACGGGGGAGGAGGATTTGGAGGAGGACATCATGGAGGAGGCTATGGAGGCTACGGACATGGAGGTTATGGGGGAGGAGGCTACGGTCATCATGGAGGTCATCATGGAGGTCATGGAGGGTTCGGAGGAGGTCACCATCACTTTGGATAAGACTGGTAGACGATTGAGCTTCATATGAATCATGTTCAAATTACATTTCATTTGCACACTTTATTAGGAAATAAGTAAATATAGAATTGTTGTCATTACATTTAACGTATATGTTTTAAAAAAATATTGAGTCATAAATTTAAATTTGTGCAATTTAATGTCATCAAAAATTGAATATAAAGATTTTGAAACAAATTACTCGAAATATATTGAAATTTAAATGTTTTAATAATTACAAACTATTGTATTTCCTGTAATGTAAGTGTGCATATTTGTAAATATTGTATATAAACTTTGTTCCTATATTTTATAACAATAAAATAATAAAAAAAAAAATGAAATAAACTTTTGACGTTTTAATTCTTATTATTTTTATATAAAAATATTCGTATCCTAAATAAGCTGGGGCGTGTCAGAAGCATCAGGGCTTGGTTAATCGTAGGAGCGAATTATTTGGTAGCTAGTGAATTTTAAATCATATAAAGCACAAGGAGTTATCGTATAATATAATAAAGAATGGGGTTATTTAGAGGGTGACTCCATTGGTGATATTAAGGTAGAGATAACGTCGAACAGCTGTTCGACGTAATCCCCTTTGATTAACATGTAAACCTTAGCAAATTGACAAAATTCTGAAATTTTTTGAGAGGCAGATATTAGTGCCTAAAAGCCATAGCAAAAGTTTCAAAAACATTTAACGAGCCGATTTTTTTAAATTAATTTTTTAGTTTGGCTCTCCATGGGAAAGCCCTATGCTGAAAATTAAAAAAATCAATTAAAAAAAATCGGCTCGTTAAATCGTTTTGAAATTTTTTCTATGGCTTTTAGGCACTAATATGTCTCTCAAAATAATTTCAGAATTTTTGTCAATTTGCTAATGTTTACATGTTAATCAGAGGGCATTACGTCGATCAGCTGTTCGGCGTTATCTCTACCAGAGACCGCGCGTGGAACCATAAAACAATATTGGATAAAAGAAAAAAAAAAGTTTAAAAAATTATATTTCATAAAACCTTTCCAATTATAAATTAATAATAATTTTTGCAGTTTTTTAAATAAGGAATATTATATAATGTATTTCAAATTTTTTATAACATATATTTTTGTAAAATAATTTCAAAAATGGCTGAGAAGTTAATAAATGCATTATGTATAATATTTATGTTTAATTCCATAGATTTTAAATAGTTTCCACTATATTACAAAATTACATTCTGTATGCTAAAAGAAAAAAAAAAAAAATGAAAAGTTTATAAAGTATCATAAAAATAAAATCTTTTCTAATTTAAATATTGACCTAGAACAAACATCTTGATCTAGTTATTATTTTCACTTTTATTCTTGCTGAATTTGCACATCTTTATGGACGGTTGCATCCAAGGTTAATTTACAATGCAAACATGAGTGAAACAATAACATATCTCCGTATTGCACAACGAAAAACAGCAAACAGTGCAGTTGGACCATCGCACTTCACTCGTAGTTGCGGAATTTCATCCATGATGTACGCTTACAATATATCTTGAGGTATTTATATAGAAAGCATTAAATTATCAAAGGGACAAAATTTATTGGAAGGAAATCTGGAAACCGAGTAAAAAATAGGATAGGCATGTTTAAAGAAATATTATATATTTGTAAATTTTATTGAAATTTACCATTGAGAAAAAAAAATATTTGTTAACTAACATTTATTAACATAAAATATGCTGATAGACAACACGTATTTTGTTTTACCTTCAGAACTGATTTGAATGAAAAGTATATATTACATTAACAAAATTATACCAGACAGTATAAGTTAAACTAGATAGTTCTTGACTAAAAGTGATATTTATAATCTCTAAAGGTTGAAATTAACTTGTATCACAAATATTAGCTGTCTTGTTTTGTATTTGACGGTATCCAATGGTACAGTATTTATATTGATTTTATCAAATCTGTGCTATAATTTTTTAAAACTTTTATAAATACTTTAATGTCTTTATTATTCACGTCAACAAAATACGTTTTTTTTTTTCTAATCTATATTAACTTAGATCACCGAAGTCAAGCTACGTCAAGCGTGGTTAGTATTTAGATGGGTGACCGTTTTAAATAAAAATCACGTTGCTCCCTCCCTGGGATAAATTCGTATCGCTTTCCATGCACGCACCCAGTGCAGTAATAAACTTGTGTGTGGTTCCACAGGCTTTAGACAATACTTTGGTCCATTGATAAAAAGTAGAGGTGTCCGTCTTGACTGAGGTTTTTCACGGTTCCCTTAGTCTCACCTCAGCAAATGCTGGGACGCGTAACGGTACAGGCCGTGGCTACCATCCTTTCCCTACCTTATTCCTCCATTACCCCACTGCTGTAAGCTCTTTTAGGGGTGTATCCCTGTATAAAAAAATATTAAAAAAAATATTTCTTCTTCACTATAGAGCCATGGTCAATAATTGGGTGACGTCAATATTGCCCTCCAGCTGATGCTCCAGCTGTTGAGACTCACGCAGGTCTGCAAAATGGCCACGGCGGGCGGGTCGAAGCGCGGGTGGCTGCTGGTCACGTGCCTGCTCAACATCGCGGCCATCCTCTACCTCCTCACGAGGCAGCAGGACGATGACCTCGCCTGGAAAGGTGCGACTTCAATCAAAATAAATTTGTATATCTTCATTTAATTTACTATAATTTGTATTATTATATTACAACACATTAATTCTCCATAGTTGTGCACGCCTTGTTATATGATATCAATTTTATTTAGATTTTCAACAAGTAAATTTATTAAAACAAGATCTTGTATTTTCAATTTCAAAACTAATATTTAGTCGTGCTGGAGTATTTTGAGGCATAAAATCATAATGATCTCCTTGGCATCGTTCTTGCAGACTACAATGAAGACGTGATAGTGGAGGAGTCACATCTACCAATCGTCCTTGACGATACCTCGACTGTGGCGCCCTCAGAGGACACGGCGGTGGACTTCAACAGTTCGAGGGCCTTCCTGCTAGACACCCCCTCGTGTCGTATTCCAAACCTCACCCCCGTCAACCCCGCTATCTTAAAGTACTTTGAGGATCAACCCTCGTCGCCAAATGTACGTAGAATTTTTTTTATATATTTTATATAATATTGCAATAACAGCTTCTGGTCTTCCTATACGTATTTCAATGTTATAATTTTATACGTAGGTCATTACTTCTACTTCAAACCACTCTTTTAAGTTTCAAAACTGGATTTTAAACAAAAAAGCAGCAAACTTTACAATTCCGGAAGGTATATAAAATTAATTTGAATGTTTAATATCGTAGTGCTCGGAGCAGTGGTGGAAGTTGCCAGGTGACAGGCAGGTGCGAGGTCCCCCCCTGGTGCAGTCCAACCTGACCGCCTTGTGGGTGGTGCGCGAGGCCATGCACCATTACAACGTCAGTGACCTGAGCCACCTCGCCTGCTGCTACCGACCTTTCTGGAGGGTGCAGGAGGACCCTGACAATTACACTAGGAAAGCTGACTGTCGAATAAAGTAAATAATATTTGATCCGTTTTCATAAATAAAATTTATTTTCATTTCAGTCACCAAGTGTTGTTAGAAAACATTGATGTACTTTTCTAATTTTTACTCTTTCTTGAAATATGGTATTATTTGTTGATGGGGTCATGCTACAGATATCAATAGACTTTTTATTTTACAAAAGAAAGTATTACGTCTTAATTATGTTCTTTGTTAAAAAGAGATCTTCATGTGAAAAAGTATTTAAGAGCAAGGTATTTTAACCCTGCCCTGTATTCTAATTATGGAGAGTGTGATGTTTGTTAAAACAAATATGTCAGATTTTAACATGAAGTTCAACACAGACATAATACTAGAAATGTAAAGAATATAATAACTCTTATTCATTGTAGATTAGACATGTATAAAAAGGTCCCTTTTTTGGGTTGCCTGACTCTTTGTAATAAGCTACCCTGTGATACAAAATGTATTGTATTGAAAATTTAAATGTGTTTAAAGTGAGTGTTAAAAGTTGGTTAATAGATAAGTGATTTTATAGTGTTAAAAACTACATTGACTATATGAATGAATTCAAGCTCTGAAAAATACCTCTTGATTGCTTTAGCTTTAGTACTGATTTGCCCTATATAAACCTCAACATATAACATGTACATGGAAATATAATTGTAGGAAAAAATGGAAATAATAAAAGATTTTGAATTTTTGAGAGTTCATAATCAATATTCGCTTCATTTTTCTCCACACGCGGTGCAGCTAGGCGTGCAAAATTGCAATGCCAAGTAAGAAATTTAGTCCTTGTTGTTGTTAGCAAGAACTTTCTTCGAAGAGTTTGAAGCGCAACTTCACACGGTTGCACCGCGTGCGGATAAAAATACTGCGAATGTTGATTATAAACTCGAGCAACACTTGGTGCCATGTCTGTCTAATTTTTAATTTGAGACCTCTATCCTCTAATGTATTCTTTCAGGTTTTCAGATATTTGCATTCCATTTAACGGAGAGGTAGTCAAAATATCAGCTGAAGAACACGAATTCCTGAGAGTGGAGTGCTCGCGACTTCCCGACATCACCACTACTACGACTCCAAGTACCTCAAGCACCACGAGTAATTCCAATGAAACCACCACAGAGAGCAGCACCTCCGAGGACGCGACAAACAAGGCACCACAACCAGAGGAGATCTACCGAGACTTCCACGTCTTCGTTCCTCTCAAACAACGAGTAGAAGAGAGATGCATCAATGTTAAAAAAGGCACTGACGAGGTAACTCCAACTTATTTGTTGTGAGCTTTTCGTGATTAGCACGCAAGAAAATTAAATACAACATCAACAACATGTGCATGTTTTGAAGTAGTATTTGATAGGTTTACAACAAATTACTTAAAACTGCATGTATATAAATATATACGTAACCATAGGGGCGCGTAACTATATATATTTAAAAATAAATTATTTTATTCGAGGTTGTATTTTTACATAATATTAAAAGTTAGACGTTTCAATATTTTTGATCCCAATGCTACATAATACAACATTAACTGATCTAAATTAGTAAACTGGAAGTTCATTATTCCATTTGATTGACCCACGTTTCAGGTGAACGTGATGATCCTCGGTCTGGACGCGGTGTCTCGTCTCAACATGTTGCGACAACTGCCGCTACTGCATGAGGCGCTGACGTCGCCTCCGTTCTCCGGTATCGAGTTCTTCGGCTTCAACAAGATCGGAGACAACACCTTCCCCAACGTGATGGCCATGCTGACGGGCCTCGAGGAAGAGGACCTCGAGGGGGCGTGTCCCTGGCCCAGCAACAGACACAAGCTAGACCCCTGTCCCTTTATTTGGAAGGAGTTTGCAAAGAAAGGCTACAGGACGCTTTTCAACGAAGACATGGGCTTCACATTTACTTATTGTAAAACAGGATTTGTAGAGCAGCCAACAGATTACTACGGTATTCCATTTTCATCGGTTCGTACTAATTTTTTTCATTTTCTTTTTCTTCCCGTTTTTTTAAAATTTGATAATTTCCTAAAGTAATATATAGCGAAAGCTAGAATACTTCAGATATGAAACATTATTAATATGTATATAATTAATTTAATGCTAATTTTTTTTATAATATAATTATTATTCTTGCTTGAACTCTCTTTTTATTTATTTTCTTTTTTACTATATATAAATAAAATTGCTGGCATTGCAGTCTCCAACAGTATCCCCTTGGTACACTCGTCGCCTTGAAAAGTTCCACTTGCAGCCTTATTAATCACCATGCCCTGTGTTATTTTTAATGTGCATGGGTGATTAACAAGGCTGCAATGAGAATTTTTCAAAGGTACAATATTGCATAAATTGAAATAATTCAAATTCTATGTAAGATACTTTCAATTTAAAGTAATTAAATTATCCATAATTATTTTACTAATATATTAGTTCCTATGTTCTACCTCGATTTCAATCACCATCAGGAGTCTCGAGACCAACTCGGACACAGTTACGTCGGAGGATTCGACAACTGCATGGGATCACGTCCCATTCTGTCAAACTTCCTGGACCTAATTCGTAAGTTCACGGAGCGTTTCCAGTACCAGCGCTTCTTCACCTTCCTCTGGAGCAACTTCCTGTGCCACAACGACATGAACATGCCGCACAACGGTGACCTCATGCTCAGAGACCTCGTGATGGACCTGCGAGGGTCGGGGGTCCTCAACTCAACCGTTCTTATTGTATGCAGTGACCACGGCTTCCGCATGGGTAGCTTCAGAGACACCTATCAGGTACAGTCAAATTTATATAATATTCTCCCTGAAAGTACCCGAAAGTGACAGGTTTTTGGTCTTCATATTCGTATTTGTATTTTGCATTTTGTACTTACAGTTTAAAAAATATACAGTCAAATTTATATGAAATTCCATACCTCCGGAAGTAGCCGAAAGTATAGGATTTTTGGCCTTCCTATTCGTATTTCAGCATTACAATTTCACACAACATTGATCAGTACAACCCTCTGCAAAGTTTCATAACTAAATTACGAATAGAATAAATTAAAAAACATAACACTTCCAGCTATTTTCGGATGAATATAAATTAATTTCACTGTAGTTAATATTAACGTATTGCTCAATATATTATGTTGTTAAGCATTTTTTTTAAATAATAATATAATGTACACTAAATATATTATTTTATCACAAATTCTATTTTAAATAGCTCCTAATAATAGTATACGTTATTATTAATTTGATTTTCTGTGATATTCATTTCATTATTTCAATAAAAAAAATATATTAATCCATTTTCTTTGTTTAACTATTATTATAATCACTATAATGTATTATCATATATAATTATTAATAATTTACATGGACTACTTAAAAATTTAAAAAAAAATAAATAAATAAAATCAGCATATTTTCATAGTACCAGCGCATAAATCAGCGCTGGTACTATTTTATTGACTTTAATCATTTTGGTGCAGTTTTTTTTTCTTTTTTTTTTTTCTTATAAATTGGATATAATACCACATACTCTGTGTTATGGTGCTGCTTGTGCCGTTTATTGTATCCTTTTCACCTCAATTGTTTGTCATATATCTTTTTTGTATGTACTTGGGTGAATAAAAAATAAATAAAAATAAATATTTAATTGTTATACTGTTTCAGGGTCAAATGGAAGAACGGTTACCTTTTATGATCACCGTCTTTCCCGAGTGGTTCAAACATCGTTTCCCCGCGGCCGTGGCGAACGTGCGACGTAATTCTCGCAAACGCCTCGTCACGCAGTACGACGTGCACGAGACTCTGCGAGATTTGCTGGAGCCGGCGGCGCGACTGGAGCCTGAAATGCTGCGTGTGCGTGCGGGGCTGGAGGTGCCTCCCGACCCGGCACTGAGCACCACTGCCAATCACCACCAGGGGTCTTCCGAGGACAACTCGTCACAGAGCACGACGCATGCAAGCTCTTCCTCGGGGAAAAAACACCCCCTTAAACGAGGCATTAGTTTGTTCTTACCACTTCCAACTTACAGAACTTGTCAGATGGCTAGCATCCCACCGCATTATTGCACTTGCCAGGTGAGTTAATGTTAATTAATTAATCGTAATATCTTTATTATACAGGCAGGCACGGACTGGCCCACCGAACCACCGAATGTGGTTCCTGTTAAGATGAATGTAATGTTCTCCCTTCCCCCTTCGTATTTAATTATATCTGCAGGCTCGGACTGGGAAACTTAATACAGGGGCCAGTCAGGGTCATATAGGCATTTTTTTTTCATTACATTTATAAATGGTTATTTATTTTATTTATTATTTTATTTTTCACCCAAGTTACAAAAAAGAAATATACATTGTAAAAAGGATGTGGATATCAGCAAAGCACTATAAGCACTATTTCACATATGTGGCTGCTACCCTTAATAACTTACAATTAAAAATACAGCAATAAGCTAAAATGTCATAATAACAATGTTATAACTTAGAATTTTTAGCTAAATAGTGATTTTTAACAGCAGAAGGAAACTGCTGGTCAGTACAAATTTTAACATTGCATGGAAGTTGATTCCATTTGGAAACAGATCTAATAACGAAACCAGCATTTTTATACAAATTTATTCTAGCCTTTGGAGGTATGAGCAAAACTGCACCATCTTGCCCTCTAACTGGACGGCCAGCACTTACTGCTTCAGTAATTTTTAAATCTGCCTGCCCAGTTTGACATTTTTTAAAGAATTTAAGATCAATTACATCAAAATAATCTTTAATAGGAACAGTATTTGTTCTGGAACAAATTATTATTATACATTATTATACACAAATTTTAAGGCTTTTTTCTCCAAACTTACAAACTTGGACATATTAGAACTGGTAGTTGGATGCCATGCAGGAGCTGCGTATGTAACAAAAGATCTAATGAGTGACAAATATGCCAAGCGCTTTACTTTCACAGTGCAACCATGCAAATTACGCTTCAAAAATCCTAAAAGTTTGGCAGCCCTGCATCTAACAGACTCTGAATGCAAATTCCATTTCAAATCTCCAGTAAACGTAACACCATATAATATATAATGGTAACACCCAGCACTTAAATAGAGTCACAATAAGTAATAACTTTGATGTCGTTCAACATATATTGACTTTTCAATGGAGTATTACTCAAAGTGATATCCATGATTTTACATTTTGATTCATTTAATGACATGTTGTTATTTTGACACCATAACATAATTTATATTGATTATGCTATGTTTTTTATTTCTTGTTTTCAGTGTCTGACGTGAACCATGTTGTATTGTACAACCAGTTGTTCCAAATAAAAATAAAATAAAAATTACAGACAGCAGGGGGCCACCTGGAAGGGAGTCCGAGGCCATGTTTTGTATACTCTGTGTTAAAAATCAGAGGGGCCAGTCCGAGCTTAATTATCTGCATATTCAATTATATTGAAATAAAATGGATTATTTAATATCTAATTTCATAATCTTAAAATGACAGTAGCAAGTACGAGTGCTGGTACTTTATCAATAATTATCAATATATTGTTGTTTACCAGGCGAGTGAGCAGCTGTCACTGAACGAGAGTGTAGTGCAGAGTGTCGCGAACTTCGTGGTGTCTCGTGTGAACGCGATGTTGTACGAGTACCGCCAATGTGCCCTGCTGCGACTGACCGAGGTGCGACGCGCGCAGAGGAACGTGCCAGACGGTCTGGACTCAAAGGACAATTGCGTCATCGACTACCTCGTGGCCCTCGAGACTCACCCAGGGGGCGCGCTCTTCGAGGCCACCGTCCGTCAAGCACCCTTCGACCCCAAGCAGAACAGAACCCCGGATTTCGAGCTGGCAGGCCCTGTGAGCAGAATCAACCTGTACGGAAACCAGAGTCATTGTGTTGACAACTTCCATATGAAGCTGTACTGTTTCTGTATTTAGTAACAGAGGAGATTAACATAGGAAATTGCAATAAATTATTATTCGTATGGACGTCATTTAAAATAATAATTTAATTATCAATTTCACTGTACATACTTTATATTTTTGTTGATTTTTTATTTATTTTTAATTGATGGTGAAATGGAGTATCGACCGACCTCAAAATTTTTTATTGCAGAAATGAATAGAGGGTATAAAGTTGTGCCATACTGATTTTTTTTTAGAGTCCGGGAACTATTTTTAATAAAAGGATAGGAACAAGGACGTGGGTTCAAACCCGACTTCAGCAAAACTTTTTAGCAATATTTCTCGCGCGGCCTCTAAAAAATATGAAGAAAATCAGAATGGACCCTCTATTCATTTTTGTAATAGAACATTTTGAGGTGGATACTCCATCACTGTAAGATAAAATATTATGTGTTTCTGAAACAATTGCAGGACAATACCAATCTATTCAAAGATTTCATGCATAAAATGAAGGCCAAATTAGCATGTCTGATTGCTGGTAGGGAACATTCTATATATTTTGTAAATTATATATGTTTAATGATAGAACCAAATTAAACCCTTTACTTGCTGTGCATGCAACACATTAATTTAACTTTTAAAAAAATAACATAAAAATTAAGTGCTAAAATCCGATCAATGTAGTTTTTTTTTTGGATATAGGGAGTTTTAACACATAAAAATACGAAGAATAAGATGCACAAATCTGATTAATTTCTTATAATAATTAAACAACAATTTGTATAAAGACCATACATTTACAGAAGAATAACAATATTATTAAAAAATGTTAGTAAACAAACAAAAATTTAATTATTATACACCTACCTGCTTTAGTTACTGTCAGATAAATTTAAAAAATTTACTTCATATTTAATAGTAAAGTAAATTAGGTTGAGTGTAGCATAACATTAATATTTTACTGCAATAAATGTTCAAAACTTAAAATTTTGCACGTACAGTTATGTTATTTTATTTAATAAGAAAAAAATTATTTATATTACTCTTACTACAACTTTTTATAATACGTAATTATATAGTACTTTCGATCATAAAAACCCGTAGCAGCACTGTCTGCCTTTCTTCGTGTTTACAAACACTTGTGACGTCATCAAAGGGTTGAGGCCACAATATACGTCATATATCAGCATCACCTTGCCTATAGGCTACGATCGAGAGAAAAATCTTGTTTTATCCAGTTTGAGACAGATTGCCGCCAAATTATGGGTCGCTGTGAAAACCAATTACATAATAAACTCGGTCATATGTTACCATGAGTAACCGGTTTTATATTTCGATTAAGTTCGTATAAAAGATTCAGCGGTCCAAGAGATGATAATCAGTTTTCACCATTCACCAAACACAACACATCAACCATGAGGCTGCTGATCGCTTGTGCTCTACTTCTGACGCTCGTCGCTGTCGCCTCTGCATTTCCTTACCCTGCTGATGATGGTAAATATTATACTATATAATTACAATTAATTTAATATCAGATTTCACCTGAGTAGGAATTTTGTATAAGTCAATAATAAAAATATAGAAATTTCAAATTTAATTGGTGTGATAAAAACATTTTACTTGTTTTAGTGCAAAAATTTAGTTAGCAGAAGTCAGACATACCTTACTTGTTTTGTTGTACTTAAAAAAAAAACATTATATAATGTCTTGTCTCACATTTTTAAATGTTTTTTAACTTCTTAGGGCTATTAAAAATACATTCTTAGAATTCTCAGTTGGCAATTTTATTAAATAAAATATTAATATGTAATATTTTTCTATAATGGAGTATTGTCCTCATTTTTTTTATTGCAGAAATGGATAGAGGGTGAAAAGTTATGCTACCCTGATTTTTTTCAGAATTTTTAGAGACCAGGAAGTATTTTTAAAAAATTATTGAAAGTCCTATTTGTGACGTCACGCGGCGGCCAGTCCTATCTTTTTCTTAAGGAGCGGCGTCTCGTGACGTCACGAAAAGGACTTTCAATAATTTTTTAAAAATAGTTCCCGGGCTCTAAAAAATCTGAAAAAAATCAGGGTAGCATAACTTTGCACCCTTTATTCATTTCTGCAATAAAAAAAAATTGAGGACAATACTCTATTTCTTGAAAGTCTATATTTTACACGATACAATTTTTCTGATTATTGTATACAATTTTTCCTTGCAAGAAAATTTCCTCTCCATACAAACAAATGGAGATTAAGTTTTCTTGTAAGGAAAAATTGTATCATGTAATACCACCTTAAGCTGGTATTACACGATACAATTTTTCTAACTATTCGATACAATTTTTTCTTACAAGAAAACTTGAATTTCATTTGTTTGTATGGAGATGTAATTTTCTTGTAAGGAAAAAGTGTATCCACAATAGTTAGAAAAATTGTATCTTGTAATACCAGCTTTAAAAGAGGGGGGGGGAAAGCAAGAAATTGTAGAAAAATATTACATAATTAATTTAACATTTTACATTTTTTTGTAAGATAATTACAAAATATATTTTTCATATAATCTATCAATTTTGCTGAACTTACTTACTTGAACTTACTTGAACTTACTTGAAGTCCTGACACTAACCACCCTCTTTTTACCCCAGGTCCTCAACCTGAGCTACTGTACGTGCCCGAACCAGTGGTGCGTGAAGTGCGTGCGGCCCTTGCCCGACGTGGAGGGGGCGGAGGTCACCATCATGGCGGAGGTCACCACCACGGCGGAGGTCACTATGGGGGCGGTCACCATCATGGGGGCGGTCACTATGGGGGCGGTCACTATGGAGGAGGTCATCATCATGGGGGCGGTCATTATGGGGGTGGGCACTATGGAAAGTAATGTATTCATTTCAATGGTGTAAACCTTTTTTTAAAAAACAAATGTTATACCTGCAGTGATAATTTCTTGATTATGAAACCATTCAATCAATTACAACAAATTATAATAATGTATTCTCTCTGTATGTTATATTTTACTATGCATAGAATATAGAAATATTTACATTATTATAAATTTATATTGAATTGTATTGTGATACAATTAAAAAGAGATCTATCATTTTTTAAAAAAATTCAACTAAATATTTAATATTTTTATTAAATATAATTATATTGCTTTTTTAAATTTTAAATTATTTAGTAAACTTAAATGTTCTGAACAGTCAAAAAACTTTTAATTTATGTTTTAAATAAATTATTATATATTATGTGATGCTATAACTTAATTATGAGCGAATTATTTATAAGTAGAACTTCAATGTAAATATTCTGTGAAATTATTTGTACAGTACCTAAAATGTGTATAAAAAAATCTACAATAAATGTGATATTTATGAACTTAACAAATATTGGTTATTATTTCTTTGTCAGCACTGTAGTTATAAGGACAGTAGTATTATAGTAAAATGATTTAACACATTATATAAAACTTATCAATTTAAATAATTAATTTTCCAAAAAGTTATAAACAATTACAATGATACGTTAAAATATACTCTGTATTTTTATTATACTATATTTATAACTATAATAACAAATATATATTATTTATGAAATAAAATTTTGAATTCATATATATTGTAAATATATACGTATATATATATATATATATTTATGAATTCGATAATAATTAATTGTGGCATGTAAATAATACAACGTTATTTTAGAATTAGAAAAATGTATAATACATAGAAAGGAGTACTGTCAATCCTATTTCAATGGTCAGATCAATTGCATTAATGACAATTTAATAAAATAGAGCACCCGAGTTTTGACATTGATTGATAAATAGTGAAAATTAATATTTTCAGTTTTGATTTTGTTTTATAATTAAATATAGTTTTGGATAATTGTTTTTAAATTTTAATACGATCAATATAAAATGATTTTTGATCATTTTCGATATTATTTACTTGCTTCTTCAGCAGTCAAATAAGTTATTAAAAAAAAATAAAATATTGAATAAAAATATACTAGGATTATAATATTAAGTACACTCATCACTCTCACTAACTTCCTGTTGTTTACAATAAACACTTTCCACATTTTTGTCAAATTATTTGAAAATGCGTCTCTGTTTTGGTTGACTGGTATTTTTGTTGAGTCTTGTTTACTTGTGACGTCACGTGATCAAGGTTACGTGTCACGTATCTGTGTCAGACAGTTAAAAATTTAATCACAAAATAATTTATCACCTGTAGCAATAAAAATGTTGATGACGCTCTCGGATTCCTGGAATCTGTTAAATCATTTTTCCTGTGTCGCTCCTGAAATCTTTCCTGCATATTTCCTTATTTTCCATGATCATTCAAATTAATACCTTCCTTTTAAGTCTATCATTTCCTTTATTTCCATCTAAAAACCAACTGTCCAGGCAGCGGTACAATTTTCTCATTTTCACTCGCCCTCTCGGTGACGGACTGGAGAGTAGCCATTACGGTGAAAGCCGTTTGTCACCTTCACAATCGTCCTTCTGCAAGGAAGAATTTTTCCATTCCCTTCAGTCCTTCACCTTACATCCCGAGAAGGAGTCTCGGAAGCCCCAGGATAGTTTATTTAACTCGTGTCAAGGGACACACACTACTTCGGGACCTGTAACTAACTCAACCTTTCTCCACTTGGTGGGAGTCTGTGTACAACAATCAGAAAAAGTAATAGAGAGAAATCCTGAATTATATCATTCATACCTTTCAACACTTTGAAATGCTCACTAGAAAAGAACAGAACGAAATTAAGTTGCTGGTTTTGTGAACATTTATTATACTGGTGGTCGTGGCAAATTGTATTAATTGTATTGTTTTAACTTTAATAAAGTCAAATTTTACCAAAAAAAAAGGGGGGGGGGGGGAATTTGATACTTATAAAAAGCGTCATGCACTAAAATAAATAAACATTTATATGAACCCAACGTTGAACAATTTTTATTATTTATTTAAATTGTTCTTTATGAGACCAGAGAATATATGAAATGTACAGTCGCCGCCTCGGAAAATTTTCTTTTGCAGCCTTGTTAATCACCATTCTCCATAAGAATAACACAGGAAATGGTGCTACAAATGGGAAATTTTCCGACGCGACAAGTGTACAATTGTATTATCTGATGTGACCTATGTGATGACCTGCAATGACCTTTCCATTTCATTTATAAAAGTAAAGGTGCAGGTCGAGACATAATATATATATATATATATATATATATATATATATATATATATATAATATCTCCATCTATCTCTATTACTTTTTCTTTTTTTCACTTCATTACAAAAAACTGTACTTAATAATATTTGTATCTTGACTCTAGCAGTGTTATTGTTAATCTGCTAGTTTTCTATTTTATATTATATTAAATCATTTAAAATAACAGGGATAGCTGCCACTTCTGTGTATTAGCACCTTATTGGTGTTTTGCTTGCTATCCTCACCTTAATTAAAATGTATGTATATTGATATGCATGTATTAATTGGGTGAAATAATAAATAAAATAATATATATAATATAATTATATATTAAATGCACAGGGCACGTGCCATGAGAGCTGTCAAAGAGGCCTCCTTTGGATGTAAGGTGCATGTAGTTGCTGCATTCTCTGACACATTTTCTATGTTTGAAATGTGATCTTCTCATGTGGTATTCCTCAAATGATATCCGACCTTATGGTTGAAACTTGTGACAAGCACGAGCAAATATATGCCATCTTGCTGAGGATAAAAAAATTGCAGTACGTTAGTTTTAACTGTAAAAAAATCAGGTGAATGCTCGCGGTGTCATGCATTTTACACTGCATCAAATGCATGCCCAGACCTGCAGGTGCCATTATTTGTAATAATAATTATTTAAAAAGAAAAAAGAATCTGAAACACAAAGTAGATAACTGTGATTAGTGAGTAATCACGAGTTTTTTTGGGGTATTTCTTTCAAAAATGCCATCCAAAATAGTTTACATATTTTCAGCACTCTGACCTCCATAACATATTGTGTGAAATATTCTTTTAATTATAAAAATTAATTATTGTTTATCACGTCCATGAACGCCTATAAAACTTACTGTTAGTTATTGTAAAATTAAACATTAATATTATTAATTCATAATAATTCATAATCTTTATTGCTTTTCGATTGATAATACAATATAAGCAAGTCAATAATATTAAACTCAAGACATAACGTCGATCGTCCATAATTATACATAAATAACAACTTGTATCACTATGCCCAACAAAGTATAAAATACATATCACATATCACAAAATAGTTTGTAAATCCTGCCATTACAGATCAAATAAGATACCATATATCGTGAATTTCATGCTATTTATGTAAATAATTAAAATTTGAATTCTTATTGTACAGATGCAAGAACCAATCATGACAAAGAAAATTCGTAGCATAAATATATTCAAAACACCAAGTTGTGAATACATGAGATGTATGGTTTATAAGTCATTCAATTAACCAAAAATTACATAACTTTATGAACAATCATAAAAGGGATCTATATAAGTCGATACAAATATAATATATAATATCATGCAGTTATATTATCACCCTAAAATTAACATAGTATACAAACTCAAGCCAATTTAATAAAATACAAATTATCCATATACATACATCCCTAATTCAAAATTATATAAAATTTAAACTGAAGGAAGTCAAGAATCGTTACAAAATCATTACAAAGCAGTATACCATAGTACAGTACTAATTTACGTGATAAATCTTTCATTTCGATAATCTTTAACATTATAGTAGCATTTCTCAACAAGAAATTTTTTCAATAATTGTGTAAAATTACTCTGTTCAGATTTTTTCTTCAACGATCCTGGTAAATTATTGAACAGTGATGCACACATAAATCGCGGATCGCTATCAGCGAAAGAGTGATTATGTCTCACTCTCAAGATAGATATGTCATTCTTGTTTCTAAGGTTGTAATTATGATTATCATGATTCATAACCAAGAGATCCGGGTGCTTGCGAATGAATTTAATAGATTCGTAAATGTAAAGAGACGGCAAAGTTAATATATCTAATTTAGGGAACAATGTTTTACACGAGAATTGACTGGGCTTAAAACACATAGTCCTTATTACCCTACTAAATATTATTAAACATTTATAAAAACAATTTTTATTAAAAAAACAACTATACTTTGTGTTATTTGAAATTATTTATTATGAAATTTATTATGTCAGTGGTACTGTACAACCCCACAATCCTCTCATTTTCACTCGCCCTCTCGGTGATGGACTGGAGAGTATTAATTACGGCGAAAGCCTTTTTTGTTACCTTCGTTCTTCCGCAAGGAAGACTTTTCCCATTACCTTCACCTTACATCTCGAGAACGTGTCTTGCCAGGATATATTTTTTTAAACTCGTTTCTGCAAGGGACATACATTACATCGGGATCTGTAACACAGGTTTCAAGTGTTCACCGGAGGAAAAGAAAAATCTCTATAAGCAACCAAGTTAAAATATTTGATTTCTTTCTCCGTAACTTTTAAAGCTATTAATTTGAAACCATCTCCACCCCCCCCCCCATTTATGGATTTTCTTATAATGAATCTAGAGCTCATTTTTCTCTAAAAGATTTCTTTAATGCCAAAAAAGCAATTTTGAGGTATTTTGTTATATATATATAGGTTTGGATGGGACCGCAAAATCAGTTGACTTGAAGCCTCTACTAACTCAAATTCAATCAATTTTAGTGACGCGCTCTAAGACACAGAATGAAAACAAGTTGATTTAATAGTTGTTTCGTACAAGGAAAACATGGATTTTATTTCGTCTCACCTAACGACTTGATTTTACCCGTGACGTAGTAGCGACGACAATGACGTCAGTCCCCACAACCGGTTTCAGTTCTCGACATATAAAAGCAGAGGGTCATTTGGAAGTATAAACATTACAATTTTCTCGGCCGTCGGAGTGACACATAACCATGAGGCTGCTGGTAGCTTGTGTTTTGCTCCTGACGCTCGTCGCTGTCGTCTCTGCATCTTCCAACCCTGCTGGTGAGTCTATTTATGCACTAAAATATATTAAATTTCTATCCGTGTAAATTATTTTTATTCATTTACATCATGAACAACAAATATTTTTAAATTGATATTACAGTAACGGGGGAAGAAAAGGTGAAAGTTTAAGTTTATTTTGATCACAAAAATTTGCTTACTACCTTGAACGGTTATGTGCTTAAAACTTTATAAATATATTCATCCATGATTCTAATTTTGCATATTTTTGATAAAAAAAAATCATTGCTATTTTTTTTAAAACTCAGTTTCCTAGTATATGCAGATTTTAGCTTCGCCGTTTCTCCTCCCCCCTCCCCCATGACTGTATTTATTTAATTTTGATTAGTTTGAATTATTTTCTTTAATTCAATTGAAAGTCATAAAATGTCTCAAGAAGTACTGTCCGAATAAGTATTATTATTGTTGTTTGATCGAGTCTTAAGGATTTTTAGTTTCATAATATTTTTTTTTATTTTCTTATTTATTATTTTCTTATTGATGTTTTTGATTTATTTTTTTATAATTAATATATATATATATATATATATATATATATATATATATATATATATATATATATATAATTTGTAAATGGTTAATTTGTGAATGTTGTTACATGTAATATGTAACTATGCAACAATAGTTCAAATAAAAAAAAATAAAATATTAATTTTCCACAAATTGTTTATTAGTAAAATACAAAATATTATCACGTTGGCTGCTTTACTAATTCCTAGTAGGTCTTCTCTCTATGTCACAGAAGTCCTTGCTTCCGAGCTGGTGGAGACACGTGCAGTCTTCCTCGTCCAAAAACGTGGTTACCTCGAAGGATCCGGACACTCCGGACGACGCAAAGGTCACAGCAGAGGACACCACGTCCGATAAAGAGGACGTCCAAGATTTCAAGAAAGTAATCTTCACCGCCATAATCGACATTGTAACACTTCTTGTGGTTACGAAGATCAGCAAAAATACGAACATGCACAAATATTTAATGTTCGCGTAAGACTGTTAATGGAGTATCGTCCTCAATTTTTTTTTTATTGCAGAAATGGATAGAGCGTGCAAAGTTATGCTACCCTGATTTTTTTCAGATTTTTTTGAGCCCGGAAACTATTTTTAAAAAATTATTGAAAGTTCTTTTTGTGACGTCACGAGACGCCGCTCCTTAAGAAAAAGATAGGACTTGACGCCGCGTGACGTCACAAATAGGACTTTCAATAATTTTTTAAAAATACTTCCCGGGCTCTAAAAAATCGGAAAAAAATCAGGGTAGCATAACTTTTCACCCTCTATCCATTTCTGCAATAAAAAAAAATGAGGACAATGCTCCATTATTTATTACTTATTGTGATATATTTGTTACATTCTATATGTTAGTTCCTATTTATTTTTTAAATATAAAAATGTAATTAAATACCTGAGTAGTAAAATACGACAAACAATGTTCAAATTAGGATTAGCTTGTTGTTAACAATATTGAGTTATAATTAATTAAATATTCAATTAATGCTCAATTTAATAAAATATGTGATAATTTTGCAATAATGTGATTGTTTAATTTTGCAAAATTTTATTTGTTATTTACATATATAAATGTTAATAAAATGTGATATATTATTAAAATTAATTTTTATGTCTTATTTTTTTCTTTGTAAACTAATTATCTAAACTAACTAATTATTAATAATAACATAAAAATTTATAAGCATGGTATTAATAAGGAAAATAATTAAGTTATCTGAATGAAGAAAACATGGTTCGTAGTATTACTACGAGGAAATGCGCATGGGTTATTCCTGAATGTTGTTTTATGAAAAAATCGCATCTCAGGACCACCTTATATAAAGGTATATAAAGGTGGTCCACCTTATATAAAGGTATATAAAGGTGGTCCAGCCTCAGGCAAATGAGAAAGAGAAAGGAGATGCTGAGATTGAAAATATATAATGCAAAAAAATGCACTTCAGGAATATTTATAATTAAATTTGGTTAATATATGATTATATGATATGATTATAGTATATTATAGTATTTGCTTGAGTTTTGTTTATCATTTTAATATGTTTAAGATCTTTTTTTTTTATAATATTTACATAAATGTTTCTTAAAAGGTTAATATTTCTAATTTTATTATTTTTTAATATTGATACAAGTGTTCATTATAATGGAGAATTGTCTTGTTATTATAATCATTTATGTTTTGGAGTGATTATTTAGATTCAATTGCAGGGAGTGTTACCATAATATAATTGTTTATACTGCTTTGATTTGCTTGTATGCAGGATTATTTGTAATGTTTTTTTTTATTGACGTGCTTTCAAAGTGTTTGTGATTATTGTTTATGACGTGCTTATATTGTTGTACAATCAAAGAGCAATAAAATGATTATGAATTATGAATTTATAAATCTGTATTACATAATTTATTTAACATTTTAGCAAGATGATGAATTTAATTATTAAAATTATTAATTAATTTAGTTATTAAGTTTTGATTCAATGAACTCCAGTTCAAAACAATGAGAGAATCAGTCGATCCAAATTCTCAGGGATGGAAGGCTTGATTAAGGATTTTTTTTATTATTATCAATATTATCATTATTATCACATGATGCTGATGTACAAAATGTTGCCCATTACAATGTATGAAAATTGATCAAATTTAAATTTTGTGAAAGATCAGAATCAGAAAACTGTAATAGTTAAAGAATACAAAATTTTGAAGAGGTCTCAGCGAACTTTAATAAAAAGGCAATAGTATCAAGGTTTTACAATTTTTTTCAATCGTTTCATCAAAGAATCTAACATTTTTAAGGTTTAGCCCATGAGAATTGGTAAAATTTAACGTAGGAAAAAAAATACATCGAAGGATCTTCTTCAAATTAACTAGGTATAGACTTGCAATATTTAGTCTAATTCGTATAAGGTTTATTATTTTTTTTTTCAGAATTTTTGTAACAGCTGAATTATGAAATTTAATGAGCATAGTTTTCATAATCCGACGGTTAAAAAATTCTGAAAACAATCAGGGTTTATAAGAAGACTTTTGTATGTCTATTCCTGGTTAATTTGAAGAAAATCTTTCAACGTGACTATTTGTTTTCGTCCCAATTATCAGGTTATATGTAAGGATTATTGTCACTATGGTAATTATTTTTTATGGTAAAAACATATAAAATTTAGATCAGAACATAGAGAACTTTTCACTTTCTGAAGTAGAAAAGGTAACTATTCTGTCAATTTTTTAGATATCAATTTTTAGTTGAAAACAATGCTGATTAGACTTGATTTGACTAATGGACGCCAGATTTCCAATGATAATCTAACTATTTATATCCTGTGTATATGTCAAAAACTAGACCGACTATTGCTCTATTTTTTTTTGGCTAAATATTTATGTTATAATGCAAAGAAGATTTACTGTCATTTTCAGAGTGATTCACCATCTCCTAAGATCAGTGCCATGACAATAATCCGCTGGCACCAAATAACGACACAGTCACTACATGTTCACATGAAGATGTTTAATTCAGATTCGCTGAAGACTCCTAATAAGAATAATATTGTTGTCTACAAATATGTATCAAACACCTTCATGTGAACAAAGTTGTTTAGCGGATGTTCGCTAAGTGTCCCTGAAGGTCGTTTCCGGTTTTTATTTCATATATAAGAGCAGAGAGACACGAGAAATATAAACACGACAACAACACATCACCATGAGGCTGCTGGTCGCTTCTGCTCTGCTCCTGACGCTCGTCATTGTCGTCTCTGCATTCCCTCAACCTACTGGTGAGTACTACAGTCAAATTAATTTGGTATTCCCTCCGAAAGTAGTCGGAAGTGAGAGGTGTCATCTTGTTTTATATCTCCGAGTCTTGAAAATTTGCTAACGTAATCTTCTTACGAAAATAGCCAAAATTTTAAAATGCAAATACCAAATAGAAATGTCAGAAACCTCTCACTTCCGGGTACTTCCGGAGGGAATATTATACACAAATTTGACTGCATTAATATACTGAGAGTCTTTTGATACAGAGCCAAGTTAATTTGATATTTCTTTAGGAAGTAGCTGGAAGTGTAAAATTTTTTGCAGCTTGATCTTCTGTTTGTAATTCAGTTTATTTGATGAAACTTTACAGAGTGTTATATATGATGACGTATAAATACTGAACTATAATGTCTGATAATGTATTGCTAAAATACGAATAGGAAGAACAGCATCCTTACACTTCCGGCTATTTCCGGAGTTAATATTATGTAAATTTAGCTGTATTACAGTAGTTCTTTTTTATCTTTGAAAGAAAATGTCAACTTTTAAAGGAAGATAATTTTTTTTATATCGAAGAAAAACTATATTTTCGTTAAACTTAGATTTTAAATAATTTTAATACTTTATAGTCGGAATTTAAGATACTATAAATTCCTTTTCAATTGCACTGATATATATACAGTATAAGCCTAGCTGGCACGTCCCGTACGTCAATAATTAAGAAATTATGCATTGATGATTACAATTAAATAATTTTACTTAAAATCAACATCCTTAAATTATAATTCAAAATTAATTTTGAACATCTAGGCACCTCACACTCTATTTCTGATGATTCTCCTATTTAATTCATGTATTTAACGTGTTTATTCACAGACGCCATACCTGCCAAGGTGATATACCTCCCCGAGCCGGTGGTGCGCGAGATACGAGCGGCCCTTCCTCACAGGGGAGGTTACGGGGGTGGGGGGCACCACGGGGGAGGGAGACACCACGGAGGTCATGGTCGAGGTCACGGAGGTCACCATGGAGGTTACAGCGGAGGGTTTAGGGAAGGACACCACTTTGGATGAAGTGGACAATCAATTTATTGTGAAATGAAAAATATGTTCAAATGGACTGGAAGTTTAATTTTTGTGTATAAATGAAAAATGTATGCTAATTACAATTATATACATCATGATGTTATATCAGTCAGCACAATTTTGTTTGGATATTATTTATGCGTGTCTTGCATTTTTTTATATATTTTTCTTACAGAAATATTAAATATTGGAAGCACAGAAATATATCACGTAATTTATGTTTTGTTTTGTAAAGTTTAATATTATGATTTCGCCTGTAAATAATGTATGTAAAATAATGTGTGTATTAATAATAATAATAAAAATTATATGATAATACCATTAATACCTGATTTTGTTATCATATATTTAAAGTGTGCAAGTATGTTATACTGTATAGTATAGAAGAAGTACCCAATAGGGTTTGATAAAAAAAAATAATAATAATAATAAAATAAATAGAACAACAGCTCATATAGGAAATGGAAATAATACAAATATATATATATCTGTATCATGATCACTCATGCAATTTATAAATCATTAATTCTTAAGGTAGAGATAACGTTGGTCAGCTGTTTTTTTAGCTCCATTTGATTAGCATGTAAACCTTAGCAGATTCACAAAAATTCTGAAATTTTTTTGAGAGGCAGATATTAGTTTTTTTATTAGCCATAAAAAATTTCAAAGCAATTTAACGAGCCGATTTTTTAAAATTAATTTATTTAATTTTCAGCGTATAGGGCTTTCCCATGGGGAGACAAACTAAAAAATTAATTAAAAAAAATCAGCTCATTAAATTGTTTTGAAACTTTTTCTATGGCATTTAGGCACTAATATCTGCCTTTAAAAAAAAAAATCAGAATTTTTGTGAATTTGCTAAGGTTTACAAAACATGTTAATCAAATGGAGCTAAAAAACAGCTCACCGACGTTATCTCTACCTTAAGGTGAAGGTAACACGCCCAATGTGAAAAAAAAATCCCACACATATAAATTATAAACAAAATAAAATGTTATCCCCTACATCCCCTATCAGTAGCTAAAATATCAGGTATACAAAGTCAAACTATATATTATTTATTTATGAATTTTTAAAGTTGGCTACTTTAACATGCATGCATGGAGAAATGAGAAATGGAACTTCCATGTTAAATTAGTCAACTTTAAACATTCATAACTTAAAAACTAGCTTGAATTTGTATACCTGATATTTTTATAGGGGATGAAGTAGAGGATAATATTTTAAATTTTTTTCATAATTTTTTTATGTGTGGATTATTTTTTTAATATTTTGGGCGTGTTACCTTATATACCCTTAATTATATAATCAAGTAAGAGTTCATTTCTGGTTTATTAATTGAATTAATTCTCGTCTCTATCTGATAATTTGATAGATCAATAAATTATAATAACTGAAAGTACGTCAGAGCAAAAAACCGAGAGCGGTGGGGATCGAGCCTCTGATGTACGCACGAGAAATTAATTCTAACAGTGCAGGTGATATAGAAAGGTTTATCAAGTTTTTTTAACTTGTTTTCATCATTTCAGCGAAAAAATCTAACATTTGTAGTTCGCTGGCCACCAACTAACGCTAGAGAATTTGCAACTGTGACGTACGTATCATATATGACGTCGGTTGTGCAGATTCGTCGCGAGGTGCCCCTTGGAGATTAGACAACCGGTTTCTGATTTGACTTCATATATAAGCGCAGGGAACTTAGAGAAATCAAACACAACAACACATCAACCATGAGGCTGCTGGTCGCTTCTGCTCTGCTCCTGACGCTCGTCGCTGTCGCCTCTGCATTCCCTCACCCTGATGGTGAGTTAATTGAGATCTTAATTTGACTGTAATAATTGATAACTCGTGCAAGAAAACGTTAAATTTTGAGGGGGGGATGAAAACTTAAGTAAATGTCTCAAAAATTTCACCAATTTTGGTATATTTTTGATCTTTAAAAATAATTTTATGGTGTTAGGAAGATTTGTTGAAATTTTCAGTCCTATATATTAAAAGTCTATTTTTCTTACCATTAATTGACATTAATCCTTATTTATTAAATTATGATAAATTATTTTCACTCACTCAAATATTATAATGACCTATTAATAAATTCATCATCTTGAAAAAAAAAATATATATTTTTTTTATTTGATTTTTACACCTGCAAGTAAAAAGTATTATTTTACTCTGACTGCATAAAAAAAAAAGAAAACTTTTTATGTCGGAGTACAGAGTTAGGTGCTTTAAATTCAATAAATTGATAAGTTTCGTTATTTGTTTTTGTTAACAAAATTAATTGACATAAATTTGAATAAATTTGTCAAATAATTTCTAAACCAGGGTTTATTTTACCAAGGTGTTTTTCTCTTTAATTGTTTCACAGATGCCATACCTGCCGAGGCGATATACCTCCCCGAGCCGGTGGTGCGCGAGATACGGGCGGCCCTTCCTCAGAGGGGAGGTCATGGGGGTGGGGGACACCACGGGGGAGGGGGATACCACGGAGGGGGAGGAGGTTATGGAGGAGGGTATGGGGGAGGTCACGGTGGGGGTCATGGAGGTCACCATGGAGGTCATCACGGAGGGTTCGGGGGAGGAGGACACCACTTCGGATGAAATGGACAATCACTTTGTTAAAAGAAAAAATGCGCGAATGTATAAAGTTTAATTAATTGTTGCACAAATGAAAAAAAAAAATGTTATTTATTATTATACATGCGTGCATAGATATAATAACAGTTTTCATCATACAGTCAGAACTGTTTGCATTTTTTAAGTCCCTGTTTCTTCCAGAAATATCGGAATACATTAGCAGGTGCGTAATTATAATTAATTATATTATCCGTTTCATAGTTTTTGTAGATGGAATCTGTAAAATGTTTTAAATTTCTATAAGTATAATATAGTTTAAAAATTTTATTCATTAATTTTTACTGTGTTAATAATGTACATCATTAACACATTACATTATTAATGTATAATGTACACGCGTGTATTTGAAATAACTCTTAAAATTATATAATGTACTGAATTAATTAACAATAAATGTGATATAATAAAATTACTTTTATATAATATATAACATATTGATTTTCCTTTTGTATGCCTTAAGGGTAAGGTAACGCCACCAATGTTAAAAAAAATCCCTCTCACAAAAATTCTGAAAAAAATTTAAAATGTTCTCCTCTACACCCCGTATCAGTACCTAAAATATCAGGTATACAAATACGATCTAGTTTTTGAGTTATGAATTTTTAAAGTTGACTAATTTAACATGGGATTTCCATTTCTCCATGTTAAAGTAGTCAACTTTAAAAATTCATAACTCAAAAACTAGATCGTATTTGTATACCTGATATTTTAGGTACTGATAGGGGGTGTAGAGGAGAACATTTTAATTTTTTTTCAGAATTTTTGTGAGAGGGATTTTTTTTAACATTGGTGGCGTTACCTTACCCTTAAATTTTTAATAATATTATTTTTTTATCATCCCTAAAATTTTTAGAAACAAAAAGAATATAATTATATAGGACCTGATATTATTATATTACTGGTATAAGATAATATATAATATATTTATATCTCAGAAACATTTATGAAGATTTATCTTTATTTTTAGTACTTGCATGTAGCATATATAATAGAAAATATAAATTTTAATCTTTAATGCAGTAATGTTTAGTCAGGATATGTTCTTATTAATTATAATACAGTAATTAAGATTTCCCCCCTCCCAAACCCACTATATAATAATTTATAAAATAAATAAAAAAAAATAAATAAATATCCTTGACGCCGTTATTACCCTTTCGAGTGTGGCCAGGCCGATATTTTAGCCTTTCCAGTAGGAGTTATCTTGCGACCGAGCTGGGGCTTACCAGGCTCCCAGAACCCTTTTCTGCACTCTTCTGGGCTCCTACTACCAGATCTGTGCAGCCTGCAGTGGCAGTGCAAGACTGCAGGGCAGCGGAGTATAGCCAGTCATAAACTGCCTTCCTCCTACCACTCAGTCAGTCACACCCATCCCAAATCACGAAAAGTCTGCCGGATTCGGGTATTGAACCGGGGACCTCTCGGACCCGGACCCGAGTCAGAGGTACTAACCACTACACCACAGAGCGGATCTAATAATTTATAATTACCTGAAAAAAGATATAATATATTCTGTGAGGCTTATAATTTTTAAAGCTGGAAGGGTTGCCTAAAAAACAGGAGCTTAAGGTATAACCTGAGAATTTGTCTGTCAAGGTCAAGAGGCGGGGCTACACCTGCAAATCTGACAACACTGTTGCAATAGTAATGCGAATAAAAGATTAGGAGGGGGTGGTAACTACAGTCCTTGAGAGCGTTGCCAAGTTTCTTAGGACATATCAAAAACGATCATCGCCACGGTTCAAAATATATGAAAACAATTCAGAAAAATAGTCCAAAAAATTAGCTTTTAATCCATGTAAAATTCTAAAAAAATTCCCGAGCCGTTTTTGTGCAATGTTGATTGAAAAATTTAACATTGAAAGGATACAAAATACACATTTGAATAAATTAATTATAATTAAACCAACGGTTAAAAAAATCTAAAAAAAATCAGTAGTATTTGGACAATTGTCGTAAGTCTACAAAATTAATTTCAAGAACATCTGTCGATACGACTTTTTTCGTCCGAATATCTCAGGTTAAGCCTTAATACAGAACTATATTTTTGTTATATGTATATATAATGTTTTGATCATTATAATATTATATAATAATGTAATCTGCAGCATGGAGAAAAATTTATCCATGATCTGCAGTAAATATTTTTTATAATAAATATGTAATACATTAATTTAACTATATATTGTAAGTATTATAACAAAAAATTGCTTTAGGCTGATTTAGGCATGTCTTAAATACAGTGGACACTTTATAAACCCCCTTTAAAATTGGTACACCCAGGCTCGGACTGGCCATAAGGCTGGGTCAGGGATCCCTGACTGGCCCCTCAGAATTTTAACACAGGAGCATAGGAAACGTTGCCTCAGACCCCCTGAAAAGTGGCCCCTGCTGCCTGTAATGCCTATATGGCCCCTAGCTTCCCAGTCCGAGCCTGGGTACACCTCTGGATAATTTATGTCATTCAATTTGATTTGCTGGTGTTGTAAACCTATGTTAAAAAAATGTGAATTCGTTTTGTTTTTTTCTTCTTTTGTTTCTTTTGTTGTTTTTTTGTAGGAAAAAGAATTTTTAGGGAAAATTCCTTTACAGAAAGAGAGTCAAAACTAAAAAATACAGTAGATTTTGCAAGATTTAGATTTTTTACGTTATCTCTATAACCGAGAAAAGTTGAAAAAACACTTTGCTTTATCCTCAAGTGAAAAATGGACCTTAGTGACACAGATGAGCATTGTGAAGTATACCCACTTGAAGCTTCTATTACATCTCCCAAAAATCTGCATCTTGGAGCAGGCACGGATCCAGGGGGGCTGTATTGGATTTAACATAGGCAATATAGGCATTTCCCTGACTCCAACTTTTTTTTTTTTTTTTAACATTGGCCTTATGGAGGCAGCCCTCTCCGAAATTTTTGTCTGGATCCGCGCCTGTCTTGGAGTAGCATGGTATAATTACACCTGCTTTACTACAAGATAGCAAATATTAGTTTACGCCCGACTCGACAGTGCCTAAGCTGCAGACAGACTGTCGCCATGTGTGTCTGATGGGTTAAAAATATACAAGATGGCAACCGGTGTAGTTGAATCTACATGTGAACGAGGATCTGTAACAAGTTCATCCACAGTTCAGGCACGTAATTTCAGGATATGCAGTTCTACATGAACAACTCCTTTCTACTTAAATTCCAGCAAGGAATGTAAACTCAATAGATGTATTGTACTATTTGTATCATAAATCATTAATATTTTTTTTTCTGTGTTTTTAATAGTTAGTCTGTACCGGTGCACATCGTCGCCTCAGAATGCAAGTCGCGTAAGTACAAAAAAATTTGATGGGACTTTGAGCTTTAAGTTATATTGAAATAAGGTTCAAAGTTGCATCGAATTTTTTTGTACTTACGCGACTTGCATTCTGAGGCGACGACATGTAAAACTTACTACAAACCTTAGAAAATTTATCTTTTAATTTGTAAGGCATAAAAAATAAACATATACCATACTTTGAACCAGAGTAAGATGCTATTACTAAACCTAGTGTTCTGATCTACAGTATGATTATAAATATTTACCTCAACGCATTTAAGTTTTGCAGATATTTCTTACAGAAATGTTAAAAAACTTGGGCGACTTGTACCGACAGGGAACTGAAATTTTTCTGTCCACAGATTTATGGGTGACATCATGAAAGACGTTTGGCATCAAGGTATACGAGTGATAGGAAGCAGCTTCGACTGACCTTCACCTCACATATTCATACACATTGTTGCCGATATGATGTAAACAAGACAAATTTAAATCCCCTGTCTGTACCAATGCAAATAAAAAGAGTTTGCTTAGATTTTTACATTTATTTGGACATAAAAGAATGATTTATCGGTAAGACTTCTGGTATCTTGCACGGGCTCCTGGACCACCGAACTTCTTGGGCTCGCAGCGTCTCGGGTCGGCAACCAGCAGTGTGCGGTCGTACTGGATCAGGATGTCCTTGATCTCCTTCTTCGACGCCTCGTCAACGTCTGCAACAACAAAGCCCCCTCGTCAGTCTCTGCTTCTCAACACAACCCTTGTTACAACACAGTGGGTCACTTGTAGAGGTCAAATTTTGGACATAACGGTAAAAAAAAAAAAAAAAATCAAGGGTTTTCAGAACAGGTTGATTTGCATTAAACCCATTTTCCATTAGGATAATAGAATAACCTGTAAAAAGCCATCAGCTTCTGATAACTAGGACATTTATCATACAACACAAGTCACTGTATGTACAAACCATGTGACAGTTTTACGGGTTTTATTTTCTTGTACTTCAAACCAATTTAAATCATGTAATTAAGGCTTGAATTTAAAAAAAAAAAAAAAAAAAAGCAAGCAACCTACGCTTGCTTGCCATAGAAGGGGTTGTACTACTAGGAAGACTCGAGACTAAATTGATAACATCATTGCCTCAAAGTCGATCAAAAGTTTTATATTTGTTGTTATTGCGCCTGTTTTGTTGATTTAAATTCTGAGGCGACAATATGCCTAAATTACCATCCTCAATTTCAACAAAAACTAATACTGAAGTGAAAATGTGTGCCTCACTTTAATTATTTAATATTAATTACAAGCCAAAGTTAGCAAAAAGTACCAAACCTACAATGCACCTTGACATTACAATTACTGTACTTATTGCAGTTATTTCATACTAAATACAGTACAGCCTTAATTTCATACATGCAAATCAAAATGTGCAAAGCATTCAGCAATAATACGGTACTACCAGAATACTTGCTGTACAGCAGTCTTCTGCTCGTTGTTAGTAAACAAAGTATTGTTATGTAATGTCTGTCGCGTTAAAGGAAAAACATGGGACAGTTGTTGATTTACATGTTAACGGAGTATTGACCTCAAAATTTTTTATTGCAGAAATGGATAGAGCGTGCAAAGTTATGCTACCATGATTTTTTTCAGATTTTTTTTGAGCCCGGAAAGTATTTTTAAAAAATTATTGAAAGTCCTTTTTGTGACGTCACGCGGCGGCAAGTCCTATCTTTTTCTTAAGGAACGGCGTCTCGTGACGTCACAAAAAGAACTTTCAATAATTTTTTAAAAATAGTTCCCGGGCTCTAAAAAATCTGAAAAAAATCAGGGTAGCATAACTTTGCACGCTCTATCCATTTCTGCAATAAAAAAATTTGAGGTCAATACTCCACTTACGGAACATGACCATTAATTATGAAGTTGAAACTGTTGGCTAGCGCCAACAATGCCATTACATTCTGTGCTCTGGTGGCAAAATTAGGCACTACATCGTCTCAAATTTAACAATGAAAAAGGCTTTATGCGACAGACATTATAAACAATGGTTTGTTACAACCATTGCGAGTAGAAGACTTTGCTGTACAGTAACATATAATGACAAACTCAACTGACGAGTTTTATCTCTATACACATGACTACCACTAATATACAATTAGTGAAGTAATTACAAATACAACAGAAGAGGGTAAGGGTTTTGAGAGAACTTGTCTCATGTATCTTTCTGAAGCAAAGAATACTCACACTTCTGGTAGTAGGCGACAAGAGCTTTGGAGATGGCTTGCCGGATGGCGTAGATCTGAGCGACATGTCCACCTCCGTTCACACGAACACGGATGTCCACGTTGGAAAAACGGTCCTGCGAGAAAAATTAAAACGTTAATCTACTGACCAGGGTCCATCTGTCCCCCTTCTACTTTCTACGGAGCAATGTCAGTTGGTAAGATTTTACTGATTTCATGAATTTGAGGGGAAGGTAACACGGATCAGCTGATCAATGTAGTCCCGTATATTGGATAAATTGGATAAAACTTATCAACAAATGAAGATATCTCCCGAACATCAAACTCAATAGATGTGTTTTTAAATACACAATCAGAAATAATTGATTATTATTGATGATCCTCATGTCCTTATGTGAAACGGGGTTACTTTGATCATGCGGGGTAACTTTGATCACGGGGCTTAATGTTTTGGAATTTTATTCCTAAGCATGTAATGAAAAAAATGCAATTTTTTGTCACTAGATAGCAAGAGTATACTCTAATGAAATAGTTAAAAATATTTTTTAATACACTTTCAGGTGATAAATTGGAGGGAAGATTTTTTTTCCAGAATGGGAAAAATAAAGTGTTTTACTGAACCCTGCAAAACAAGACCTCTGCAAGGTATGTATCTGTGATCTGACATATCTATTATTACTCAGTGTGTTTTAAATACCCTTCTGAACCCCCATACCAAATATTTTTGCATAACTCTCAAAACTTTTTTTATTATGGATCAAAATGTTCTATGGGGTAACTTTGATCACTATGGTGCAACTATGTTTCAGTAAATTCAAGCTTATATGGCATTCTTCAGTCACAGTTAAATATTTTTTTCAGGTTTCAGGTCATCCAAGAAACTCTTTGGTTTCAGGACTTGCAAGAATTATATTATATGGAAGAAAATGACAATGCAACAAAGGAAAAGGTCATATGTGAACGGAACGGGCGCATGCCAATTAGGACAGCGGCAAAAACTTATCACAACCCTTTCAGTACTTTTGTAATAGATTTAAATGGCAAGCAAGAAAAGACAGTTGGTGCACCAACATGCTTATGTCTTATTGATAAAGTTGCATTGCTGGAGAGAGCACTTGTCGCTGCTGACTGGGGATTCTCGCTAAATTCCCTCGGCTTCCGTTACTACCAGTATACAAAGAGGAATCACACCGTTGAGATTTAAGAACAATTTTCTAGGTGTTAAGGTATAACCTGAGAATTTGTCTGTCAAGGTCAAGAGGCATGGCTACACTGGCAACACTGTTGCAATAGTAATGCAAATAAAATATTAGGAGGGGGTGGTAACTACAGTCCCTGAGAGCGTTGCCAAGTTTCTTAGGGCATATGAGAAATGATCATCGCCACGGTTCGAAATATATGAAAACAATTCAGAAAAATAGTCCAAAAAATTGGCTTTTAATCTATGCAAAATTTAAAAAAAATTCTCGAGCCATTTTTGTGTAATGTTGATTGAAAAATTTAACATTGATAGGATACAAAATACACATTTGAATAAATTATTTATAATGAAACCAACGGTTAAAAAAATCTGAAAAAATTCAGTAGTATTTGGACAATTGTTGTAAGTCTACCAAATTAATTTCAAGAACATCTGTCGATACAACTTTTTTCATCCGAATATCTCAGGTTAAGCCTTAAGTGGTCTCTAAGCATATTAGATAGAATGAGCACTGATAGCAAAATTCAGAAAAAATTATACAAGTGCCTTCAAAGCTACAGGAATCCACCCATGCATGCATGTCCCAGGTGGTACCACTAAATACCGGTACTGAGAAGTAAACATGTTCTGCGTCCAGCAAACATGCAGCTCCAGAAGTACCTCCGTGAACATCAGTACACTGAAAGTCAACCAGCCCCAAAGCGACACTGTCTGAATGTTAACCCTGTCAAGAGTGTACCGGTAGCTGACGCACAGAATGCCTCGTCATCCTCGGAAGGAGACAACTCTTGACTCGGCTAGTCAAGTAAGAGTGATGACTCTGACAGTGACCCAGAGCTGACAAAGTCTTATATGTAAACATGCTGAATTATTTTATTTGGAATTTCATTGTAAATTTAAGAAATCAATAAAAATGAAGCCACCTTAAAATTTTCTAGCTTTCATTTCTAAATTGAATACCCATGCGTAGTAATTAAATGTTATTAATGCCGTTTCCTTTTCATTGACTCAAAAAATTAAAAAAAAAAATAAATAAAAATTTGCACTTCACTATTTACCTTCATTATTTTATTTTGTGTTTTACCTTACAAAATAAGCAAGAATTGTACATGTTATAAAGTATTTTCAATGTAGCCCCATTTCTAATGTATGAAGTATAAGCAAAAACTAGAAAAAGAGTGTTTAGAGCGTACAACTGAAGGGACAACAGCAAACAGTGTAATTTTTGCCACTCCCCCTTACACAGAACATTTGATCTCACCTTGCCCAGCAGCAGGATGGGCTCCTGAAGTTTGTATTGCAGGATGCGGGGCTCAATCATCTCCAGGGGGCGGCCATTCACCTTCAGTACGCCATTGCCGAGCTTGCAGTATGCAACGGCAGTCGCACTTTTCTGTGGAACAAATAAAAAGTAAATAAACTACTTAAGAGATATCACGTAAGCAGCTAATGCATGTCTAGCATATGTAATTTTAAAGATGAATAATGCAATGCCATTCAGTAAATAAAAAATACAGTATCCTTAAAATTAGTACTGGCACCAAGATTTGTCAGAACTAATCTTACAAAAACGTGGAAAAAGTACGAATATGCAATCGCCGATGAACTTAACAACATGTGAAGGTCCAACAGGGGAAAATTACCGGTAGACGCTTCCTTTTAAAAAATCTACAGGAGCAAAAAATTCTGTGACAGCCCATGAAGGATCGGACTGGCCATTAGGCTGCGTCAGGGAGTTAGCCTAACTGGCCTCTCCATTTTATAACCCAAAGCATGTAAAATTTGACCTCAGGACCCCTTAATAGTACGTATGCATACATTTAGTTCTGTAAGAAAATCAAGGAGACCTCGATTTTGCTACGGCATGCTGTAGCAGTCTTCGAGTATGTGAACGCATCTTAATGGAGTCCTGATGGTATGCATACATAAATTTTTAGGAGCTTTTGCGCCACGGCAATGAATGTTGTAAAATTCATAAGAGAAAAACACCTTACAAGCACAATGCTGACACAATGAGTGCGTTTGAATTCACGGGCCAGCCCGGGCTGAAGCGTTTTTTGTCGTCAAGTGGGGCCAGCCCGGCGGCCATTTTCCCTCCTCTCATGACGTCACTTCCTGGCTGGCCCAAGCTGACGCGGGCGGACTCTACAGTGCGACTGAGACCTAGCGGACAGACTGGGAACTAGCCCGTGACGAAATTATGACGTTTCATACCACGTGACCAAGGTCACCGCCATTTTACCCAGCCCGGGCCAGCCCGGGCTGGCTCGTGAATTCAAACGCACTCAATGTTACTTGTATCTTTGTCTAGGCTTAGAGCAAGCTTAAGAATGTATGCATCACAGACAGACGAATCATAGTGCGGGATTTTCAGGCCCACTTAGATAAGCCGTGTTTACGTCTAGCATGACAACATGTGAAAGGGGTATCGTTGGATGGGATATGTTAAGAGATAGGAACAACCAGCTAGTGCTACCTTGTGTGCTGATGTATGCATATGCATACTGGACACTAATAAATAAAATAATACAACCGAATATCATATCATATGCATACTTTGAAGGGAACTGATTGACGGTCGCAGAAATCCCGTTCAGTGCTTTGTCTTTTTGTCTGTGTGTATGCATACAGTATGCATACTCCAGCATTCATATTAATATGTATCTGGGCAGAGGGAAATTTACATATTCGACCTCAAAAGATTTCTCCAGGGTAAGGGGCAGTGAGAAAGAGCTGTCAATGTTGATAACCTATACAAGTTTAGACACATATTAGGTTCTTCTTACATTTATTAAAGTAGTAGATTTGAAGACCAAGATAAAAAAGACATGAAATGTTGAAGAATATGGGGCAAAATGCCACAAAATTGGGCAAAGATAAACCACATGACAGACATGTGGCGGTGGCTGGAGTCATGCCGACAGAATGTTTTTATCCTATTTTCACCCTTACCTTGCGGCCAAAGACCTGCACTGACTGGATAGGCTCTTTCTGCGTCTGCAAAGGATTTACATTATCAGAAATATTCTTATTTAGCTGTAAAAATTACAAGAATAAAATTAAAAGACGAAAGTTTACCTTGCCCTGCATGATGGCTAATGGCCGCGTGTAGAGGAAACTCTACTGAAGTCAAATTAGAATAAAATTTATCTGTAAATAATGAAATAACTAAATAATTAGTAATTAATAATTATAATTTTATTTCTTTGCTACTTTTATTTAAAGATATTATCTTTTTGTAGTAAATTAATATTAATAAAATGTTGTTTTGACTTTTTTGCCTGCCTAGTGCTGCTATCTGCTGACCAGCAGCGCCAACAGTAACTTTAGGGACTTGTTTTGAAAACTATATATTTAATGAAATAAATCAAAAGGGTCAAGGGTCTCAATAATATAACTAATTTAATGTACAAATTGTATAATACATACATATTTTGCTAATAAATAAACAAAAGTATTGAAATGAACCATGAACCAACAACTTCAATAAAGAAATTTCACTGCGGCCAAAGGCATGATATAATTATTTTGATGCAGCGGAAAAAAAGTGGGAATATATATATAATATAATATATAATAATATATTATATAATTTAAATTAATAATCTATATATGCGCGTATATACGTGCATTATCGTGCATATATATGCTCTGCCGCATGTTTAATTTAATTATTATTTAAATTATTTTATATATTTGCCCAGAGTTCTCTAAGCCATGAAATTCATACATATGAGGAGGGTATATATATTATATATATGGTATATTGATGCGTGAACTCGTCCAGGACGAAAATCCATGACCTCGCACATTAACATTGAACAAAATAATGAAGATTAGTTAATTATTATTATTATCAATTTTTTATAAATTGTTTGTAATTAAACAATTCATTATTAATTATTACTCTGTTTTTAATATTTTGACTCTTTATTTGCAATCTTTCATTCAATCAATTTGTTCCAAGCATGCTGGAAAATAACATATTTTACCTTTGTGTGAGCTAATTCATTAATTAATGTCCTCGAAGAAGCAGAGGAACCATATACAGTATATAGAAGTTAAGTAAATAAATAAACTACAATATTTCACAGGAAAAAAAATACAGAACAAACAGAAGTGCATTTTATAAGATAAGATGTGCTTAATAGTTTAGCATGTTAAATATTTTAAATAAATTGAACTTGTAAGGGCAAGGTGAAACGCCCAATTTTTAAAAAAAAAGCTCACACATGAAATTAAATTAGGAAAAAAAAATTAAAATATTCTCCTTTACATCCCGGCTAAAATATCAGGTATACAAATTCGAGCTAGTTAATTTTAAGATATGATTTTGTATACCTGATATTTTAGCTACTGGTAGCTAGGGGATGTAGAGGAGAACATTTGAAATATTTTCATAATTTTCACGTGTGAGCCGTTTTTTTTTTTTTTTACATATTGCGTACCGTGTTACACCTTTTCCTTAAAAAAAACTAAGAAGAAGTAATGTTGAAGTTATAATTTTACTGTTAATTTTCACCTGTTCTACAATTATTCTTCTCTAAATTCACTATATATTTATACTGAAAGCGTTTTATTTTAGATCAATCGATCTGGGAAAATCCTAAGCGACGGGTGGCGGCGGGCGTGTTTGCAGGAAAAGGACATCACAGGCAGCGGCGGCGTGAGGAGCGATCAGATGCGCTCCTCATGAAAAAAGCATGACCAAAGATGGGTCCACTGCAGCAAGGTGCTTTGTTCAGTCGCTCTTTTATTATGTGAGCATGTCAATACTTTCATACAAATCGAACTTTTTGTATAAAATTTTTCAACCATGCATTCTTTTGTAGTTTTGCCCAAAGCAATTTTATTATTTGACTTAGAGACAGAAATTCCCTTTTTATAAGCTTAATTCAGGCAGATACACCTTTTTTATTTAGCTTATAATTTGTTGGTATATTTTGTGTCCTCTAGCTCTTTCAATTTTTTTCTTTTTTTTTTTTATTTTTTTTTTCGAAATCAACAATTGTTTATATAAGTTTTGTTCCTCGACAAAAATACATCTAAAAAATGGTAAGTTCAAAATACGATAAATAATGGACAACCTTTATGAAATTTTTATTACATATATAGTCGAGGCTTTGACTTATATATTCTGCATTTTTTTAACCCTTTAACACCCTCAGAATCAAGGAGGAAGACGCTGTGACGTCATAGTCATGCAACGTCTTTCTCTATATTTGCATGAATATGACGTCACAGCGTTTTGCAGCTTGATTTTAAGGTAGAGATAACGTCGAACAGCTGTTCGACGTAATCCCCTTTGATTAACATGTAAACCTTAGCAAATTGACAAAAATTCTGCATTTTTTTTGAGAGGCAGATATAAGTACCTAAAAGCCATAGCAAAAGTTTCAAAAACATTTAACGAGCCGATTTTTTTAAATTAATTTTTTAGTTTGGCTCTCCATGGGAAAGCCCTATGCTGAAAATTAAAAAAATTAATTAAAAAAAATCGGCTCGTTAAATCGTTTTGAAATATTTTCTATGGCTTTTAGGAACCAAAAAAAAAAATTTTTTTTTGAGAGATCTGCCTCTCAAAAAAAAATCAGAATTTTTGTCAATTTGCTAAGGTTTACATGTTAATCAAAGGGGATTACGTCGATCAGCTGTTCGGCGTTATCTCTACCTTAAGGGGGTGTTAAAAAAAATCTGAGAAAATATTGATAATACATAACTCAAGGTGCTCTATCCAAATGTGCAATAAAAAATTAATAAAGGTTGTCCATTGTACTGTACCACAATTTAAATTAATCCATGTGTCTAAATAGAAAAATCAACCCTAAAATGGCCGTCAACTCTTCAAGAAGATGAAAGATTGGCAGATGACAACTATATATAATTATAATGCAATGATGATATTCTATTATATAATACATATTATCCCCCTCGCAGTTATAATACCTCACTGAGAAAAGAGCATGTTATTTATAAGAATTATATAAGGGTCGTCTCACACCCATATTCATAATCGATAATCACTATATTATTAATACTATATTATTAATAATAATAAAAAGTATTTTAGTCAGTAAAATAGTTATTACTGTCGGAACATATTAGGTTACTTGTTTGAAAGATAATTATTATAAATATACAGTATAATGCTATATATGCGCATGACTAATGTTTACGCTTGATAAGAACTACAGGGCGCCTAAAAAAATAAAATAATAAGTGCATTTCCTCGATGCGTCTCTGCAATATGTGTATTCAACTAAATTATTATAAATAAGTATACTGTTGTGTTTGTGTTTTGAAAAAAATAAATTTATTAAATTATTCATACAAGATTTTGGAGAGCACACGCTGCACACGCAGCTCGTGTCGTGTGTTGAACGTGATCCCCGGTAGTGTCACGAGCTGCACGAGTGTCATCCTCGTGCGATGTCAGCTTGGCAGAAATAGGAAGAGGCAACGAGCAACATTTACAGCAGAAAATATGCGAGGTTGGCTTTCTGCTGCAACTAACTAGTTTGAAGAATTCAAGGAAGTGTATAGCTCAACTTCAGAAATATTATATACATATTACGGTGCACTGATATTAATATTAAGTTGCATGGAATGAATTTTTTAAACCTTTACATCACTAATTATTTCTACATTTATAAATCTCTTTAAAACTGCAAGGCATTTAATTCTTCATATAAAATCTTAGACTCTGATTATTCGTTTATATATTTTATTGGAGGTAATTTTTATATCAAAATTAAACTAATAATAATGTAATCTTGTAAAAATAAATGACCTAGCATTATATTAATTATATAATAATGAAATCGTAAATATAACACATCTAGACAAAATTATATATATCTAATATTTAAATCGTAAAAACTAGTCAAACTCCACTCTAACTTTGTTCCTAACTGACAAAGCTTCATAGCCATTGCACTTCCTTCAATTCTGTGAACCTTCAGATGCTCTTATGACCTCTGAAATAAAAATTCTCTCTCATTTCTAATTACTTTCACACGTGAGGAGTGAAATATCTGAAAGAAATATGAAAAGCAATTAAAATTAGATTTAATGATACAATATATTTGACACCTCATCACTGCATCACGGTGCCCATGCCTGAAAATGTAGAATTCAATTTGATTGTTAAAAAATAAACCAGTAAAATTTATTTGCGGAACTAAGGAAAATGGCTATTAGCATGCAATTACTGTTTTTTATGTACATTGAACAATAATAATATTTGGTATAGATATGACCAGTTAGCCAAATAGCTGAAATCACAATAAATAAGAGGTAAGACAATTATTAAAAATAAATAAATAAATAAATAAATAAATAAATAAATAAATAAATAAATAAATAAATAAATAAATAAATAAACAAATAAATAAATAAATAAATAAATAAATAAATAAATAAAAGATTAAATAGGAAATTAATAGGTTATTTAAATATTATTTTATAAATATTTTGCTGGTTTACCAGTGAAAAAAAATTAATTAATGAATATTAAAAAAAGCTTATTATAGAAGAGTGTAAATCTTAAAATGTATTTACATATTTTTTTTCCATATAGTTATTGCAATATTCATTCTTCTGTTTCACACAAAGGACATCGAAGGGGATTTGCTCACCAGTGCAGTTAAAATTTTAAAATACAACTCACATAATTTTGCTGAGAATAAATTTTAATGGAGTTAAATATGTGAAAAAATGAACCGAAATGAATATAGTAATTAATTTATGATAATATTTTGCAAAGATATTGATTTTTTACTGTGATTTTTATGTAAAATGTGCACAACATTGTCTATAAATAAAAAAGTGAAAAAGTCAACACTCATCGGTTATATAATTACTATATAATCTATATATATTTATTTCCTAGTCATGCAGTATTAACTTCTATCAAAAGAAATCAGGTTTATGATCATGGCGTATGCAAGATTTTATAATACAAAACTAATATTACATAAACGTTTTATCAGCTCGCTATATTTTCCAGTTTTTCTTTGTAAGTTATGAAGGACCTATAAGTACCTATATTATATACCTTTCAGTCTATGAAGGAACCATACCAGAAATTTAATCTTTCTTTTCATGTCTATGCATGTCTATATAGAAAATTGGAAAATGGTAATTTTCTTGGAGTTTTTACTGTTTTTTGAATAGCAGCTAGAACTATATAAATTTTTCAACAAAAAATATTCATTTTACTTTAAATTAGAATTTTTAACAACTTAAATTTCATGTTTGTTACAAGCACAAACTCAGGTCAAAATAACCTGATGCAATGTGGTCACTCAAAATATCCAAATGACCAAATATATCTTCCTGTGATGAATATTAGAAGACTAAAATTTTGAAGTTACAAAGATTGTCCCATAAAGATAGTTGTATCACTTGTATCTATGTCAAGATTCATAAGAAAACACTAAATTTCCCTATATTTTATAATAAAAACTTGAGTTTAATTATTAAATAATTATCCTTGCCCTCTGTGACATTGTCGTGAAAGTCACATGATTAAGAACAATAATTACTCATCGTACTCAGTAAACTATTGTTATCCAAGGAAATGATTCACGTGCCCGCATTGCACGTGAATTTCCTTCCTCTCTCTCGTGATAAATCCGTCATACCGATGCGCTGAGCTGCGGGCGTGACGTCACCAGGTGCAAACGGTGCCCCCTCTCGCGGCTCATTGAATCAGTTGGCGCGCAGCTCGCGGCTCGATAGCACGCAGCAAACTCACGCCGCACTCTCGCAACGTGACTTGACGCGGGATTTATCAGTGAAATCACCACCAATAATATCTGGACAACGAGTGCTCCTGAGCAAGTTCGCGGTAAGTCACATTCTACCTTCTTTTCTTCTTAATCTTGCAGTTTCCATATATTTTTTTAAACAATTTTGAAATGTACAGTTGTCACCTTGGAAAATTTCCCACTTGCAGCCTTATTAATCACCATGCCCCGTAAGAATAACGAAGGGCATGGTGATTAACAAGGCCTCAAAAAGAAATATTTCGAAGAGCAGAGCGTATAATTAAAATAATTATTAATTAAAGTGATCTAAACTAAATATTTTAGCAAATATTAAATCCATTGGATAACTTATATTAAACAACAACAATAAAAAAAGAAATGCAGAGAATGAAACCGTATACCTACAACTGCAGTGGATTATCTTCGCCAGGGGTGGGGGTAAATTTTTGACAAGCCCTCCCTCGAATAACTTCCCCCCACCACTTAGATTTTTTTTCCTTGCGGCTAATTACTCATGCACTCCGTATACACATGTAAGTCATGATATTTCTGCAATACACTGTGAGAGTACATTAAATATAATGGTTGAATATATATATAGTCTATATATATATAAACAAACACATTATGTATGAGAAATACGACTATATTAATATTACTACCTTAATAAGAAAAAAATCTATAAATTGCAATATAAGTTATTATAAATGACCATGAAAGTTGCAATAGTTATCATAATAAGAAACTTGAACCAAGTAATTAATTTAAATAAAGTACTACGTTATAAGTATTTAATTCTAATTGATTTATGACATCTAAAATCACGTTATATTATATACACATGTGCGCATGTTACATTATAGAGATTGAATTAAGATTGCTATTAATCTGGCTACAGGTGTAAACAGCGAGGAAGGTAATCCTATCTTAGCCTTAATGTCTGCTTGATGAACGATTGAAAAAGCCTGCAAGCATCACGTATGTAATAGTTCCCATCCAGTACCTCGTGAGACATTCATATACCTTGACAAATCACGAAAGTGCATCGAGAAATTTCATGCATCATTCCTTCGCTTGATTGAAATAAATTTCAATTTCTTATACTTTCCACATTTTATTTTATATTTTGTAATAATATTATATTGACGGCAATGATTTGGAACGGTTTATTTAGACTATTTAAGATGGAAAAATAACGAGAAATATTTTAATGAAGCTTCAAATGAAACGTTATTTTTGTTATTTAAAAATATATATGATTTCACAATCTTGTTTGCATCATTAGGCACTCGTATTTACATGTATTTTAAAAAAAGTCTTCTATTAAACACAAATAGTGTACATAATATAAAACTAGACATAGATAACACAAAAGTATTGCAAAAAAGTAAAAACTTTTTTAACTCTTTTATTTAATTTTGTTTTATAATATTAATTAACTATATACAAATAAATCACTAAAATATATCAATAAATATATACTATAATATATGTTTTTTAAACTGATTTATATAATTTAAAGTTCATGACGATTATCATGAATAAAAAAATGTTACATATTTAGTAATATACACCATCAGTATATAATATCTTGTAACTTTGTCATCGTAAAAAAAAGGTGAGAAATTTAAAGTATATAAAAAAACTAGCTTTAAACCACAGACATTTTTTTATATACACATAGTAGTATGAATCATAGTTTATTTCGTAATAATTTAACGGTAATTAATACGCTGGCTGGTATCAGACTAGATTCTGGACACTTAATACGAACGTTATCCAATAGTTCTCCAGAGGAGCGCGTGGCATTTTATTATTTTAACACTCCATACTTTCTCGCACTGACCTACACCTCAGGTGTTTTGGCGAACGAATTTTGTCACCTGGCAAACTACTACGTCGTTCAAAAAAACATATAACTTCCAAAACTATATACTTTAACTTTTTAATGTATTCTTATGTAAGTTTTGATGCTATACTTTTGAAATTCATTGTGTTTGTCAACGTTAGGCGAAGTGCCAGAGTCAATTTAGATTACTATCATCAATATGGAATATCTTAGGACCAGTTTGTTTTTTATATCTATAATCATCATATGTTGTCATTTTCTAACAAGATCCAATTTCATTTAGAGTAGGAGTTTTATTACATTGATATTTACATCTAATTGGATTTTTGGATACGTAATTTGTTTAAAGATTATTGTCACTGGTAATTATTTTTTTATGATAAAAAAATATAAAATTTAGATCAAAACATAAAGAACTGTTCATTTTTTAAAGTAAAAAAAGTAATTATTCGGTCTAGTTTTTGAGTTTATTAAATTTTTAGTTGAAAAATATGCTGATTTGACTAATGGCCGCCAGATTTCCAATGATATTCTCACTATTTATAACCTGTATATCACAAAAACTAGATCGATTATTGGTTTATTTTTTTTGCTAAATATTTTTTATGTTAAGGAAAGTTTACTATAATTTTCAGAGTGATTCACCATCTCCTAAGATCAGTGACAATAATTCTTAACATATTGTATTAAAAACATAAAAAAATGTTAAATTGATATTATATTATAGAATGACATTGCATACAATTTTCCATTCACAGAATACCCCCCTCTATTAATGAGTTAATTTTACTACGCTGAAACGTCTGTCGTCAATTTCGCGCGACGGCGCCGCCTTTGCCGGGGCCCTTAAAAATAGGGGGACCCACTTTTCATGTAGACCACTTCGGGGGGTACCTCTGAGCCGATTTTGAGCGTCCCGGAATTTTTTTCCGGGCCAGGAAAATTACCCAAAAGTGCAAACTCGCGATGTGTCAAAGAGGTGGTGGAGAAAAGGTGAGGTATGGGTCCCCCCATAAAAAAATCGGAATTTCCGAATCTCCAAAAAAATTTTGAAAAATGTCAAAAAATTTCGGGTTTTTCGCGATTTTTCGGAGAAAAATCACCTTAAAAACCTCGAAAGTTTCGAAATGTTTGATTTTGACCTCAGAAATGAAAAATAGACAAAATTTCACATAAAATTAGCATACTGAAAAATTCCGCAAAATTAGGGGCCGTTTCGGCCCCCCGTCCCGGAAAAGGGTCTTTCCGGGACCAAATTATCTATTGGAACGATGCGCGCTAGCGCACCGGTCCAATGAGACGAAATGGGCCTAAAAATTATGTGACTCGGGTCCATTCAAAAAAATTCGAAAAGAGTCATTATTTTGGGGGGCGCAAAATTTTGAATTTTCAGCATAGGGACATGCGGGTTAAAAGGGGTCACTTTCGGACCCCACAGCTCAAAAAGTTACAGAGATAGCTCGATTCTGAAAGAAAAACGCTAGCTGGGTTTGTTCCGAACTACAAAACTGCTATCTTGAAAATTTCGAATTTTGAGTTTCGATTTTCAAAATCCCGATTTTCCGGGACACGTACTCAAAAATCGGGCGAACCAGGAACTTTTGATACACCGAGACCAAGAAAAAGTTGTGCGCCATGGTTTTTTACACCTTCTATCAAATTTTCAAAACGATCGAATCATTTTTCGCGAAGTTATGGCGCCCGAAAATCGAATTTTATATTCGCCTCATTTCCCCATAAGGATTAACCCGGGAAATTTCACCCGAAAATGAAATTTTCGAATCTCGGGTTTTTAAATTTTTTTCTAAAGCAGTTTTTCACGAGGAATCCGAATATGGCCTCAGAATTGAGCTGCGACGAAAATCAAAATAAGGAAAAAATATTGAAATTTTTCAAAATCTGACTTTTTTCGAAAAAAAATTAATAACTCAAAAAGTTGGAATTTCAGCGCTTTTTCGTGGGCACTGTTAGAAAGCCAGTAAAATTTGGCTCTAGGAAAATGAAATTTAAGAAACACGGGACCCATAGAAAAAATCACAGAAAATCGCAAAGTTGAGAAATTTTGTGATTTTCGTCATTTTCCAGGTAGAGCAAAAATCCGGGTTTTTCTTTTTTCCGTAACTTTTTTTCTTTTGATTTCTGGGCAAAACGGTGACGGCTTCCCGCTCCAGGCTACGCCTGCCCCAGACCTACTTTTTGACGAGCTTTCCAACGGCGGGCTCAAAAATAAGATCCGACTTATGGTTCGTGACTTATGGCACGTTTTTGGAAATGCACTTTTCCTCGGCGTCCCGGAAAAAAAATCCGGGACGCCGAATTTTGGGAACCATTTTTTCTGGACCCAAGTTTTGTGCTCTTTCCATTGGTGCCATAAGATTTGCCATAAGTCCCATAGGAGCCGAGATAATGGAGGGGGAAGGCAAAGACAATTTATTTTTATGGCTATTATTTGGTTTATGTATTATATCATTGTAATAGCATTACATTTACATATTTCTCGATGCGCCCGCTGCCATCACATGAAATCTTATGGGACTAGCGTTGCCAAACTTTGATATAACATGCATGGTATGCACCTGCACCTGTCCTGCTGTGTTTTAAGCTTCCATCAATCATATTTCGACACTTTTAAGAGAGGATCTTTGATCCGAGCGCCATTTCAGTTCACTTTTGCATGCGCCCGCTGCCATAACATGAAATCTTATGGGACTAGCGTTGCCAAACTTTGACATAACATGCATGGGATGTGCTTGCACCTGTCCTGCTATGTTTTAAGCTTCCATCAATCATCTTTCGACACTTTTAAGCGAGGATCTTTGATCCGAGCGCCATTTGAGTTCACTTTTGCATGCGCCCGCTGCCATAACATGAAATTTTATGGGACTAGCGTTGCCAAACTTTGATATAACATGCATGGGTTCTGCCTGCACCTGTCCAGCTATGTTTTAAGCTTCCATCAATCATCTTTCGACACTTTTAAGCGAGGATCTTTGATCCGAGCGCCATTTCAGTTCACTTTTGCATGCTAAAACCACCCTCCATCCGTCTTCAATTTTCAGCGAGGCTGCGGTAGCAGCCGAGCTCCTTTGAATATGACCTATGAGTGCTGGCTAACCTTCATCTAGCCAAGAATTTTAAAATATTTGCCAGAATGAAGCAATTTCTATATGCTAAGATGTAATTTTTATATATTATGCATGCAATTTCCTATGTGAAATGCATATAAATATGAAACTATTGCCGCCAAGGCTTTACAAATTCAAGTTATGATAATGTTATGATGTGGGCATGTAATAGCCTCTATTTGAGAACTTTTAAGCCCATAAGCACGCCTCCATCACGTTTATTTCTATGGAAATTACTGTACTTTTATAGCATTTAGATGAGATGCGGCGCCGGCCCTGGAGGGGGCACAAAACATCACAGTATGATGAAAATCACCATGAACCTTCGTTTTAATGTCCTCTAACATAAAAATGTCGATTTGTGAAAATCGGATAAAAATGGACCGTTTTTCGCGGGAATTTCGAATTTTTTTCAAAATTTAATGATGTATACTATGCAAAAATATAGCAAAATGGTCAAAAAAATAAAATTTTGAGATGAGCCTCATTTCCCACTATATCAACCGCGCTGAGTCCGAATTTTCAAGAATTTTTAGTCTCCGACAAAAATTGGAGCCAGGGGGGCCAAAACACGTGTTTTTCTTCATTATACATATAATATACTATGTGAAATGCATATAAATATGAAACTATCGCTGCCACGGCTTAACAAATTTAAAGTATGATAATGTTACGATGTGGGCATGTAATGGTCTCTATTTGACAACTTTTAAGCCCATAAACACGCCTCCATCACGTTTCTTTGTATGGAAACCACTGTACTTTTATAGCATTTAGATGAGATGCGCCGCCAGCCCTGGAGAGGGCATGAATTATCACAGGGTGTTGAAAATCACCATGAACCTTCGTTTTAATGTCCTCTAACATAAAAATGTCGATTTGCGAAAATCGGATAAAAATAGACCGTTTTTCGCGGGAATTTTGAATTTTTCATCAAATTTCATGATGTATAATATACTATGCAAAAATATAGGAAAATGGATCGAAAAATAAAATTTTGAGATGAGCATCATTTCCAACTATATTGACCACGGTGAGTTCGAATTTTCATGAATTTTTAGTTTCGGACCAAAACTCGAGCCAGGGGGGCCAAAACACCTGTTTTTCTTCATTCTACATATAATATACTATGTGAAATGCATATAAATATGAAACTATCGCTGCCAGGGCTACACAAATTTTAAGTATGATAATGTTACGATGTGGGCATGTAATAGCCTCTATTTGACAACTTTTAAGCCCATAAACACGCCTCCATCACGTTTCTTTCTATGGAAACCACTGTACTTTTATAGCTTTTGGATGACATGCGGCGCCGGCTTTCGAGAAGGCATGAAACATCACAGGATGATGAAAATCACCATGAACCTTCGTTTTAATGTCCTCTAACATAAAAATGTCCATTTGCGAAAATCGGATAAAAATTGACCGTTTTTCGCGGGAATTTTGAATTTTTCATCAAATTTCATGATGTATACTATGCAAAAATATAGCAAAATGGAAAAAAAAAAATAAAATTTTGAGATGAGCATCATTTCCCACTATATTGACGACGCTGAGTTCGAATTTTCATGAATTTTTAGTTTCGGAAAAAAACTCGAGCCAGGGGGGCAAAAACACCTGTTTTTGTTCAATATACATATAATATACTATGTTTTCTGCATGAAAATATGAAACTATTGCCGCCACGGCTACACAAATTTAAAGTATGATAATGTTATGATGTGGGCATGTAATAGCCTCTATTTGACAACTTTTAAGCCCATAAACACGCCTCCATCACGTTTCTTTCTATGGAAACCACTGTACTTTTATAGCATTTAGATGAGATGCGGCGCCGGCCCTGGACAAGGCATGAAACATCACACGGTGATGAAAATCGCCATGAACCTTCGTTTTAATGTCCTCTAACATAAAAATGTCCATTTGCGAAAATCGGATAAAAATTGACCGTTTTTCGCGGGAAATTCGAATTTTTTAGCAAATTTCATTATGTATACTATGCAATAATACAGCAAAATCGACAAAAAAATAAAAATTTTAGATGAGTGTTATTTCCCACTATATCGACCACGCTGAGTTCGAATTTTCATGAATTTTTACTCTCGGACCAAAACTCGAGCCAGGGGGGCAAAAACACCATTTGGTTTTATTGTCAATATAATTGCCGTGATTTTATGCATGTTTTTATAATAAAAGGAATGTGTAAACGGGCTGACTTGAGTGGTGTGACCCGTCCCATGTAAAATTAACCCAGGAACTTGAATTTGACCAAATAAAAGACCAGAAGTGGACGGGGGAGGCGGGAAATTCAAATTTTGGTGAACATTTCATATAAATTATGTTTTTATGGTGTTATCAGTGTCGTTTGAGTAAACCGTTGCGGACGAACTCTGGACTGTTGATTGTCGGCTCCATGGCAACCGATTGTTTTGTTTGTTGGGCGACCGGTAATTTCAAATATTTTTAAATTCTCGCCGGCCGCAGTTGACGTTCTTCGACGTTTTACTCAACTTTTTGACATTTTAAGGTAAAGATTAATATTGTGTATTTTTTGTTGACTTCAAACTTTATTGAGCATTGATATTTTATATTTTAAACCAGTGACCGCTACCAGGTTCCTTTGATAAACCCCTTTCGCTTTTCGGTTTCCCGGTTTCATCCGATTAAAAAGCTTTCTTTCCTACCCAACAAGGCCACAGACGGGTGTACCCTCAGGGTGTGGCTGTGCCTTGGGACAGCGTGCGGCCGCAACACAACCTCATATGGTTCCTTTAAGTGGGAGCGCACAGCCACCCGCAAGACCGCACTCTGCCGAGTATTTCACTGCGGACGAACTCTCGACTGTTGATTGTCGGCTCCATGGCAACCGATTGTTTTGTTTATTGGGCGAGCGGTAAATTCAAATATTTTTTAATTCTCGCCGGCCGCCGTTGACGTTCTTCGACGTTTTACTCAACTTTTTGACATTTTAAGGTAAAGATGAATATTATGTATTTTTTAATGACTTCAAACTTTATTGAACATTGATATTTTATATTTTAAACCAGTGACCGCTACCAGGTTCCTCTGATAAGCCCCTTTCGCTTTTCGGTTTCCCGGTTTCATCCGATTAAAAAGCTTTCTTTCCTACCCAAGAAGGCTACAGACGTGTGTACCCTCAGGTCGTGGCTATGCCTTGTGGGACAGCGTGCGGCCGCAACACAACCACATATGTTTTCTTTAAGTGGGAGCGCTCAGCCACCCGCGAGACCGCAATCTGCCGAGTATTTCGTTGCGGACGGACTCTCGACTGTTCATTCTCGGCTCCATGTTAACCGGTTGTTTTGATTGTTGGTTGACCGGTAAATTCAAACATTTTAAATTCTCGCCGGCCGCCGTTGACGTTCTTCGACGTTTTACTCAACTTTTTGACATTTTAAGGTAAAGATTAATATTGTGTATTTTTTAATGACTTCAAACTTTATTGAGCATTGATATTTTATAATTTAAACCAGTGACCGCTACCAGGTTCCTCTGATAAGCCCCTTTCGCTTTTCGGTTTCCCGGTTTCATCCGTTTAAAAAGTTTTCTTTTCATACCCAACAAGGCAACAGACGGGTGTACCTTCAGGACGAGGCTGTGCCTTGGGACAGCCTGCGGCCGCAACACAACCACATATGTTTCCATTAAGTGGGATCACACAGCCACCCGCGAGACTGCACTCTGCCGAGTATTTCGTTGCGGACGAACTCTCGAGTGTTGATTCTCGGCTCCATGGCAACCGGTTGTTTAGTTTGTTGGGCGACCGGTAAATTCAAACATTTTAAATTCTCGCCGGCCGCCGTTGACGTTCTTCGGCGTTTTACTCAACTTTTCATCATTTCAAGGTAAAGACCAATATTGTGTATTTTTTGTTGACTTCAAACTTTATTGAGCATTGATATTTTATATTTTAAACCAGTGACCGCTACCAGGTTCCTCTGATTAGCCCCTTTCGCTTTTCGGTTTCCCGGTTTCATCCGATTAAAAAGCTTTCTTTCATACCCAACAAGGCCACAGACGGGTGTACCCTCGGGGCGTGGCTGTGCCTTGGGACAGCGTGCGGCCGCAACATAACCTCATATGGTTCCTTTAAGTGGGAGCGCACAGCCACCCGCAAGACCGCACTCTGCCGAGTATTTCACTGCGGACGAACTCTCGACTGTTGATTGTCGGCTCCATGGCAACCGATTGTTTTGTTTATTGGGCGAGCGGTAAATTCAAACATTTTTTAATTCTCGCCGGCCGCCGTTGACGTTCTTCGACGTTCTACTCAACTTTTTATCATTTCAAGGTAACTTTGACCCATAACATTTCAAAATACACCCTACCCCACCTAAAATCACCTCAGGAACACGATTTTGAGGGTTTTTAAGACCTATTCTCAATACCTACGCCGCGAAATTCTAATTTTTGAGCTTATCACCCATTGTCCAACACCATTGTCCAATACCCGTCGTCTTATTAAAATTGTCTTTCGTCTTTGCTCTTTGCTGTCTGTCAATTCGTGTTTGGTGAAAAATAAAAGCACCGACACCAATAGCATTACCGAACACCAAGCACCGACCACCACCGTTACTATGGCCCCCGATTGTTAAGACAACTTGCAAGTTGTCCCCCCCCGCTTGTTGATCTAATTAATATTTTAAAAGCCACAAAATATGTATATATTATACATGTTTTTTTTAAATAGTTTTATTAATATTTAATGTCGGGTCATACAATTTAAGCAATCAATTATAAAATGTCACGATTTAATTTTTTCCTCCAAATAAAACCTTGTACTTTGATTGAAGCACGGTGCATGCAGCTTGTAAGATCAGATGACGGCGTGTTATTATATAATTTACCGTGACTTTTGAGCCAAGGTAACTTTAAGGATTTCTTGCACGTTTTTGTGAAGGTGGACTCGACAACAGGACTGATAAATGATTAATTTTTAGTTACATTGAAATACGTTTATGCAACATTTATAATACTAATGGAAATAAATTAAAAAAATAAAGTAATTATTTCAATATTGCATGGATATCCACGCGTATCATTCATTAGATATGATATTTGCATTAAATTGAATACGTCAACTTAAGTATAAACAAATATTAGATAATTAAATAAATATTGTGTTAACTTAATAATTATGATGGTTAAGCCTTTTTTTGCTATAAATATTTTAGATAATTCGTAATGTTCTGTGAAGTATAAAAAGGTGCGTGTAAAGATTATAAAGAATTAATGTTCTATTAATTAAATGTGGGAGAATTAGATTATCATAATATTCGTATCTACTCGTATACGCTTTTATATTATATAACTATCACTACGTTTACATGACGGTGTTTAATACGTATCCGTTGACGACGCCTCATAAGAACAACATTATCCGGCGTCAACGAATACGTATATAACATCATCATGTGGTACGTAGTGTATGAAATATATTATACACTGTACACATGTACCAACCGCTGGTATATATTGGTGATATTTTAATACTGGTAGTATTTTCTTAACTTCATATATTTTAGTGCAATTCACTGAAACGTGTATAACTATTTACATTACATTAATATAATCTGATCGAGTCTTATATACAGTTATCATTACTGCTACAATTACATTATTGGCAGCTTTGCCAGAAGAACATGATTGAATTTATTTAAAATAAATTAATACTGATCACTGATCACTGATCACTTTGTTTTAAAAATTATTATCATATAATACCGTTGATATTTGATTTATCCGACAAATTTTGAGTATAGAGGCTTCAAGTATTTCCCAGCGGAAAAATTTTCTCCATAAGCCCCCATGTTATGAATTTGAATATTTTCTCAATATTAAGCAATTAATTTGGAATTATCTCCTATTCTCCCCCCCCCCCTCTATTTAGAGGTCTTCTGATAATAAATCAAGATCTTCTTTTCCTCTAAAAAAAATCTTTACGTCCAAAAAAGCAATTTTGAGCTTTTTTACACAGTTTTGTATAGAACACTGCAAAATCAACTGACTTGAAGCTTCTTTATCATTGCTTGCATTCCCGAGTTGAAATAAATTTCATCTTTTATTCTCTATTAAGCTCTTTCCTCGTCTAATTACCTCCTATATTGCACCATTTTAGAGAAAAAAAGAGGGAAAAAGACGAGATTACGTCTTCTTTCCTCTTGTTGAGCATAAAATTTTAAAAATATTGTCTTCATTTCATCAAGGAATTGATAACATCTCAATTCCTTGATTTCATCCTCACTTTGAGCGAAGAGGAAAAAATAGTTAGGTTGAAAAGTGTAAAGGATAAGTTGAAGACGAAGAGTTAATTTTTCGTCGTTTTAACACTAAAAAACAAAACAAATCTTGCAAAACGTTTTCTCCGTATAAAGTGACGTGACCGACCCCAACGTGTGAGAGACGTCATGGGGAGGCGCCACGTCCATGCATGTCGTCGCGGCGGACCACGCACCATCAAGTGGGGACACTGCCCCGCCACTGCAGCCGTACACTTCAACACTATAACTGAGGAGGCAGCAGCAAAAACAACTTTCGCAATCTCGATCATTCGGACAGATACGACTACTATAAGGAATTCAATAAATATTTCTTTGCTCGATCAAAACAAGCTCAACATTGCCTCATTTGCATGGTAGTAACGAAATGGTTGTTTAAAAACTATAAAACTACGTCACATGGCACGTTCGTTGTGGCACGTTCGAACGTCAAAAAGGCGCGGGTGGCAATCGCATCCATCAAGGACGCGCCTCAATAACAACATTCAGATGAATTCACCTACGCATGGACCAACACCGTTCAGGTGTACAGAAGTGGAGGAATAACGTTTTTGACAACCATGACTTTTAGATTCTTTTCTATATAATAATAAAAACATGAGTATATAGAAACAACATTACCAGGAAAAACGTACTCAATTTATTATTATTCTTCAAGTTATGTACTTTTGTTATGTAAATTATTATTATTTTTTTTAAAAACATAAAAACATAATAGATGACACTTTACATGAACTCACCCCAAAAGTTTGGAAAACTCGTAAACGGGGAACGTCAGTTTTTATTTAAAAAAGAATGTCAAAATATTAAATATACAAACTACTTCCTAGTTCAAATACAATTTATATTCTCATATCTAAAGCTTTGATTTGCATGTAACATTTAAAACCATTCGTCATGAGCCTTATCTCAACTTTGTTTGAACTGCAGCATGAAATGCATATGCACGACTTTGAGTCATTGGCGACAATAAGACTTGGAATGCGTTATTATGATCTTAAATGTAAGATATATACCACAATAAAGAAATAATATATACTATTTAATCCTTTGAGAAGAGTTTTAACTCATAATAATCCTTATGGCTAGAATAATGTGGTAATAACTTGAATGTTAATGCAGCCAGTGTACAAAGTGTTACTGTTGACTAGTAATGTGGGTAATCTTGTTCATGTTTTACGACTTTGACGTAGTAAACGACGTATTGTTGTTACCTTCTTCTATATAAGATGCAACAGAAACTTATTATATCTCTTGTTGGACCTGAAATGAGAATAATAGCAACAAGGGACAAAGGTCATAGCACGCGTGTTATCTGATTGGCTTAAAAACTTCCTACAGTCATGATAGTATAATATCCATTTATTATATGTAATATCTGATGCTAAAATTAATATAAGCTTATTATTAAAAAAAAAAAAATACATTGAAAGATTTCCAAAAAGGGTTTTAGCACCCAATTTAAAACGCATTTCTTGGTATTTTCAGTACCATGAAACTTAAGCACGTTACTTAATATAGTATCTTGATGTTCATGGATATTACCATATTTCTTACCAATTTATTTATATTTTTAGGTATTCTAATTTAAATGATAAATTACAATACGAGATATAAAGATGACGCATTGCTTAAAATATGAGAAAATTATTAATTGTATATATTATATTAGAATTTCACAGACAATAAATTAATAACCATATACTGTGAAAATGAACGATTGTATACCTAGAACGTTATAAAGCTAATATATCATAGTTTCAGTAAAATAAGTGAGATAAATGCAATATTAATTTCTTAATTTACACATTATGGCAGGCTCGGACTGACCATAAGAGTTGGTGAGTGATCGCTCAGTAGGCCCCTTTGGCTGGGAGACCCCTACAACGTTAAAAGTAAGCCCCCACAGGGTCAAGCAGACCCTTGATATGGGCCCGTACTCCTGTTTGCTCAATAGGTCCTTTGAGCCCAGTCCGACCCTGCATGATGGGAATAAACACATTTTCTTTTCAAGTTGAAATTTTATTGGATCGTATTGTACACCTCTTAACAGCACGAACTTTACTCCTGATTTGTTTGTGGGCGTTACCACGCATTTTATGGAGGAGTTGTGGCGTTAAACTCTTTTGACATTGATTATAGACTGAGTGCTCTACTTACCTCACCTGAAATTGCAATAGATAATAATGGTCACATTTTTTTATATCATAATTAGAAAATATAGCTAAATTATGTTTTTCTGAATTTTTTCCGATTTTTTGGAGAGCGGGAACTAATTTTTAAAAAAAATTAAATAACTTAATTAGGGTGGTACACCTGATGGGACAACCGTGACGTCATTTTGTCGTGCTGTGATTGGCTATTGATGACGTCACGGTTGCCTTATTAGGTTGTACCACCCTAATTAAGATATTTTAAATATATTTTTTTAAATTAGATCCCGCACTCCAAAAAAACTGAAAAAATTCAGAAAAGCATAATTTTATATATATTTTCTAATTTTGAAATAAAAAAATGAAACCATTATTGTCTAATATATCTCTTAGGACTGCAGCTGTAACAAGTGAGACAAGGAGTAAAGTTCATGGTGTCTAGAAGTATACATGTTTACTGTTAACATTGTTGCAATGAAAAGGTGAGATCATTGATGTTTTTTTTAACTGAAGAACACTCTTGTTTTTTTGGCAACGATCCCGACCTGCCGGCTGCTGATGGTACCTTCATCACAGGTTCCTTGTTGGTAGGGCGGTATGCAGACTATAACCTCCAAGGCCTCACTCACAATAAGTCACCACCTTCGCACGACAACCTGAGAATCACAGCGGGGACACACGCACTCCCATCACGAGGACATTATATCGAGCTTTGTTCCGCACAATGACGTAGCATCTCGTGTGGAGAAAAATATTTTTTTTTTCGATTATTCATCATTGCTTTTAATATATGCAGAAGAAAACCATAGTAGATTATTATTATCAAGTGGGCGTATTATATAAAAAAAAAAGGAAAAGAAAAAACTCGTGACATTTAAAAGTCCAAAAAATAAGTCAAGATGTAACATTTAAAATATAAACTCATCAATCAATTCAAAAATTTCAAAATGGTTTACAGTATAATATATAAATAATATGTTGCAATACATTTGTAAATAATCTTTTATGTATACGCTTTATTTTTATTTTTTACATAATATATTTCATAATTCTGTTGTATACAGAAATCCAACAAAGAAAATTCATGCAGCTATACGTTCTTTGCAGGCATTGGAATCTCCAGCCGTTCATCAATATTTTTAGAATTTAAATTGGTGTACAGTTGTCACCTCAGAAAATTTCCCTTTGCGGTCTTGTTAATCACCATGCACCGAGAGAGTAACATAAATATAGGGCATGTTGATGAACAAGGTTGCAGGTGGGAAATTTTCCAAGGCGACGAGTGTAAATGCTGCAAGGGATAATGCGACGAAGGGGGGGGGGGGGGGGAGGAGCTCAGACACTTCTTGAAAAGTTCGTATGTTTTTCTCTCATTGCAGCGTATAATTGATATATTTAAAGAAATTTATTAAAATATTTAAAATAACATATTAAAACATATATACTGTATATATAGTAAATAGGGGATAAACATAGAGAACTTAGATTTTAATCCAGAAAATTGTAGTAATGTAATTTGAAATCAAGTTATAGATATTTATTAAATTTGCTAAATCAAGACTTAAATCTGATAATAAAATTTCTAGACTAAAATTAATGCCAAGTTCTTTGTAATAGCTCCTGATATTTCTGAGCTCATTTATTTTATTTTAAAAAGTTAATCCTACTAGTAGTTTGTGAAACTTATTTATGAAAAATTAATAGAAGGTATTATAATATATTTTTTATATAGAAATTACATTCTTTCACTTTTATATGTATTAAATTTGACACATAAATAATAAAAAATATAAATTAAACTTTCAACATAGACATTTTGTCTATGTTCTTAAATTAACAAGGAAACTATATAAGAAAACAGGTAATTTAATTTTTTAATACTAAACTTTCATAAAAATTATTGTTTTACGAGATATACTATTAAATTTTAGATTTCTTTAAATTGTTTTTCAGTTGGTCCAGAAACACACAAACACGAATGTTGTATGTGTGGTTGTATTATGATGAAGATAATTGGTTTATAATCATATAACATCGTCGCCTTTGGGCGAAAGTTATAATAATATGCGATACTTTCTTTAAAGCCGCGCATCAATGAAAAATAATTTTAATGATTGACCTCAGTTACTACGTGAGTCAAAGGAAATTTCTGTCAGACGGAATTGAATGAGATAAATTTTAAAATTACGATTATGATCTATTTAAACTAATTGATTATGGATTGAGCAGATTCAAGGGGGCGTTTTCCTCACAATAGCTCCATTTCCATGCAGTTTCCGTCCATAAGGCCAATGTTAAACTTTTACCTCAGTTTTTTTAAAACTGATCAGACAGATCCACTTCAAAATTTGCATGTCACCGCCTATTGATGGCGAATTTTGAGTTCTCTGCAAGTCTTGTTTAATTCAAGGGAGTCGATTTCTAGATTAACTGAGGACAATCTTTAAAAGAATTTTCATATAAACATAAATATGTTGATGGATGCATGTAGTAATGTTATATCATTTATGACAAAGACATTTTAATTTCTCTTTCTGTCCTGAAGATTTATAGCGTTAACTCAGTAACTGTCACTCAAGATTGCAAGTGTTATATGATATTGTTACAATCTTGCAACGTATATGCAATACTGTGGATATAAAAGCCTCATAACAACCATAAAAATATTCAATATTTTATAGCCTCCCACATTAATAAAAAATAATATTTATTACTAATTAAATATATTTCAATTAACAACTTTTTTAAGTTTTTTTTTACGATCTTAATGAATATGGATGAAGTTAATTTATTTGTGAATATAAATAATTTTAATGGGATATTAATTAATATTACTAATAATATAATAAATATCAAATTAATTAAAATATGTTGGAATATTTTTTGTTTATTAGCAAAGAAAAAATAAAATAAAAAATTACCTTTTAAATGTTTTTTTTTTTACATTTTGATCTTTTGAAATACAATTAGTGGATTGTTTTCCTAATATATTTCACTCATCAGACACTAAATTAATGCTTTCATTTTTAATTAGCACAGGCATGAACTTTGCCAGAAGATTCTTACAAACATATAGAACTAGATTAAATTAGGAAACACATTGCCTCAGGTAAATGTGTATTAAAACGCTTCAGGACAGATATTATAACTAATTAAGAAAAGTCGGACAAAATTATTTTATTATGCTGAAATAGGATGTCCAATATTATGTTTTTTTTTCTTTTATTTATAAAAAACAAAGTTTAACTCAGTTCATTCATAAATGGAAGTCCTATACATCTACAAAAAACTCACACTTAAACTATATGGTATGGATTATAGTTTTAATTTATACCTAGTCACATTGAGTTACTTTAATTTAAGAGTAAGATAACACGCTCAATGTTACGAAATGTCGTAAATTCCCACACTAAAAATTATGAAACATATATCTTAAAATGTTTTCCTCTACACCCCCTATCAGTAGCTAAAATATTAGGTGCAAAAATTCGATCTAGTTTTTGAGTTATTAATTTTTAAAGTTAATTAAATACTTTAACATGGAGAAATGGAACTTCCATGTTAAATTAGTCAACAAAAATAATAACTCAAAAACTAGATCGAATTTTTACACCTAATATTTTAGCTACTGATAGGGGCCGGGTATATAGAGGAGAGTACACATATTTTAAGATATGTTTCATAATTTTCATGTGTGGGATTTTTTTATTAGGTTAATTCTTCACTAATTAATTCTCTCAGTGTGTGTGTTTATCATCTGTGTATTTAAATACCAAGCTCTAATTGCACAGGAAGTGCAGTTTTATATATAAAACATCTGTTATATTTGAAATCTGATGGAGATCATTGTCAAAAATAAATCAAGTCCTACTCGGCCGTTTAATTGACAACTTCAATTCAATAAAATTAACAAAGAATTGCCCCTCCCTGGACCATTTCAACTTAACAAGAGAACTGTGACCTTTTCAGTTAAGATCACTTAAACTCTTCTTGCGTCATATTATTAACATAACGATAGTCTTAATTAAAATTAAATGAAATTAAATCAAAATTTTGTGATTTTCAAACCATACTTCTATAATACAAGCTAATTATATTATATTTATAAAATCAAAATGCTTATTTATAAATACAACAATAGGATACTCGTGCTGTAACAATGATACCTCTTTACCCTTAGGGCGAACGCTTTCATGAGCAAACCATTATCATCATCACCTTCTTGTGTATACCTGAGTTGCTTCCGTGAACGCCATAAAAAAAATTTACCGCGTTATATTTTATATCTTTCAAGATTTTTTTTGTTAATTTGGCTTCTTATACTTTTTATCTCAAAAATTTTCTACGAATAAGAAAAATGTGCATTGTATATGCGTTGTTGATAACAACATGATACCGTACTAACAATCTCAGATATAATTTTAAAAATTATTATATAATTTTAATTTTTTTTTTCTTTTGCAATATACCTTTTATACTCAAAGAAAATATATTATGTAACGGCATCATATTGTATAATAAATTTAACAGTTGAAATATCTGTAGTATGCGATTTAAAATAGATCAAAATTTATATATAATGATGCATTATTAATATTAAAATACATTTTTTTATATAAAACCATAATAATAAAAGTACTGTAATATATTATAATTTATAATATAGTACAAGAAGCTATTTTAAATATAATAATAATATTTAAATTTGAATAATTTAATACCAGTAGTTGTTGCACTACATATTATTAAATATAATATAAGAATAATTTATATAATATTATTTATAATAAAAAAAATAAGAAGACATGGACTATTATAATATTATAGAAATTACCTTGCTTGACCTTAACCCATCTATGTCCTTGTATAATTAATTTTACATCATATAATATAGAGAAGAATTTCTTAAAGTATTGCTACTACAATATAATATATTTATTTTTTTAAATATAATAATTATATAAAACTATATATAGTGTTAGTATAAATATATATAGAAAAGTATAATTGAAAAGTAGTCTCATAAAACGAGCACTTGATTTTTTAATTACTTTCTTTGCAAGGTTACTATTTACACTTCTACTATACTTATATATACATATATATATTTATTTTATACTCATGGTGTGTGTTAAGACACATTGGATGGTGCTACATGCTTTTATATATACATATATAGCCTAAGGTAAATGCATTTATCACCTGAGCTTGTCACTTTTTACAAGGCGGGAAATATAAGCTGTGACAATTCTTACCTGGTAATACGATTGAGGTCAATGTATGTACATAAGTTTAGAATGGTCGTAAATACTTTAATTTATTAATCATTGATTATTTTTAATATATAAAAAAAACTTATAAATTTACTAACAATATATGAAAAGTAACTTTTATTTATTTTTTTATTATTATTTTAATTTATAAATATGATGAGATCCACACACGGTCATGTTTTTGATAGCATTTTTATATGATGAGTTCATTGACCAAAGACGTGATGTCCTGTTGCAAGATTTTGTAATGAATAACCAACTCATAATTAAAGCATGTGAAAAAGAAGATTAAGTAGATTTTTTTTTTTTTTATAAAAGTTAACGAAACACTTCTTTTGCATGGTCATATTATTAATTTACTAAAATATTATTAAACACTTAACGTGCTTATGAAGGTAATTTACCATTCAGACGCCATCTTTTTAATTTTTGAATGAAGCATATCTCCGTAATAATGAGCTATCTACCTTCCATTTCATTGCAATAATGAGCTATCTGCTATTTAAGATGAGCTGTAAATAGTTATAACATATTAAAGTTCATTGTTGCATTCACTTGAAATATCTGAACAGTAGATAGTCAGGAGTCAGGGCTAATCCTTCCTCTATTCTATCCTCTATCACTTATAGAGGATTAGCCCTCGGTATAATCAGTTAATCAATCACTATCACTTACAAAAAAAAAAAAAAAAAAGACTGTTGAAATTTGTAAACAACAAGCAAAAAAACATTTTTAGCCAATATATAGGAGGGCGTTTAAACAAAAAAGGGGTTTTTCTAAGCCAATCAGAATTCAGCCTCCAATATGCTGGAAAGGGGTGACTATACCCCCTAAAATAGAGGATTAGCCCTAATAGCAGATAGCTCATTAATTGCAAATGCAACCAAATTGTGGTATATGCAGATAACTCCTTAGGCCTGTTCGTAAACCCTGCTTGGAGTACTTTGAACAAGTTTATGAACAAAAATCATTATGTAACTTTCACTGCACTCCTCTATGTGTACTCGAGCAGGGTTTACGAACAGACCTATTATTTACTGACGAGGGACGATATGCTGGACAGTCTGCAATTAAGGGGGGGGGGGGGAAGACATCCCGATGTGCCCTCTCGCGGATGTCACGAGCAAGTACGTGTCCTCGGTTCAAATCTGCTCGGATGTAAAGTTATGCAGCCGTCATGTGTCAGATCATCAGAGATTCGTGTTGTACGCCAAATTCTCGTCGGCTTTGCTTTTTTATAAACTTAACTTTCATATCACGTATATGAATAAGCGGGGAAAAATCGTATATTAATTAATTTCACTTTTCTTTTTCAAATAAATGTCCTTGTAATTTGTGAGTAATATTGATGATACATTAATTCTGCCAGTATATTTACAATGAGGTGAAAGTATGCAGTCTTTATTGATATTTATACATTATTAAGTTTACGGATTTACTCTAGATAAATACACATATTCAACATCAATAAAATTTATATTAAGTAATAACAAAATAAATTATTATATTTACTATTAATGTTATAAGCCTGACATATATTACGAGAGTGCAGTGATATCTAAATATATATGCAGGAGTCTCCGTACATATTATTAGAAGCATTTTTTTAAAAAACTCCCACTCGAAATACATTTAATTAGAATAAAAAACAAAATGGTTAATTTCTTTACATTTTCTAATAGAGGCTTCAAGTCAGCTGATTTTTCAGTGTTCACATGACCGTCTTATCTAAACCTATTTAAAACAAACGTGAATTCGTTTCTTTTTTTCACTAAAGAAGATATTTTTATGGAAAATTCCTTTCCATGGAATTTTATTCGAAATCGAAAAATATAGAGAGTAATGCAATTTTTTACTCTTTTTACGTCATTTATAACCGAGAAAAGTTAAAAAAAAAACTTTGCTTAATTTTCAAATGCAAGCTATATAGATAGACCTTTAATTAGTGACACAAATGAGCATTGCGAGGCTCACTAACTTGAAGTCTGTATTTAATTTATTTCCAAAAAACTAAATTTTTAGATACTACTTATTCTAAGTATACAATATTTGTACTGCAATGTATATTAATTGACTGTTTAATCACACCAAAAATTTGTATACTTCAAACTGCAAAAAGTACTGGAAGTAAGATTTAGCCCATTAAATATACTGAATACTAAAAAAGAGTAAAAAGTCCTCCCAATTTGAAATAAATTTCATCTTTTATTCGCTATTAAGCTCTCCTTTTGTCTAATTTCCTCTTATTTTGCACCTTTTTAGAGGGGGGGGAATAGATAAAAAAAAAGACGATATTACGTAATTTTTTCTCTTCTTGAGCATAAAATATAGAAATATTGTCTTAATTTCATCCTCATTTTGAGCGAAGAAGAAATAAGATGTGTTTTAGAAGTAAAAATATTATATTTAGACGTGTAAAGGTTTGAATTGTTGACGAAAATTTTCAATCAGGGCTTATAAAAGTACCGCATTACATTGAAAGATGCACAGAGCTTGGTTTAGCTCGGTACCAGACGGTTGATCCTTCTTGTGAGCTAGCCTGGGAGCTGGCGACGGTCCTGCAGCTGCGAAGAGCGTGCGTGGCGTGCGAGATGGTGTCTCTGGAGAATTGACATTCTGCTCGGCAAGCGACGACGTCTCACCCACCACCGTGATGTCACACATTCTCAGCAGCCAGTAGACCTACAACACTCTGTTGTTGCTTGATTGCATGCTCACCGTTATGATAAATTAACTAACCTGGCCATCTTTTATAAAATGTCATTGTCAGAATTGTTGCTGATAGTATTTTTTGACAAGGATGACTTATGGAATTTATATTACAGTATGAAAAAATTATAAAATTAATTTGCATTTACTTACATTATATATATATTATACACGTACCATGTACAATGCTGTAGTGGTAAAATTTACATAAAGATTTTTATTTTTTTATAAGAATGGTGTACATAGCACTCTCTTAATAAAATAATATGCAATCATCAAGCATTGCAGCTAACAGCAAAAAAAAAAAAAAGCATGATTGTTTGCTAGCTCTTTTTATAGCAACTATAATATTGTCAATATACAATCATATAATATATAATATTACCATATTAAATTATACTATTGTATAATTATTGCCATGAAAGTTTCCTATATTATTATTTAATTTTAAAGGATGAATCTCACAGTTGATTGAGATCTCGGAATCGGCCCTGAATGCAATAATTAAGACTTATATACAGGGAACTTTGAACTTGCCATCAAAATATAATATATATTATAGGTAACATACAAATTTTGAAGTGGATCCGTCTTATCAGTTTTGTGAAAATTGAGGAAGAAGTTTAGCATGGTGTCTTATGGACGGAAACCGGAAGTGGAGCTGTTATGAGAAAACCACCCCCTTGAATTTGTCCAAACTATAAGTGATGAAATTTCAGAAAAAACATTGTTGAATTTTTAAAATTTATTTCATTCAATTTCATCGGACAATTTTTTTTAATTATGATGCCGAAGTTACTGAGATTAACAGAGGAACTAAATAAAGTACCTTTTTTTTTTGTACGTAATGCAGTTTAAAAATAGTTTGCCTACATCCGGGTTTTCCTCACTTCAGCTGTGGCGGAAGTGCAGTAGGGGTCAAAGGGGGGTGTCTGCTGCAGACTCAGCAGCATCCTGCAGACGTGCCGTATCTGTGGTGTGGACGATCAAACACCCCTCGGAGAACAAAGGAGAACACAAGGAGTGGCTCGTGCTTTACCGCCGTGTGTGTCCCGAGAAATGACTCAATGATTTTATCAGATTTCCACTTTCATTAGTTGGCAAAATAAACTCAAAATTAATTTCAACTGAAATAAATTTCATATTTTATCCGCTATTAAAAGATTTCTCCTAGCCTAATTCCTTTCTATATTTTTCACCATTTTACAGGGGGAAAAAGGGGAAAAGACGTGATTGCGTCTTTTTTCCTCTTATTGAGCATAAATTTAAATGTAAGAAATATTGGGTGCGATTCACGAAGCAGTTAGCCAGGTTTCTAACCACTTAAACTTATATAACCATATGCATGTTTAACTAGTTGGTTAAACACGTAAAACAGGTATAGTTAATCGTGGTTAAGCTAAACGTGGTTAGAAACCTGGTTAACTGCTTCGTGAATCGCACCCATTGTCTCCACTTTGAGCGAGAAAGAAATAAGATGTGTTTTTGAGGTAAAAAGACGTTATAAGATTAAGTTTAGACGTGTATAAAGAATGGTTTGAACTCTTGAAGACATAAATGATAAATTTTTAACTTAGGGCAGCTTATTTTCAGATCTTCTTAAAAAAAAAAACATTTAAAAATACAACACGAGCAGGTCTCCTTAAAATTTTGCATAAAAAAAAGAACGTGTCATTGAAAGAGATTTAAATAGCAAGCTTCTGGAGTTTTTAAAGCCGTTGAACATAACATCAAGTATAGGCATGAGTGCCACATACAGGCGTGGCAGTTTATGTGTAATGCGATTTTGGGTGCGGTGTCATGCAGGCTGCTACTGTACGGGGATATATCGAAGGGAGCGAGGGAAGAAGAGCGTTACATATGAGGGCTGTAACATCTGCCGGTCGCGTGCCCCTACCAGGTGCGGCCGTGCAATACGTGCTTATCAACTCACGCGTGCCGCCGTTCCAGCCGTCACTTATCGTCTACCACCCTCGCATTTCTCCCTCCTCGATTAATATCCAAAATAGCAGCTGCATAATAATACAAATAATAGTATTGTCCCCTCAGTTATAAAAGTATGAACATTTAACATTTTTTACTGAAAACTTCCCGATTGAAATAATTAATTTACATATTTTATTCGCTTTTATCCTACTCTTTTTTCCTTTCTATTTTGCATCATTTTAGAGGGAAGAATATAGATAAAGACGAGTTTACGTCTTCTTTCCTTTCTTTGAGCTCAAAATATTTGAAATTTTGACCTTATTTCATCCTCACTTTGAGCGACGAACGAATAAGATGTCTTTTGGAGGAAAAAATAAGTTACAAGATTTGGTTTAGAAGACGTAATTTTTCTGCTTGGGTTAAAATAAAGTTTTCAAAAGTTAAATTTCTGATGCTTGGTAAACTTAAGTTACTCAAAAGTTTTGCAACTGTACATAATTAAAACGTTATCATGAAATTTAATATTCCATGAAATTGTAAAGTATAAATTTGCATGTAATGTTGTTATGTCATTTTTGAAGTTTGTTTTTAAAGTTTTACCAGACTTTTTTTCGTAAATGTACCGTACCAAAATTAAACCAAGAAGAAAAATAGGGAGAAAATCAAATCAAGCGATGATAAATTATTATTGATTTTTATAAATCACGACGATGGATAAATTATCCTAACGACAATCAAGATAACAACAATGTTTTGCTATAAGTGTATACCCTGCTGTTATGTTTTCCACTGTAAAATTATGATAAACACCGCGGCTGGTACATATGAGAAGCCATGCAACTTGATCCGATGAGGCTTGATCTTATCACATAGCATTTATGCAAATTCATGACTGACTATATACGAAGAGCAGTCTGGGCGGTTGGCCCGTGGCTGAAGCAACCCAACACCGAGAGCGGGGGCGCCCTCATGTGACCCGCGCTCTCTGGAGTCCGGGCGTAGCCTCTCAGGACAACAATCGCCACTTTCTGGACACTGCCGTGGTCCTTAGAGACGAAGATTCTGTAGCAGGTTCACCATCTTTCATTTGTGACACCTCAGCACGAGAGAAATGATATGCTGGTGCTTATTTTAATGACAATGAGATGTAGTTTTATGATTTTGGGTAAAATAAGAATATAATTCATTCTTTCAATCCAAAAAGCTCCATAAATTGCGTGATGTATGGTTATATAACAACTTATAATAATGTTTCAGCTGCATGCCATGAGAGTGTATTGTATTATAAATTTGTCTTCAAAATAATCTGAAATTACTGAAAAAACATCAGTGAGAATGGCATTCCATTACATCAGACTATAATATTCATGGGCATAGGATTATGGGAAAAAAATACTAGTATTTTTTTATTTAGTATAATTTTTTCCACGATACTTTATGGTCATTCGTTAATTACATAATTATATCGAAATGTGGAGTTTTAATAAAATTATGTACTTATTGTAATTTCATGTGTTTTTTTTCTTCTCAATTTGGTATAATTAAATAATTTTATCTTAAAAATACTATCTCACTGGAATAAATTCTCATAAAGAAATTTGATATAATAATATTCATAAAATGATTTGAATAATAATTATTAAAATAATTTTCTTTTTCCAATGAGCACACATGTCTTGACTGATGTAAATTATGATTAATGTTAAAAACTTGTTCATTCATTGAAATCTCCTACAGCACACGCCATAACATTCATCTTTATGTTTATTCTTGAAATGTGTGGGATTTAACAACCATAATTGTACATGGTACACACATGCAGACAGTTTTTGTTATTATTACTTGAGTTTAACATTACAATAGGTAACGTGATGAACAAGTCGCAATATTTTGCATTAAGTTTGACAAACCCAACAATATCTTGCAACGTGTTGTTTATGGTAAGTTGTTTTACTGTATGTCGGATAAAGAACATATCCACTGCCATATTCTGTACATGTATACCTCGTCTTCTTTATTGTTATGTTTATGTGTTAGAAGTTCTTCAAGGGTCATACATTGTAATTTTTTTTTTTTTTTTTGTAATTTGTTTTTATTATTTATGCATACGTTGTGGTGTGTCAAACTTTTAACATGTATTAATTCTAATAATAGTTTATATTATTGTTGTCTCATTATTGTTATATTGTAATAAATATTATTGTTTTTTTAAAAAAAAAAAAACATATTGTAATGATCAATATACAAATATGTTAATAATAAATAAAACAATCATTGAATATCAAGGCTATAATAAATATTTGTCATTATTTTATTAAACATAAACTATTAAAAAAAATAAATTATAATAATTTTTTGACTAAGAAGTATACACTTTAATTTAGTTTATCTGAAAATGTAACATCAATGGGTAGTCAACATTTCCAAGGTCACTAAGGTCACAATTACATTTGCCAAATAGAGGACAGGTACGTCGTCTCGTAATTTGAGGAAATTGATGGGGTCACAAGGAGAAAAAAATAGCAAATAAAATGGATTATTCATTGTTGTTACATTTTTACATAAACGGAGTACAGTAACAACTTTAATGACTTCTAAAGTTGACAACTTTAGAAGTCATCGTTCTTCTTGCTGTTGGCGCTGGCGTATAACTCACTTCCATTTTTTGGGGTGAATGTACGCATTTTGTGTACAAGCTCTTGTCCTTTACATTCACCAATATAATGTTATTTTTTAAATATTTTCTTCTACAGTCTCTATAATATTTACTAATCCAATAAATAATAATTATTATTATTTTGCATCTATTTTAATTAATCTCTTTGCACAAACAATTTTTAGTGCGTTTTTGATTTCTGATATAAAACTCAAGTTGAACTAAACTGACTTAGTGGCAATAAGTTTATAACAAGAGTACTTATGAGTATTTGAAGTGAGAAAGACACTCCTTGTTGAATGAATGGAGAGTACTGCATGCTTGACGTCGGAGCATGGACCGCAGGAGGCAGTGACTGATTATTCAAAGAGGCCATGGCCAACACCTCTTAGCTCCACGCCTTCCTTATGCGATCTTAACGTTGATACATGTAATTAACCAAAAAATAATACAACCAACAACAAGTGTTGAGAAATAATATTTTCGAAACATCATTCATGACACATCAAAAAATATTATTAGTTAATTAAATTCAATATATCTTTTATTGTGTTGCAATAAAGGTAAATTTGATGTAATCCCTAGTTGAAAAATTACGTCTTCAAAACGTTTAAAACTAACCTTTTTACCTCTAAAACACATCTTATTTTTCCTCTTCTCTCAAAGTGAATGAATTGGACACAATATTTCTAACATTTTATGCTCAAGAAGAGAAAAAAAAATACGTAGTCTCGTCTCTTTCCTTTAAAATGGTGCAAAATAGGTGAGAATTAGACGAGGAGAGAGCAATAAAAAGATGAAATTTATTTCAACTCGGGACGAATATGAAAGTAACAGAGCAATGACAAAAAGATATTTAATTGAGAAATTATTCATGAGACAGTGGATGCACCCACATTGTTCTCCGCTCGAGTGCGCGTGCAACAACGTGCGTCTTTGCGGGGGTCTGACACGGCCACACAATGAGCACCACGTGTGTCGTGACGTCACGACCGGAATTGTCGTACTGATAACATCGCGTGTGTATATAAGGAGCTGAGATTGTGTTTTCTAGAACTTAAGTAAACGTCAATAAGGTATAGAAAACTCCCAATACATTTTTTTAAAAGGAATCTTAGATACTAAAGAAATTTGATAAGGAAGAAAGTTAAATATAATATTATATATTTATACATCGTCCCTCGTCCTTAATAGTAAGCTATTTGTTTACTACGATTTTGTTTCAATAATGAGCCATCTGCTTTTTCAGATGAGCGCAACAATGAACTTTATGTAATCAGGCGCTGAGGCGCGGATCCAGAACCAAATTTCGGGAGGGGCTGTTCTCCATAAGGCTAATGTTAAAAAACAAATTGGAGTGGGGGCGAAATATCTATATATATTGCCAATGTTAAATCCGAAATTTCAGAGGGGGTTGCAGCCCCCCTCCCCCCTGGATCCGCGCCTGTATGTAATACCTCTTTTTACAAATAATATTAAAGCAGAAAGCTCAAATTATTGCGGACGAGGGAAGAGATGTACTAGAAAGAGGCAAAAGAATATGATGATGAGTGTTTCTGAAGCAATTAAGTAGAGAGTACATTTAAGAATCGAGTGCTGTGGAGATCTATTTGTGGACGGCACAGGTAATAATGCTGCTGGCTTACCCCGTAAAGGATAATATGACGTCATATCATATACATAAAAAACAATTACTTTTGAGAGTTAATTATATTTGCAATTTGCAATCAATTACAAACTAGATTGGTTACAATGAAAAATTTCCAATGCACTGATACGTTATCTAGGATAATTATATAGTATTTGCTAATAAGTTAACTTAATTAACATGCTGCAGTTAATTATTCGAGTATGTTTTTATGTGTAGCTACTTTGTTAAATATATAATAGAGTCTTGTAAAATAACAAAACAAATTCCCTTTCGTTCTATTAACAAAACACATTGCACAGGTTCAATGGTCATGCTTGGACAGTTCACTTTCCCCTCCTCTCTCACTGCCAATTCTAATATGTAACAATTTGGTAGTTATGTAAATGAGAAGACTCAGAAGATTGCAGACGAAAGAGGTGGTATGGTGGGTGGTCCTTCATGTTATAGAGTTGCTGTGAGCCTCAGACTGCATGCAGAATGAGCCACGGCGGGCCTAGCTAGACTTTTTGGGGGGAACAAAAGCTGCTCTCTATTTGAGTGACGTGTAAGGCCGTACAGAAAAAAAAAAAATCTGGTCTTCTTGGTGGTTTTTGCTTGCGGCATCAACAACAGTAGCCGCGCCTCACTATAAAACTATAGTACATTGTGGTGAGATAAACTGTGCGAATTATTCTAACGTCAGTCGTCGGAAACTCTTCAAGGTATAAGTGAGGGAGTTATTCCTCCTCAATCTGTTTGCTGGCAGAAGGAAATTCATCACAGAACTTACACGGTATGCTCATGGCTATATGAAGGAGTAGAACTGACGCTGCCAAAAGATTTTATCGATGGAATAATAGCGCTTTGCGGGAGCTGTACGAGCACGCAAAAGAAGTTTTTAGTATGATCACCGACATACCTGTGGAGAACGTATAGTTACAAAACAAAATTACATTCTAAGAATGGAGAAATATGAATAATGACACTGATCTTAAAAAAGATAAACAGTCTATTTTTGGAAGTTTTACATTATATCCATGTAGCTTTCACTCATGCTAAGGATACAATGCTATAACTTGTTGTTAATTTCAATTTTACATGTTTAAAATATTCTTATATATTATACTTGTATACGTGTTTTACTGCAAACAAAAAATATAAGAAAAAGGTAATTTAATTACATTGATTTTTAATTCTAAGAAATTACTCAGCAATGTTTTTTTTATATAAAACTATTTTATTCCTTTTACATATATAATATATTACAAAGCTATATAATATATATTTTTTTAAAAATACATGCAAAAAGAAAGAACTCTTAATCAATTGAAAGCAATGACTACCATAAAGCAATATATACGTAAAATAAATCAGTCCACAGAGACGACGTATTATTTCTTCTTCTTCTTCCATACTGTTGGTAATACTTCTTCTTGTTGTAGCTTCAAGTCATGCTAGTAGCAGTCACAAATGGATGGTATGCGACCGGATTCAAACTCACTGTAGTGATACACTTAAATTTACGTAACGTTCCCACCGGAAGTAGCCGGAAGTGAGAGATTTCTGATCGTCTTCTTCATATCTGAGTCTTGAAAAGTTAGTACTCTTTTTACGAACCTGTCGCCAAATTTTCAAATTTTAAATACGAATAGGAAGTCCAAAAACCTTTCACTTCCGGGTACTTCCAGCGGGAATTTTAAATTGTTTTAACTGTGTTACTGCGAGTATATAAGAAGTACTAAAGATACATGTTAAGACCGCCCGCAGCGTTTGTTAGCGTGAGGAATAAAATCACAAGTGCATCTTATACATTGCATTTTGTATATTAATAATTTTGCAGTAGATCATAAAAATTATTATTTACTATGCAAATATTCGCAAAGTCTAGATTCAATGAGTGATTGTATATACTTTTTATATGACCCTGACATGTGAATTATGATTCGTCGTGACGTGATTAATGTTTTCAATGCAATTGCATTAAAGAAAAATAATAACGTAAGCGTATATATAAATGCATTCTTGGCGCCATTGCACCCATGTGTTATACCATTTATATATATATATTATATTTATATAATTACAATAACGTTCATCCTACACTTGAAAAAGTTATGCACTTCAATTCTCTTGTTATATGTGGTATAGTGTTTTTCCATCATTGCAAACTTTCTATTTTTTCAAGATACGCCTTTGCATTTGCAAAATATATAATATACACATGCATATTATAATATAGTCGTACATAAAATATTATTTAATAGTTAAGATTCATATTAAAGTAAATTAACTTGGATTATTAAATGCAACTGGAAGTGCAAATTAGACTCATAAAACATTAAATGGTAATAAAGTATCATTGATTGCTGTAATAGACGATAGGTTATGTTCACTTTCTACATATACACACGTTTATTACACGCTATCTTCTCTCTCATATCGAAGCAATAAATGTATTTTCTAGTGAGGATGATACTTTAAAACTAGCACGGACGTAGATAAAATATTAATTTCTCCAAATTATAGATACCATAAATATATTTCATATAATTATCAGTTTGTATTAAAAAAGTTATGTATCATCATTAAATATTTGTTGTTTCTAAGTCTCTATAGTTACTTTCTTATAATATACGAATTGTTTGTGGTGATAAAAATATGGCAATTATTATAATTATATGTAACCCAAATTTTTATTAAAATTAATTACTTAAATTTTGATCATATCCATCACTTTTTATAATGGTACACCATATAGAGGACATAAAGGACCAAGAGATGGCGCTGATCGACGTCTGAAAATTTTGCCCTTTGCATCGAGGATACGGCAATACCTACTATATACCTATAGCATGGGGAGAATCACAAAAATTATCAAATTTCTAGGAAAGAAAATAAATCACTTACGAAGTTCAAATATTTTTTTTATATTTGTCCGAAAGTATTTGACAACTAATTATGGTGTTGTCATTTCTGTAAAATTATGCTGTGGCTGCTGACAGAGCATTTATATGATTTTACAATGTTAATCATAAAAAGCAATCCTCGCCAGACGCACGTAGTTCCAGCATGCAGTTACCACTAGATTCGCACTAACTTTATGACGCCAATACATCAATATATAGAGTGAACACAGAACACTGCATCATTGAATTACCTTGTTCGTAAAATTGAAAAATAATATCAATACTTGTAAATAAATCTTTTTGATAAATTATACAATATGTAATTAAAATTAATTATTTATTATCATGTGATGACTTGTAAATTGCAATAACTCTATTTATAGTTATAATAAAATCATCAGCGGCGTGCTGACTGGTTTCAATGCAGGTGCAACACAATGCTGCTGCATGTTCGTGATCTGATGCATCCATTGAGACTGCATTTACAGGACGATATCTTAACCTTTAGCTCGTGACGTCACACTGCATCTCAATCTGCAGGTGCGCTCGCAGCAATTAGCGGCGTGCGTTGTAACTACCACCAAGTGACATCGTGACAATCGCTAACTTGTACACATTTTTTTTTTTTACGTCAATAATTACGCACAATTTTCACAGAATGACTCACATTACAGACTAGTAAACAGCATTCTTTGAAGCTTAAAACAGGAATGTTTCACCTATTTTAATTAAATTCATGAGCAAAGCTTACTATATCAAAGAATTAAATTTTAATTCCTTGCTTATATTGAATTAATTATATATAGAAAATGGAATTTGTTATCCTCATTTTTTTAATCAATAGCAATCCGTTTTCTTCAAAAATTAATTTAAATTCATGTACTTAATTAATTTAATTCACCATGGAACCCCATATACCTGATTTTCTGAAGCTGCATCAGTTCCAACAGAAAAATACATGGATATGCAGATTTGCAAATATTATGGGAGAGGTAAAGCCCGCGGTATTACAAAAAGATACTTATTTTCTCTTTCTTACAATTTTTGCTTACAAGAAAACTTGAACTCCATTTGTTTGTATGCAGATGCAATTTTCTTGTTTGGAAAAATTGTATGCAAAATAAGATAACCCACAGTTTGATTTACAGAAAAGTTCACTACGCCCCCATTATTGCCTTATGGTAACATCCGCAAACAGAGCAGGGGTACCTAAGTTCGTACTAATCTGATGTGTATTTGTATAAGTTATAATTGAAGCTATAATTGTGTCAACCTTTCCTCGGCGTCATAAGTCTGTGAAAACTGTGACTAATGTTTACATTTTGTTATCTCTTTAAAAGCTTACAAAAATAAATGTGCAGAATTCTAGACACACAGTCTCTTAATGATATATTTTTTATGAATGTCTTCTAATATATATAGATTATAGACTCATAACAACACTCAGGTATAATTTATGAAGGTTATAGTATCAAAACTAGTCATATTACAAATATTAATTATCAATATTATTATGAAATAAACATAAATCACATCATTATTAAATAAAAAAATATATTTTTATTATTATCTTGATGTAATAGCATCATAAATAAAAACATTAATCAAGCAGGAAGTCAAAACTATAATTAATTTATATCTTATTAATTGAAAAAAATATATACTACATTGTAATAAAGTTTTTTTTATTATTCAATTATAAAGACTGAATTATGATTAGCATATTTTATAAAATATATGATTACTGAAGTGAAACAATACCTCTATAATTTTATTACTCAAACTCATTAAAAACTACAAAGGTGTAATTTTGATTGTTGACTTAATAAGACCCCTCCCTGCATATAATATATAAAGATAAGCTTTGCAAACTCTGCCTGTTTGCTTGTTTTTGGCGTATAACTAAAATGTTATTTACTATGATAGGACATTTATCTCTCATCTTATAAATTTATGTATATTATGACTCACTATAGCAATGCAGCATTTTATATTATATATTTTATAACATGTGCATGCTTTACAAATCCTATATAATTAATGTCTTAATGTAATTGCCATAAGACTCACGAGCCAATGCATCATCGATGAAGCGCAGAGTTATGGGTTTTTAGTATCTTTAGCTTTATACTCATATAGTATTTTATATAATACTTGCAACAGCATTGGATAATACCATAATTTGCGTGTACTCTTTGCAGACCATGCAGATAAAATCACATGAGCATGTCAAACCACTCTCAAGAGAATATTCTTTGACATCAGACTTGCAGGCTACACTTCTACTTACACTTTCGTTTAATAATAAAAAAAAAAAAAAAATCAATACACTTAAGTGATTTTTTTATATAATGATAATAACGTGTTCTTGTTTAAAGATTATATAAAATTATTTGTAATGTTATTAAAAAACCTTTTAAGCATAAAATTACAGCCGTATCATTTATAACACTTATTTAATTTAATAATAATGAAGTCAATTTATAATTTTTTATTTAAACTTCATTCAATCATTTTTTTTTTGTTGCGTCATAAAATATATACAATAAAATTGGTAGTCATTACCTTTTATGGTAACACTAATTTGACTTTTGTCACTATTATAATAATATAGTGAATCGTACAGCTAGCTCATTAAAAAAAAAAGTTTATTTTGTTATCTTACAAGATCAGTTTGAAGACGGAATGATTTATTTGTTTTCTGATTTTAAACAAATAATAATATTTTCTTTAATATTATATTGTGATCAGTAAGAAATTTTTATTCTTCGTCTCGTTACAGCGATGTGTTAATTTGATTGTGGGCTCGCGCGCGCCTACACTCTTAAGGAGCACCTCCCTCCAGGGGCGGTGTTTATTGAGTCGTCAGATCAGCTGATTAAACAAATCAGCTGATTTATGTTGTACTCCCGCCCACTAAATCCGCCCGCTTTAAACTTACGTTCACTAAAGTAATGTCCAAGAAAAAAAATACCAAAAAATAATCTAATTAAATTCAACGGACTCCTATCAGTTTTAAAATGAACATTAGAGTAGTGATTTCTAATGTTGTTTAAATATTAAATGTAAAATTCCCAAAATTAGAAACTTAAAAACTTTAAATAACAATGAAATAGATAAGATTTAAAACATTTTAAAAATACATATCAATAAATTTAAATTTAAGTATTATAATATACAGATGGTCTTCACGGCATTCACATTTTATATGCACATAAATATATCTCCTACATGAATCCTTTAATAATAATAAAAAAAAGAAGCATGGAATTCGCAGTCATTACGTTTAGTAAATGAGTGCGTTTGAATTCACGGGCCAGCCCGGGCTGGCCTGGGCTGAAGCGTTTTTTGTCGTCAAGTGGGGCCAGCCCGGCGGCCATTTTTCCTCCTCTCATAACGTCACTTCCTGGCTGGCCCAGGCTGACGCGGGCGGACTCTACAGTGCGCCTGAGACCTGGCGGACAGACTGGGAACTAATTATGACGAAATTATGACGTTTCATACCAGGCGACCAAGGTCACCGCCATTTTACCCAGCCCGGGCCAGCCCGGGCTGGCCCGTGAATTCAAACGCACTCAATACTTTGACGCTACGAATTCTCACGCTTCTTGATTGTTTTTTTGTTTTATTTTTGGGGTGGTGGCGATCATGTCAAGGCCACCAGGTCACTGGCTACGTGCCAAATACGCCATACACACCACACAGTCCGCATTTAAAAATTTTATTATGACGTCACAAAAATATACCACCTCGCTATAATATGGAGAACAAAATAAATTTTATTATTACATTATTATCCTCTAGGCTGAAATATTGAAGTTTTATTATGATAATATATAATATTAAAATGTATTATTTCATAATTTACATTAAAATATTATACTATAAATATTTAATTGGTGATAATTTACGATTTTGATTAGTAAAACAGAGAGAAAGTGGTTAAAAATGAACAAGCTGCTGGCATATAAAGCATGCACATGTTAGTCAAGTCATACATTACGTGCAAATTATTTGTGTCTGCCCCTGGCAGTGCTACGACCGGCTCAGCACGTCTGCAGTGCACCACACAGAGTCGATTTGCATTTTACTGAAGTAACATCGTGTCAATTTTTTTAATTTATAATGTAGCAACGACTTCACGCAGAGTTTTCTAGTAATTTTCTTTATATACATGTAATTTTATAATCGTGTGATAATTTAAATATAAATTATTTGTAATGACAGTACATAACTAATTTTTGTAAAATACCAATCCATTTGAACCCACGTAATTTAGAATCGCAAAAGGTGTATTACTTTTTTTAAATTTATAATTGATGCTGCTTAGAAAATTTTTGTTGGTGGTATTAGTTTCAATGGAGTATCGACCTCAAAAAATTTTATTGTAGAAATGGATAGAGGGTGCAAAGTTATGCTACTCTGTTTTTTTTTTCATTTTTCAGTTTTTTTTTTTTTTTTTTTTTTTAGTCCGGGAACTATTTTTGAAAAATTATTGAAAGTACAAAAATACAGAGAGAGAGAGAGTGATATCTCTTGACGCCTCTCTTAATAAAAAGATAGGGACTAAAAGAGGCGTGGGTTCAAACCCAACCTCGGCAAAACTTTTTAGCAATACTTCCCGGACTCTAAAAATTTTGGAAAAAATCAGAGTGACAGAGAGTGACATAACTTTGCTCCCTCTATTTTGCAATAAAAAATTGAGGTTGAAAATATTGTATCATCACATCAGAAGAGTAATCAAATTTAATAAATATAACCACACAATTTCAATTTTAATCAAAGTCAGTAGTATTAATAGAAAATGGGCGAGTTAATCTTTCGTGGGAATAAGGTGATCACTCGTTTTATAAACAAACTTTGTTTGACTTGGACTAACTTGTAAATCATTGTGAGAATTGTCTTAATATAAGATTAATTTTCCTTCGCTTGTTCTATAAACCTCAACAAATAAATGTATACAAAGCCTTAACAGTATATAGGAGAAATGGAAATATTGATCAATGGAATTTCGACCTCAAATTTTTTCATTGCAGAAATGGATAGAGGGTGCAAAGTTATGCTATTATATCCTGATTTTTTTCAGATTTTTTACAGCCCTGGAAGAATTTTTTAAAAATTATTGAAAGTCCTTTTTAAAAATACTTTTTTTTAAAAAAAAAAAAAAAAAAAAAAAAAAAAATCGGAGTGGCATAACTTTACATCTTATATATCCATTTTTGCAATAAAAAATTTTAAAGTCGATACTCCATAAATCTTGAATCAAGAGCTATTCTGTGAATTTATAATGACCAATAAAATTATATATTATTTATTTGAAATGTTAACAATTGCATTTAATTTTCACGTGTACTTTAAATATATAATTTATTTATTTTGATGTTACAATAATGTTATATTATTATATTATTTTTAAATTTTTATATCTAAAAACATATGTTTTATTTATATTTCAGATAGAACTTTCTCTGTTATATCTCATAAAATGAAAAGATATATCCAATTATACTTTCATGCATGTATGCGTGCCAACACAAATTACTGTAATATAATTTAATATTTATTTATATTATAACTGAATTATAAAAAAAAATTATATACATACGTGTTCATGTTTTGCAAACACTTATATAGAAAATTGTTAATAATTTAAAAAAATAATTCCAGCAGTATACGAACATTTCATCATTATATATACGTATCTTGTGAGATCTGTAAACATCATTAATCGTGACATATCTTATTATAGCATCAATCTACATCAACAAAACACATATTTATTTATGTATATTATTATACTGGTTTTGTATTGAATTCACAAATTTGCCATAAATTGTGATTCTATAAGCATAGTCATTTCCTCCATTTTATGTACGATTTATAGTCTTGTTTCTTTGCCAAGAATTACAGCCCACAATTTTCAATAGCTGCATGTTATGATGATGATAATAAGCAAGTTATGGTTTGCCATAATACCGGTGGCGTCACCACATTTATACAGTATATTATAGTTCATAGAATAATATAGTAAAAATAAATTAATATGCAGGTATTATCAGTTAAATGTCTAATGCCCATGTCTCATAGACACGATTATCTTTATAAAAATATTATATATACAATATAAAGGTGCATTTCCATGGATCGATGTTGAGCTGAGCAAGAAAGGCGCACTTGCTTTATTATCATATGGCGGCCATATTGGCATGAAAAAAATCACTTTCCAGCAATGATTAAATCCCGTCGCGATTTTTTCACGCCAACATGGCCGCCATACGGTTTTAATGCAAGTGCGCTTTTCTCACCTCGCTCGACATCGCTCCATGTAAAAGCGCCTTTAAGACGATGTTAGTTCCGCGTCAGCCATTGCTATGTCTACTACTACTAAAAAGTTTTTAAGCCAAGCTTGAGATAGCTGCTGTAGTGGACATCCATTGTCTTTGAAAAGTCGATGACCATCGCAGAACATTTTTTTCTATCATGACGCCGCCTCTCGCGACGTTCGATGTAAATAAAGATAAAAAAAAAAGCACACACACAATCGTGTGACGTCACTTTTGTTCTTGTAGTACTCACACAGAGGCACAAAAGCAAATGATTGGCTTGATTTTATATGTACCAAGATTCTAGGAAAGCTTAAAACAAGATCAACTTTTTGATAGTATTAGAATGACATGAAAATGAAAGTTTATTACAAGAAAAAAATAGAATTTAAAAAAAAAAAAAATACAAGATAATGTTTTACATTTTTGTGTGACTTTAAAATTTATCTATATATACTATTAATTTTTAAAACATTAAAAGAAATTTTGTAACAAAATATTTATTTAATTCACATTAAATATATAATTTACTAAGAGGGCATTAACACAAATAACATTAATTCAATTAAATTCACTTGTTAAAAAAAATACTTCTATTTTCATCATTTTTTTACACATTTTTTTTTAAGACAGAATATATTTGATTATACTGTCTGTTATTTCTCCATGAGTTGATTTTTTTTCTATAATTACCAATAAAAAAATATCTTCTATATACTTATCTCTCGAATTTCCGTAAAATGATGAAGCAAAATAGTTTAATACCTTTATATATAATACAAACTTTTCACACGTGGCGGTTGCTAAAGAACACTCACTCGTGCATCCGGGAGGTGATTGGTGGCATCCTCCATCAATTGCCGACCATCCTTACTGAGGTTTTCATAGTTTCCTCAGTCACAACCAGGCGAATGCTGGGATGGATTGCTTAGGCCATGGCCGCCCCGGTTTGGAAGAGACTCACAAAAGTACTACGAAGAGCCGGGAAGTTAAATTCAGTCACTTTTAATTGTACCCTGTACTAGGGTTCAGTTGAAGCAAAAATAATAATAATAATAATAATACAAAGACACATGACTATGCTAAAGTGCATCACACAAACTCGTCTCGACTGCATTGACGTTACGTGCTTGCAACTCTACTACTTCGATTAGAGATACTGCAGTAAAGACAATGGATCGATTGATGGGTAAGACAGAGGACATGGTTCGAGTAATCAGCTGGGAAAAAAAAAATTACCTTCCATATTTGGCAAAAGACAAAGGAAGCGAACAAATCGCAATTCATGACACACAGACATGCAAATGCGACAGTTCAAATTAACATGCGCGTATTTTTTAAAGTAATGCAGCAATCACAAAGCAATCAAAATGTCTTACAGTTTCTTTGAGGTTGGTGGAATAAAAACGTTCAAAGTTTTAGCAGCTGAAATTACGTGGAGGTATGTACAATGTTAAAAACAATGCAGAAGTTGATGATGAAACTTATTCAAGCGTTTTATCACCATGCATAAGCAAATAGTTTATTTTGTAACAATTTTTGATTGTATTCACATACAATATATTGATTTTTTTTTTAACTTTTGATCCTCTGTACTTAGGATTTCAATTGTTGTCTTTGTATAAAACAAATTATATATTTATTTGTTTTGTTTCATGTTTCGCATTTTCTCACGAAAATATTTTATACTGACATTCAATTACAAACTTTTAAAACGTTGTAAACAAAAATGTTTCGCATTTCTTGTATTTCAATAGGTCTGTTCGTAAATACACAATCAGAAAGAATCAATTATTTGTGATGAACCTTCGGTACATGAAACATAAGGTTCATCACAAATAATCGATTCTTTCTGATTGTGTATTTACGAACAGACCTAATGTTAAATTCAAACTCTTTATTCAATCTTATTATAGCAAACCTTCCTCCTTCCTTACATTATAACATAAATATTCAGCTAAAAAAAATGTACCAATTAATAGTCGGTCTAGTTTTTAAGATATACATATAAATAGAGGATAGAAATATAAATATTATTAGAGGATATAATTAGTGAAAATATTATTGCAAATGTGGCGGCCATTATTACAGTCAAATCAAGTCAAATCAGCATCTTTTTCAACTAAAAAATTAATATCTCAAAAACTAGACCGGATAATTACTTTTTTTTTTTACTTCAGAAAGTGATCAGTCATTTTGTTCTCTATGTTCTGATCTAAATTTTATATTTTTTTACCATAAAAAGAATTACCATGTTGACAATAATATACTTATTTAAAAGAACATTGAATTAAATTTCTTTGAATGTATTATAGAGTTCTTTTGTTTCTACTTATAATATAAAATATTTATATAAAATCCCATCAGTCGATCGTTTAAAAATCACGTAAAGTTGGAAAGGCGGTGACCACGTTTCAAAGTTTTTTTGTTGTTTGTGGTGCGCTTGCTTGCACACGCATACAACGCTCGGGAGCGGCGGCTTAAGATGACGTCTCGATAAGCTATAAGAATGTTAATAAATAAAATAATAGACGACTACTGCTGCTTGAGAAACTGGGTGGATAAATACCATTGATGGATAAACCGTTTATGGTCGGATATACATGCAGAGACCCACGCAAGGTGAGCACGTCTAGGATAAAATCTCGTCAGGAAGCTATAAACTCTGGACCACTCTGTTAATTACTATATAAGACACTGAAAACGGAAATTAACGGATTTTAATTAGGTTATTTTTTTCATTAGGTTACTATTATATCTGTCAGAATATAAAGAATTATAAGTATAGTGACATGTCTATATTTATTATAATGATAATGTTGATTAGTAATTAAAAAATATAGATTTTCAGGATATCATAAACTACATTGAAAGTTGTGTGAGTTATATGTGTTTGCTTATTTTGCTCGTTAATTAAAATAATAAAAATTATTTGTTCTTTTATTTTATTGATGAAATTTTATATATTATATTTATACGTCATATTTAATTAGGTTTTCGTCGTGTTTGTAATGTCCTTGTTGATCATTGGTTGACAGTTTGCAACGAAGGATCTAATGGAGTATTGTCCTCAATTTTTTTTATTGCAGAAATGGATAGAGGGTGCAAAGTCTTGCTACCCTGATTTTTTTCAGATTTTTTAGAGCCCGGGAACTATTTTTAAAAAATTATTGAAAGTCCTTTTTGTGACGTCACGCGGCGGCAAGTCCTATCTTTTTCTTAAGGAGCGGCGTCTCGTGACGTCACGAAAAGGACTTTCAATAATTTTTTAAAAATAGTTCCCGGGCTCTAAAAAATCTGAAAAAAATCAGGGTAGCATAACTTTGCACCCTCTATCCATTTCTGCAATAAAATTTATTTTAGGACAATACTCAATTGGCTAAACACGATCCGAATACTTCCGAGCATCTCCACCCTGTCCAGAACAGCTGATTCGGAATTGGAACGAAAAAGCTATCGACTTTCAGAAAATTCGGAAATTTCCGATTACTTTGAAAATTCAAGAACACAGAAATTTTGAATTTTCTGATTAGTTTTCCGTTTCCAAACAGGGTTTTATATAATGAATATGACGGGCCAATGTATTTAGTTAGAAACTGCAGTTTAGTGACACACAGAGGATTAGTGTCTAAATAAAGCTCCCGCGAACGTGAGGACCCGCGGCATTTGCAGGTCTTCGGGCGCACCTCCGCGGCTTCTCCCTCTACATGATCCACCACGGTCGTCAAACTGAATGAACACGCGATCTCGTGTTGCTCACTGATTTGACTTGATACGTATTAGAACTGTAACAGTTAATAATTTCTTTTTAAAGCTTTCCTTATATATAGTTAATAAAACTAGGTACCAATAAAATATATTTTGAGTAAAAAAATATTTAACCTAGAAATCTTTACAAGTAAAAAAATAGTGTTTATATTTTAAAAGCTTGAAAACAATTAAATATTTTATACTATATTTTCTAATTTATTATTTTAATTAATATCCCAACCTAATTATTATTAAACATATTTATTAAAATTACAAGGTTATTTTTATGCACATATATTTTTTTTATACGATTTCAACATTTCAATTTTAAAATTAGATTAAAATTCTAAAAAAATCAATTAAATAGAAGAGTTAAAGGTTCTATTATTGTAATACATGTTAACAAGTATCTTGTCACGTTTTAACAAGGGTGACCCAGTTTTACTGTCTTGGTTTTGTCACGAGTGAACGCTAAGTTGTCACCGAAGCGTAGCGGCCAATATTGTTTCATGCACCAAGACTTATAAGTACGTATAAGCTAGCAAGCGTTAATTAACAAGCTTTTTGTCGCCTAGCTGGTGTGACGATCAATTATCAAGAGGCGTGGGCGGGCCGGCCTTGCCTCGCGATCTCAACACACGAAGAGGTGGCCTCATCGAATTACGTGCCCAATAAAGTGTAGTCAGTATTACATAATTTTACATTACAATTAATAAAGTTCATTGCTTCTTGCAAATTATTTGTGCTAACTAAATTTCTAAATGATTATTTATAACTTATAAGAAATTTATATCTAAAAAATTAAATCATAATCACAGAATTCATGGCTTTATTATCTTCTTATCAGGTGTGAATGAAGGAGAACTTTTACTTTCTGTGTATTGACTAAAAAATAGTTTATCTGTACATTAGGACACATCAAAGTTTTAATCGAAAATATGGCATGGGGGAAATGCAGTTTGCAGTTTTCATTTTGATTTTGCTACAACAAATACTCGTGCATTTCAAATTTTAGATTTCTTTTTTATATTATACTTTCCAAGAGGGCATTGCACAAATTTTTCTTATAAGGGGAGACAGTTTGACAATTTGAAGGATTTTTTAATTGCATTTTTGAATAAAGGACCTCGAATATTTTTTTAGATTTTTTGAACTCTTAAAATATTGCTGCAAATGACATCGTTGGCTTTCATATATCGATTTAGAGGTTAAAAAAAAATGGTGATACATAAATCGTGGTCTGTTATCCATTTATGTGCAGTAAAAAAAAAATCATTACGACGAGCAGATATTGTGAGCTGGTGTGGGTGATTTTGGTCCACCTCTTGTGTACTCTGCCTTGACCAAAGCAGACACGGCAGGTTTTACTCGCACCTTTGGTTTCAACATTCGAGATAATATCATCTAAATTAACCATCGAACCAATACTTAATAAAAGCATAATGAGCAACATTAAAAATTATCATTAATCAATGAAAATTATATGTAATTTAAATTTGTAAAAGAATTTTTTTTTTAATTTTTAAATATATGGTATTAAAAAAATTTCATATATATATGTAAAAAAAAAAAAAAAAAAAAAAACACGAGAATTTGATTTTAACTTTTAACTTCTTTATTTAATACGTATATTTTTAAAATGAGCATATCTTATTTAATTCATATAATTATTTCATTATATTTCTTTTCTTACATAATAATATAAAAAGATGTCAAAAACCACTATGTTTGTCATGATTTGTAAGTCACGTATTATAAAAACAAAATTATAACGGAACATATTTCTTTTCTAATTTTACTCTATAATGCAGTTTTAAACTTATTTATAAATATATAATATCACATTTTTCATGTACTTAACAATAAGAAATACAGTTTTTATATAAAAAGAATGGATAATTTCGACATATTGTAAGAACAGCAGTCTTGTCTTTGCACCGTGAAATTCGTGACGTCTGGTCACTCACATTTTTTTAAAACATTTTTTTCTACTTTTTTTTTGTGCATTAACGGTGCCGAACATCATCAGCAACAGTCGAATATATAAGAATGCTAATCTATGTGTTGGTTGATGATGTGCAACAATGAAGGACCTCACAGGCAGTGACGTCACACCATTGTAGACCAAACACTCTCGCTGAACTATCCTAGAGGGGTTTATAATAATAACATCACAACCATGCAACTTTACGGGACTTTTTAAGCAAGGTGAGAAGTCCAAGTTGATCAAAGTCGATAAGTTGCTACTCATGAGTAATAGTATCATGCATATGACTCACGATTTCATTTGAATGCAAGGAGCCTCCAGATATTATTATTATATGTGCAACTTACAGGGTGGCTGCATGCTATGATGGCATTAATTGAACAACGAACAGACACGATTTCTCTAGAGGTGGCCTTTTATTATTAACAAGATATAAAAATATTCTATCCTTCTAAAGCAGCTTGAACTTTGAACTCACTCATGCACCTGTAATATCAAAACAGCTGATACCGTAATTATACCATATGTTGGTATTAGTGTTTTCTCCAAACTTTTAAGTGTTTAATATTACACCACCATCACAATTTATATCACGAAAATTGTAATTATGTAATCGTTTTTGTTAAATTATATACTTTTAATTTAAAATATTACGTAAAATCTAATTTATTTATAAATATTTTTTTTTTGTTTTTTTTTTTTTTTCAATAAAACGAACAACATTGTTGTATTGCGATTGTGAAAACCAGACATTATAGATTCATTCAAGCAGTGAACAAACTTGCTAAACTCTTCTTTTTTTTACAGCATGTATTGAATCTCATTTGTATACAGATTTGTAGAATAGAATTTGAGATGTAACCGGATCTTCTGGTTCGTTTTTCTGCGGTTGGATGTGTCTCTTCAAACAATGACGTGTCTTGCGGTCTCGCTAGCTCTTTTGTTTATTTGTTTCTTCTGCTCGTGCGATGGGACCTTCCAAATTGGAGAATCTTTTTTATAATTCAGAGTGCAGTCGGGATGATGAATGAAAATTCTGCTCACGTTGTCATGTCGTCTTCGTTCACACAGAGGCTTCATTGAATAAGTTTGTGTTAATAGTCATGGATTTAGCATTTTATATCAAAAGTTAAGTTTGATTTGTATTGAAAACAACCATTGTTGCAATGGAGTATTGACCACAAAATGTTTTTATTATACAGAAATGGATAAAGGGTGCAAAGTTATGCTACTCTGATTTTTTCAGATTTCCGGAATTATTTTTAAAAAAATTATTGAAAGTACAGAGAGAGTGACGCCTCATTAATTAAAGGATAGGACCTAAAAGGAGTGTGGGTTTAAACTTCCCGGCCTTTAAAAAACATTTAAAAAATCAGAGATGCATAACTTTGCACCCTCTATCATTCTTGCAATAAAAATTTTTGAGTTGGATGCTCTATTATTGCCTTTCCAAATACAATCATGCTAATTCTGATAATCCATTTTTGAAAAATAAAGTAAAATATTTTTTATTAATATTTTATGCATTTTGCTTAAATAGTAAATGATGTTTCAAATATCATTGTAGGGCATGGCTGCTACAGCGTTATAGCTGCTGTGTGATTAGTTTGTTAGCACCTCACGGTTGATTTGCACGTCAATTTTCCTCACTCTCCATGAAGCAGCTGCACCAATGTACACTCATCGCCTTGGAAAATTTCCCCCGTGCAGCCTTATTAATCACCATGCCCTATGACATTCTTACGGGACATGGTGATTGACAAGGCTACAAAGGGAACTTATCAAAGGCGATCTACCTGATCTACCGTCAAATAGTAGTGCAGTTCGAAACCATGGAGAACTCCTTGCAAAACTTTATGCATCTGGTAGTACACTCGTCACCTTAGAAAATTTCCCACTTGCAGCCTTCTTGTTAATCACCATAAATAACACAGGGAATGGTGATTAATATAAAGCTGCACTGTTTTTGTTTTCACTTCTAACTTTATCTAACTAAAGTCGTACCCATTTATCTTTGGTTTGACGTCACGCAACCCTACCATTAGAATTGTATTGGAGGACAAAGGAAAAGGTTCGTGACGTCAAACCAAAGATAAATGGAGACGACTTTATAGACTGGTTGCTTGACTGGGCAACTCATCTTGAGGACCCACCTTTGCTGGACTCAGGTTGCTCCCCGCGCTACCACCCTGAGCGGTGCCAACGACCTTGCTATAACCAGCTGATGGACTCAGAATGTAATTTTGTGCTCTGTAAAGGTAGCGATGGTTATTAAAATGCCTCACACTAAGTTGAAATTTCCGGATTGTTAACACGTTTTTTTCATCATGTAATATCTACATAGACTCTCCTCTGCAGCTATGATTAACAATACAAGGAAAGTGGTATTCAGATTGTATGACGAAGCGATAATATTGGTCTACGTTTGTTGTTATTATATATAATGAGTATAATACTTTTAAAAATATTTATATACAAATGTTCATTATAAACAGCTAACTTATATATTAAATGAGCGCATCTTGTTACTAGTTGAAATCATGCTGTAACAAGACTTTTGTATGTTTATTTTTTTAACTGTTATAATATTATAAATTCATCGTGTTGAAAAGAAATCATGTTGAATTGTAATGTTATAGAAAAAAAAAAATGCATAGGATTACTATTGAAGAAAAAAAAAATTAAGTACCGAATGCTAATCAATGAAATGAAGAAAAATTTTATCGATATATATGAGAATTGTTAAAGGTTGATTATTTTGTGAAGTGTAAATTATTAAACGTGATGATGTAAAAATTTGAATGAATGCGACGAGACACAATATAAAGATGTTTTCTGAATGAAATTGCAAAGTACAGTTAAAGACGTTTCGAATATCTCCCACGCTATTACCTGATGAGATAAAGCTGTTATATAAAATCAGGACCAATTTGAGAACATCTCATGTGAACTCTTTAAGGTAGAGATAACACTGATCAGATGTTCGACGTAGCCCCCTTTGATTGACATGTAAATCTTACAAATTCACAAAAATTCAGATTTTTCTTTGAGAGGCAGATTTTAGTGCCTAAAAGCTAAAAGTCATAAAAAAAATCAAAAGAGACGATTTTTTTAAATTAAGTTTTTAGTTTGTCTGTCCATGGGGAAGTCCTATATGTTAAAAATTAAAAAAAAAAAAACGATAATTAAAAAAAATCGGCTCGTTTAATTGTTTTTAAATTTTTTCTATTATATGGCATAGACACTAAAATCTGCATCTGAAAAAAATTTCAGAATTTTTGTGAAGTTGCTAAGGTTTACATGTTAATCAAAGGGGACAGCGTTGAACAGCTGATCAATGTCATCTCTACCTTAAATGCAGTTCTCCTTTTAGATTAGCGATAGCCTTTTATTAGAGAGCCATTTTTATATATAAAGAGGATTTTATCCATACTTCTATCGTCGTTGAGTCATTTACTATTATTTATATGTCAACATCTAAGGTATAGAATTAATTATTATTAAACTTGTAATCAAAATAACCATAAAAGGTAAATTCTTTTAATAACCTTGTATAGTAAATTCTTTGCATAGAAAATAAATTATCAGATCACTACTTAATTTTGTTGTTGTAAGTTTTGTTTTTTATTAGATTAATATCAATACGAAATAAAGTCCATATTTGAAAAGTTTGCTAATAAGAAAGTCGTATAAATCTTTATAAGTTTAGACATTGATAAAAAAAAAATAAAGTGATACATAGTCATGTGGTCAGTTATATAATTTAGAACAGTTGTGTCGAAAAAATAACAGCAAACAAAAATAAAAATGAAGAAACTAAAATCTGTCGTAATAACTGAACGATGGATTTTTGTATTAACAAGATTAAGGAAGTGATGTGTATGGGAGCTGCTGCACATATGGAGTTGAGCGACATATCATAGTGGCGTCAGACGTGATGCCAGTGGTAATTATCCCCCTCCTCTTGCATTACTACTACTGTATGTACATACAACCGCCGTCAATGCCGCGTATCTCACTTAAAGAAACTTGTCGTTACACGCGATATTGATTATAATAATGTTTTTTTTTAAAACCTGATGGCAGTTAAAGCGCGCATGCAGCAAGAATATTTTAAATTGCACAACATTTTATACACAACAAATAGTTATGTTGCAGTTTTTATGTTATTTTTCCGCATGATCAACTTAACTTAGTTGCATTTATATACTTTTATAATTGCTGGTTATATTATATACATTTAGATGGAATTTAATGATAAAAGTTTTTTTTTTTAGTTTGTTATAATTTATTCTTATTATTCACTCAAGCAATTGTAAAAATTGTTGTTTTTCTTGACGAAGTCATTTGTCAAAAAGATAAAATGATATTATGTGAATAATTATTTATTTTATAACAAATTATGTAAAGTGACATAAATAATAAACTATAATAATGTAATTATCATAGACAGAGATTTAGTTTACAAGATAAAACGCATTTTACTTGTTGTATAGTTGCAAAATAAATTTACTCTTTACACACATTAAGAAAATATGTAAGGGCTGTCTTACACAGAGATTTCGTAGCGTATATGATAAAAAAATTAAGAACCATCACTAGGCTTCATTTCGTATCGCATCGCATGACATCATAAGTTTCTCATTTAGAACCAGTTCTAAATTTTTATCAAATACGAAGTCATACGATACCAATACAGAAACGCAGTGTACGACCCCTCTAACTACATAGGAAAATGTATAGACTGTTAGAATATAGAAACAAAAATAAAAAATTAATTAAATAAGCAATGAACTTAACTTTACTTTGAATTATAGAGTTTATTGTAATTTAATTTAATATATGTAATTTCAATCCAATTTATTTATCCAAGTAATATATCATTCTGTTAATTCTTGACTATAAGCGATCATCATCAGTGCACGCAGTTGCTGCTTCTGTTTGTCGATTGTTGATGATGCCACAAGCGACTGGAGCACGTGATTGATGGCGCCGAAGACTGTCGTGACGCCACACTGGTGCAGCTAGTATACGTCTTGTTGCATGGCCTTGCTATGCATTTCCTCGCCCGCGATAGAACCTCCTCTCAAATGTCACCTAAGAATTATTGGCTTCCTTTATATTGTTCTATACGTGAATAATTGCAATAGTGTTGAATAATAAATTATTATATATCTACATAATAATAGAGTAATATGTCAGCCTAAAGCGTTAATTTCTACAGTAATAGAACATATACTGTAATATAACTTTTACGACATATTAACTACGGATAATTTTAAAAATATATACACTTATATATAAATTCAATTAAATATAAGGTAATTTTCAATAGTGTTAAAATATATTTTTATAGTGTTACTATAAAAACTAAATTAATTTGAAGATCTATTGTCTGTATAGAAAAAAAAATCAGTTGTTAAAAAAATAAATATGATATTCTACAATATTTTTTGCTACAGATCATAATCTTTGTTTTCCACTAAAATTCAATGAAAATTGGTTCTCCAGAAGCGCACGATTTTTCAGGCTCGTTGTCTGCGAAGGTATTATAGCGTGCGGCGGCATCACCACCACTAACTAACACGCGAACATAAAAACTGGTAGAATGCTCGCAGTTTTTTACCCCCTTAATATCCAGATGGAAATAAATAAATACAAAACTTTTATATAAAACATTTTACATTAATTTTTGTAACATGCCCTTTATTGCCTTGATCCTGAATGCTTTTTTTTTAAACAATTTTATCAAAAAAATTAAAACAAAAATACCTTTAAGCGTTTTCAATTACATGAAATCAATTGGCAATTGTTACAAGATATAAGAATTCAATTTTCTTTGATTCATGTTTTTTCTCGTACTTCTTTAGGTTAAAGATTTTTATTATTAAGAAAGAACTTATCACCTGCATATCGTGTGAAATATTTTACTTTAAGAAAACTTAAGTATTAAATAACGACCAAGGAATCTTATTGAAGTTCATGTGAGTTTCTCACCTTAAAGTCGTGTGAACCATCAGAAGGCGTGGCATTTATATAAAAAAAAAAAAAAATTAATATGTCTTGTAGTTTTGGAGCCGTTACCGCTCGATCGTTATGGCGCAGGGTTAAATATGTAAGGGAGAGGGGAGGGCCCCCCAGCCTGATTGTCCTTTACATCTGCACCTGGGTCTTTATGGCACGTGAGAGAAACCGTTAAACTCGTTGTTGCTCTCCTTATGTGCATGGTAATGCACAGAGGGGTGCATCATCCCTCCCCCCTACATACAGATTGTTGTTGCACCCCTTATAAATATTTTCTATATGTTGGGCATTTAATACAATCCCACGATGAATTAAATGTTTTTACATTTTAGATTTTCATACAGTAATTCAAGAACTATTTTTAAAAATTAATAAGGGGCATTCACAAAGTCTTAAGGCCACATTTAAGGCTCGATAATTTAAAGCTTGATTTTAGACGTGTTTTTTAGACCCAAAATTTCTGGTCTTAAATTATTGAGCCTTAAATGTGGCCTTAAAAGGCTTTGTGAATGCCCCTTAATATAACTCAATATAATACTGTAATATATACGTGTGAAAATTTGAAGATTATAATTTTAAAAATTATCAAATTTATGATGACAATTAAAGTAACTAGAAGTGTAGAAGTAGAAGTGTTTGTTTAAAATTTATCCTCTTATTTATTATCATTTTTTTTTTTTTTCATTTAAATTGAGGTTTATATATTTTATTTTATATTTAAATATTATATTTTAAATATTATAATTTTTTCAATGAACATTTTTATCTTTGAACACGAAAATTCTAAAGAAAATTACTGTACATGAATAAAAATTAACATAACGTATCCACGCTTTTTACTTTTTAGTATACATTAAAAAAAAAGTATTATCCTTTATTGCGGAAAAAAAACATTAAAATGTGCAATTCTTTTTTATTGGTGATAATACATACAGAGATTTTAACGCACGACAAAAATGTGAATATTTAAAAGAAAATGTTGAGGTTTGTGTCACGTAAAATTACTTTAATGTTCATTAAAATCACGAGACTCACTTGAAACAGACCAACTATAGCCATATTATTATACATACTATAATATAGCTATAAAATAATAACATTATATATGCAAGTTATAAAAAAATTAATATGTTACTTGAATTGAATCATTAAAATTCATAGAATTTAATTAAATTACTGAGAAAGGTATTTAAATATTACATTTTTAGCTTTTAAATTGTCATAATTATTTATATAATTATAAAAGTATTTCAATTATAAAAAAAACAAGTATACTATAAGAGAAAAGAAAAGATGAGATGAAATTAGTAAAATTATTCTCGGAAAGGTTAAATTACATAAATCTCATCAGGACGATATGAAGGTATTTTATTATTTATTTTTTTTTGCCATACTACAGTATACAAAAATTAAAATTACATTTGAAAATAACCGGAAGTACGATATTTCTAGTCTTTCTATCTATTTATGTATTTTAAAAATGAAAATTTTACAGAAAACTATACCCAAGGGAAATAAATTATATTTTTTATTCGCTCTCTCCTCGTCTAATTTCCTCACAAATTAGGAAAAAAAGGGGGGGGGAAGACGAAATTACGAATTTTTTCTTCTTATTGAGCACAAAATGTTAGAAATATTGTCTCCATTTCATTCTCACTTTGAGCGAAGAGGAAAGAAGATAGAAAGAGGTAAAAATATTAGGTTTAGACGTGTAAAAGATGAGTTGAAGGCTTAATTTTTCAACTAGGGATATTATCATCTTCTACCTATATCTGTAAAATTTAGAAAAAGGTCAAAATCGTCCCACTTCCGGGTTACCTTTGATTAAAGTGCACTGTCGGGTTACTCTGACTGCTGCGCGCCGTACGGACGATGGAGGGGAGGAGAGCGGTTGCAGGGGGAGCCCTCATCGCCTCATCAGAAGCTCGCTAGTCGCGCGTGTGAATGTGTCGTCGTCGCGGAGCTCATAGGATTATGTGTCGTGTTAGTGACGTGCTTATAACGTAGTGCTGAATTGATATAAAGAGTGCGTTTTACTGGATTGCAGGGATTTAGGTAAAAATTGTTAATTTAAAATTTTAATTATTACATTTTTCTTCGCAAAACTTAATTTTAATTCTTATATAGAATTAAATCTATATATTAAAGATATATAATAATCGTACTTTTGAATAAAATTAAAATTATTGTTTTTATTAATATGTGAATAGTTGTTCAAAATTCAAATTTAAAGTAGTAAAATAAATTATATAAATTAAAAATTCAAATTAATTAATTAATTTTTGAAAATCTCAGTCACTTAAATTGAAAAAACAACAACATGAAATGTTGTTAATAATGATTGTTTAAATGATTTGTATGTTATAAATAATTATCTTTAAAAATTTGCTGCATTGTTCCACTTTTATAATATATTATAATATAATTACATTATTATAGAAAAACTCAATAATGATATCATGATGTTTGATGAATTGCAATGAATGTTAATTTAAAATTTAGAATTAGTCATAGAATCTGCATTATCAGACTTAAAGAATATGATAATAGTGATTTTCAAGATCACAATTAATGGCAATTTTTACGAAAACAAAGCTTCATCAAAAGGCTAAACGGAAGATCAAATCTGCATATATTATACGTATCTCGTCATTTTTAATTATACAGAAAATACGTTCTGAAATACACACATACTGCTGATACGACAAGAAAATACAGAAGTTGATATCTTATATTGTGTGTTCGCTTGAGTGTTGCATTACACGTTATAAAGTCTGGGAATTACAGCAACAATTTGCGTACACAGCGTCTTCTTCTTTCCTCCTTCTCAGCCGCGAGTCACATTGCGTGCTATGTTAGAGACGAGGGACAAGGGTCAACTGACGTGTCCTCGTGTTTCAGGCACGATGATGCTGCAGCAGCCCCCAGAGCGACTGGACGAGGAAGACGAGGACGAGGATTGCGTTACGCCACCCCCATTACCCCCGGCATTTCGTCGTGGTCGCAGCCGAGTATTCCACGCCTCCGAGTGGCGTGAAGAAGACTGGAGGCTGATCCTGCCACGACCAGGCTCCGGTAAAGTGTCACCTCCAAGACCTGAAGACCAACAAGATTGGGGTCTACTTCTTTCAGCCCCCGGAGGTCCTCCCAGTCATAGGAGCCAGGACTCAGGGTTTTCAGACTCGGAGTCAGAAGCGTCTCCACATCAACTGCTTGAGTTCAAACCTTTGCCAAAGCCATCATCTTCATCTAGTTCACCAGCCAGCGCTTCGCCCACCCCTGGCCCCCCCACCCACTGCTCCACCCCTAAGAGTTCCAGACTGCAGCTGCGTTCTAGGATACAAAGACGTTCGCCAGATACTGAGCACCAAGACGAAGAGATCTGTCCACCCCAGCAGCCAGTCCCTTCACCGTTGGGGAAGACCATCGGGTGTTCTCTCAACCTGCTTCTTTCAACAAGGTGAGTCCGAGGGAGCATTTTATTGTAATTAGTGTGAAAGTTCATCGACCTCAAAAATTTTTATTGCAGAAATAGATAGAGGGTACAAAGTTATGGTACTATGATTTTTTCAGATTTTTTAAGTCCGGGAACTATTTTTTTTAAAAATTTATTGAAAGTATGGAGAGAGTGACACCTCTCTTAATAAAAGGATAGGACTTAAATTGGACCTGGGTTCAAATCTGACCTAGGCAAAACTTTTTTACCAATACTTCCCGAGCTCTAAAAAAATCTGAAAAAAAATCAGAGTTGCATAATTTTGCACCCTTTATCTATTTCTGCAATTAAAATTTTTGAGGTCGATACTCCATTATATTATATTTTGTGTTAATTGTGATCACCAGTCAGGTGTGTAACTTTTGATCCACACGCGTGAGTTACGCAACTAAATTCTCACAATCAAACGTCAAGTCAATAATAATATTTAAAGTTGGCTTTTACGCTCCACTAGTTTTACTAATTGGACCTTATATTCGTGTAATTCAAAATTTATAACCTTTTTAAATGAATTTAGATACATAATAATATCCGATTAAATTTTATATATATATTTTTAATATACATTATACTAATTCAACAACATTTTTTAAAGGTCATTAAATATAAAAAAATCCCGCATTAAATGATTACCATGAAAAATTTGAACCTTGTGATGTCTGTTAAATAATATAAAAATTCCTTTCTAAATATCACAAGTGGCTGAAATGCAAGCAATATCGCTTACGTCTAATAAACAATAGCTTGGGGCTGGACAATGCCGTCTTTGTTTGTGCAGCAGCAACATGGCAGATCTATTAAACAACGAGAGAGAAAGGATTGTGTGTAAAAAATTTAAAAAAAAAAGTCGAGCTCGCATTTTTTTTTTGCCGGCGGTGACCGAAAAGCAATCCCGCTCCTCATTACGGTGTCCATTGTTATATTATGAGACTCGACGGTCCATCGAGTGCGATAACTTTCACGCTTGAAACCACCAAGTCAAAGGGGTGGGGGCAACCAAATATTTGTAATTTTTTCGATGCAATTTTATACGCTCTTTTCATGTCACCAAATAAAATTCTTTTATTTACATTTTAAATTCTAAGAATTTGTTTTTCTTTTTAAAATATTTTGCATATGAATTGACTTTAATAATGATTGTTTTATTGTATAAAGAATTTCTTATGTATTATATACTCTTGATTACAATGATATTGTGTATTATCCACATACAACAATAAAACCAGTTTAATTACAGTAATTTACGGTAATTGTTATATAAGTAGTTTTTTTTGTACAATTCAATCCTTATATCGTGATTTTTTTTTTTTTTTTTTACTTCTTTAATTGAGAGAATTGACAAGTTAAGTTTCGAATTTCATTGATCATAAACTACATTCAATTTTTGCCTTAGGTCAAATGACGTCATTTATACGTATAATTAAGCTCAATAAAGTAAATCAGACAAGTTATCAACCCGGCGCGCCTTATACTATTATAATACAACGTGTCGTGGAATAATATAGATCTTATGTTCATTAAATTCTCGTCTAGAAGATGTCTGAGCAAGTCGTGGATCACGAATACCGATATAGGTGGCCATCAATAATATAATGATAAAATTAGACTGCTCGTTGAAAAAAATAACTACCCGAATTATATCGTCGATGATTTTCTCATATCCTGATAGGAAAGTGCGATAAAGTATACAAGAGTACGGTGAACTTTGTATCAGAATAATAATTAAATTTAAAATTAAACTTTCATAATATATTGTTTTTTTTCAAAATTACTTAAATTGTTTTTGTTCAGAATAAGACTATAATACAAATACTATCGTTTTAACCAATTTAGTTGTTTTAATTTTGTTTAATAAATAAAAGAAATTTAACATTTAAGACGTATTCACTGCCAATCTCTACAATTTAATATAATTTGGAAGTCATACAAGTTTTCAGGCAAAAGTTAAAATATTACTGGCTGGAATTAAGGAGGTGCACTCATCGCCTTGGAAAATTTCCCACTTGCAGCCTTGTTAATCACCATGCCATGTGTTATTCTTACGAGGCATGGGGATTAACAATTAATGCTGCAAAAGGAAATTTTCAAAAGGCGACGACATATTCATTCATTTAGGTTTTGATCGGAAATACTCGGAAGTATTCGGCTTATATTGGACCAATTAGATTCTTCGTTGTAAACTGTCAACCAATGACCAAGGATATATAACAAACATGACGAAAATCTTATTAAATGTGACGAAGACTGTGTTAAGCCGGTATTACACGATCCAATTTTTCTAACTATTGCATACAATTTTTCCTTTCAAGAAAACTTGAACTCTATTTGTTTGTATGGAGATGAAATTTTCTTGCAAGGAAATATTGTATGCAAAATTGTATGGTGTATTATAATACAGGCTTTACAATCTGAGCGTGTTGTTAGCAGGTCGACGGGTGGCCAGGTGTGCCGCGACCCGGTCCAGCGGTGGCTGCGTGAGACGAGGGGCCGTGCCGAGCCAGAGTGTATGACTGCACTGCAGGGCAAAGCCATCGCCTCGCGGCTGGGTCACACTTGCTCGAGGGTAGCGGGCGCCAGGGACGCGGTGCGAGCACTACAGCAGCGGGCTCACGTCATCTCAGCCGAGTTCGCAAAGCTCTGCCAGTGAGTAACGTCCTACAACTCGAGTTGAAATAAATTTCATCTTTTATATTCACTCTCTCCTTGTCTAATTCCCTCCTATTTTGCACCATTTTAAAGACGATATTACGTTTTCTTTCCTCTTATTTAGCATAAAATATTAGAAATATTTTCTCCATTTCATCCTCACTTTGAAAGAGGAGGAAGTATAAGATATGTTTTTGAGGTATTAGGTTTAGACGCGTAAAAGATGAGTTGAAGACGTATTTTTCAACAAGGATCACATGATCAGGTCAAAATAAAAATAAATTGAAATTTAATTAGTTACATTCACAATGCATGACGATTTTTAATACGCATTCGTTGATGATGCCTAATATAAAAATAACAATATCTGTCGTCAACGAATACGTATTAAAAAACAGCGTCATGTAAATGTATAAGTAATTGTCACTTCAAACATTCTCGTTGCATTAAATATTTACATAATTTTATTATATAGCTTCTGCATTGTGAAATGCCATTTTATAAACACATACTTGGGAGAGCACCTTTGCATGATGATTTACTGGAGCTAAAGCTTAAAAGAGAGATGCAGAATTTTAATTTTGGGTGTGGTAAGAAAAACACCTAGTCTAGTCAGATTCAAGGACTGCGTGATAACGCCCATACATACAGAGGAGAGGTTAAGTTCGTGCTGTCCTGAGGTATACAAATAAATAATAATAAATTGACATGCAGTTTTTCACAAGTTATATCGCGATTTCTGTCTGATCCCGTTGGTTGCTTGTTCTAACTTGACGTGTTGTCGCAGGCAAATGGAGCGCGGACGTTTGGAGAAGGCACCACCGCTAGCCCAGAGTCTGGTGGGTCACGTGGGAGAGTTCGTACGCGGGTACCGGGCCCACCACGCTCGTTGTGCGGCCCAAGAGGGAGGTCCCGGGGCCGGGGCGGCAGTCGAGGAAGAGCGTCACGAGGCGTCACGGCTGGCACGTGAAGAGACCGCTCTCGTGACCGCGTGTGCACGTCTGCAAAGCACGTGCGCTGGTGACGAGGAGAACGGACCGCCCAGGGACAAGCTCGCAGCTGACGTGGCCACGTTGGGTCACGCCTTCACACGTCTCGTCGACCGCGTGCTTAGCCACGAGATCAAGGTGTGTGAATGGAGTGCTTTATTATAATCTTGATCTATATATTTAAAGTCTTTGATAATTAACAAAATTCAACAGGTAGTGCAGTTAAAATTTTAGGATCTAGGCAGGTGTAAAAATTACTTGTGTCTTAATACTTTTTACTGATTGTGTTTGATTGATATTTATTAAGTATAAGTCTGCTAATTCAATTTTCAACAAAATTTTTATATTTTATTATAACACAAATGTGTTCCAGTAATTATTTGTGCTCATTAGCGATATTGAATTTGGTATTTAAAAAAAAAACAAAAAACGTTCAGTGCATCAACCCTGTTTTATATGGAAGATAGAAGGTAAATGGCACATACATATAAAATTGAGAGTAACTTAAGAATATGTTTAATATAGAACATGAATTTATAAAAAAATTAAAAATAATTAAAACAAATAAATAACATTTTCGAAATGTCTGTGGTGTTTGCAGGGCCTGGTGTGCGTGCTGGAGCAGCCGTCCCCCGGGGAACTGGACCTCCGCTCGGCACTCGCCAGTCTGGCCGCCCTGGGACTCGAGGGCACGCACCTCAGTCGTCTGGTGGCGCGCTGCGGGGGTGTACGTGCTCTGCTCGCCCTCTGTATCGATGCCTCCTCCGCCTCCGTGCGAGTGGCGGCGCTGCGAGCGCTCTCCATCGTGTGTTGTGACGTCGAGGGCGTGCGTCAGCTGGACCAGGTGAGAACAACCACGTGGTCTCACCGAGACAATCAAAGTCGGACGTATTTGATAATGTCATTTAGTGGATGCATCAAGAAGAAACAATAGAATTTTCACATATACATAACATGACGCCATATCTTACGGGGTAAGCCACCAGCAGCATTATTACCTCAGCCGCGCGTTCACAAATATAACTCTACAGTCTACAGTACTCGATTCCTACACTGAACTTACTTTTCATTTAAAATATAATGACGTTTTAAAGGTGGATTTATTTCCCGATCTAAAATGAAGAACTTTTTAAATGTTTTTTATTATACATTCATCACCATATTTTGTTTCCCACTGAATTGTATTTGGTATACATTCTGTAAAATATGTCATTGTGATTGTATGAACAAAAATAGACACAAAAACAGGCCTATAAGAAATAAGAGAATAGTAGTAAATAATAGTATTTTCGGGCTAGCAGCTGGAATTTTCAATTCTATTACATTTTTGGATTTAAATGACCACAATGAAAAACACTTTGAACGTCCAAATAGGAATTATGACTCTTCATAAAATTCCTCGGTATGAAGTAACGTCTATAAATGATAATGACGCAAAAAAATATGAATAGTTGAAGACGGTATAGTGCTGTGAGATTCATTTTTTTTATGCATAATATAATACACCTACGAGGCTTCTAGCTATTATAACAAAAAAACATACAATATATTATTTGTTTTCTACATAACTCTTTTTAACGTTGTTCTTTTGTAAGATTGTAATGTTAGACATTTCAGTAGAAAAGGTTGGTGAAATTTAAGGAGGCATTATGTTAATGAGATCGAGTTTCTTACTTTTGGAAGTATCCGGATTACAAATTAAAAATAACAGAAAATAATCTTCAGAAATTAAGTTATCCTAGTTTGAAAAATTTCGTCTTCAACTCACCTTTTACACGTCTAAACCTAATCTTTTTTCTTCTAAAACACATCTTATTTCCTCTTCGCTCAAAGTGAGGATGAAATGAAGACAATATTTCTATAACATTTTATACTCAAGAAGAGGAAAAAAAATACATCTCTAAAATCTAAAAAATCTCTTAAAATGGTGCAATATAGAACGACAAAAGATGAGAGGAGAACTTAATAGCGAATAAAAGATGAAATTTATTTCAACTCGGGTATACTTTCCAAGGGAAGAGGAGACCGTTTGCCCCACTTTGGGTCCTTCAAGGTTCAAGCCCCATCCTTCACTGCAGACTCTGATGACCATTTGGTTGCAGGCTGGCGGAGTGGAGGTACTGGCGGACGTGCTCGGAGAACCGCGGCGGTGCGAGGCGGAGCGCGCGGAGGCAGCCTCGGTGCTCACGCAGGCCTCGGCCCCCGGAGTGGAGGGCCGTCTGCACCTCGAGTCCCTCCCAGAGCACCTCGACACCCTTGTGGCCGCGCTAGCACGTGAGTATAACACCTACATGAGTAAAATATGAAATAATGCTTTTTTACATGCACGAGCAACATTTGAAATAATGCTTTATCACTTCCCACGTAAAACTTAAATTAAAAGTCATTGTCTAGTTAAATGTAAAGTTTTAAAAATGATGAAATCGTAAGTAACACCTTACGTGTGTAAAAATATCAAAATTTAGAGCAAAATATAACAAGCAAGAAAATATAGGACAGCAACATAAAAAATAATTAAAAAGCATAAAAAAAAAAAATCAAAATACGTAATACAGGTTATACATGTATAAATTTTTCTTATGGATTATTTTCTTACCAATTAAATGATGACAAAATACTTCAAAAATTGAAAATGGTTACAGTTTAAAAAAATCTTATATATAATTGGATGAGCACGTATTACACATCAAGTTGATCAAATGGAAAAATGCTTTAATTTATACCATGGTATAATTATATAAACTGGTCAGTCAAATCCATATCTAGAATTCCTTAATTGTTATTGGAAGTTTAAACGTTGAAATTATACAATAAAAAAAACTATGGAATTTATTATACCTCATTACCAGATTATTCCTTGATAAATATTTCGTTGATCTGGGAATATTTCCTAACTCTCTTACCCTCACGTGTCACATATTGACGAGCTGTTTCTGCAGGCCTTGCTGGCGACACGGAGAGCGGGGAGACTCTGCTGCTGGCTCTAGCCGCACTCACCAACTTGTCGTTCCTCGAGCCTCGTCGCTGCGTCGCCTCCCTGGTGCGCTGCGGTGCTGCGTCTCTCGTGCTGGGCGCCGTCCGGAGGGGTGTCTCCACGTCGCTTTTCGTGCACGAGCAGGCCGCCACGCTGCTAGCCAACATGGCGGCCGTGCCCGAGGCGCGCGCCCAGCTGGCCGAGGGCGGACGAGCCGTCGTGGCGCTGCTCTGCTTCTTGCAAGTGAGGGCCTCGCCTCTGCAACGAGCTGCCGAGATTGCTGCTGCAGAAAGAGTCCAGCAAAAGTCAGCCATCGCTCTCTCTAGGTAAGCGGAACAAAACTATAATATATATAAAAAAAAATGTATTCCATGCAAAATAAACCAATTCAATCAAAATTATTGTTTATTTATGTCGCTCATCATGTAGACAATACAATGAATTATAATACAGTATATATATATAACATTTGGTTCTCCAACACGTACTGAGAAAATGTCTTCTTTCAGTAAATGAAAACAACATGTATCAATTAAAAATTAGATGTTGCTTCAAAGTATATATTTATATATAATAATATTAGTCAAAGGGGCTATATATAATATTATATATATATAACACTGTACACTCGAGACACACTCCTAAAGCATTGACCTCATAAAGTACCAATAGATGGCATTGAAAACAGCCTCTATAGAATCAGTATGACTCAACTACACGTGTACTTTAGCCAGTAGCAAAGCTCAGATATCAAAACAATGACACTTTTAGAATCACCCAGGTAAAATCCACCAGATGTCCATACCTGTCTTTATGACGTCAATTAGTCGTTAAATTTTACTTTAAACGAAATGAAAAACATTTCTATGGTTCTAGCAATCTAAGATAATCACAATTCTAAGACTCGTTATTGTTTGCAGACTGTGCAGCGCTCCGGCCGTGGCACAGCAGGTGGTGGAGTTGCAGGGCGCCGAGCGACTGGTGCGACTGTGCAAGGACGAGCGGGAGAGGAACCATAGTGACGGGGTCCTCGTCGCCTGCCTGGTCAGTGTTAACATAAACACGAATATACGTTGTTCCTCGTCCGGAATAATGAGCTATCTGCATACCATGCGATTTCATTGCAATAATGAGCTACCTGCTATTTCAGGTGGGAGCAATTTTGAGCTGTAAATCAGTATAACATAAAGCTCATAATTGCGCTCACCTGAAATAGCAGATAGCTCATTATTGCAACGAGATCTTGATAGCTCATTATTCCGGATGAGGGACGAAATATACTGTATGGTGTTATACACGTCACGTTCCTTTTAGGGTCAAGGTGTCCTTTGTCTGATAAAAATGACTTCTCTGGGTTTATTTAAATTTTCAAGCTATCCTAGCTATATAATAATGTGACATAATTAAAGTTAAGAAACAAAACATACTATATAGAGATCCTATATTATATTATTATTCAAAAACTTTCTGCACACTCATGAAAATTACTGTCCTTGCATCATTAACTTTGGTGAGAAGAGAGTTTTCGGTTTCATGTCTACATTAAATTAAACCTTTAGGACTATCATTCTGATAACAAATTTTACTGAAATCGTAAACAACGATCTGACCGTGTGTGTATTTTGGTTACAGTCGGCTCTGCGGAAGATTTCGTCACACTGCGGACCCACTGTGATCGAACAGCTGGGAGCTCAGGAGCTCGTGGAGCCACGTCTGCTGGACTCGTTCCTTCTCTACTCGTCACGTCAAGAGAGCTACGTCTGAACACGAGCTGATCACGTCAAATACAAACCTCAAAATTGAAACGAGTTTGAAACTTGTAGAATTTAATTTATCAAATTTAATATTGTGTAAGTGCGTCTGCATTTTCAATATGGGGAAAGTAGGACTTACACCCCTTGTAAAAAAAAGTCCTATAATAAAGTGTATAATTATATAATCACAAATGAATTTGTATTAATTATAATTAATTTATGATTTATTATACTTTAATTATTATTACAGGTCTTTTTTACGAGGGACAATAAGGAACTAAATGTATTATATCACAGGACATAGAAAAAAGTTTTTTAAATCATATTTTTGAACAATAATAAAATACAAAAGATTGACTCTACAAAGAGTATAATAGCACCAAAATTAATAACAGTTTTGTCTATTCACTGAAATTCAACCTTCTGTATTTAGCGTCATTAATTACCTCTGTTTGTCAATGAATTGAAGGTGCACAACATGCATGGCGTACTATCTATATCTATTTATTTGTTAATAATTGAAAATGTATTAAAAGCTGGGGAACGATGAAGCATAATATAATATATGCACTTCAAAACACAAAAGTGAAGGTTAATTTTGTTATGATACGATGTTTATGTATAGAGCATGGACTAAAAATAACTATCATGCTATATTCATGATTCATGCATGTTTATAATATTGTGATCAAACAATTTTAATAGTGACAAATATATATTATATTATAGATGACAGCATTTTTAGTTTACAGAAGAAATTAAATTGGTAGAAAACATAATTAATGTAACATTTTTTAATTACGAATTCTAGATTCATTTTGTTTATATATTAGTTCGATCTATATATAAAATATGATCTATTTGTATTTTTTTTTAAGATTATTATCAAATTTGTGAGGAATAAAATTTAAATGTTTTACGATGAAATAATTAATATGACTTGCATATAATTAAATTGTATGTGTGCTAATTAATTAAAACAGATGAAGATAAAGTAATTTTTTTCTCAACATATTATAGCTCCTTTTCATATACTATCCTTTCTTACTTCTTCCATTTCTGTAAATAAATTGCCTGAAAATGTAAAAATGTAAAATGTACTGTATATAATTTTAATATTATTATTCCTGTTCAATAAAATATTATACGAATCCATAATTGAAGTTTATTAATTCTAGTCCCTAGTCCCTATAGATATTTTATATATATATATATATATATATATATATATATATATATATATATATATATATATATATATATATATATATATATATATATATATATATATATATATATATATATATATATATATATAATTTAACATAATATATTATATATATTAAAATATTGATCAATATTTATAAAATTATAAACAATTATTAGTATATCTTAATATTAAATTTAATAAAAATAATATATATATTACAGTATAAATTATATATAATTATATATATTATAATATCCAAAGCAAATAATATATTGATTTATTATATGGAATATTGTATATATTTTTATAACATGTGTTTCGGATCAGATCGAATTATATATATGATTTATATTTTATATAATTTAATATTATAATATAATTTGACCAACATCATACTATAATATCACTAATTAAAAATATAGAGCCTAGAGTGATTACATTGATAAATTAACTGTTTAATTAAATTTTTTAAATGATTAATAAACTTATTAAATATATTTCTTTTAGTTCAGCATTTTTTCCATATAGAGTTAATATATTGTACAATATATTAACTCTATGATTTTTCAGAGACCCTTTTCTCTGATGATTTTTTCCGATAAGAATTTGAAACAATTTAAAATATACCCGCAAATTTGTTAACGCCATCTTTTGCGCCATCTCTCGGTCTTATCGACAATCCACAACTACTTGCCATTTTTTTTCTGTGTTGTGATCGCCATCAGCTGCTGACACGTATTTTAATTAATCGTGAAAGTTTGTATGAATATTTATAGTTAATGTTCTCTATAGTAGATTAATTGAATAGTTAATGATTCTGGAAGTAATAAGAAATGGATTTTTCTTCCATTCTTAACGCTGCAAAACAAAATGACCGAAAAACATCCAAGGTTTGTTTTCATTTTTGTGGTCTCTGCATAAATCGTTGAAAGCATGCCCCCAGTTTGTTAGCCAATTTTCTGCAGGTCTTTGGCCTAAAATATCCTTATTATTTACATTTATTACATAATTTATTTTTCACAAATTTTACTATCGCTTAGTTTTGCCCCCATATCGTATGCATGGTTCTAAGCCAGCTATGCTTGTGCATTCATATCACTGTATTATGCACTGTAGCCTATTGCCTCCTGCACGAGTGTATTATTTAATGTATTTTCTGTATTTAGGTCAACTACTATCCAGCTAAATTCTCTGCTCCGAAGAAAGAAACCAAGTCTGAAGGGTTGTCTGCTGGCATCCGTTCATTTCTGGCAAAGCAGGCACAGGAGAAACTTGACAGAGAGAAAAATGCGAGAAAAAAATTGGAGGTGTGTAATCTTTGGTATGCATATATACTAGACTGTGCTCTACTGTACTTATTAACTGCAGACACTACAGTATCACACAGTGTACTGTACAGTGAAAGAATAACTACATACTGTACCGGTACGGAGTTAACTATGATACACACAATATTCTCATTAACGAGGAAAATAAATATGATACCGGTATGCATGCAGCTTTACAAACCTAAGAGAACGTATGACTTCATTATGCATATTCATACCGGTACTTCTCTATTTTTTATCCAATTTTTTAACCCACAACCAGAAGTGGAAATGAGCAGAAGTGACATAATTTCCTATTTTAGATTTGTTTATATTATAAAAATATATTTTAGTGAAATTTTTTGACTGATATTTTGCAGGAGCTGCAAGAGGCTCGCTCTCAGGACACCAAGTCGAAGAAGCGAGTCAGCCTCATGCTCAAGTCCACCAAGGCCTTCAACAAGTCGGCCATTGCAGACGCCAGGGACGACAACAACACGGCCATCACTGCCTTAGGTACATTCAATTTCTAAGAAAGTTTGCCACACCCACTTTAAGTCACTGCATAAAGGGGCATAATTAATCTTATATTGTATGATTATGTTCAAAGTCATAGCTGTAGTCAAGGATTCTTTACACAGGATAAGACATAAATGCATTTTGCTCATCATTTTTTAAAGGACCCATTGCACCGCGAAATTTCAAAAATAGCATTGAATGATTGATGAAAGTTTTGCGGTATGATGGGGCCTAAAATACTTGAATGTGATTGGCTAAGCCCTTTAACATTAATCAAATTGGTGGCTTAACCTATATAAAGTCAACCTTGGCTGTAGTCTTTTTAACCTTTGGGTGTTGGGTATGTCATAAAAAAACAACAATAAAATTAACATCATTCTGAATACTAATTTCACATTGACAAAAGATGTGTCTACTTTATAGTAACAATTTTTTAACAGCCTTAATATATTTGCTTACTATCACATTAAAAGGTTACAGGCCTCAAATTAAAAATTGGCAGTCACCAATTGTTATAATCAATATTTGCATTATTTTAATCCACGTGCGGTGCACCATGCCATGTTACGCCACACAGAAGGTCCTTGCTGACGTCACAACTCACAGTCAACACCGATTAGCATTGAGTTGTGACATAGCAAGAACTAAATTTCTCACTTTGTACCTTAACTTCGCACGTGCTTGGAGAAAATTAATGCAAATGTGGATTACAAACTCTAGCAACACTTGATGACTGTATAATTTGTAATTTGAAGCCTGTATTCCTTTTAAGATATTAGAAATTCATATTCATTTTTTTTTGCTTTTCGATTGTTTTGATTGTAGACCACCTCCGCCACTCATGAATTTTCAAGAACCACTGATACCATCCCATATCATTGCCTTCGATTGTAATAATCATGATAATTTCACAAACAGGTCCAGACCAGCCCGATGAAGACGACTACGGCTACACCTCGAAGGAAGCCTCAGAATATTACACCAAGCTCATGAATAAATACAGTAACGCTCCAGCAGAAGACCCCAAGTTCTCTAAGAAGCAAAAGACTACTGTCAAAAGCGTGAAACAAATGACCGAGACAAAGGTAAGAGCTCCCAGTATGTTTCCAATATTTTAATATAGGAATTACTGTAGTTGAAATTCTCTTGATAATTTTCATTGGAATATGCTTATTTTCTGCAATGAAATTGGAAGTACATTTTGTTGCATTAGAATAAGTTCAACAAATGTAAGGTAAGTAGCCAGAAGTGGAAGGTTTCTGGACACTAAGTTCAGTTCTGAACCTAAAACTTGGCACAGAGATCAGAGATTCAAACTACTGTACCTGCAAAGTCTTAGATTTTTCATGTCCACGGATCAGCTAAAATCCTTCCACTTCCGGCCACTTCCGGCGGTAACCTTACATTTATTGAACTGTATAAGCGTCCTAAATACACCACAGATTTTTGTTGCAAGTAGAGACCTTATGCTATGAGTACATGAGGCCCAAAACTTCATGGTTTAAACAACACTTGTATTTTGAGGTGATGATTTGTAGTAGTCCTTTTTTCATAAAACCTTTTTAGTCTTTCCTGACATGAAAATGCATTTTGGAGACAAATTGCTACTCCTCATTGTAATACTGACACTATGTTACGCAGGATCGTGTTCGTCAGGCCCTGGAGAGAGAGCGAGAGGAGGAGATGATGCCACATCGACGCAAACGTAAGCACAAAGAGAAGTCCGAGGATGATGGTCCGTCTCGTAGAGTGGAGGATGAATATGAGGAAGAGCACGAAGCTCCACCACCCCCCAAACCAAAGCAAAGACCACCTCCGCCACCCATGAATTTCCAAGAACTACTGTTGTTGGCTGCTCAGAAGAAAAATGAGCCAATTCAGGTGGAAGCCAAACCCTCACCTAAAGAAGATGACGAGCCAGAACGTCCAATGACCAAGCGTCAACGTCTCGAGTACGAGAAAGAAAAGAAATGGCGAGAGCATCGTGAAGAGAGAGAAGCTGCAAGGCAGCGAGAGGAGGCATCCAGGAGATCAGATGGCTCTGACAGAAGAGCAGATGACAGAAGATCAGACGCTGCACCCCCTTCGTCCAGCAAAACACCAACCTTCACTCGCATTCCCAAGAAAAGTTCTGCAAACAAACCTGAACAGTCTTCTTCAGATGTCAGGAGGCCAGCACCTTTGCCTCCTCGCCAAGATCGCCAAGAGCAACGCCCACCACAAAGTCGTTCTGAGCAGAGACCAATACAGAGTAGACCTTCAAAGCCTGAATCTCCCAGAGAAACTACGCCATCAAGAAACTCAGATAGAAATCCGTACAAACAAACCCCAAAACCTAATGGATACAAACCTGCTTCTACCGAGAGGGATAGAGATATGTCTTCCAAAAATATTTCTAAGCCTGTTGATAATAGAGATACACCAATGAAAGGTTTAGCAAAGAAACCATCACTTCCAACTAGATCTCCTTCCTTTTCTCAAGCTGCTGCTAGCAGTTTGCAGGGAACTCCTGTAAGATCTAAGCTTCCCCCACGAGAGGAAGCTCCAAGGCCTAGAGATTCCTCCTCTCGGCAGCCTGAACCGAGACAATCCCTTGATAAGAGACCAGCACCAAGACCTGCCGAGCAGGACAGAAGGCCTCCATTGGACAAGAGACCTGTTGATCAAGATCGACGTCCTCCGTTAGATAAAAAAAGATCTTTAGACCAAGATAGGAGACCTCAGGATCAAGTTAGAAAACCTATGGACCAAGATCGGAAACCAACTAGTGACAGAAGACCTATGGAACAAAGTAGAAGACCTGAGTTGGAGAAGAGACCTGGAGATCAGGATAGGAGGCCAGTGGATAAACGTCCAATGGAACCAAACAGGAAGTCAGTAGCTGATAGAAGGCCAGCAGAACAGGAGCGTAAGCCACCTACGCAGCAAGAGAAGCGTCCAGCCCCGCCCCCTCCTGTCAAGGCAAGGCCTCCAGCGTTGGAGCCTAGGTACCTTCCTCCAGCACCGAGAGGTGCCAATGATAGGAGGCCACCGGGACAGGCACAACGGCCAGGCAGCAACGGTCAGGGCCCGAGACCAGGAAGCAACGGACAGGGCCCGAGACCTGGCCAGTCAAGGTCAATGCCACCACAACAGCGAAGACGACCCCAGCAACAACCAGGAAAACGTGAGTAGAGACTTTATTTGTGACATTCACATGGCTGGTGAACGTATGCTAAACATTTATTTGGTTACTTACATTACAGTATTCTAAAATGTAAATTATTCTATTTTGCAAGTAGATAAGAGAATAAAGAATAACATATTTTCTCTTAATACATGCATCACTTGGCCTTTATTGTATTATTATTTCTTTAATAAACATACGACTTTATGAGCAAATAAACACCTGTCTTTTAACACTAATGTGTCTCCAGGCCGCATTGAAAGTGACTCGGAGTACGACTCAGAGCTGGATGACTTCATTGACGACGGTCCTGCGGCGGAGGAGGAGAATTACTCAGAGCACATCAAGGCCATCTTTGGCTACGACAAGTCAAGGTACATCCCCTGTCATTACCCCTGTCAGGACTACATATCATTCAGTTGCAAACGTAGCCCCCATAATTATTCTTGACCAATTTGATAGAACTGATTTTTATATAAAGAATTAACTCTTGATGGCACTCAATGGAGTATTGACCTCAATTTTTTTTTTTTTTTTTATTGCAGAAATGGATAGAGCGTGCAAAGTTATGCTACCCTGATTTTTTTCAGATTTTTTAGAGCCCGGGAACTATTTTTAAAATTTATTGAAAGTTCTTTTGTGACGTGACGAGACGCCGCTCCTTAAGAAAAAGATAGGACTTGACGCCGCGTGACGTCACAAAAAGGATTTTCAATAATTTTTTAAAAATACTTCCCGGGCACAAAAAAATCTGAAAAAATCAGGGTAGCATAACTTTGCACGCTCTATCCATTTCTGCAATAAAAATTTTTGAGGTCTATACTCCATTGCTTAAATTTGCTTTTGTTTTTACAACATCTTTGCTATTAATCAACATGACAAAATAATGCAGAAATATATTTGTTATTGTCTTGCATTAATATACCTTAAATAATGTTGTAATGTTGTGTAGTAACTACCAGTATGAATATACTAAAGATAAAGATAGCAGTACAAAACATAATTTGACTAAATTCTATCCATTAAGTATATCTTGTAACACTAAATATCGGTGTTCGCATTGAACTTTACAGAATATGCTATTCATTACAGTCTGAAGTTCTTGAGAATTTTGCCTCAATGTAAACACATGCACCTGTTTGATGATGTCAAATTATCTGCAGGTATCGAGACTTTGATGACGATGATGAATGCATGGAGTCAAACTTTGCCCAGCAGATGAAGGAGGAGTTCCGCAGTACTAAACTCGGTAAGTGATCACACGTAAACATACCACATGTTATGTTCTTTGTAAATTAACATGATTGTTCAAAATGGCCGCGCCTTAAGGGAAGATAACACGATAAGTTAATTGATTGACGTAGTCCCATTGGATTAACATGTAAACCTTAGCAACCTCATAAAAATTCTGATTTTTTTTAGAGACAGTCCTTAGCACCAAGAAATTGCAGAAAAAATTTCAAAACAATTTTTTTTTTTAAATTAATTTTTTAAGTTTTCAGTATAGGGCTTTCCCATGGAGAGCTAAAGTAAAAAATTAATTTAAAAAAATTGGCTTCTACTATTGTTTTGAAATTTTTTCTGCAAGTTTTTGGTACTAAGGACTGTCTCTAAAAAAAAAAAAAAAAAAAAAAAAAAAAAAATTATGAGATTTCTAAGGTTTGCATGTTAATCAAATGGGACTACATTGATCAGCTGATCCGTGTTATCTTTCCCTTAGAAATATCAACCGTTGGGACACTCCACTCAGTTTGTCTGTCCTCATCCTGGTAATTATCATTTTCCTAACTATTCATTAATCTTCTTGATTTCTACCTTTCCCCAGACATTTTGATCCATAAATTATCATTTTCCACCTCATCATCAATCTATAGCACCCTATTACACATCATCAATCCAATGTCTTAAAATTTATACAACTCCCTGTGTGGTTTTGTTCATGGTAAAATGTGGTGGACATAGGCACTACTCCCATCATCACCTAGCATCTCACATTCCATAATCATCCTATCCATTGTTCATCAATAAATTATCCTTTACAAGACCCTAAAAACATATTAGTTACAATATTACTAAGTGCCTGGGTGTATTGCTAATTCAGCCTATTTTTAAAAACGGATCAAGAAGTAAGTTACCATGTGATGTTCCAGGCATGCTGGAGGACCTGGAGGACATCCAGAAGGAGCAGATGGAGAAGAAGCGCAAGGCTATTATGAAAAAACGCCGTGGCAAGTGACCGCACCTCTTCGCTAGTCACCTTGCTTCCTGGCAAGAGTTTGTTATATTCCTTTCAGAGTATTTGATACTTTACCTTACAAAGGACTGTCTCAAATTATTTAGTGTTTTTTTGTTTGGGAACAATATTTTGGTTTATTTATTTATAGTAAAATAAATACAGTAGCTACAGTAGTATATTATTGTTATAATATTTTTTTCTCTTAACCTTGTTTTAATAATGTTTTATAAGTTTTAATAATTTATTATTATTTTACATATACATGCATTATCAATATTGTTAGCTAGATTTATAAAAAGATACAAATATTTATCAAATATGTAAGCTTCAAAATAATAAGAGTCAAATGCTACTGTGGCCTTTGATGATATGTAATGTAATTTGTTATCCATGATTAAAATATTGTGCAAAATTAATTAGTGGGACACAAAATTTGTGCCAAATATTCAATTGAGCTGCATGACAATGCTTAAAATAAATGGATCTGCTTTTGTTTACACTGATAGTGTTTTATTACAGTGCTCATTAATATGTACATTGTAAGTTACAGTTTTGGCAAAGAAATTATATGTGTGATACTAGCATTGTTAAAAGCAATAAGTCTTTAAAATTTTATTAAGATTTATTTCATTCGTGTTACTTTGTATTTTATTTACATTAAGGCTTAACCTGAGAAATTTGGACGAAAAATTCGCTACAACAGATTTACTTCAAATTAATTTGGTGGACTCACAACAATCGTCAAATTGGCTCTGAATTTTTTCGGAATTTTTTAACCGTTGGTTTAATTATAATTAATTTATTTAAATGAGAATTTTGTATCTTCCAATGTTAAATTTGTTGATTAGCATTGCAAAAAAACTATACAACAGATTCTTTTACTTTTTTTTTTTTACTAAAACCTAATATTTTAGACTATTTTTCTGAATTGTTTTCATATATTTTGAACCGTGGCGATGATCGTTTCCTATATAAGATGAGAAATGTGGCAACGTTCTCAAGGACTGTTGTCACCACCCCCTCCTAAAAAATTATGCGCATTCCAATGCAAACAGTGTTGCCACTATAGCCACGCCTCTTGACCTTGACAGACAAATTCTCAGGTTATACCTTAAATAAGCAACAAGAAAGACTTGCTAATGATGGAGTACCGACCTCAAATTTTTTTATTGCAGAAATGGATAGAGGGTGCAAAAATATGCTACTCTGATTTTTTTCAGATTTTTTAGGGACCGGGAAGTATTGCAAAAAAGTTTTGGCGAGGTCGGGTTCGAATCCACGTCCCTTTTGGGTCCTATCTTTTATTAAGAGAGGCGGCAAGAGGCGGCACTTTTTCTGCACTTTCAATAATTTTTTAAAAATACTTCCCGGTCTCAGAAAAATCTAAAAAAATTCAGAGTAGCATATTTTTGCACCCTCTATCCATTTCTGCAATAAAAAATTTTGAGGTCGGTACTCCATTGTGTATTGTTTATTTAATATGAAAAATCGTCTTTGGAAGCAATATTTATTTTATTTAAGGGGAAGGTAACACGCCCAATGTTTAAAAAAAAAACAAAAAAAAAAAATCCCACACATGAAAATTTTGAAAAAAAAAAAAAAAAATTAAAATGTTCTCCTCTACATCAAGGGATGTAGATGATAAGGATCATTAGCTAAAATAATCAGGTATACAAATTCAATCTTGTTTTTGAGTTATAAATTTTTATAGTTGATGACTTTATCATGAAGAAATGGAACTTCCATATTAAATTAATCAACTTTAAAAATTCATAACTTAAAAACAAGCTCAAATTTGTACACCTGATATTTTAGCTACTGATAGGGAATGTAGAGGAGAACATTTTATTTATTTTTTTTTTCATAATTTTCATGTCAGGGATTTTTTTTTAACATTTGGCGTGTTACCTTACCCTTAACTGAAAGAAAAGGACAGAAAAGACCCATGAAAACACAAGTTATCGAAAGATGATAAAGCTATAATTTGTGTTTTCATTTTTTTTTTCTGTCGTTTTCTTTCAGCTAAAAAATATGATTGTGTATTCTAGAATAGTTTTTTCTTTTTTGTTGGTATTTTTTAACCACCAATCTAGCTTGTGTCAATATCATTATTCATAATTAAATTCATATGAATAATGTGTAGAGTATTAATTTAAATGTAACATTTGCATGATATTTTTAGTTTTTGTTTACATTGATTTATTTTAATTTGGTGTTAAATTTTATGAGTTCTTAGTCTGGAGTTTATGTGATTATAATGTAAAAATGACACTTCTTTTTTTTAATTTTAGTAAATGAATTAGATTTATTATTTTACTTGGAATATATTACAATTTATTATGTGAGTGTTAAAGCACAAAACACAATCTAAATATAGATTCTGATGTGACAACCTATATATTTTAACCTACTACTGCTTTGCCAAGTTATTCCGATATTCTACGGGCAGTGAGATATCGATGGTTCCGCGGAGAAAGCGCTGGTTTGCATTTTCCGGATTTTACAAAATGATGGATTTGCCTTTGCAAAAAGGTTTCTTTTCATCCTTTGTTATTGAAATTTTCAACCTTACTGAAAAGGCAAACCCGTCATTTTATAAAATCCGGAAAATGCAAACCAGTGGTTTCTCCGCGGAACCATCCTTTTCTTAGGAAGTTATTTATTGCTATATATTGTGTTCAAAGTTACAAAGTGTCAAATTGAATTACATCAATGATGGTGTAGCTATATAAAGCAGAAATGAAAGCACAATAATATTGCAATTACTAAACTTTTGCAGCTAAAAAAATATTTAAAGAAGAAAATAAAATAAATTCTTCTCTGCCGACGTATCTATGATAATGATTGTCTATATATGCACATTGTTAAGTATCAAGCTTGTATTTTTATAACAACTTGAATATTGCCTATTTGTGGGAACCATTATTTCTTAAAAAAAATATCAAATTCCAAATTTAAATCCTGTAATTGGTAAGAAGCTGCTTGTTTCCCCCGATTTTGCTTTCTCTTTTTTGTTTGATTTGGGTTCATGATGAGTTTTGTCGTTAAAAATTAACTGGTATAGCAAATGTCAGTTTACGCCCCATCTTTGCTGGATTGCAGGCTGCACAGCTGAAATAAATCTTCCCTTGTCCGGAATAATGAGCTATCTGCCTCCCATGATCATGTTGCAATAATGAACTGTCTGCTATTTCAGGGGAGCGCAATTATGAGCTTTACTTGATACTGATTTACAGCTCATAATTGTGCTCACCTAAATGACCTAAAATAGCAGATAGCTCATTATTCCGGACAAGGGAGGAAATATGAATGACTGTGTAAGGAGTAACCTAATATTTGCTATACAGTAATTACTGTATGCTCAATTTGTGTGCAGAATAATCTATAGTTTTATACACAAAATGGGTGTATATTTTATGGCATATGTAGGTGCTTTATACTTTTTTTTTTTTAAAATGTGTATTACATTCTTTTCATTTTGTATATTTTTAATTTTATTTTTATGTGATTTTGTGCAGATTACAAATATTTATTAAAATGATTTTTATCTTTTATTGACTTCCTTCATATTCTCCAAGTTCTTTTTGTTGGTTTTCATATTTTTTAATAATTTTAATTATTATTATTGGGCCTAATATAAGCAAATCCAACTTATGTAATTAAATTAAAGAACAAGTTCTATGTCAAAATTTTAATTATTGTAATAACATACATATTTTACACTCACCGATATAAAATTTATTTAGATTAGAAGCAATATACTTTTTGATAGTGATTTAGAGAACTTTATCCAGATAATTAAAGCAAGTCTCCTTAATTAGAACTCTTATAGACGATTCTCTTATCAGTTCAACAAAATTATATATATAAAAAAAGATCATTATACTGTATATGTATCATTGTGTTTATAATTTAGGAGACCTACAATTTTTTAAGTAAAAAATGGGAGGTGCATTTACGAACGTAAAATTCTATGCTTTTTTAATCAATGCAGTATAACTATAATATGAATTCATTTGATTTAACATACTATATTCTTACAGGGAAAGGAATATAAATAATATAATTAATTAATTATTAATTACTTTAAAGTTAACTGCTGTATTGCATAAATGTTTTATTACTCTGAGTAAATTTAATGATAACATTTTAATAATACATTACAATAAAATTTATACATATTACATTGACTGAAAAAAACAACAGCCAATTAACATCCAAAAATACACAATATAAATAAAATTATAATATATACATAGACAAAGAGATAGTAAACCAAGAAAGAGAGAAAAACTCAATATTTTCTATCAAGTGGAAGTTTTGATGACTGAAAATTTCCGGAGGTTATGCATTTTCTACTTGTTTTCAATTCTAATACTTGCGAGAGCTAAATAAAAGTGGAACTACTAATTTACGTCACTTCCAGAAATTTTCAGGCATCAACTCTCTCTTGTTAGACTAGTGTAGACAGAAATAACAGAAAGAAATCATAAAAAGAAAATACCACCCATCAGCTATGAAATATATTGGAAAATTAAATTTAATGCAAGTTATAGAAATTAGTATTAACGATTGACCTCAGTTACAAACCGGAAACGGGAAATTTCTGCCAAACGGAATAAAATGAAATAAATTTTAAAAAATCGAGGATGTTCTAAAACTTAATTGCTTATCATGGTTTGAGCAATTTCAAGGGGGCGGTTTCCCACTACAGTGCCACTACAGCTCCATTTCCGGTTTCCGTCCATAAGGCCAATGTTAAACTTCTGCCTCACTTTTCTCAAAACTGGTTGAACAGATCCACTTCAAAAAAATTAAGCAACCTTATTGTGGTTAGCTTAAATAAGACTACTGCATGTCTTATTAGAATCAAGGGGGCTGTTTTCGAGATCCAAATCAACTGAGATCAATCCTTAAAGCATGCAGTAAAACTAAAAATTAAAAGTACCAAAATTTTATGGAATTGAATAATTAATATACAGTACTTATATATTTATATATTTTTTTTTATAACTCTCTTACAAGTACAAAAAGAGTTACACAGTAAAATAAATTATAAATATTAATTATCATTATTTAATTAATTATTATATTGACATTATTATAATATACTGTCAAAAATTGCTGTAAAAATTGTCATTCAATATTCTAGATAAAAATTAATATTTGCCATAAAATAATTATACTGAATTAAAGTTAATATAATATTTTATTGTATATTTTTCTTTAATAAGATAGCGAGTAATAGTTAAGACTTTTAATTAAAATATCTATAGATACAATAATAAAATAACCATATTACAGAGTATTGCTAGATAAGTACATAATTAATAATTATATTACATTGTATATTAAAACATCTATAATTAACTCTTTTATATAATTAATTATACACTAGCTGTGTATGTCAAATATACAAGGTTAAATTGGTATATGTTAAATTTCAACCCAAACGCTTTTAAATATTTTAGTTTCAAATAGCTAATAACAATTTCAAGTTGCCAGCTAGCAAATATAAGACCTCAAAAGCTAAGATAATGGACTATATATGTAAAAAAGCTGAATAAATTATATTAAAACTATATTTACATAAATTTAACAGAAACCTTTAAAATATAAGTGATAAAATTTGTTGGGCATCAAATTTGTTAAGGAGTTTTTTACATTGCAGATACAGTTTCATATATGTGATATAATATATATTTACATAACTACAATTACTGCATAATATACACTGTGAATTTTAATTCATTACTTTTTAATAATATCTGAAAGGGGAAAATTTCAACATACAGTACTACGTAATACACAATTTATAATATATTTCTTAACATTTAAAACCCCATGTTAATAAGTACGTGTCATACAATAAAATTATATTGTTGTTGCAAATTTGGTCTACTATTATAATGGAATTAAAGATACCATTAATTTAAGTTCCTATAATATATATAATACACATTGTACATTTTCAAACTAACCTAGCAAATGGAATTGAAATTTTACTTCAAACCAAATGGAATCACCAGTAGCTATTGTGGATGTGGGTCAATATTAACTGAAATTAAATTCTTGTACACATTACTTTTAAAATATACTCCAATATACTGTACTATAAAAATTGTTTTTAAAGGAGAAGAAAAATATAATATATTTTAAATTTAAAAAAAAGTATTTACTAAATAGCAAAACTTCAAATAACTTCAATAGGAAATATTAAGAAAAGTATTGCATTAAATATAGTTCTTGAGTTGTAATTCAATTAAAATGTGTACCTACTCTTAAAAATTAAGCACAATCCCTATTATATTACAAAATAATGATCCACACCCATTAAATCATCACTTAAATTATTGTTAACTATGAGCCGGATAAATTCAAAAGGGAATTTTGAATTTCTTGACTGATTTCCTCCGTGCCGGGGGCTTCAGAAATAACCCAAGACTCGTCCGTACTGTCCAACTTCTCCCGACAAATGGGACACGTCTTGTGGTTAACATTCCTGTAAAATGAACAGCAAGTCAGAAAAGTTATTGACTTTGTGATCTTTTTTGATATTTCTTTAAACAAACAACTGAAGGAGAAATGAACAAGTGAAGAGCACTTACATAAATAGAGTAAAGTAAATATGACACGCAAACAAAGAGATCTGATAAATACTCAACCATCTTTAAGGAAAATGCATCCCAAAACCTCTGTATGCTTACCACATAATAACTATACATTTCACATTTTTTTTTTTAAATATTAATTATATATAACTAATAATCTCAGTAACTTCGGTGTCAAAATATTGTATTAAAAATTTCTGTCAGACGGAATCAAATGAAATAAATTTTAAAAATTCGAAAATGTTCTGAAATTTAATCACTTATTAATTATAATTTTGCCATGCAAATTCAATTTTCTAATAAGAGCTCCATTTCCGGATTCTGTCCATAAACTTCTACCTCAATTTTCACAAAATTGATCAGCAGATCCACTTCAAAATTTGTATGCCCCCTATTGATGGCAATTTCAATTTCCTGCAAGTCTTGTTCAATTCAAGGGGTCAGATTCCAAAATCTCAATCTACTAAGATTCATCTTTAACATATCAATGTTCTCATTTCTATCTGCAATTACAGTAAAAGCTTGTTATTATGTAAAGTCAAGGGACCCAGAAAATTATAGATTTACCTTATATAGAGTTTTTCCTATACCCCCAATGCTTATTATTTTTGACGGGACCGCGACGATCTCCTTTACTCAAAATCGAGTTTTACCTCACAACAAGTTGCGTAGTAACGAGTTTTTAATGTATTGTATTTCGTATTTAATCTACCAAGAAATTACTCACCACTGCTCGATGCACGGCAGGCAGTAGCTGTGTGCGCAAGGCAAGATCACGTCTGGTTTCCTCTCCAGACAGATGCAGCACTCTCCCAGACTCTCCCCCGTGCACGTGTCCACATCTTGCAGCAGAAGCGAGGTGCTCAGCAGGTCCTCGGGAGTCGCCTGCTGGGAGCTCTGGGCCGCGGCAACGCTGTGTCCGTGAAGAGTGTGGGCCACCTGTGGTAAACACTCGCCTCAGTATAATGTTTACCTTTAATGGAATTCTTTATTAATTACATGCTTCCTATAGACTCTTCAAGTGCTCCCCGGTGGGAACATTTTCTCCATAAGCCACCATCTTAGAAAATTTGATTTTTTTCCCAGTAACTATTAAAGCTATTAATTTGAAACCATCTCTTCCCCACCCCCTTCCCCCACTCCCCATTAATGAGTGTTCTTACAATGAATCAAGAGCTTATTTTCCTCTAAAATTTTCTTTAATGCCAAAAAGTAATTTCAATTTATTTTTTCTTTACATAGGTTTAGATAGGATGATGGGAACACTATAAAATCATCTGACTTTTGAAGTCTTTAGTTAGGGAAGTGCTGCTCAAAATGTGCTAGTTACAAATAATAATAATATATAAAAAAAAAAAAAAAGTATTCCTGACAATATTTTATATAATGTCTTCATTTACTCATGTCATGTCATATTGTCAAATTTGAAACATATTTAATAATGATCTTCAAATTCAAGTATAATCTACAATGATGACCATCATCATTGTAATATATATTACACAGAAAATATATATAATATGTACTGCAGTGCCTCAAACACTTCTCTCTGGCCTCAAAGGCATATATAATATTAAGGATTGAGTTACATATATAACACTTACTTTAAGCAACTGGTTTAAATTTAAGAGTTTAAAACTCTCAATTTTGTTGGTTGAGACATCCACTCTGACACAGGCTATTCTCACAGTGCCCTTCCATAAGATTGACGTATCTGTTCCTTTCTTGACAGCAAACACGAGCTTGCGTCCATGGGAGTCGACACTGCTGCTGCTCCTGAGGAAGACGTGTGAGTATTTATAAGTACAGCAGGTCATCAGGGACTTCTTAATTCATAATCGACCCTCTGTCCTTGATCAGCACCAAAATAAGATGATCAAGCCATAGAAATGCCTCTCACTTGCGTTTCTTAATTTGTATTTGTTGATACCGACTTATAAATTTACATGCATCGCATGCATATATATTATAACGCGCGCTGCAGATTTGAGTGCAGACAGTTCAATTAAGTCTGTTGTTTATATCCTTGATATGCATGCTATACAAAAATGCAGAGAAAATAAATTTACTTACAAAGTATTAAGTTGAAGAAGACTTGCCAAAAAGTCTTCATAACTTAAAGTAGCTATTTCGGTAAAGCTGCGAGCATGACGAGCTATTTCACCACCAAGACCTTCTAGTACAGTATCTGGCAATCTTTCTGAAGCTGTCTGGCCCATGACGCGTTCTAAAACCAAATCGAAGATTGTTGGCTAAACCTACAAGACTCAATTGTGTTTATTTCTTGGTTATTTAACAAATATAATCTGCACTTAGCCTATATTTTCAACCTGTCATTTTTACTGAAATTTTAATCCTATGAAGCAGCTGTTCAAGTAAACAAGATACACCACACCCCCTAAAGTAGTATTGAATTTAGCCCAGAGATGGCGTCGATGGCGTTCTCATCAATAAAATTTGCGCGATATTTTAAACATTTTCCCTGCCATAAAAAAAATTTGGAGTGAATTTGGAATTAATTCAGAGTTTAGATTGTTTAGAAACTCTGTTCATCACCTTCATCGGTTTATTTTTGAAATTGAATATATAATCATATAATCATTACTGATATTTTGATATAAATTAGTATATTATTCTTAATTCTTTGTAAATCTAGTCATGACGTCTACTCTAAATTAATCTAATTATTTTAATTTCATAATAAATATAACATTTTATAGTGACAATTTTTTTTATTAAATAATTTTAATATAATACATAAAATTATATGTTAGTGGTAACTGGTAAGAAAAATAGGCTTAGTAGATGGTACAGCTTTCTGAAAATTTCAGCAAAACTTCCTGACACCATATGGCACATATATGCAAGACGAAAAATTTTCCATCAACAAAAAATGGACTATAAAAATTCGGTGAAATTTTTTAGATGTGCACAGCATTTAAGATTAGCATTTTGTTTTAAAATGAGGACTGCTGTGACGCTGTGACTTTTATATAGTTGTTATAAATCATTATCTTTAAAAAAAAAAAAAAAAAAAAAAAATAACAATAACAATAATAATAACTAAATAATAATAATACTCATGCATATACATCATATCCACACCGAATTTCATGTTTTTTTTTGTTATCAGCAAACTAATTAACAGTTTTTTTAAATTGTCTTTTATTTTATAGACTAAAAACATAATATTTTCAGCTTATCATCGGAAAATATTGAGCAATGGCCAGTGGCGGTGACATTAATCCTTAAGTTATTAAGAACTAACTTTTTTTTTTGTAACTATATATTATAATATGTAAATATTTTTTTATATTATATATAAGATAAATAATTTGGATATTAGTAAATGCTTGCACTTATATATATAAATATCATTATATGATTATATATAATATTATATAATTTAATTTTGATAAAAAAATATATTTATATTTTAAAAATTTTCAGCTACTGACCTTTCTCGATCATTGAATTGTATTTAATTCATTTTAAACATATTAAGTTGAGGATATTTTCTAAGCAAAAGAAGAAAATATATTAAATTTATGATAGTTTTATTTAAACATCAATCAGACACGTATAATATAATATGCACTTTTATATTAAATTTGATGTAGTACCTGTAAGTCTTTGCATGGACAAAAACACGAACAATTAATAATGCATTATTATATTAGATCGTAATTTGAAAACAATTATTGCAAAATAATTAAGTTTTCACGTCACCCATTGGGCTTTGTGTACTGTTTTTTTTTTTCCTGTACCAATTCTCAATAAACAACTATTATTATTATTATTATTAAGTAGAGGGAAAAGCAGTTTTTCTTCTACTTAATTTTACTATTGCTTAGTATACTGGCACGTACCACAATTAAACTTCTGTCATGAATATTATAATATATAGTTAATATTGATATAACTCAAATAACCCATATGTTTAAAAAACAAACAAACAATAATTTATAAAAGACGAAACAACTATAATCAAATAAAAATTTGAACATCAATAAAATCTATATCGTTTAGATTTATTCAATAAAATAACATACTATAAAAAATGTATAAAAAAGATACCTATAATATATGATAATCTTTTAATTCGATAAAAATATATAAAATGCATATTATAATGTTGCAGTTGCTTAAAAAATGACATCATGTTCTTTTTTATATAAGTAAATTAAATTATTTATTTATTTATTTATTTTTTTGTAACAGCATATATTATTTTATTAAATAAATGTATGTTGAATGTTACATTTATATTTTCAAATATATATAAATTATGTAAAGCAAGCGTTTGCTCTAACTGTTTTAAATTTCAAACGTGACAATTAATGGATTATCGTTATATATATTATATTATGATGAGCAAGTAGAAAAAAAACTCTATATATACTGAACCTCATAGAACCTAAACAGTATAGTGATCTCTCTTTCTCTTTCAATTCACATAAAAAACATAAAAAATTTAAGGTAGAGATAATACGAATCAGCTGTTCGATGTAGTCCCCTCTGAGTAATTAACATATAAACCTTGGAAAATTCACAAAAATTCTGAAATTTTTATGAGAGGCGCATTATAGTGCCTAATAGCATAAAAAAAAATCAAATCAATTTAACGAGCCAATTTTTTTTACTTACAAGTTTTTAGTTTATCTCTCCATATGCTTGAAAAATGAATAATTAAAAATAATCAGCTCGTTTAATTGTTTTGGAAAATAATTTTTTGTATGGTTTTTAGACACTAAAATCTGCCTCTCAAAGAAATTTCAGATTTTTTTTTTAATTTGCTAAGGTTTGCATGTTAATCAAAGGGGACTACTTCGAACAGCTGATTCGTACTATCTCTACCTCAAAGTTTTGCAGTGCTTGTCTGTCTTCCGACGTCAGGATAGGCAACTTGCTTAGCACAAAAAAGAAACTGGTTGCATATGTGGCAGGCAATTAATTTTCTGAGCTTTTACTTTTTCCTCAAGGCTAGACTAGACGGCAGGTGGTTAACTTGTGAATTGTGCTAAACAACCTTAACATTGAAATTCATAAATTGCAATAAACAAAAATTAATTGTGATGAATTACAAATTTGTGAACCTCCACAAACTTCTTCCACGTATAGAATTTGAATTCAAATCCATTTAAATAGTTACAATGAGTTTTATTGCATGCAGTATCTTCATATTTTTTTCTCAGATATTAACGTTATAACGAAAGATGTGAATCAAATATATGATGTTTTATAAATTTCCTTCGGTATTATTATTTTTCCTCGAATCCAAAACTTCTTTCAACATCTTTTCCAATTCGTCAAGTCTTGTGAGGATGTGGGTTGTGTCGTTCATTGAATCTCTCTGGACAACCACGTCCCGTGCGTCGCTGACAATCGTGTTGAAGACGAGGCACCAGCGACACGACTTGCGCACGCACGTGTTCTGCAGGAAGAAAATGGAGCGGTCGTTACCGGTCGCGCAGTCCGTGCAACCACGCCAACACGAGTTCCGAATGTCGGGATCCATTTTGTTCCACTCGTTGAGGTACACGCGCAGCTTGCTTTTGGGCAGCAGAACGGACAGAAGTAAAATGTTCTTCCCAAACCAGTCTCTGACTCGAGTGATGCGGCCGTAAAGAAGCGTCGACTCCATCGTAGCATACAGCTTGACCTGCGCGACACAACACACGATTTCTGCCTCTTGTCTGATGACTTGAATGTCACTGATCGCTAAACCATTCAACAAGTTGATCAACACTATGGCAATGAAGAAGATGAACAACAAAAATATGATGTGACTTGTTATTGAGATGGACTGGAACTCGAGATCCGTAGCTTCCAGTTCTCCAGTCAACATGATAATCGTTTTAAAAAGTGAAGTTCCCAAGTTCAGAAATAAGTTATTTTTGCAGTCCTCTTGTGAGTCACAATGCTGGAATAAAATATAAAACGAGAATCCGAACGCAACGATGAGAATCGAGTACCAAAGCAGAAAGCAGATGAAGTTGCGAGAGACTTGGATGAACATTGCGATGTAGGTGGCCAGGCTTGGGTGACGTCCAATCAAAAGCACGAGCTCCGTGTAGGCCAGCAAGATGGCCACGGCAGACGTGGCGTGGACGTAACTCTTGCAACATGGAGAGAGCAGAAAGGCCGTGAGAACAAGGAGGGCCACCTCCAGCCAGTTCTCCAAGTGGCGAACGTACTGGCAGCAGGCCATCAAAATTTCGATAATCTCGCGAACCACGAGACAAATCATCAGAACAAACGTGAGCCACCAACAAAGGTTTTCTATCGTCCGCCGAGTCCGAACACTGTCTGCAGCCTCCCTGGGGGAGTCCTCCGAGGTTGCATTGATGGGGGTGACGAGGAAGTATACGTGCAGCGAGAAGAAGATGGTGAACAAAGTGTAGATGACGAAGTTGATGTAGAAGAACCAATAGATGCGGTACCACTTGAGATGCAGGAAGCTCTTGATGAGCGGATGGTTGAACAACGAGCGATGGTTCGGAGAGTCCGCGAGTTTCACGAGGGAGTCCATCTCGGGAGCGAAGGAATTGTTGTCACTCTTCGGTGATGCCAGAAGACCGTAGTCAAATTGAATGAAAAATTTCCCGCCATCACTCGTGGCTGGAATGTTTCGTTTATCAATAATGTTTACATGTTTATCCAAATGATCATTCAAACATTTTGGATCAATGTGTAAAAATGCTGGATCATCCTCATCATTTGATACAAAAATATTAGCATTATATTTCATTAAAAGTTGAAGATTTTCTGATTGATTCTTCTCTGCAGCATAATGCAGGGCGGTATTTTCTCTGTAATCTTGAGCATTGATATCTAGTTTATGCGTTTTTCCATGCTCTAACAATAACTTCAGGCACCGCGTGTTGGATGTGGGGAATACCACTGTCGCATGCAGAGCGGTGAACTTGGTATTAATGTTGTCAATGACGGACAAGTCAGTGTCTTTCTTGCTTAAGAGTACCTCGAGGATAGAGTCAAACCCTTTTTGTGCCGCTAAGATGGCGGGGCTGCGTAACTCACCACTCGTCTTGTTGACATCCGCTCCCATGGCAACAAGTTTCTCAGTCACCTGTAGTTGACCATTCCACACTGCAGCTTGAAGAAGTGTGTAGAAGCCATCATTGACGTCAATAGCGTCGTAATTTATTAATTTCATGAATTTTTCCTCTTGTTTTGTTGTTATTAAATTAAATAACATTTTAACTACCTCGGGGTCTATTGGTTCACCAGCATTCGATGTTGGACAGTTCAAAATCACCTGAGAGCTGCTCATTTCTTTTTCTTGCATCATCGAGTGTCCCTGCAGCTGTAGTGGGATGTTAGTATTTCCCTGCAATCAAAATAATTACAAAACTTAATAATGTTAACGCACAGTACTTGTGTATTAAGTGCATTTTTATATTGATATAAAATTTAAATGATTTAAAATACATACATGGGTTTCTGTACGATTTAAAAAAAAAAAAACGCTAAAACATTAACATTTTTGCAAGAGCAATGGGATTATGTGGGAAGTGTTAAAAATTGTTAACATTTTTATTTATTTACATTGAAGCGTTTTGTTGCAACAATTACTGAATAAATTTACTGCATTAATTTTAATTTGAAACTTAAATGACCGGCTTCATAATGATTTATTTTAATATGCTCATGATAAAATATGCAGTATGGTAATTTAAAATAATATAAAAACATACTCAAATGAATTTTCAAACATTTTATTTTTTTGCTCCGACATGAAGACATATTCACTCTCGTACAACATAGAAACATTATTTATTTACTGAAGAGATTAATAAGTCATGTTGTACAGTCAATAGCAGAAAAAATAAAGCAACAATGATATTTTGTTGTTACGGTACCCAGTTTAAATTCCCTCCTTCTATCTTATCACATGCAGCTCTCTATGCATTTTCATTCCACCAACGTTGCCCGCTTGATTGGTGATTGGACATTGTTGGGAGTCTGACCTTTCGAGCTGTGATGAGCTAGTAGAAGGAAATTTAAACTTCGTACCGTGACAACAAATGATCATTGTTGTTTTATTTCTTCTGCTATTGACTGTACTCTACTTTTTTTGTGATACGAGGAAGAAAACACTCTTAAAAAAATTTGGCTGAATTTTGACATCTTATAATCAGTATATTTTTAACGCCTTAAATCATGATTTTTCAGGTGTTTCGCAGTCTATATTCAGTAGTCAGCATATACTGTTAGTACATAGCTTATACTGACTACTGAAAATGCGCAACGAAACACCTGAAAAAAGCATGATTTAAGGCGGTAAAAATGCACTGATTATAAGATGTCAAAATTCAGCCAAATTTTTTTAAGAGTGAAGTTCATATGCGTCATGTGGCACTAAAAACAAGGAAGTATAACCGTTATATACAGTTAATGAGCTTGAATAAGTTCAAGGCAGGTTAAGGGAGGGAAATGACCGTATATATAGCCACAGCTTTTGTTATGCATCCTAGCATATTCACTGTGGTGTGACTGAGGGAACCGTGGAAACCTCATCAGGCATTCAAAAGATTATCATAGATTATTATAATATACATAAAGTTCATTCTCGGAGTTGATACAACTTACTTTAATAGCAAATTTTTCGGTGAGTTTAGTAGAAAATCAATCAAAAGATAATCGTTTTTTGACTCACCTCGATTAACACGGTGGTTTGGTCGGCTTGAATTGCATCTCCCAGAAGAGGAGTGGAGGTCTCTCCCGACATTTCTGCAACCTGCGGCACAACAGCGAACCCGGAGACACATTTTAGTAAATATCAGCTGATTTTACGTACTAATAATTTTAATTGAAAGGTCATTTGCTTAATCAAAGACCTTGGAAATTAAAAGGTCAGACTTAAGAATTGAAACGTTAATATGAAATAAAAAGATGTCCATCATAATTTATACTCGATTCAATTGCACCATAAAAAAATTAAGCGTAAAATAAATATAAATGTGTTGATTTACAGTTTATAACTTTTTGTAATATAATTTATACTGTACGATATTACATATTATTTTTGTCAAAATTTGTTTCATAAATTTTAAAATTCAAACTAGAATTAGCATCGTCAATTGATGATACCGCACCACAATTATTTGATTTTTACCTGAGAAGTAAATGACTCAAATTTGTCAAATTTAATCATCTTTTTTTGCTTTAACATTAATTAATGATGATGAAATTTTTTTTTTTTATTATTTGACCTTAAGTTGTACTGTAGTGTCCAGAAAAGGCAGAGCCTTATATTTCTAGTTCACATTATATTAATCTATTGTCAAAATATAATATTTTTTACAAAAAATTATTTAATATTTTAAATATATTGTAGAAAATGGTTTTTATAAATATAGATATATATATTGTCTACTATATTGCTAAAAAAATCAAGAAAATATAGTCAATGATATAAAGCATTGCATGATCTAAATTTCTTAAATAACTAGTTTAAAACTACTTTTTTAACTCTTAATGCAACTAAACCTAAATTCATGATGGTAAAAAGAGGGCAAAAGATTGTATGTGAAGTCCTTCCTTCAATAGATAATATAATAATAGAACAAATTGATGAATATAAGTATCTAGGTTTTATTATTGATATTCTCAATTAAAGTGGGAAAATCATATTAATTCAATAAAAAACAAGATTTTGCCAGTAATTGCAATATTATGGCGTACTAGGCATTATATTCCACCAAGTGTTAAAAAACAAAATTATTGCTCCTTAATTAATTCATTCACATTTAAATTGTATGGTAGGAATTTTGGGAAATGCTTGCCAAAATCACCAAAATGTATTAAAATCTTTACAAATTTTGCAAAACAAAGTACTAAAAATACTGTATAATTATGAATGGAGAAAAAATACTATTGAATTATACTGTATAAAGAAACAAATATGCTGAACATTACAGGAATAAATTCAAAATATCTCTGTCTCTTTGTGTATAAGATAAACAACAATCTAATTAAAAATAAATTTTCTCTGGTTCTAAATAAAGATGTACACAGCCACAATACAAGCCGATCAAACAATTTTCATATAGATTTTACAAGAACTAATCTAGGTAAATTTTCAATCCTATGTAAAGCCATTCATTTATGTAATGCTCTACCTGAAACTATAAAAGAACTAACTCCAGTAAAAATCTTCTCAGATATTGTTAAAAAGTTTTATATTACACAGCAATTTGCTCTAAATAGGAAAAATTAAACATCAAAATATGATGTTTCGGTTTATTATGCTTAATAATTAATCTCTTTTTATGTGTAATTTTAACTGTCTTTTTTGTTTTACCATTGATCTTGCATGCATAATGTGTGTTTATATATATGTAAGTGTATGTATGTATATAATATACACATATATATATATATATATATATATATATATATATATATATATATATATATATATATATATATATATATATATATATATATATATATATATATATAATATATATATATATATATATATATATATATATAATATATATATATATATATATATATATATATATATATATAATATATAATATATGTGTGTGTGTGTGTGTGTGTGTGTGTGTGTGTGTGTGTGTGTGTGTGTGTTTGTATTTTTTCTCTATTTTCTTATTATTCCAGATTAACTGTTTAAAATAAATGACATCTAAATTATGCAACTTCTAATTTAAAGTAATATTAAACTGAATTTTATTATGTTGTCTTACTCTTTGTTTATCTGCTATTTCAGATACTAAACAAATCCTTTTTTAACTCTTCTCGAGCTTTAGCTCAATGAGGTGTAAATACAACTTTGTATTTAAAAAAAATATGTATTATGTGAATTTAAAATGAATAAAAAATAAATAAATATTTTATTTATTAATTATTTTTATTTTTCAACTTATTACTCATTTGAAAATAATTATCATTATTAATCATTTTGCTTTCTTTCAACACAGTGGCGTATTTATTATTCTAGAATCGCGCGTAATATTGAACAGAATGTTTCACGTACTTCGTCCGCATTAGCAGCATGCAGGAGATCTGATATTTAATTTTATGAGTTCATATATAGAAATAAAATCAGTGCGGTCACTTTTAAAGCAAGCTGTGTTATGAGGAAATTTATATGTGTAAAGAAATATTACAATGAAGTTTAATTATTTTATAATACTTTAAATATGAATGTTAGTGACTAAAATAGTTAAACACATTAATTATATAATACTTAAAGCCTTAAAGCTCAATTAAAAGTGGGAAAATTTTAAATTATAAGATTTCAATGACAGTTTGATATTTAATATATTGTTAAAGAATTTATATATATACAGATAAAATAATTACAACAGTTTCATCATTGTAAACCACAATTTATAATTATTACTTTATATATATTTATATTACATTACCCTTCTTTTTGACTTGATCACGTGACCAGGACTGCTTTTAAAATTATTAATCACGTGATCAAGTCAAGGGGTGGTTTGGCCGGGCACGTAGGCATGAGAAGTATTGTCATGTACATATGACGTTGACCAACTTGCTGACAAGGGGTTTGCAAGAAGAATAAACATGATCTTTAGACCGCTTGTTTACTCCGTGATCATACATACAAACTCCGCGCCTGTATACTATGTATACATAGTATACAGATACTATGTGTCGAACTGTATTGAATTGAATTGAAGTTATATTAGCTTCTAGGGAACTCCCACACAGCCAGCTAAAATAATAAGAAAATAGTGCTTGCTTATAAATTATTGATAAAGTAAAGCTTTAATATGGGTATATATAAAGAAACAGCAATTTAGTATGCTAAAGCCAGGTAATGTCGAACTGTAAATGCACCACATTACAGCTGTATTCAATTCGTTTCAAAATTTCCGACATCATTGGTTAATTTGGCCCTACCAAAAAATTTCAAAATCTCTTTAAGACATCGCTGCGTACAATACGTCGGTTCTTGTCAATAATATTGTGAAAATCAATAATATATTTTGATCTGTCCCTCTTTATAGTCCGTTCCACAAAGACTATACAATATCAGAAATTACGAGAAACCATCTAACTTTAAAAACATGGTATACAAAATTAAATCATAATATGTGATAATTTTTGTGTAATATATTTCCACTGAAACAATGTTTTTGTTGCAATAAATGTCATTTATCGCCAAAACCGCGCTTGCGCATGCATTGTACTGACCACAAAATGTCGTTCTTAAATCAAAATAAGAAAAAAAAATAAATTTTCAGTGCTCTAAAAAATTCACAAGCAAATTTTTATGATAAAAAATATAACAATAAATCCCTCCCTATATTTCATTACCTTGATGTTTTTAAATATATATTAGAAAGAAATCTTCATTTTAGTAAAATAATTAACTGGTATACATAGTTTTATAATTTTACATAATTAATACACAACAATTTAAATAGAAAATTACATGAAGATTTGTGAAATTAGTATTTAATATTTATTAAAATAAATTATAATAAATTTTTAACAAAGAAAATGCGTATTTTTAAGGCTGTGCAATATTATCCATTCAACAGCTTTTTAGACATCAAGATTAAATTTACTTAAAAAATGTAATAACAGTAACAATTGCCACATAAATGTTTGTAATTTTTTAAAGTAATAAAAACATAATTTAAATCCTGAATGAAAGGTTGGAGAAGGAAAATTTAAAGAAGAATATTGTTGAACCTTTAAATCAATTATTTTTTTAGATCTCTCCCATATAGACCAGAAAACTACTTTAATCAATGTAATATTAAATTGGTATATTTCACAGTAATAAGTAATTAATAAATGTAGTACTCACTTTTGCTTGCAGTCAAAGCGATGCAACCAGCATGCAGCTAAGTAAGATTCACTCGTGATGCGAGGAGAACCAATGGTGGTCACTTAGCAACATGGGAGTCAAGCGAGCATCGCAAAGTCAAGGAAAATGTACACATGCATTCTTAGCTGTCTGCTGGATCGCTCATCGTAATGTCGTAATTACTGGAGGAAAATAAGAGTGAGTATATTAATTAATACACAAGAATTGACCTGAACTGGAATTAAATGAATTAAATCAAAAATTTCAGAGGCAGGCAATAATCTATCAATTTAAAGTTTTATTAAAGAGGTGTCAGTTGACCCATGCAATGTTTGTGACTAAAATCAATGAATTTTAATTAAACTTAAGATATTTTTTATGCAATTCAATTTAGTCATTTTTAAACATGTATAATTATTGCACAAATAAACTACATGAAATTACATTCAGTACGGTAAATATTTATTATAATTTTGAATTTCTTATCACAAGAATATTATTTTTTTAATACACAAATCCCAATATTTCTAAATTAATTAATTTTTTTACCTGATATTTACAAGATAGCTGAGCATATTTTGGACACAATGTCAAACCTCCTACGTTGCAACTTTACTGTTCTAAACTACAGCAGGGAGTTTGCGTACCAGATATAGGGTATCGTCAACCGGCAGGAAGAGAGATTAATGTTGACTGTATGGCGGTTCAGTGGGCTGCAGGGGCAGGCGCCTAGCTTTGTGCGTGCTAGCTAGACCACATAAAGGGGGAAAGTCAAAGGAATTGTGCTGAGAAATCAATCTGGTCTCCCTCTTACATGATGACGATGATAAGAGGGAAAAAAAGCTACAGGTTTAAGAAAGAAACACACGCAATAGAATCGATATATAAAGGTATATTGATCTCAGATTGTAAATAATATGAATTTTCTACTATTTTTCAATAGTCGAAATTATATATGGAGATTTGTAAAATAGCTATAAGGGTGAAATTTAATTTAAAAAACAGCCTTAATATTTTTAATAGAATAGAATAGAATACTTTAGAATTAGAATAGAATAATTTTCATGTATTTTTTATACCGACTGCATGAAAAAGCGCCCTAGTGATGTTGCGACTCTCTCGAGAAATGCAAGCAAGGAAATGAACATGTGAGTCTCTATCTAATTTATTCTGAACTATCCCCTTCTCTTTCTCACCCTAATTTACCACATTGTGTATATTTCATTAACTAAGTGCAGCTTCTCCAGCTAGCAACTAGGAGTAAATTTTGTGGAGGAAGATAAGCATCTTCCATTGCATTTCGTACATATTTATACCTTACATTTTTATATATTATTGTTTCTCTTGTTATCATCCATTTTGTTTTTTTATCGTAAATTTTCTCCAAAAACTGAAGTACTTAACTCAATAAACAAATATTATTAGATTATTATTATTATTTTTTTTTAATCAAACCACAATTGGGTACTTCTAATTACTAATTACTTACGAAGTAACTAAGTTTGAAACCCCGAACCTTCCGAAACCCTAACTTAAGCGTTTCGTGGGCTCTTCCGGAACGGGGGCGGCCACGGCCTTGCAATCCAACCAGGCATTTGCCTGTGACTGAGGGAAACGTGGAAAACTCAGCCAGGATGGACGCTACAGCTTTTGTCAATGAACCTGAAGTGCAATGGTCCAAAGCCAGGGGAACCACATGGTGGAAAAGCGCAACGATTTAATCCTGGGTGGGAAACGTGGTTTTTGTTGAAAATGGTCACCCATCCAACTACTAACCATGCTCGGCGTTGCTTGACTTCAGTGATCTAACGAGACCCGGTTAAGCGCACTACGCCACACACCCACTATATATTATTATTATTATTATTTTATATCATAATAGAGCGCGGAAAAAAGTCATTTCGAATTTTTGTGCACATGAGGACTATTTTGTTGTCATTTACATAGGATGTCCACCGATCTCCGGAAGTGGATTAAAATAAGCCTATATAAAAAAAGACTATTTAGACTATTTTTGGATTTTGAGACTATTTTGGTAAAATGTGACTTTTTTGTGACTTTTTGACACTTCTTAGTGCATTTCAGCTATTTTCTTCATATTGTAAAAAAGTCAAAAAAAAAAAAAAAAAAAAAGTAAAAAAAGTAAAGAGGTAAAGAAGTAAAGAAACAAAGACTTCAGTCTGTGTAAGGGAAGTCTTTGTAGAGAAATATAAAAAAAACAACTCCCAAACACACTTTAACTTTAGCACTTTTGAAACGCCTTTTTGCTGCATTTTCTAAAAAAAAAGTGACTTTTTATAGACTATTTTTAAAAAAAAGTGACTTTTTTGTAGACTATTTTCCAAAAATAAGTTGACTTTTTAGGCGCCTATTTTTCGAAAAAAATGTGACTTTTTCCGCGCTCTATATATCATAATATTGTCAAGAAATTAATATGAGCTACATCCTGTCGATCTCTATAATAAAGATGTGGCCTACAATTTGTTTCACTTACAATTACCTATAATATATTATACTGTATAATATGCCATGTGCATGTCATGTTCATAATATATATATACATACATATAATTTTTTTATTATTAAATGCATGAATACGAATTTTTGCTGTGGGCCCTTCACAATGTAATCAAGGGATCATTTTTGGTAAAAACAGTTTAGTTTAATTTTTGTATTATGCATAATACACCTTTTCCTTACAAAAAAAAATCCATATCGCAATAGAAACAAATAGAGTTGAAGTTTTCTTCAAATTGTATCATGTAACACAGGTCTTAATGAGGTACTGACCAAAAAAAAAAAACGTTGCAAGTTTTTGTCAATATTTCAAAAGGCTTGAGAATTTTATGAAGAACAAGCCCTATTATAGCATTCTACGACAATTTCCTGATTTTATATGAAATTTTAAAACCTCTCAAAAATGACGTCATAGCATTGAATCTTAAAAATGGAAAAATAGATTAGTTGACATTGCCAAATTCCATACTTAGTATTGAAATGTAACCAAAACTTCATTTGCAAGGTTTTCAGGTGCTAGAATCACGATAATGAAGGTTTGAAATTCGTACTACAATAACTTTTCATTTTAGCAATGTTAACTGATGTCCCCATTTAAGATTCAATGGTATGACGTCATCAAAAAAAGTTTTAAATACAAAATCAGCAAATTGTTGTAGAATGCTCTAATAGGGCTCGTTCTTCATAGAATTCACAGTACTTTTTATTAGTATTGCTAACTCAAATACCAGTCAGTACCCAGTACCCCATTGTTAAATTATAAAAACAATGTAATTAAGTGGTATCGATAACAAACGAAATGCGCGCTACCAGGGTGGAACGCATTTTTTATTAGAATTGAAACATTATACGAGGTTATGTTTGAAAATATTTCTTAATGTTATAATAATGTTTTTCACACGGAAAGTTTTACAGTATTTTTCCATGTGTACGAAGTATTTTATAACAGGCCTGTTCGTAAACCCTGCTCGGTGTACACTTTCTGCACCCAATCGACCTTATGTACATGGGATATAAGGTCGATTGGGTGTAGAAAGTGTACACCGAGCAGGGTTTACGAACAGGCCTAACATAACATAGTTATGTTAAATGACGTAGAAATTAACTTATAGAAAGTAAAATACGAATGTAAAATTAACATCGTGTTAAACTGCATCCTCCATCAAACAAAACTATACATCGTTGGAAAGTTATATTTTTTATTTCTTATACATAATATATATATATATATATATATATATATATATATATATATATATATATATATATATATATATATATATATATATATACATATATATATAAATGTGTGAGTAATTATTAATAAAATTACCTTGAATGAACTGGGCTGTCACCCTCGCTGATAGTTTAAAATTTTAACACGATACACTTAAAACACTTGCACACACAGAAACACGTGCACAGTTAAAATATAAAATCACATTAGCACTTTCGGCAACTTTTACACTGTTACCATCATCAGATGTTATTTTGACACTGAACTTAACACTCCACGTGAACTGCTTGCTCGCTGACACCTCGTGGAGCGCCTAAGAGTGTGGGGAGAGGGAGGACGATGACTTTGCGACGAGTCTTGCGTTTGCTATCTCTCCCACGCTGATCACGACGAGGGGAGGAAACATGCTGTTGACGTGGTGCAACAAGAACACTGCGGACAGGCTTCTCTCTCTTTAAAAGTTCCGTCCACATGCAATCAAGCTCATAGCTTGGTTGACTTATCATGTTCGTCCCCCGTCTCGTCATCTCTGCCGCCTCGTGTACTTTCCGTTTCTTCCAAATGCTCTCCCGACCTACCACTCTTGTTTTATCAAACAGAATACAATGATTATTAGACAAAGCATGATCTGCTAATTTAGAATAGCCCACAGATTTCTTTTCAATTAAATTTCTGTGTTCCTCCACTCTTATTTCCACAGGCCTACTTGTCTCGCCCACATATTCTTTTTTACACTCGCACGGAATTGCATAAACAACATCTTTATTCAAGCCTGAACCACGTGGCTTAGTAATGCAAAGACGTTTCTTAATAGTATCAGACGAAGAAAAAACCGTCCGTAATTTGTATTTGTTGCCAATACGCTGAATTTTCTCACTAAGACCAGCAACATATGGTATACAAATCGTAGACAGTGTTTTTTTCTTTTCTTTCTTGTTTGTCTTTGCATTACTAAGCCACGTGGTTCAGGCTTGAATAAAGATGTTGTTTATGCAATTCCGTGAGAGTGTAAAAAAGAATATGTGGGCGAGACAAGTAGGCCTGTGGAAATAAGAGTGGAGGAACACAGAAATTTAATTGAAAAGAAATCTGTGGGCTATTCTAAATTAGCAGATCATGCTTTGTCTAATAATCATTGTATTCTGTTTGATCAAACAAGAGTGGTAGGTCGGAAGAGCATTTGGAAGAAACGGAAAGTACACGAGGCGGCAGAGGTGACGAGACGGGGGACTAACATCATAAGTCAACCAAGCTATGAGCTTGATTGCATGTGGACGGAACTTTTAAAGAGAGAGAAGCCTGTCCGCAGTGTTCTTGTTGCACCACGTCAACAGCATGTTTCCTCCCCTCGTCGTGATCAGCGTGGGAGAGATAGCAAACGCAAGACTCGTCGCAAAGTCATCGTCCTCCCTCTCCCCACACTCTTAGGCGCTCCACGAGGTGTCAGCGAGCAAGCAGTTCACGTGGAGTGTTGAGTTCAGTGTCAAAATAACATCTGATGATCGTAACAGTGTAAAAGTTGCCGAAAGTGCTAATGTGATTTTATATTTTAACTGTGCACGTGTTTCTGTGTGTGCAAGTGTTTTAAGTGTATCGTGTTAAAATTTTAAACTATCAGCGAGGGTGACAGCCCAGTTCATTCAAGGTAATTTTATTAATAATTACTCACACATATTATACCTCGCTTGAAATTATCTTTTCCTAACACATATATATATATATATAAATGTATAAATATATACATATTTTTTGTATGAACAATTTTTTGCTTATATTAGCTGGTTTAAAAAAAAAAAAAAAACAAGTGGTAATATAATATATATTAAATATATTCTGTATTGTGACACCAGTGCTGTTGTTTAATCTGCATTGCGCCATTCTTACAGCAGATACAGAGTGTGTCATATCTGTGAATCCTCTCAGCTGTAATTTATACATATTTCTCGACAAACCCCGTTTCTTAAATTTTAAACATGCTCTTTTGCGTATATAATTTACTGTAATTTCCAGTATTTTAATTGTCTCTGATTTATACAAGTAAAATAAGCTATAATAGAATACCTGCCATGGGGCTCGGCATGGCGCAGTGCATTGACCGGTTCTCGTTAGATTACCGAAGTCAGGCAACGTCGAGCGTGGTTATACTGTACAGTACTTGGATATATGCGTGGCTCTTTCAAGTAAAAAATCACGATCGACGCTCTCTCCCTTGAGTAAATCCATCTCGCTTGTCACCCAGTGCAGTGATGCACTTTTGTGTATGGTTCCCCAGGCCTTGAACATCATTGTGTATTGTGGTCCATTGATAAAAAGTAGAGGTGTCCGTGTCCTGACTGAGGTTTTCCACGGTTCCCTCAGTCTCACTAGCTCAGCGAATGCTAGGACGCGTAACAGGCTTGGCCACTATCCTTACCCTAACATATCCCTATACTCATTACCCCGCCGCAAGCTGTAGGGAAGTTTAATTTAGATAATATATTCATATTTTTAATAAACTTTTTTAACATATTCAAAGAACTGCAGCAGTATTGCTTGTATATAATGATGTGCTGCCACCTGGTACAGGATTTATAAACTATCTTCCCTATAGTGCATGCTGTGCAGCTTTCAATTTTTGCAATGTGTTTTTTCAAACCTTTAAAAAAAACTACAACGATCGAATCTTCATTATTACTTGCAATTTTGTCTTATCTTTTAAATATGCTAGACAAATCAGATAATCAATAATTTGCAATATTTTTTACTTTTACTTCTAGATTAAGATTCAAAATTTCACTTAAGAATAAGAATTAAAGTAGAGTGAGTGTTGGTGAGCGATTTCATTTTTTTGAATATTTTATTTTCTAAAAATAGTTGAACTCGCTCTCGAGCTATTGAAAAATGAAAACCAAAAAATTCCATCTCAAATAGCTTCACCACAAAAAATTCCCAAATTTAAGTTGGTGTTTCGGAGGCCTTTAAAACATATATGCATCCTCATCATGGAACAGAAAACAGATCTTTACTCCAACTTCGTCTGAACTATGGTACGAATTAAAAAATACGTACGTAATAGATTAATCTATGATGAATTCTTTAATGGATTTTCAAATAATAATAAAAAAAAAAATGGAGCTGTTTTTCCAGAAAATATTCCTTAAGGGAATTAACCCGCAAAAATTTCAATATTTTTTTTCGGAAAAACGGCTCCTTAATTATTATTATTATTTTTTATTTGAAAATCCATTAAAGAATTCATTATAGATTACGCACGTATTTTTTTCGTATTTAGATCACAAGCGGACTTAAGAGTACGAAGAATATCATTGTTTATTTTTTCATTGGTCAAAGTTCTACTATATACTCAAGATTTTAGCGCCTGCGTTCAGCTTCATTGCTTGATCATCGGCTAAAAATAAAGTGAAAGTTGTATTTAGAAGTATTTGAGCTTGCGCGGGCTATCGAGTCGTGCATAATTAACATAAACAGCTGTACGAATGGCTGCAGCTGATGTTACTTGTTACTTTTTGTGTGCCAAACGTTTGTGAGAGAGCATGAAGCAGTACTGAGAAAGAAATTGAGTTAGTTGTGATTTTACATTCATGAACCTTTTTATACTTTGTGTCAAGATTTTTAACTGAAACTGTAGAATGGCAGATGAGAATGCTTTGAAAGAGGAAGTACTGACAATCATCCGCAGCAAATGCGAACAGGAGTTAAAGACCTGGATGATTCCGAATGAAATCTCGGACGGCGACTGTGCCTTGGCGTTCGAGAAGTTCATCTGCGCCAAGCTGGGTGACGATACAGCTGATGTGTGGTCCAAGCTGCGGCAAGCGAGGCGTGAGAAGGACGTGGACGAGCGGAGGACGCTGGCCAGAGAGGTCATTGCAGACATGAAGCCGTTCAACTACAGTCACGAGAACCTCAGGGAGAACGCCACTCAGGAGGAACTAGAGATCGTCTACCATGACTTTAATGACTCAAGATTGTATGCAACTCGCAGTGAATTTAATAATTTCATCAACGAGTTTAAAAGAAAAAAGCAAGTATAATTATAAAATCAGAAGAGGAAGATTGGTTGAAATGCTCAAATTAACAAGTTATTGATTTATATCAAATAATACAAATTATAATTATATTAATTTAATTAATAATTTTTCCTACATATTATACCTTACATAAAAGTGTCTTAAAATCATAAATATAATATTATTCGTTAATCATTAATCATATGTGTTATATATATTATGCAACGTTCAATAAAAACGTCTCTAAAATAATACATCCAACATCTACAGATAAATGATTTACCGGTAGTACATCAAAGTTATTATAATATAATGTATTGAAATATAGTGATCGCTATAGTTGAAACGCAACGACAATTAATATATTTTAAAAATGCTTTTTAAACTTTTAATTTTTGGAAAGTTAGAAGCTATTTACAGTACAGTACACACGCGTGTTATGAGAAACTTGATGGAATTTTGTTATTGTTCTTCAAGTATTATAGCTGTTGTAACAACAGTATTAAGAGGCATACTGCATGACCAAAATATATCAACTGTCCTAAAATATAATACCAACCAATCAATCGTATTAAGGGTAAGGTAACGCCACCAATGTTAAAAAAAATCCCTCTCACAAAAATTCTGAAAAAAATTTAAAATGTTCTCCTCTACACCCCCTATCAGTAGCTTAAATATCAGGTATACAAATACGATCTAGTTTTTGAGTTATGAATTTTTAAAGTTGACCAATTTAACATGGGAGTTTCATTTCTCCATGTTAAAGTAGTCAACTTTAAAATTTTATAACTCAAAAACTAGATCGTATTTGTATACCTGATATTTTAGGTACTGATAGGGGGTATAGAGGAGAACATTTTAAATTTTTTTCAGAATTTTTGTGAGAGGGATTTTTTTTAACATTGGTGGCGTTACCTTACCCTTAACAGTAAAATTTATTTTAAGTTTGCTGTTTTTAAGTGCAACGAGTGATATTTTTTTATGCTACTTCGTTTTTACGATGACGTATAATATAATATGTTTCTTGTTTCAAACGAAGAATAATTTTGAGACAGGCTAAATTGCGCTCTCACGGTTGTATTGAAATTACAAGAATATACAAATTTTACTATACATTTTATTGTATTATATTTATTATTTATTATATACACATTTTATCTACGTAACAAAATTACCAATAAAAAAAAAATTATTTTTCAATAATTTGTTTCATTTTTACATGTTGATCTGATGGTCAAAACAGTAACATACGATGTTGTTATGCTCGGCAGGTCAACGTGCAGCCTGGCGTGATGGGCCCTCCTCGTCTAATGCTGAAGCCGGAGAGTTACCACCACGCGAGGCTAAGGTGAGCTTCGTATCATGGCATTGTGGAGTCTGCAGAGTCTGCAAATTTAAAGTGGGAAGGCAGCCTTCCATGCCATCTATTAGAATAATTGAAGTACTCTAATACTTTATTTACTTAACTATTGCAGTTGCTACTTTGAAAACTGTCACAGTGCCTTCAGAATATTAACATATAATTAAGCAAAAAAAAAAAAAAAAAAAAAACAGTTAGCTAGATTTATTTGTGGTTGAGAAAAATTGATTTCAAATTTAGAACACACTATCTGTTAATTAATATTGAAAATACGATTTTTGGTCTATTAAAATCAATTCATCTCAATAACCAATATTTACAGTTAATAAAGATATTTATGATAAATGCACACTAATATACATATATGGCGGAGGAGCAGTGATAGTTTTGAAAAAGATCGGCTCAAGAGTTTTGCTTGGAAAAAAATAAAATGTTGAGTTTCGGCAAATCACCCAGTTTGAGTCTGCCTTCCAGCCTTGATGACTATAAAAACGTAACATGTAACTTAATTGATACTTAATCCGAGCATTACTGGACAGAGCGAGGGGGTTGAGACGACCCACAACTCTTTTAAAGTGTGAAATTCTGCTCCAAAAAATCTGATTTTTTTTTTAATTCTTATAGCTGGGCAACGAGTAATGTATTTCCGCTAAAAAAAAGTGACGAAACAAACTTTAATTAGTCAATGAGTCAATTTGATGTCTCCCCCCCCCCTATATTCCTTTTTTATAGGGTGAGCCCACAAATTTCTTGGTAATGCTAGGGCTAATAATGTGTACTGTATCCTACTACTGTACTGTAATGTATCCAGAATTAAAAATAGCTAAATATCGCATTTTATAAATTTATATACGAATCATGAATAGTATTTATATTTTATGTAAAAAAAATATATATATAATAAAAAGGAGATATTAACTTTACTACGATCTAAATTTATGCAGATGTTATTTATTAGTGCTGTCGAAATTTTTCGGATTTTCGGATTCCGGATTTCTAAAGCTCCGGAATCCGCTTTTTTAGGAGATCCGAAATCCGAAAAGCGGATATCGGATTCAAAGCGGATATCGGATTTTATCGGATATCAGATTCAAAGCGGATTTCGGATTTTATCGGATATCGGATTCAAAGCGGATATCGGATTCAAAGCGGATTTCGGATTTTATCGGATATCGGATTCAAAGCGGATATCGGATTTTATCGGATATCGGATTCAAAGCGGATTTCGGATTTTATCGGATATCGGATTCAAAGCGGATTTCGGATTCGATCGGATATCGGATTTGTAAAAACTTGTAAAAAAACGAATACATGTATTTTGACTCGAAAAAATAAATATATTTTGCTGTGTTACGTAAACTAAACTCACAAGTCAGTAAAACTGTAAACACTATATAGCTGTTTGTAACTAAATACTGAATAAAATAGTTTAATTAATAGTCTTAATAAATACACTGCTATTACGCTAATTACGCTATTACTGCTATAACATAGAAAATCTGTAATAAATATACGTATATACTAAATAGTGTAAATAGAATGGATACTATATTAAATATCGATTTTTGCTGATGAATTAACCTTTCAATCTTATGTCCCATATTATATATGTATAATTGCAGTACATTGTATAATTAATGTATAAATTGTAATGTATATGATCATATATATCTATAAGTATCTAGATCTAAAGGCTACACCTTCACTATAACTATAGTATCTGTATTTACTATATATATATATATATATTATAAATTATAATATATATATATATATTTATAGCTAGCATTTCATTTACGCATTTATATAGCCATTTACTAAAGAAATGTATAATTTTTATTTATTTTAATATTTGTAATGCGAATTTGATCCCAAGCTATAATATATATTGGAAGATTTTCGTTGGCTATTTTTTAGCTCGCATCAGGTTGGGCTGTGCAGGTTCCAAAACTTGCTGCTAGTGCAATTTGTTTGCTTTATAGCTGCTATAGTGCTTACCAACCTCGTAATATCATCATATGTGTTTATTAGGGTTCAAAACTCTCTATTATTTTTGTCATGAAATTTGCAATCAAATTTGTAATATAAAACATGAAAACTAAACAAACGTAACGCAGTTTAAAGCACTTTAAACATCCTTTATTTTATGGTCCTTTACTTTAATTTTCAATATTTTGTAAACAAATTAAAAAGCACCAATATTTAAAAATTGTTAAAATTTTAAAAACGTACCGTATTCCTGCATCATTTCATCCGCTACATTCGACAATTTTACTATTCGTCGTCTACATCAAGCACGTGTAGTGTTTCTGCGGGATTTGGTCTTGCATTTTTTTGCAAGCTAGTCTGTTGAAATTTTAATAGAGTTGAGTTTAAAATTATACTTGTTTCGTTACTATACAAGTTAATTAAATATTAATGAATAAAAACTAAAAACTGTATTCCGATTGAATCCGATATCTGATTTGAATCCGAAATCCGTTTTGAATCTAAAATCCGCTTCAAATTCAAAATCCGAAATCTGATTCAAATTCGGAATCCGATTGAAATTCGGAATCCGATTGAAATTCGGAATCCGTTTCAAATTCGGAATCCGATTGAAATTCGGAATCCGTTTCAAATTCGGAATCCGTTTCAAATTCGGAATCCGAAATCCGATTTGAATCCGATATCCGTTCGCAAAGATCGGATTTTGAATCCGCTTTCCAATAGGAATCCGAAAAACGGATTTTCGGATTTCGGATTTTTTAAAATCCGGAATTCGGATATCAAAAAAAGCGGATTTCAACAGCACTATTATTTATATATATATATATATATATATGTGTTATAAATTATTGGCTCTAGCTCTTATATGAAGAAGCATCAGCATTGATATATACAAAATACAACTTTCAGTACCATACGTAGATTAAAGAAAATTACTTTTTTTGATTTATTATTCCATGAAAAGTTGATTTTATTTTAACAGAAAATATCAAAAATGGAGTATCGACCTCAAATTTTTTTATTGATGCAAATCAAATGAATAATGGGTGCAAACTGTGCAAAGTTATGCTACTCTGATTTTTTTTCAGAATTTTTAGAACCCGTTATTTGAAACTACAGAGAAAGTGACACCTCTAGACGCCTTTCCTAATAAAAGGATAGGACCTAAAGGGGGCGAGAGTTCAAACCCAACCTCGTTAAAACCTTTTAGCAACACTTCCCGGGCTGCAAAAAATCTAAAAAAAAAAAAAAGAACAGCATAACTGTTTACCCTAGCTCTATCTATTTTTGTAATAAAATTTTTGAAGTCGATATTGGGGCATAAATTTAGGACTTGAGTGATTTTCTTGACATGAAATTAACCCCGGCTTGCTCGTTTTTTGCAGCCACTGCCAGACACCATCCTGTATGACGCTCACCTCCAGCTCAGGGTGCGACCTCTCGGTCCCTGACAACGGCGATGAGAAGTTGATGACCGTGGACGTGCGTGAACGTGCTTCTGACGTAGCTCTCATTCGCGTGCAAAACTTTTGATCTTGTGTGCTATTGCCTGATTGTTGAATACATTGTCAAGTCATTATTTTATGGGGAAAACATTAAAATAATGTGTTATAAAAGAGATAAAAAAATAATACTAGAATATTATGTACTTTGGGTGCTAAATATTAGAAATTGCTCTAAAAATTGCGAATAAATTAATTATATTTATAATATATTTCTGAGCTTCTGAGCATTGTAAATTGATTATACAACAATATTATTGTCAATTCTTATACACTCGCCGTCCCAGAAAACTTGCTTGACCAACAAATGCATGTCATGTATTATTGTCTACAATAATTCATCAACAGCCATTTGTTGGTGAAGCAAGTTTTTCGGATGGGTAAAACATTGCATCAAAATTAAAAATTTATCAAGTTTGATGGATTGCTTCTAATTTATATATATGGGCTGTGATACAGTAATTTCAGTTCAAGACAGATATCAATATAAAAAGAAAATATTATTTTTTATTCTTCTTTGAGCTAAAAAAAATCAAACATTGTTTGCAATTTTTAAAAGAAGGTATGTATGATAATATTATGTACAGTACAGCTGTATCGTGTAATATAATCATACGATATTTTTTGCTAGCATTTCTTCTGTGAAATTTGTTTTTAAAATCATAGAAATTTGCGGTGTAATAATAGATTAGAAAAAAAAATTACTTCCATTATTTTATTATTTTTTTGTGCACATTTATATAAGAGCTATACTCGATCAGCGTATTGAAAAACATAAACATTGTTAAATTTTGGAAATTACTCAAACTACTAATGGCAAAATGACTTAAAACAAACATATTTTTAATTTTTATTAACATGCTTACTAATACAATAACTAATATTTACTAATATTTTATGACATGTTTATACTTGTTAGGTATTGACTATACCACTCAATACATCATTGGCAGCTATCAATACAGTACAAAAATAATGATCGAAATGCTGTTCTTTTTTTTCAGCATTATAATTATTAATCATAACATAGGCAGCTTTTAAATTACAAAGTGTTTTACAATTCACGTGTGCAGCTAATATCCCTCAAAAACGTTGACTAATTGTTTCTGAGTGTTTAAAATTGTATCACTTTTTACAGATTTTCTTACAATTACATATTCGTAATTCACTCGTCAAAAACTTTTAGACTGCAATAACCTATTTAATTTGCAGTATACTCTTAATATTAATAATTAAGGTTTATATTTTCCTGTAAAATAATTATATATTACCTAATTAATAATTATTAACAAAGACTTAAAATAATTAAAATATGCTTAAACTAAATATTAACTAAATTTTATACCATTCTAAAGGTGCGCTTAGTAATTACAGAATCCCTATATAGGTTTGCATTAAAATGTGATTATAATAAAGGTTTTACTTTATTTAATAAATGGGAATGTCAACTATAAATGTGTGTTTGATTTACTAAATTACCTTAATTTTACTTTTTGCTGTTCTTATAATAGATTATACATAAATATATTTCTTAAGGGTAAGATAACGCCACCAATGTTAAAAAAAATCCCTCACACAAAAATTCTGAAAAAATTTTAAAATGTTCTCCTCTACACCCCCTATCAGTAGCTCAAATATCAGGTGTACAAATACGATCTAGTCTTTGAGTTATGAATTTTTTAAGTTGACTAATTTAACATGGGATTTCCATTTCTCCATGTTAAAGTAGTCAAATTTAAAAATTCATAACTAAAAAACTAGATGGAATTTGTATACTTGATATTTTAGCTACTGATAGGGGATGTAGAGGAGAACATTTTAAATTTTTTTCAGAACATTTGTGTGAGGGATTTTTTTTTAACATTGGTGGCGTTATCTTACCCTTAATTATTATACTTAAGCATTTATCTCCAATAAATTCTTTTTTTTTTTTTGCAATAAATGAAATAATATTAAAATATATAAATATATTATATATTTATAATATATGTTGGCACCAAAGCCCGAAAAAAATGCGCACACCTTATAGGTGGGCCCCTATATTAGCGATTTGAGCAAAGCCCGAAATTAACAAATATTTCGGGCTTTGCTCACTGTTTTGATCATTTCTAGAAGCTAGAAGTGCTCAAAGTAAAATGAAAAATAATAATTGGAATTTGTGTTGTATTATAGTAATAATAAAATAATGTAAATTTAATCATTTTTAATTAAATCACTTTTTTAATTAATTGAAAAAAATACAAATTTAACATTAACATAACGTGTATAGTATTTTTTTTATTAAAACATTTCTTTCTGTATTATTCAAGTCATACTGAAAAATACGATTTTGTCACACTTCTTACATATATTAATATTGCATGTTATATAGTTAATTTAAATAAATTTATTACAGCTGATTATTATAAAATCAATTTAAACTTAATAATTTATAGAACTTGCCATGCTAATAAGCAAAGAGAGCTCCTCAAGATAGCACCAAACCTACCAATTAAAAATGAAAATTTATGCATGCAAAATAAATAATTATTACACCTGACTATTACCTGTTCATTTTAACTTGACTTATTTTTGCAGGGATTACTATCATGACATTTTAAATTACATCTTAATTTTCCTTTGCACGACAAATAAAGTAATAACTATACAAAAGTTATTGTTAAATTTGTCTTTTTATCAATCAATTAAAAATTGATATATTTAAAATATTATTAAATTTAAATTATTTTATTGTTTTATTTTTATTACTATAAATACGGCACAATTTCCAATTATTATTTTCATTTTGCTTTGAGCACTTCTAGAAATTATCAAAACAGTGAGCAAAGCCCGAAATAAAACTTCTCGCCGAGATTTGCTTTTTTCGAATTGAGCACTTCTAGAAAATAGAAATGATCAAATTTATATGAGCAAACCCCGAAATAAAACTTCTCGTCGGCGTTTGCTTTTTTCCGATTTGAGCACTTCTAGAACATGATCAAATTTAAATGAGCAAAGCCCGAAATAAAACTTCTCGTTGAGCTTTGCTTTTTTTCGATTTGAGCACTTCTAAAAATTATCAAATTTAAATGAGCAAAGCCCGAAATATTTGTTAATTTCGGACTTTGCTCAAATCGCTAGGGGCACACCTAGCTAGGTATGCGCATTTTTTCGGGCATTGGTGCCAACACATATTATCTAATTTCTTCATGACGTACGTAGTGTCTTTATTGACATATTAGAGCTTGTTCACTTATATTAACAAAAAAATCATATAATCATATTTTTTGATAACATTTTATTTCAATTTAGTTTCATGCATTGTGCAGTATAATTTATATGGATTCAATTAGTTTCATAGTTTCAAATGTTATTTCAACGCCCAAAAGCATAAATAATAAGCTGTAAGCAGACCTCCCCCCCCCCCCTTAAAATAAAAAGAAAGAAAAGTCATTTTACTTGAATACACTAAATACTAGTCTATTAATTGAATAAAAAATAATAAAAGGTAAAACATTTAAAGACATAATTATTAGTCTTTTATTAAACACAGAAAGTGTACATATAATAATGTTTGTAAATACATAATAATATTATAATAAACAATATAAACTTGTATGAAATATGGACAACATATTTTTCCAAATGATGAAATTACTGAGAATTGAGAAATTACGGGAAATAAAAATCATGTGCAATATTTATTCCATATATATATATTATATTATATTTATCGTTTTAGTACATATCATATTTATTAATAATTACCTCTAACATGAAAAATTATAGTTGAAGCAACCTTTAAAAAATATCCCAATTATTTATAAATTGTTGTTACATAAAATTAGCGTAAAATATTTATAAAATTTTCTTCTTTTGCATTTAATAACTCGAAGTAGTGGAAAGATGAATATAGTATGGGTGATATAACTACAATATTTTGCATACATTATTATCATTATATTGATTAAATTTTATCATCAATGATCTACATTACAAAATTAAATAGAAAATATCTCAATTTGAAATTTCAATTTTGGTGCAAAATTTAATTATTATTAGATATTAGTAATTTTTTGGTACACAATACATATTGACAGGCTTATAATATATTATACTGAACTATAAGATATAAAAAGTGGAGTTGGCTTGACCATTTATTGTTCGTGTGAGGTAATTATTAATTAATTAAGCAGCAGATTATAATTTTAATCATAATTGAGTCTACTTCATGCCCTTCATCAATTTTCAGTAAGGTTCGTTACTGCCTTGCTCAACATTAAATATCATCCTTATCGCAAAGTGTTGTTTGAAACTCGTGCTTTTCTTTTATTCTACAAAATTCTTCTTAAACATATTGATTTGTTTGATTAAATTATATAAATACAGTTTTATTAAACACTTACAAGCTTGTCCGCAATATTTCAAATCTATATTTATACACACTTTATGTTGGCGCTATTCGCTCTTCTTGTAACTTTAATGCAGTGCTTTTTTTTTTACCCCTGCAAAAGTTAGAGTCAGGCAACCCCTCTTGCTTTGCTGCTCTGCGGGGTAGTAGAGCATACAGGCGTCTATTCCCCCCAAAGATCTGATAAGCCATGAAAAACTGTTGTTTTTGGCTGCTTTTTTATGCTATAGCTTTCAATTTCACAGATTATATTAAGAAATAGAATATTTTTTGAAAGTTAAAAATTATGTTTTCCAAGTCAGAAGTAATTTTAACTAATTCAAATGAATTTTTTTACAAACAAATCAGTTGAACTCTTTTATCACGATCAAAAGTGAATTTTTGTTAGAGATTTTTGCTTTTTATTCGTCTCTATTTTTCACATTATATTGTTTGAGAGCATCAATATGAATGCTTATGAATTTAATTTAAAATATAAAGATTTCAAAGAAGCGCTCACTATAATAGTCTATAATAGTAACGCTTCAATGTCACATAAACTGAAGAATTTAATATTTTTTTATAAAAAAAAATGGCCATTTGGAAATTATTTTTGTTTACAAACCTAAGTAAAACAAAAATGATAACTTTTTTTTAGATAGCAAGAGTAATATAACATTTTGTTTTGGGTAATAAATTCAAGTACCCCCAAGGGAGATACAAAAAAAGTTTTATCACTCTCTCTAATGGTTCACTCGATTCTCCTAGCAGACAGAGTAGTGGGGAAAGCTTCTTGCATTCTGCGCTCCATCTCATTGAGTCGCGTTAAAATGTAAAGCATGTTTTTCTGCAACTCCCGTTGTGCTGCCAGCGCCCTCTCTTCTCTGAGAGTTTCTTCGTGTCTCGCCTCTCTCTGTGCCACCACCTCCCTCGCTCCGTTCACGATCATATCAAACCCGTGACACCAGCGACACGACTTACTCAGACACGTGTTCTGCATGGCGAACACCGAGCGATCGTCACCGTAATCCATGCAGCCTTGCCACCAAACTTTTTCAGATTCTGTGTTCCTCAGACTGTGCAAGAAACAAGCCTCGTCACCGGTCGCACAGTCCGTACAACCACGCCAGCACGCATTGCGAACATCAGGGTTCATCTTATTCCATTTGTTGAGAAAAACACGAAGTTTGTTTTCAGAAAGAAGTACTGAAAGTAGTAATATCTTTTTACCTAACCAATCTCTTATAGTACTTGTATTACCATAAAGAAGTGTTGATTCCATAGAAGCATAAAGTTCAATTTGTGCAACACAGCAAACAACTTCTGCTTCTTCTTTAATTACTTGAATATCACTTATAGCTAAACCATTTAACAAATTTATCAAAACTATAGCAATAAAGAAAATAAAAAGTAGGAAAATAATGTGACTTATTATAGAAATAGACTGAAATTCCAAATCTGTAGCTTCTAATTCTCCAGTTAACATTATAATTGTTTTAAATAATGACGTTCCTAAGTTTAAAAATAAATTATTTTTACAATCTTCTTTAGAATCACAATGTTGAAATAAAATATAAAATGAGAATCCGAACGCTACGATGAGAATCGAGTACCACAGTAAGAAATAAATGAAGTTACGAGAGACCTGGATGAACATCGCGATGTAGGTGGCCAAACTTGGATGACGTCCAATCAGAAGCACGAGCTCCGTGTATGCCAGCAAGATGGCCACTGCGCACATGGCATGGATGTAATTTTTACTACACTGAGATAGCAGGACGGCCGTGAGCACCAACAATGATACCTCCAGCCAGTTCTCCAAGTTTTTGAAATACTGACAGAATCTCATACACATTTCGATAATCTCGCGAATCACGAGACAAATAAGTAGAACGAATGTGAAGTACCACCACAACATGGCACTGGAATTGTAGTAACAATACTTATCATCTTCAACTGTAGAATTTTCTTTGGTTTCATTACCAGGTGTAACGAGATGATAAATATGTAAAGAAAGAGCTACTGTAAACATTGAGTATATTATGAAATTAATGTAGAAGAACCAATATATGCGGTACCATTTTAAATGTAAGAAGCTCTTGATGAGTGGGTGATTGAGAAGAGAGCGATGGTTAGGTGAGTCTGCAAGCTTGACAAGAGGACCCATTTCAGGGGCGTAAGAGTCTTCACCTTGAGGTATCATCTGACTTCCTTGTTGCGGAGGATCTTGATCTTTTTTACTAGCAAATATATTGTAGTCAAATTCAATATAAAATACTTCATTATGTTTCATATCAGGTGAATCTTTGTTAGTAATTAAAATATTAATATGTTTATCTAAATAATCATTTAAAATTTTTGAATCAATATGTGAAAATGCTGGAATATCTTCTTCATTTGAAATAAAAATATCAGCACGATGATTAAGTAATAAAATAATATTTTCTGATTGATTTTTTTCAGCTGCATAATGTAATGCTGTGTTTCCTTTTCTATCTCTTGCGTTGATGTTTAGTTTGTTTGTGTTTGCGTGTTGTAATAGCAACTCTAAACACCGGGAATTGGTGTTAGGGGTGACCACTGCCACGTGAAGAGCCGTGAAATTATTGAACTTATTATCAACAGGAGAGAGATCAGTTGTCTCTTTGCTCAGAAGGGATTCTAGAATGCGGTCATTACCTTTTTGGGACGCCAAGATGGCCGCGCTGCGCAATTCTCCCTTTTCGTTGAACTCTTTAGCCGTCTTGTTGACATCAGCCCCCATGTCAATCAGCTGTTTGGACGCGACTTCGAGCCCCAACGTTACTGCCACCTGCAGGAGAGTGCGATGACCGTTGTTTGCATCAACCGAACTGAAGTTTCCTGCCAGTAACTGCTCCAGAGCCTCGTTGTCTTTCTTTGCTTTTAGTAGTTTGAATAATTTTGAATCAGGGCTGTTTTGTTCTTCATCACTAGTGGTACTCAACGTCATCATTTCCACGGTGCTGTTGGCTGAAGCAATTTTACCGTTTGCGTCTACCTGTAAACAAACAAATAAATAAATATTTTTAATTATTATTTTTAATTTATAGATATAATATGATGAATTTAATGATTTTACCCGAGTTGAAACAAATTTCATCTTTTATTCACTATTAAGCTCTATCCTCGTCTAATTCCCTCCTATTTTGCAACATTTTAGAGAAAAAAAGACGAGATTACAACTTCTTGAGCATATAAAATCTTAGAAATGTATTATATTGTCTCCATTCTATCTTCATTTTGAGCGAAGAGGAAATATGTGTTTTATTATAGTAGTAAAAAAAGATTAAGTTTAGGCTCTTGTAAAAGCAGTAAAAGATGAGTTTAAGAGGTAATTTTTTTTTTTTTTTTTTTTTTAATATTTCAATTTTTTTAATACATCAAAACATCCAAACAATGTAAAGATTTTGTTTATTGGAGCATGGAGCTAATTAAGTGCGGTTTAACTAAAACATTTGTATATTTATTAAAAAGTTATGGTTATATAGAATTTAATTGCATTTTATTAGACATTTAATTCCAATTATGTTGAGAAAAATTTGATAAGTGGTGATTAAAAATGAAATCACAACAAATGGTTTGTAATATGTTGATCTCAAAAATTTAAATAAGGGCATTGGGTGTAGCACCGGTAGTTGGCAACACTGACGTATCTTCACCATGTTAATTTTTTATCCTTGCTCCTCGGAGTAATTTTTATGCTAGAGCTAAGCTGATTGCAGTAGTATCAAGGTAATTAGTAGCCCAAGTGCACAATTTGGCTAAATAAAGCCTGATTTAAAGAAAATTATTTTTTTTATATTTTAAAAAAAATGCATGTAAATTTAAAACAATTACTAAAAATACTTTTCTTTAAATCAGGTTTTACTAAGCCAAATTGTGCACTTGGGCTATTAATTACCTTGATACTACTGCGATCAGCTTAGCTCTAGCATAAAAATTACTCCAAGGAGCAAGGATAAAAAATTAACATGGTGAAGATACGTCAGTGTTGCCAACTACTGGTGCTACACCCAATGCCCTTAAACAATTAACATGCTATTGGAATTTTAGTATAAAAGCATATAATTTTTCGTACATTAATTAAATTGTTGGAAAATAATTTTTGGTCAACTTTAATTATAATTAGCTTGTACATTAATAGCATTAAATAAAAAAAAAATCTTCTGGCGTTTTATAGAATAATTCATCACGCATGCTTTTTGCTATAATTAATATAGGGCAGGGAAGGTATATATTTTCCCATTAATGTGTGTAAACGAGAATATGCACTTAGCATGCTGTTAGGGTGAAGATAATATTAAATAATCGAAGCTTTTAAAAAATATCAATATTCTAAACCTACTGTGTAACACCAAAATGTACAGCAAATAAAACTTCCAGTGTATATTTCTGAAATTGATTCAAATATAGGGAGGGAAAAATATATTCAACAAAAAACTATTTCTTGCTTTAAGAAATAGCAGCTTATTTTGCATATTCGGAACCATTATTATCTTATGGGCGTTGCAGTCGTAAAATATTCAAAAAGAAAGTAAAAAGAAGGGAGCCAGAGAGAGACGGAACTTTTCTCCCCCAACCTATAAATTTGTGTGACATGATTCATGCTGTTATCACGGACTTGCAGGATATTTGCAATTTACTCTCTTTTCTCAAAACTTTGAGCCATGAAAACACATAAAAAATGTCTAGTGAATCAAAAACTCTGTGTCTATAATTTCTTCCGATCATCTTTTTTATACATTTTTTCATCACAAATTTATGTATAATGTGAAAAGAAATGCTATTTGCATGTAATTATATTAATCACACTTCTGAATGCACTGGGAGTTTCACTTCAAAATTATTGAAATATAAAAGTAGAGAGCTAACAAGTGAACCAAACTTACGTTCTGTTTTTTTTTTTTCTCTTTCTCTTTCTCTTTTTTTTTTTTTTTTTTTTTTTTTAATTTTCAGGAGTTAATATCATAATTTAGAACTTGCAAGAATTTTTTTATCTGAAATCTGAAATAAACGGAATTGAAATTTTGAAAGCTTTTATCATATAAAACAAAAACATTCATGAATGTGATTTTCTAAAATTTTATTTTGATCAGTGTCTGAGAGAGATGGGGAAAAGGTGATATTTTGTTAAGATTATCATAATTATATATATGTAAAGCCAGTATTACACGATACAATTTTTCTTTGCAAGAAAACTTGAACTTCATTTGTTTGTATGGAGAAGAAAATTTTCTTGCAAGGAAAAATTATATGCAAAATTGTATCTTGTAATATACCAGCTTTAGGTATTCGATTTTTTCAAATTTAAAATCTAACATTTCGTATAATAAAAGCAAGTATTAAAAAAAAAAAAAGAAAAAGAAACTGCTACCAAAAACGGTTCAATTTTAAAGGTTACCAGAACTCAATTGGATATAACGTATGTGGGGAAACCTAACACACGATTTTTAAATTAATACCTCGATTAGCACGTTGGTCTGTCCAGCTTGAATTGCATCTCCCAGAAGAGGAGTGGAGGTCTCCCCCGACATTTCTGCAACCTACGGCAGAGCACCTGGAGGAACAACAGAAGATTGTAACTTTTTTCTTTCAGAGGGAGCTCTGCAACGTCTTTTCAGTGCACTTAATATGTTACAGAAATACTTAGCTAATAATTTTAAATACTGCAGCCATTATATACAAAATTAATAAGGGATTACATGGCAACTGTGGTTCCTTGTAAACAAACTTTAAAGCTGGTATTAAGCTTGTATTACTGCACGATGCAATTTTGAATACAATTTTTCCTTGCAAGAAAATTTCTTCTCCATGCAAATAAATGGATTTGCAATAATTAGAAAAATTGTATCATGTAATACCGGTTTTACCGGCTTTACACGATACAATTTTGCATACAAATTTTCCTTGCAAGAACATTTTATCTCTATATAAGCAAATGGAGTTCAAATTTTCTTGTAAGGAAAATTTGTATGCAAAATTGTATCGTGTAATACCAGTTTGATATGGAACAAATAGTATTCCTTTTAGTTACGTTCTTTCATACTTTAGACTGATAGAAATTACAATATGTTATATAAAAAAAAACTATAAGATTTAAGTGTGTATATAGGGAGCATTGCATAATATTTGGGAAATCGATAAAAATTTGAAATTTACATAATCTTTTCTTCCACAGTAAAATCCTCTCTAAAACCATGAAAATATTGTTGAATATATAGAAAAGAGCATTTTAAAAACAAGAAAAGCAGTTTACAACTCATCAAAATTACCTTTAAAGACGAATTATCCTTAATGAAGGTCACCATGACAAGTTAGTCGCGCTTGCGCATGCATTATTACTTTGAGAAAATGTCGCACTTGTAAATGAAATAAAAATGGGCAAAATTAATAAAATAAGAAATATTTCCTAGCACAATTTATATTGTGTTACAAGTTATCTTACTTTAAACTACGTTTTAATAATTTTCATTTGTGAAAGCAGGACAGTAATTTACAAAGAAAACGTAAAAGTTGATCTAAAATTTACAATCGAAATTTTGATTACTTTCGTTTTTTTTTTTTATTATATTAATATGAACATTGCTAGTATACTTCATTAATTACAAGAAATATAAATTAAAAACCATTGATAATTTAATGAATATTTGGTATTACATAAATTTGAAACCAGAAAAAAATATTATATATAAAAGAATTTTATTCAATTAAACCAGTTTTTATATAAATTTTTTACTATATTAGTTTGTTCTTGAGTAAAATATTACAATTTTTTTAAATAATAACAGCATTATAAGATTTTTTTAATAAGCTCTTAATCCAAAAACTTACCTGCTGATCTGAAATTATCTCAAAACTTATTTTGATGGTAATTCTTGTAAGATTGATATTACACTAAAACTGTTAACTTGTTCTTCTCGAATCGAGCGACAAATGAAAATATTACTCACTATTTTATAATTCGAAGCGTTGAGTTATGCTCCGTGCAACATGTAAATCCGAATGATGGACACCGAGCCTAGCAACACGGCAGGGAGCGTCGCACGCATCTTTTCTATCTATTTCAGAGAGCGCAAGTTCACAAAGCCGGACCTACCAATGGCGGGATAATGCCGGGGAGGTAAAACTCACTGTCAGTTCATTTCCATTATCTAAATGAGAAAAGGGCAGCAGTCAGTCGATACAATAAAACAGTCACTAAAGTTTATTTCTAATGGTTAGAGACTGTAATATAGACCATTGCATTCTTCCAGGGGTCCTTGCATTAAAGTTTATAAACAAAATATTATATTATATCTGTTAGTGACCAAAACCCTAAATTAATAAATATTTTGGCTTGTGGTCATTTTTGTAACTATTTCAACCCCTAGTAATTAATACGTTATTATAAAGGGCAAGGGTCATTTCCACCTTATATATAACTAAAGGTTACATCTCCCTTGCGTGTGCGAGTTGTCCTGGTGAGGGTAAAGCTAAGGTATAATCTGACCGTTGGAATGGTAACCACCGTAGGCTGTGGGTAAGCTGCGTTGTATGTGGCTTTTGAAGCTCCGGTGCCATGAATTGACTTCCTTGCATGACACCTTTGCTGGGGGGAAGTCACTCATAGATACTTGGGTGGGAAACTCGACTTGGGTCAGGAAAGACTTCGACTTAAGAGATCTATTTATTGGCACGAAACTCCCGGGATCTGGAATGTCTTTGATCACAACTCTTACTGGTTAGTTCCGAACTAGAGTGGGATTGAGTCATGTGAACGGTGGTGTGTGAACACTACGAGATAAACGCGGGGTGGGTTTGGATAAGCGACTGCGAAAGCGACAGTAGACCTTATCTGCTACGTACTATATAGTATGTAAGTATATTATAATTATAGTCATTCGTCTGAAGCAATGGCTCCTTCTCTTTTGTCAAAATTTCAAATTGAGTACAATGTACCGTATAATATACGTAATTAAGTGAAAATTTTACATTTTAATTTCAAATAATATAATATATATAAATAAAAAAATATTATTTTTGTAAGCATTGAAATTAGTCTTTAGGATTTTATTTTACCAATCTTGAAGCTTTTTTATAATGTTGTACTAATTTAAATGCTATAAAAAGTGGGCTAAAATAATCAGTTAATAATGTTAATATAATATACTCATGTACATAATATGTATAGTACAATTTACATAAGTACGATTTACAATAATACACCAAATAATTAATAAGAATTTTACCCTTGAGGTTAGGAAATTAAAATGTCATACAAATAGAGAACGGATTACATTTAAAAAGGAGCAAGGTGCAAGAGGGGTCATATGTTAGGGGTGGGGACTTCTAACACTGCAGGGGCTTAATATGTTGAACAAGTTGCCTACCCTCACGGCGGAGAACAGCAAGGTAATATTTTGATTATAATATTGTCCACCAAAAAAAAAAAAAAAAAAAAAAAACAGGCTTTGGACACCATCCCTTCCCTCCCTTATTTCTCCTTACCCATTACCTCGCCTCTAGGCCCTCTGGCCCTCTAGTTCCAGGCTCATATTTTTAATTATCCTTGGAAAAAAATGTAACTGTCACTGTCACGAATATAAGATGGGTTTAACAGTAACTGCTATGGTTATTGTATGTAAATAAAACAAAATAGTACAAGTGGATATTTTTAGAGTTAAGGTAGAGATAACACGCCCAATGTTAATAAAAATCCCATTCATGAAAATTATGAAAAAAATTTAAAATGTTCTCCTTTACAAACCTTATCAGTAGCTAAAATATCAGGTATACAAAAACGAGCTAGTTTTTGAGAGTTATTAATTTTTAAAGTTGACTAATATAGCATGGAAATTCCATTTCTCCATGTTAAATTAGTGAACTTTAAAAATTAATAACTCGAAAACTAGCTCGTTTTTGTATACCTTATATTTTACCTACTGATAAAAGGTATGCAAAAGAGAACATTCTAATTTTTTTTCATAATTTTCATGAATGGGAATTTTATTAACATTGGGCTTATTATCTCTACCTTAACTTTAAAACAAAAAATAAAGAATATATTTTTTTATTTACAACAATGCATCATGGGTACAATATATTTCTATTTATTATGTGATTTTATGTTTTACTATATACTATATAGAATTGACAGGTTAGAAGTGAAAATTTTAATTTTTAAACATACGAATAAATATATCTACATGCATAAATCATATAAAAATATACAGTATTGACACTATTAACATGTAACTTAACTAATATTTCATGATGTTGTCAACCATTTCCCAAACTTGCCAGCACCTTTTTTTATTAAAGCTAGCTGAGTCAAAATCGACAAAATAAATAATATTTTAGACAAAGGTTAATCGTTTGAGATTTATGCAGTTAAATTAATCAGAAATATTTTTCGAAATTCTTTCAATCTCCTTTTTATTTTGCAGTTAGCAAAAGGATTTTAATAAATATTATTTTTTAAATACATCTTCGTGTGAAACAAAGTAACACAAATGGAACTTATGCTAGCTACTACGTTTTTACATGATGGTGTTTAATACGGATCCGTTAACGACCCCTCATATATAAGAATGACATTATTCGTCATCAATAAATCCGTATCAAACACCGTCATGTGAACTGCAGTAAATATTATAGTATTTATGATTAAATTTGCTGTATTAAATTTGTATTTCTAGATTAATTTTATTGTTGAATCAATTTATATTGAGAGTTTTGACACACATTGTTAGAATTTAGTTAAAAAATATTAATTTTAAAAATGAGTATTTCCACAGGGTATATATTGTCGCAGTCACCTGAAGGGTGTCCTGCTTGCCGGATAAGAGTGCCATCAGGCACGACCGTCAGTGTTGGCACCCATCTTCCATATACCTCAAGCTGGACCGAGGCGCCCCAGAGCAACAGCGTACAATTGCAATGTAAGCAGTTGTACACTGCAGCCGGACGTCTCTAGCCATGTAACCCAGCTCGCTACATGATGTGATAAATGAGGGAGGTAACACATAAATGTGTGGGGTTAGAGCTATCCCAAGCTAGACCACCCGTTGTTGACCAGCCCAACTCAGGACGCTCCACCCGTATTGTGACAATATTATACATTGTAGAGTAAATATCATATTTCATATATGACCATGCAAGTTTGTTTGTTTGTTATAATTATGTACTATATATGTAATGTATTCTATTAGCAAGAGCTAAATAAATCTATATATATTCTATTTTTCATACCACTTCATCATTACTTAAAATATGCAGTTATACAGTATGATTCTTGCATATTTTAATTTTACGCAGAGAATACTACGATGAGAATGCTATTGGGCCCTTTTTGTCAGTTCGCGCCTGCGTGTAGAGGGAGAGTATTTTGATTATCAGACAAACTGACAAAGAGCTTTATAGAGAAACAGTTGAGCTTACACATGCGAGTCATATGCAATATCGTTAACAGCTGGACGTGTGTATGTTATAGAGGGGGAATCAATGAAACTTCCGCTAGTTTTTTGTGTGCCTTAGCGACAAGCAGTGTGCTAGTGAGCATTGTGTTTATTCTCTTCTAATATATACCTTTTGTTGACTCCTAAATGAAACTACAAAGTGTATTGAAGTCGTACTGTAAACCAATCTAACTAATTTGAATTATTTCTTGTGTCTGATGAGTCATCGATTGATGTATTTCAAGCCTTACAGCTAGCAAACATAATAAAATATATAATGGCAGATGAAGAAAAACTAAAACAGGAAGTATTGGATATTATCAACAGTAAAAGTTATCAAGAATTAATAACATGGCAATATCCTGACAAGATATTAGACGGAGAATGTGCTCGGTTGTTTCAAATCCTAATTACGGCAAATTTCGGCGCGAGTACGGCCACTGTATGGTTCAAGTTACGGAGAGCGATAGAAGCTGACGACGAGCAGAGAAGGGCGTTGATAAGAGAAATAAATGCAGTTGAGAAAGGTGCAGAGTGCACGCACGAGAAACTGTACCTGCAAGAGAAAGCCTCACAAGCTGAGATTGAGGAGGAGTACAAGGAGTTCCATGAAAATGCACTCAACTTGACAGGCAGTGAATTTAATAGCATGATTGCTGATATTGCAGGCAAATTAAAAAGAAAACAGTAAGCAATAAAAACAATCCATGTATGAAAAATTAAATTTGATTGTGAAAAAATTAAAATGCCTCTAATAGTCTTAAAATAACTTCTTATTAAAAAATAAATTTAATGTTATTTGTTTTCAAATTATAAAAATTACGTGTTGTTTAAAAATATATATGATAATATTCATATTAATAGTGCATGCATGCATGGCACAAACCTTTTTTCATCGATATTATTTAAATTATTACATTTACATGAAGTTTAAATTATAAATATTTAAATTGTTTTGCAACATTATGGAATTTGTAATAAATATTGTACATTAAAAAATCGATGCTTGATTGTCTTCTGTATTCATTGAAAATATGACATTGCTACAAGCAGAGAAAAGCTAAATCGATTTAGATTTAGCTAAAGCAACATATTGCTTCCTAGTATGAAGAAATAAATTTAATTATTTATTTTATAAAAAAAAAAGTTTAATAATTTTGTCTCCAAATACTTTATTAAAATAAATAAAATTTAACTTAAAAATTTTCTTGTTATTTAACATTGCTGTTCAATTAACCAATGCCCCACGTTTCCAGGTCGCCGTGCAGCATGTCGTGAGGGACGCCCCGAGTGCTGACGAGGAGTCACGTGACACAAGACGAGGAAAGGTGGGCGTAAAAATCATGATTATAAAAACAACACTCATAATGGAGTATCGACCTCAATTTTTTTTATTGCAGAAATGGATAGTGGGTGCAAAGCTATGCTACCTTGATTTTTTTCAGATTTTTTAGAGACCGGGAACTATTTTTTAAAAAATATTGACTTTTTGTGACGTCACGAGGCGGCAAGTCCTATCCTTTTCTTAAGAAGCGGCGTCTAGTGACGTCACGGAAAGGACTTTCAATAATTTTTATAAAAATATATCCCGGTCTCAAAAAAATCTGAAAAAATCAGGGTAGCATAAGTCTGCACCCTCTATCCATTTCTGCAATAAAAAAAATTAAGGTCGATACTCCATTGTCAGTACTATCAGGCACGAATCCAGAACCGAATTTCGGGAGGGGGGATCCATAAACCAATGTTAAACAGAAGATTTGAGTAGAGGAAATGACTATATTGCCCATGTTAAATCCAAAATTTCGGGGGGAGGGGCTGCAGTCCCCAGCCTCCCACTGAATCCATGCCCAAATATTATTTTATATTATTAATAATATTTGCTAATTGAAAATTTTGATTACCTGGATTACATGGTATTTTATACAATACTGACTCAACTAAATTTATTACTAAATAAGCTATGAAAATTTTAATATGACTATACTTGAATGCTTGGAAATTGCCGTTTATTTGTCTTCAAATCAGAATATTCTGCATTCAATGTTTCTATCTTGTTCAGATAAACGTTTTATTAGAAACATTGCGCGCAGAAAACTGCTTCAAATTTAAAGTTTTTTTGTTTTTGTTTTTTTTTCTAGATAACTTCATGTATAGTAATGTTTTTACTTCTTCATCTACAGGCTTCTGGTTCAACGACCGGTGTGCTCCCAAGGCACGATTCTCCAGAAAATCTGCTGCTCTGCACCTCACCTGCCAGGTTATCTGAGGAGCGAGTTTCGCCACATCCATGTGACACCACGAGCTGACTTGGCGGTTTCTTCCATCTGCAGAATTCTGGAAGCATATATTGTACACTCGTCGCCTTGGAAAGTTTCACACTTGTTAATTAATCACCATATACCTTGTGCTATTCTTATGGGGTGATTAACAAGGTTGCAAATGGAAATTTTTCGAGGCGACGACTGTACTTATTTATTTAGCCTATCAAAATGAATCTCCTTTGTCAACGATTGTAAATATTGCATGTAGGTTAACTTCTAGATCACAATCTACTACGAATAACAAATCATTATCCACCTACAAAATATAAACATATTTTTTCTCCTGTAAATTTATATGACTATCTCACTGTAAAGAAAATAAACATTTTTTGTTAATGATTCCCTTAAGAATAAGTTCTCAAAATTAACTATAACTTAAATTTTTTTTAATGCTTTTTGGTTATATATTATTGTAAAAACCTAAAATGTTGAAAAATTAGCATCAAAATTAAAAGCCGGAAGCTCCCTTCCGCCTCAGCTATCAGTTAGTCCCCCCTTTTTATTCAATGTACCAAAACTACTGTATATGCTTTAGTACTTAAATATTTGTAAACTTTTAATATAGTAGATGATGATATGATGGTTCTACTATATCACTCCTAACTACGGTTATTTATTTTGAATTTAATTTATTATGAATGTAATGCTAAAACTTCAATGGTCAAACCAATGGGCGCGCTGTGATATAAATTTTATTATAATTTATTTATGGCAGCTTCAAGTTTAAAAACATAATTTTAAACTTAATAATTATTATATAATACCTCCTCATTTAAAGTGCTATCTTGTATGTTATGATTTTTTTTTTAATTAAAAGGATTTTTTATCAATTAAATATCTTGCATCATAATTATCTGCCATGCATGACTGAGCAGATTCCAAGAAGTAATAATTTGATATAAATTACTTTCATATTATTTGAAATTTAAATATTTGCTATTTAATATCATGTATGGCAAAATTTTAGATTTAGAGCATGGTACTTCTTACAGCTATATTTATTTTTTTTTTAAATTAAAAAGTATTGATATGATGTATGAACTTTTAAAAAATAGTTTGATTATTATTGTTTAATTAATATTTTAGTTAAAATATAAACAAGGAGAATTGAAAATAATTAATGATAAAATGTGTATTAATATATTGACCATATTTTATTGAAATAAGTTTAAGCATGCAGCTTATTGTTCGATATCACAAACATGTATAATACTGAGCACAACTAAAAGTTTGAAAATTCAGTGAATAAAAGGAATTGAATTTATATTATTTTTTAATTTATTTTTATATGCATTTTGTACCTTCTCTCTGTCTCTTGTAGTTTTTGGTGTGTTAATTAATGCAGTCGTAAACAAAAAACATTCAGAGTGGCTAATTTATAAAATAACACACCGCCAAATAATTTTAATGATGTTCCATGACTGGAAATTTCCAAGTTTCCTATTATTCCTGACAACGAGTTGGTTCGGCTATAATATTGAACCTTAATTGTGCCATGATTCCTTCCATGGACAAAGAATTTGGCGAATATAACCCTCCTATATACCTGATATATCCATTTATCCAAGCTCATACTCAAATATTAAATTTTCAATCTACAATTTGATTTTAGATTTATTTAAAGAATCACATTTTAGTTACCATGAAGAATCGAAGTTAAATGTAAAGCCAGTATTACACGATACAATTTTTCTAACTATTGCATACAATTTTTCCTTACAAGAAAATTTGAACTCCATTTGTTTGTATGGAGATGAAATTTTCTTGCGAGGAAAAATTGTATGCAAAATTGTATGGTGTAATACAGGCTTAAAGGCCAATAAAAAAAAAAAAAAAAAAAACAGGTTATAATAAATAATATTATAATTTAATTCATTTGTGCATATTTTATTTATTCATTAAAAATGCTGGACGATTCATATATAAATTTTGAAATAATAACACACAGAAAATAAAAATACAAAAAATTATACTTAAAAATACATGAATATAAAAATTATATAATAAAAACATACATTCAATTGATTCAATTAAGCTTGTCAGATTTTACAGTTATGTGGCGTTACTTCTTATATATTAATAAATGTCGTGATCTTAAAATACACAACAAAGTCTATTTTCAAAGATTAATTTTATTAAGCTGCGATAAAGGAAATAAAAAAATGTTTTAGGGTTGTCATTGACAACTTGTCAATCTTTAACTCAATTTCTGATAGAACAATTTAATTGTTATCACTTATCACTGTGTACACTTAATAAATATATATATATATATATATATATATATATATATATATATATATATATATATATGTATATATATATATATTGATTGTACCTACTAGGTCTCTTGGAAAGTAAGTATAGCTTTTAAACACAAGAAATTATATCTGTTAGAATAATTTTCTTAACTTAAAGAAGATTCAAATTTTCTTCTTTTGTTTTTGAGAATGCATTTATTTAAAAAAAAAAATAAGCATCCTTATATATAAAAGCTTAAAGCCATAATTGTAAATTGTCAATCTACCACCAGTTTAATGACATTAAAAAATTAAGCACGAGTAAAAACAATTAAGTCATTGAAAGTTGAAGCCACGCTGCATTATAAGATGCCATTTTTATCCACCTTGTGCTACATACATAACAGTCTGCGGGGTACCCAGGAGGATTTCGCCTCCTCACCCTTAAAAAAGAAAAACAGAGGCCCACCTTTCCACACCTTACTCCTTATTGCACCGTCCCAACCCCCCTGAATTTTAACATTACTATATGTATATACGACATTAAATGCCATTTATATATTTTTGGCGCCTTGGAAAATTTCACCCTTGCAGTTATTATTCTTACGGAGCATGGTGATTAACAAGGCTGAAAAGAAAAATTTTCCGATACTTCAAATATTAAAATTTCAATGCAAACGTTCTACATTCTAAGCTTTATTCATCTCTTTTAATTCCTTCAGTTCAGCTAAAATAATATCCATCTTATCCTGTGATCTCACCTCCCGAGCTTCGCGCTCCGCCAACTCGTTTCGCCTTGTCATCAGCTCGTCTCGGCTCGTCACAACGTCACGCGCCTCGCTGATGATCTTGTTGAATACGAAGCACCAGCGACACGACTTGCGCGCGCACGTGTTCTGCAGACAACACGTACCGCGGCTGCTACTGTCAGACGCACACCCCACGAAGCCGAGCCACACCACGTCACGCACGTCAGGGTCCATCCTGTTAAACTCGTTCAGGTATACTCGCAGGTTGTTTTTAGGAAGAAGCACCGACAACAGCAAAATCTGGCTCCCAAACCAATCTCGTATGCCGTAAACGTGACCCAGCGTTGACTCAATGGTAGCATAAAGTTGCACCTGGGCTACACAACACACAACCTCGGCTTCTTCTTTGATAACTTGGACGTCGGTTATAGCCAAACCATTCAGCAAGTTGATCAAAACTATGGCAATGAAAAAGATAAAAAGTAAAAATATAATGTGACTCGCAATCGAAATGAACTGGAACTCGATGTCTGCTGCCTCCAGCTCGCCACTTAACATTATTATGGTTTTAAAGACTGAAGTTCCGAGTGTCAAAAATAAGTTCTTTTCACACTCGTTAGAATCTCCAGCACCGTCAGGTTTGTCGCAGTGCTGGAAAAGGATGAAAAATGAAAATCCGAACGCCACGATAAGAATCGAGTACCAAAACAAGAAGCAGATGAAGTTGCGAGAGACCTGGATGAACATGGCGATGTAGGTGGAGAAGATGGGGTGGCGGCCCATCATCATCACCAGCTCCGTGTAGGCGAGCAGGATGACCACTGCAGCTGTGGCCCGCATGTACTCACAGGACTCCGGGCAGTACAAAAGGTACGCCGTGAGCACCAGAATGGCCAGTTCGAGCCAGTTCTCCAGCTGGCGAACGTACTGCCAGAACGACAACATCTCGACCAACTCCCGCAGCAGCAGATAGAACAGCAGGATCAACGTCAGCAACCACCACACCGAGGTTGTTTTACATCGGGCACAATTGTTGTCGACACTCTCCTCCTTTCCACTACCGTGAGTGGAGTTCGAGGGACTGGCAATATCATAAATGTGAATGGACAGAGTGACAATGAAGAATAAATACATCATGAAATTTACCCAGAAGAACCAATATATGCGGTACCATTTGAGGTGCAGGAAGCTCTTGATGAGAGGATGCTTCAAAAGTTCGCGGTGGTTGACGGACTCTGCGAGCTTGACCAGGGGGCCAATCTCCGGGGCGAACGGTTTTGTGGACGACTTTTTTTCACTCCCCTGGCTGCCTGCCGGGCTGGCATTGCTCGGGAGGGACTTGTATTCCGTGTCCGCTTTGGGCGGATTCTCGTTTTCAGCTGTAGAACTGAGCTTGCTTGCCAGTAAGTTATAGTTGAATTCGAGGTAGAAGTCCTTTTTATCAGAAGGTTTTTCCATATTCGTACGCTCATCAACAAGATTAATTTGGTTATCCAGATACTCAAACAATATCTTGTTATCGATCAAATGAAACGCCGGAACTTTCTCCCTGTTTGATATAAAAATATTTGCGTGGTACTCAAACAGCAATTTTATACTTTCGACTTGATTTCTCTCAGCAGCGTAATGTAATGCTGTGTTTCCTTTTTTGTCTTGGGCGTCGATGATTTTTAACTTTTGATTATGGTCGTGTTTTAGCAGCAACTCTATACTTTTGATTGAGAATTTGGGAGTCAACATAGCCACGTGCAAAGCTGTGTATTGATTTGATTTGTTATCTACAAGGGAAAGGTCAACTTTATTTGTTTCTAAAAGGGACTTAAGAATACCACTGTGGCCGTTTTTTGCCGCCAAGATGGCGGGGCTGCGCAACTCTCCTTGATTATTATCAAAATCCTTCGATGTCTTATTGACGTCAAATTCTTTCTCAATCAGAAATTTCGCCAGCTCTTCACGACCTTCAATGACCGCTTCTTGCAGGAAAGTTCGTTCAATGTCGTGTGCGTAGATCGGAATTTCTCCATCATCGATTTTTTTAATAATTTCAGAGTCATTATCAGTGAAGTCGAGGAATTTGCGAATGTTTTTCACTTTCACGTATGGTGTCGTATTGGTCGCCATCTTCAGTTCAATGCTCTCTGGAGCACCGTTGTTTGGTAGTGAATGTATCGTGCCTACCTGCAAAATATACAGGAAATTAATTTATTGTTAACATGTTTTATTTATGTGGATACAACTTAAGTCTACATGTTTATCAATGGGGTAAATCAAATATAAAATATACTGGAAATACTGAACATTGTACTCGTCGCCTTGGAAAATTTCCCACTTGCAGCCTTGTTAATCACTATAGCCTCTGTGTTATTCTTACGGGACATGGTGATTAACAAGACTGCAGAGGGAAATTTTCCGAGGCGACGAGTGTACTGAAAGATATTAGCTAAATGAGTGCTGATATATCTGTAACTTAAGGGCAGTTTCTTAATTCTCTATTTAAGACAGTAGTATTTTAATATTCAATTTCAATAATTAAAAAAATAAAGTTTTCTGTCTTTTTTATTTATATAGTATCGAATATTTATATGATAAGATTTCTATTTAATATTCAGTTCAGTTTCCGTTTAAAATTTTGTATTGTATTAAAAGACATAATACATTACAATGGATAAGCATAGTCGAGTCAGATATAAAAATATATATTCACTCAGATCAATCTTAATTTAAAATTTAATAATTTTACTTTAATCTGCCGCAAACATTTGAATGCAACCCGCACTACGTAATCGCAGAAAGAGTTGCATATCTTACAGGCGTTATACATTCTACAGTAAAAAAAATGCAGTCCACTTTGTTTATAAGCAAAATGTATAGCCTGTTATTAATGTGTAAAATAAAGAGCCACGAGTATAATTTTATTTAATACGGCATTTGTGAATTAATTTTTTTTATTAAAAACAGTAGGTAAATGATTGTTTTTCTATAAAATCTGGAGTCATATATGTCTCGCAAATTTTCCTGAGTTTTGCAACGAAATCATTGCCAACTTATTAATATTTTTAACACATAAAAATTCCCAAACTCTGTCAGGTTTGTAACCTGTTGATATCATTCTATAAAGAATTTGCACAGTAGCTAGTGTTTTTAACTAGAAAAAAAAAAATCAAGAATTAGGAACCATGTGCACTTTCAGGGCTATTAGATCGTGCACTCTGTCAGTAAATATTTAATATTACATCATATACGTAAAAATAAAACGTGAATTTGAATTATCTGGGTTTGGGTTTCCTTTCTAATATAAAATGAATGTTTAATTTATTGACTGGGATCGATTCTTTCCTGAAGAGAATAATCTTAAAAAATTACAACCAAAACTTTTAATTTTCCTAACACATTTATTTTGAGTGTATTTTTTGTGTACAGGCACAGTCAAAAGGAATCATACAGCACGGTCGTGATCCACACCACTCCCTTTGCCCCACTCTTTATGATGACTAATGCTATACTACGTAACCAAAGTTGAAGTAATAAAAAACGAAACAAATGTTTTTATTTAGTTTCATATTTGATACAGTATTTATCCCATACTATAAAAATAATTGCATAAATATCCTAACAATTCACATCCCTTCGAATTAAAACTTGGTTAAATACAATTTACATGAGACCAACTGACATACAGACAGACAACATTCCAAAAGGTCCGGCGTGGGAGAGCATCAACCTTCAGAATTCTATACATGCGCGCCACCTCCGAGATTTAGCCTGGACTACGCTTAGCCCACTAAATCCCCCCGACATCTTGGATTATAAACCCAAATTTCTATCAAAATTCAAAGTGTCCCGAGTTGTTACCTCGATCTGCAAGGTGACCTGTCCAGTTGGAGGGTCGAGGTCTTCAGTGAGGGTTTTGTCCAGCAGAGGTGCAGTCTGCATCACAAACCTGGACACAAAGCAGAGGACGTAATGGCGGCTTGTCGACACCAAGAAGGCGCAGTTCAAACTGTTGCTGTGCGGAGAGGGGAATCACTTTTAGGAAGGTGGGAGATGACGGGCCACAGGTTTCCCATGCACTTCGCGGTCCGCTGGCCAGCCACCATTCAAAGCACCGAGTATCCAGTATCCGTCACTGCACAGAGTGTGAATTCACAGCAGTGCTACGTTTTACATTATTTTGTGTTATAATTATTACATTATAACATTGTTAATATCAGTTTTAATACCTGAATATATGGATAACATTTATCAGCTTATGAGTACAAGTAAGAACAAGTTCAATTCTAATTTAATTAGTTAAGGATTTTAATGCATTTTATTTAATTAAGTTGTAATCAAGCTATGAAATGAGATAAAAATCTTACATTTAAAAAACATATAAGTGCACTTTCTACCACCTTTATGTACCAAAATTAAAATTAATTATTTGCTAAAAAATGTGGTTCCATGTGGTGATGATTTTTACAGAAAATGGTTGCAAAACAGCCAATGACGTTATATATTATATATTGGTTACTAATTTTTAAGGCATTACTTGCCTTCAGGTAACTACCTAAAGAGTATTTAATAATGGAACAGAAAAATTGTTTACTCCTTTTAAAAGAACAGTGCTGTGAATCATTTTATTAGTTATCTGTGTAGCATGACATCAGAGAGAGAGAGAGAGAGAGAGAGAGAGAGAGAGAGAGAGAGAGAGAGAGAGAGAGAGAGAGAGAGAGAGAGAGAGAGAGAGAGAGAGAGAGAGAGAGAGAGAGAGAGAGAGAGAGAGAGAGAGAGAGAGAGAGAGAGAGAGAGAGAGATGAGATATTGAGAGCGTTAAATGTTTTGATCGAAATGGTTCTAACATACACTAATAAAAGAGTTCATATTTAATATGTTTATTAATCTCATGCAGAGTTTACAGGACTAGAAGTTTTGAATGTGCTTTTTATAATCGAAATTTTGTGTTTTTGAAGCTTATGGAAGCTATCTTAAAATACACCAACAGGGGGAAAAAAGGTTAGAGCTGCATGGAGAACCGATTTTCTAAGTTTATTTTGAATAAAAGTAATTTATTTTATTATCACTATGCACTTGGTAGGTGCTAAGAACATTATAAATATATTATTCCATATTTCTAACACTGCATATATTATTTTTGCTAGAAAAAATAATTACTATACATTTAAACCTCAGTTTTCCATTATCACACCCAGTTTTTAGCGTCACCGTTTCTCCCCCATGACTATAATTGTATTATGTTCCATCCGTTTCTCTTGTACAATTCACAGTATAGCTTGACATTTTTTAAATCATGGCACTTTGTTGACTGATTAATTTAGAGGAACATGTGAAAATTATGTCGACAAATATTAGACCAACGTAACTATAACATTGTTATTTCTTTTTTTCCTCTGGTGCTTTTTTATATAAAACTATTCTTGTCGACTATAAATAATTAAAAATATTAATAATTTGGATAAAAAGAAACATGGTTGCTTAAAAAATCTTATTAATCTTACTTAACTGGACCAAAATAATATAACCAAATAAAACTTAATCAAACTCAGTTCTCTACTCTTATCACAATATATGAAGTGTACAACCCACACATGCCAGAACTGTATACAGGGAAGGGCAGTATAGGGCCTCTTAGAGTTCTCGCTTTATTCATTAATATTTACACCAAGTCTAGATTTATTTTCTGCACAATTGCATAATATTAATCGAGATAATTACCTTCGAAATTTCCATTTTTAAGCATCGTATCCTCTAAAGCTCCGTCCGCATCGCACCATTGTTAGGACACTGAACAACAAAGGCGTTTGATTGGATAAATTGTACAAGAAATTACTGCGTCATATATGACTCATGTGTGTCAGTACTACTAGTGAACTAAAATGGAAAAATCAATAAAAATTTCAGTAAAAACTTCCGCCATTTCATTTGCAACTTTCAGTTCAATGTTTGACAGAATTTTGGTAAGTCTGCCAAGAATATTCCATAAAATAAACAAATATTGCTAAAATTTGAATCTGTGGTCTGTTGTTAGTTACAATTGAAGCTAAGAATGATTTTATTAAAATAAATTGACCCTACTTGACCTAAACCGCGCATGCGCATTAATTTAGTTCATAGAAAATGTCGCGATCATGGGGATGGAAGCGAAAAATAATTTTACTCCGTACAAAATTAGCAAAAAGGTAAATTTCTTTGCATGAAATTATAATATTTTTCTTTTTTATTTTATAGTTATACATATCCATCAGATAATTTGTCTATTGCTTGCATAATTCATAAGAATTATCGGCACACCCAAACATACAGTTTTGAATTGCAATGTATTCAGTCTTATTTTTCAGAAGTATTTATTAAATTATATAGTTTGTTTCATTTAAAACCAGAGGAAAATAAGAGAAAAAAATCCATGCATTTACGAAACTATTTAATAGGGATAATAAAGGTTCAGTAATTTAAGGAATCAATATTAAATCTGTAGTTTTACTCATGTTATTGCGTAAAAAAGCTAGTAAATTCAGTTTTACATGGTCCATCATATATAAGCACGTTAAATTAAATGTATTTGATACTCACTTTTATTTAAAGCTGCAAATTTGATTTCATAATCACTCAATGATGTTAAAACACAAAATAATTGTCACATGAGCGAAAATCAAGTGAGTGAACAACGCGTCGAGTTCTCCTCAAAGAGCGCAGGTACAGTAAATTGTGACCAATGGCGGGCGGGCGATACGCGGCATGCAACATGTACCCAATGGAAAGAAACCTCATGAAATAAAACAAGCTTTGTTTTCATAATTAATATACCAATCACTTGAAAACTATTGACGATATTTTTAATTTTTCTAATTTAGTGAAACCATAACTTCCGTTTGAAATTGTACTTATTAAAAATAATTACAGCTGAATGCATGAATCAGTCTACATTTGAACATCTATATTTTACATTTTTTTTATCGATCAACTGTTGGTTAGCAAACTCGAAGTCGTTATATACAGTATATATATATATATATATATATATATATATATATATAATAAAAAATAAATATAATAATATATATATAATAAATAAATATAATAAATATGTAAATTTCAATACATTATAATATGTGGTGCAGAAACTGAAATGATGCAGCTTATCATTTTACATTAAATTATAAATTCAGGGCATATATTTTGGGGGTTTAAAGTCTACCAGAATTGAACTCACTTTTCAGTAAAGGAATATGTAAGGAGCAGTGAATCAACCACTTAATTTTTACTCCTCTTCCCACTGAGAATCATATTGTAAAGAACATAATTATTTTCACCTTTGCCTGCCTGGAGTTGTATGAAACTCATTCAGCAATTCAAGAACGGAACGTTGGATGAGGGAAAATTTATTTCAATTCAGTGAATGTTCGAGTGCTGCACAAGAGCAATTACAATAAGTCCCTTGATATAATAATAAAAAATACAATACATGCAGAACATTATTTATAACAATGTTAAGAAGTTTATTAAAAAACGTTAAATTTTGTGACATGCAGCTATTACTATAATATGTGAAAAATAGTACAATAATAATATAAATTTATAAACTGTCTTTCTTTTTTACTTTAGAAATTTAAGCTAGAGTACTTTTTTCTATTAATATTCATGGTACAAAAATTTACATTTAATCAAATCAGCAGCCAGAAATATATTTTTAAAAAAAAGTGTGTAAATACTTGCCAAATACAATAACTTCTTTTTCACGGCACAATGATGAAAAAACAGGGCAAGAGGGGGAAAAAAGAGGATCTAATTTTAATTTATTAAGGAAGCTTAATATCAGTTTAGTGGTAATCCAAATATGATTTATCTGTATATGGACTGTAAATCATTCTCTTTTGAAAACCGATTACAGTGCAATGAACATTAATTGGGTCGTAGCATGACATATACTGTATAATAATAAAACATATTATTTGCAGAGCTTCACGGGGGGTCTGAGCGTGGTGCCGCTAGTGTCGTGCATAACGATAATTAAGATGCGGATGTCTCTATTTTTTAAAATATTTTCGACTGAAAAGAGTGCTTCTAATCAGAGAGGTCGAGCGTGGCGCAGTGCATTGACCAGTTCTCGGTAGTCCGTGCATGGTTATTTTGTACTTATTGTACTTGGATGCGTGCATGCGCATGACCCCGTTTCAGTTAAAAATTACGTTGTTCCCTCCCTGGGGTAACCCCTACGATAATAATATATCAGGCCTGATATCAGGCTGATGTCAGGGCAGCCTGATATCAGCCTGATATCAGGAAGTGGACAGAAGAAACCTGACATCAGGCTGGCCTGATGTTTCCCTGATGTCTCCACCTGATAGTTCCCTGATGGTTTCCTGACTATAACGCCTGATGGCTACCATTTTGGACTATAATAGATAAAAACACATTTTATTATTAGAATTAAATTAAATAAATAACACTATCATCATTAACACTAAATAAAGAATCAATAAAACAAATTGAAGAAAATTTAAATACAAATGCGATGTTGTGCAGCTAGGAGCTAGGTGGCCTTTATTCTAGCTGGCTCGACTGTTGTCCCATGGTCCACAGCTATAGGCAGCAAGACGGTGGATTTTCTAATATTTCAGGCCTCATAGTCCTAAAATACCTGCAGCAAAAGACACCCCACATAGTATATTACCCCCAAAACCACTTATAAGCTAAAGAATTATAGTTCAATTACCATTATTTGTTGATATTTTCTCCTCTCCTGAAGTAGCTGCCATTTTTCTATCAACAAACCTTTCTCCTTTGATGCAACAATGGTGCCGCCTAGTGTTAAAACTTATAACTAATGGAGCCTGACACTCCCCTGATACCCCCTGATATCAGGCTGATATAGCCCTGATGTCCCCCTGATATCAGGCTGATGTGACCTGACATCAGCCTGATACCCCCTGATATCAGCCTGATACCCCCTGATATCAGCCTGATATCAGGCCTGATATATTATTATCGTAGGGGAAATAATTTACCCCAGGGAGAGAACAACGGGTAAATACATCTCGCTTTCCACCCAGTGCAGTGATGCAATTGTGTGTAGTCCCCAGGCTTTGGACATCACTTTGGTCCATTGAGAAAAAGTACAGGTGTACGTCCGTCTCCTGACTGAGGATTTCCACGGTTCCCTCAGTCTCACCTCAGCGAATGCTAGAGGACGCGTAACAGCTAGGCCGTGGTCACCATCCTTTTCCTATACCTGATCCCCATCCATTACCCCATTACCTCGCCGCGAGCTGTAAGCTCTTAGGGGGGGGGGGGGCGGGGTATAATATCTTTGTAAAAATAAAATTTAAAAAAAAAAAAAAAAGAAGAAGTGGATTTCAAACGATAATGCGGTAAAGTTCTCATCGCTCGAACTGCCATCTATTAACAAATATTTTGACATATTTAGTTCAATATTTCACCACACGAGGGCAGCGAGGGCAACATGAAATAAAAAATTAGCGCCAAATATGATTATATGTATTATATATTTTTTTTAAATTAACTTTCATATTATTTTAATTTTTGTAACATACTTAAACCACTACATTTAAATATATATTATTTTAATTGATCAATATTTGTTCCCATTAAATTATTTTCAAGAATATTAAAATTAATATCATCAATTTACCATATAAAATAAACAATAAAAATTAATTAATTAATTAATATTTATTTATGAAATTAATATAACAATATTTTAAAATAATTTCTTACTGAAATATTACGACAGTAAAATGAACTGAACGTTTAAATTTTGTAATTTTATTGTGGCTACACTGGGTCTGCTGACCTGGCCGGCTGTTCTAAAAAGTGTTCGGGCAAGAGTTGTGTTTAAAAAATAATTATTATTTAAACATTTAACAGTACGCTGAATCAAAGAGGTTATATATAATCAAAGTTTAAATGCCATAATTTGACGGCAAAAAAAACGGCAGCATTTTCACAGTATGTAATAAAAGTTATAGATCAGCGAACTTTGTAATTGATCGATGTATCTAAAACCGCAGTGCATGCCGGTAGAACTGGTGAGTTTATGCGGAAAAGTTTTGAAAGTTATTCTCACATACACGTGCTGTTTTTTATCGTCACGCGAAATGTCTGACGAGGAGATATTGAGAGATGAAATTTTCACAATCATCGGTCGGCAAACTAACGAGGAGTGGCGAGCCTGGCACTACCCCAACAACATTGTGGGCGAGGACGGAGCGGAGGTATTCAAATTGTGTATAACCTCGCGATTTGGGGCCGGCACAGCCTCCTTGTGGACCAAACTGAGGGAGGCGACCCTCGTTGATGACAAAAATCGCCGCGGGAAATTGATCAAGGAGATGATCGACCTTGAGATCGAAAACAGTACATGTCCTAATTGCAAACGAGTAACGTTAGAAGAGGACCTGCGACAAGACATGACAAAGGAGCAAATCACAGAAATTTACAAACGATTTTACGACCATACACTTTACGAAACTGGCAGTTTCTTCAATGAAGTCGTTCACGATATAAAGAAAGACTTAAAGAATAAAAAGTATGTATAATTTTTGTTAGGTATGCTATTTAAATTTTAATATAGAAATTAGAAATTCCGTGATAATTAAATGCATTAAAAAAAATTAAAATCCATAAAACAAATAAAATATCATGATTGTTGTACAACAATCATGATATTTTATTTGTTTTATGGATTTTAATTTTTTTTAATGCATTTAATTATCACGGAATTTCTAATTTCTATATACTTGTTGCAGTATTATACATGTATATTATAGTATATTTTGATTATGCTTGTGAATATTACCTCTGTATGTAACATTACAAACACGATGGATTAATTGTTGTGATAAAGGTTTCTTTATATATTTTTATTTTATTTTTTTTGCAACAAGAATACACCTCTAAGAATTTATAAATATATATAAGAGCCTAAAGCTCGCAGCGGGATAATGGGTAGGGATAAGGTTAGGTAGGGAGAGGATTGGCATGGCCACGGCCTGTTACGCGTCCCAATATTCGCTGAGGTGAAACTGAGGGAACAGTGGAAACCTCAGTCAGGACGGACACCTCTACTTTTTATCAATGGACCAAATTTAAAAGCGGTCCAAAGCCTGTGGGGAACCACACACAGAAGTGCATTACTGCACTGGGTGGAAAGCGAGATGAATTTATCGTAGGGAGGGAGCATCGTATTTTTTACTTGAAACGGTCACCCATCCAAGTACTAACCACGCTCGACGTTGCTTGACTTCGGTGATCTAACGAGAACTTATCAATGCACGGCGCCACACTTGACCTTGACATTAATATGCTATTACAATAAAATTTTCATAAACACATCAGTTTGATGTTATAAAGACAATAATTAATTGAGAAGTACTTTTTCTGGCCCTTCACTCCAGCTGATTAATTCTGTTTTATTGTGTCATCTGCAGGTCGCCGTGCAACGTCGCGTGAAGGACGCCCCAAGCGGTTATCAGCAGGCTGAACAAAGGTATGATTGACGTGATGGCACCCTAACTGTCCTAACTTTGCAAAATAAATATAAGTGCTTAACATTTTGAAGAATACTCTAGTTGAAAAATTACGTCTTCAACTCATCTTTTATACGTCTAAACCTAATTTTTTTTACCTCTAAAACACATCTTATTTCCTCCTCGCTCAAAGTGAGGATGAAATGAAAACTATATTTCTAACATTTTATGTCCAAGAAGAGGAAAAATACGTAATCTCGTCTTTTTCACCTCTTTTTAATTTCCTCTAAAATGGTGCAAATTAAAAATTTTAAACTTGAGAATAAATTATCGTAGAATTATATTTTCCATTTTACTAATATAAATGTATATATATTTAAATTTTGAAATTATAAATGAATTATTTTGATTTAAATACTGAATTTTAAAATGTATATAGACTCTTTCCACCATAAAATGTTTATTTGCAGGCATATAGACCTCCACGACTTGATAGTATATTATAATTATTTTGTACATATCCATGCAGGGGACCCCTATAGTGAAAGCTGCATGGTAAAGTACCATTAAGACGTATATATAATATTATATATTTTATTATGTCATGCATTAATTATGATAATAATCCTTGTAGAACTGGTTGCATATCCACACAGGGCGAGAATATTTTTACAACTTCAAGCTTACAAGAACATTTATTTTAGACTCCACTAGACTTGTTTGAATGGAGATACAATTTTCTTGTAATTGTATGCAAAATTGTATCGTGTAATAAAGGCTTAAGGAGTGTACTTTTTTATATAAAAGAAATAATGTGAATGATGTAAACAAATATAAATAATTCAAGACGTAAGGGCATTCGTTGGGATGAGATTGGGATAAAATGGGATTTTTATTAACATTGGCCGTGTTATCTCTCAAGGGTATTAAGGTAACATGAAACAGCTGATCGACGTAGTCCCATTTGATTAACCATGTAAACCTGAGCAACCTCATAAATATTCTGATTTTTTTTTTTTTTTTAGAGATAGTCCTTAGAGACATCCTTACAGTCCTTCCTCGTTAGCACCAAGAAGTTGCAGAAAATTTTCAAAACAATTGGATGAGCTGATTTTTTTAAATTAATTTTTATGTTTTCCCATGGAGAGCTAAACTAAAAAATTAATTTAAAAAAATCGGCTCGTCCGACTGTTTTGCAATTTTTTCTGCATCTTCTTGATGCTCTAAAAAATATCAGAATTATTATGAGGTTGCTAAGTTTTACATGTTAATCAAATGCGACTACGTCGATCAGCTGTTTCGTGTTATTTTACCCTTAAGACTTCGCAGTTCAATAATTACTGAAAAATATAGTTTAACAAAACCGGAAGTAGCCGGAAATGTGAGGTTTCTGGACTTTCTAGTTAATCTTTGTACTTGAAACTTTGCAGAGAGTTTTACGTTATTGATTGTAACCATAGTTGCAAGGTATTAGAATTTTCATGTTCATACTTCCGGCTAAATTCTTCCACTTCCGGCTATTCCGGTGGTAAATTTCCATTTGTTAAACTATAGGAAGTTTCAATATTTTAAAATCTTACTTTTTAAATCTTTCTGCAGATAACACACCAAGTTGATGGAGAGTACCTCGACGTTCTCCAAGACCTTCTGGTTCTTACCTGCCAGGTGACTGAAGAGTTGGTGGACTGTCGGTCATTTCCTCTCAATGACTCGGTGAAGAAGTACTTATTATTGCAGTATAACTAACAAGGGGGGACATTCACGAAGCTCTTTAACACCCACTTTAGCCTCAATTTTTATCCCTGGTGCTAAACCAGGGGCTAAACATCGTTATTCCCTATGGTTATCCTCTAGTTTTGCACCAGGGATAAAAATTGAGGCTTAAGTGGGTGTTAAAGTGTTTCGTGAAAATCCCTCAGTATTTTTTTTTTCTCTTTTCTTTAAATTGACTAAAAATTGTATTAAATTACAATAAAGATTTTGCTTATATAATTCTCATATGAAAAAAATAAAACATATTATTTATTAAATAATATGTATATTATACGTGTGCAAAAACAATTCATGAGCATGTCTTATATGCAAAAAATTGTTCGTCGTAAGAAAAAATTGTAAATTATAAAATAATGCGTTAAACTGTAGATATGAACTATTTGAAATTGAACACTGGATATAATTATTTTGTGTTTCCTTGTTTTTGCACTCTTAATTTACTACGCTTGTATGTACATTTTGCCTTTTATAAAATAAATTCCAATTGATTTTATATTATTATTCCTTTATATTCACTTTATTTTTTTTTTAATAACTTTTTGTTATATTGCTTTGGTGATTCAGAATACGTAATTTATTAAACGTTTTTTATCCATCAAAGTTGCCTGAATCTCACTAAAAATATGATTAAAGGTAAGATAACGCCACCAATGTTAAAAAAAATCCCTCACACCAAAATTCTGAATAAAATTAAAATGTTCTCCTCTACACCCCCTATCAGTAGCTAAAATATCAGGTGTATATATACGATCTAGTTTTTGAGTTATGAATTTTTAAAGTTGACTAATTTAACATGGAAGTTTCATTTCTCCATGTTAAAGTAGTCAACTTTTAAAATTTATAACTCAAAAACTAGATCGTATTTGTGTATCTGATATTTTAGCTACTAATAGGGGGTGTTGAGGAAAACATTTTAAATTTTTTTCAGAATTTTTGTGTGAGGGATTTTTTTTAACATTGGTGGAGTTATCTTACCCTTAATGCTTAATTTTCAGGTTTGGGTACCTATTATTTAATAATGTCATCAAGACTCCATAAACCTCAGCACCCTCCCTTCCCTTCCCCCCTACTTGACTACACCAATGGTGCTCTATGTTTTAAACTAACAAATTTTTGTTATAAAAGAATTTGTATTATTTTAATAAAAGAAAAAAACACAATAATTTTAAAATTAATTACTACATTGTTGTTGTTTTTCTTGCCACGAACCTGTGTCAGTACATTTGAAAAATAATGACAATGTTGCCACTTTAGAACATTAAAAATACTGCTAAATGATGAATTGAATAATAAAAAATCTAAAGATAATAATTAATATTTTCAAACGCTGAAAAACTAGTTCTTGATCTAAAAGATATTAAATATTTGTAGATCATAGGAAATATGTAGGGACAAAAAAATGAATAATGCAATTATCAATTTTCAATTATCAAATGAGCTAATAATTGCCCTTACCAGAAATAGCAGATAGCTCATTACTGCAACGAGATCATGATAGGCAGATAGCTCATTATTCCGGACAAAGGACGAAATATGGTGAAACTAGAAATTAATTAGTAAATCTTTAGAAAATGTTGAATTGTTAAAAAAGTAACAAAAATTAGGTATATATCTTAAATCAATTAGGATTTTAAGGAACCAGCAGCAAAACAAAATATACATTTTATTTTTACTCTGGTAATACCAAGACGACACACACAACTACTAAAAGCTGTAAATGACTGCTCTATAATATCTTAATAAATCTGTAATATCTAATTAGCCACCCAGCAATGTATTTCCGCAAAAAAATAAAATACTTAGGATTTTTTTTTTTTTTTAAATTTCAGTGATTTAAAGGTCTTATACCGAACCCCCCTCTCCTCCCCCTTGGACAAAAAAGGTTTTGGAAATGCTGAGGTATATATTACAGATATATAATAAATAAAATTATTGTTGCTACAAATATGTAAAAAAAAAAAAAAAAAAAAAAATCCTCAAATAATGGTTCAAATACTGATTAAAAGTAATCATTAAAAATTTATTTCAATGTCATTCTATCAGCTAAAATTGGGACATTTATATTTTTAAAAAATGCAATTATTATCAGTTTTCAACTTTATATTTAATAATTTCAGTACATGGATATTAGAATAAGCGTGACTGTATACAACATTTAATGTTTGAACGCTTCTACGTTTTAAAAATTTTAATTGTACACAATACACAAGCACACAATGCATGGACATTTTAAAAAAATATAGAAAAAAATAATTAAAAAATTGAGTCTTGCAGTTCAGTTGAGTAAAATACCGTCTCTGTTTTGTATTTCAAAATATTAGAAAATGTAAATTTGAAAAACAACACTTTCTTCGTTGGAATGGTATGAAACATTTTTTGAGATCACAATATAATATCATGTAGATTTAATTTACTTTTATTTATTGATTTATTTCACCAATACAAATTACAATAACTAACAAAAGAAACGGTGAAATGAAATAAAGGCAATATTGAGCACCAATACACATAAAGTGGTAAAATACTATTTAACTGATTTATTTATTTATTTATTTTTTCTAAACAGAAAACTAATAATGTCATTCATTAAAGTCAGAAAGAATCGCATGATTTCACAGCATATGTTAAAAAAAAATAAGAACCTATTTATGCGATCAGGTAGATATTATAAGCATTACGCACACAGCTTCGTTTCGTATCTCATGGCATTCGATCGTATGTTTCTCATTTAGAAGCAGTTCTTTTTAACGTACGGAGTCAAACGATATGATACGATACGAAGACATGCAGTGTGCGACCCCCTTTAAAAGTTAGCAGAAATTGTTTGCATTTATATTTGTTTTAAGAATAAAATATAAAACAAAAGCATTCAAAGTTGTAAGCAATATAAGGCAATTAATATTAATCTTAAAAAAAAAAATGAAATTCAATAAAAAATTAAACGCATCATAAATATACACCAGCCATAAAATTTTTGCTCAGTTTTCAATTATTTTCTATTTTTAAGCATTATCCTCTGGGCAAACCTTATCAATTCTACGATTAATCTCTGTTAGTTGGGCAAGAATATTATCCATCTTATCCTGTGATACCTGCTGTGCTCTCACCTCCCGAGCTTCACGTTCAAGCAGCTCGTCCCGCCTCGTCACAACATCACGCGCCTCGCTGATGATCTTGTTGAATACGAAGCACCAGCGACACGACTTGCGCGCGCACGTGTTCTGCAGACAACACGTACCGCGGCTGCTACTGTCAGACGCACACCCCACGAAGCCGAGCCACACCACGTCACGCACGTCAGGGTCCATCCTGTTAAACTCGTTCAGGTATACTCGCAGGTTGTTTTTAGGAAGAAGCACCGACAACAGCAAAATCTGGCTCCCAAACCAATCTCGTATGCCGTAAACGTGACCCAGCGTTGACTCAATGGTAGCATAAAGTTGCACCTGGGCTACACAACACACAACCTCGGCTTCTTCTTTGATAACTTGGACGTCGGTTATAGCCAAACCATTCAGCAAGTTGATCAAAACTATGGCAATGAAAAAGATAAAAAGTAAAAATATAATGTGACTCGCAATCGAAATGAACTGGAACTCGATGTCTGCTGCCTCCAGCTCGCCACTTAACATTATTATGGTTTTAAAGACTGAAGTTCCGAGTGTCAAAAATAAGTTCTTTTCACACTCGTTAGAATCTCCAGCACCGTCAGGTTTGTCGCAGTGCTGGAAAAGGATGAAAAATGAAAATCCGAACGCCACGATAAGAATCGAGTACCAAAACAAGAAGCAGATGAAGTTGCGAGAGACCTGGATGAACATGGCGATGTAGGTGGAGAAGATGGGGTGGCGGCCCATCATCATCACCAGCTCCGTGTAGGCGAGCAGGATGACCACTGCAGCTGTGGCCCGCATGTACTCACAGGACTCCGGGCAGTACAAAAGGAACGCCGTGAGCACCAGAATGGCCAGTTCGAGCCAGTTCTCCAGCTGGCGAACGTACTGCCAGAACGACAACATCTCGACCAACTCCCGCAGCAGCAGATAGAACAGCAGGATCAACGTCAGCAACCACCACACCGAGGATGTTTTACATCGGGCACAATTGTTGTCGACACTCTCCTCCTTTCCACTACCGTGAGTGGAGTTCGAGGGACTGGCAATATCATAAATGTGAATGGACAGAGTGACAATGAAGAATAAATACATCATGAAATTTACCCAGAAGAACCAATATATGCGGTACCATTTGAGGTGCAGGAAGCTCTTGATGAGAGGATGCTTCAAAAGTTCGCGGTGGTTGACGGACTCTGCGAGCTTGACCAGAGGGCCTATCTCCGGGGCGAACGGTTTTGGGGACGACTTTTCACTCCCCTGGCTGCCTGCCGGGCTGGAATTGCTCCCGTCATCATCTGTAGAACTGAGCTTGCTTGCGAGTAAGTTGAAGTTAAATTCGAGGAAAAAGTTCTCCTTACTGTCAGAAACTCCTTCATTTATGTTCATGCGCCTATCAACAAGATTAATTTGGTTATCCAGATACTCAAACAATATCTTGTTATCGATCAAATGAAACGCCGGAACTTTCTCACTGTTTGATATAAAAATATTGGCGTGGTACTCAAACAGCAATTTTATACTTTCGACTTGATTTCTCTCAGCAGCATAATGTAATGCTGTGTTTCCTTTTTTGTCTTGGGCGTCGATGATTTTTAACTTTTGTTTTTGGTCGCATTTTAGAAGCAACTCTATACTTGTCACTGAGAATTGAGACGTCAACATGGCGACATGCAGAGCCGTAAATTTATTCAACTGATTATCAACAGGATTCAGTTTAACGTCTTTATTGTCGAGGAGAGTCTCGAGCACGTGGTGATGACCATATTGGGCTGCCAAGATGGCGGGGCTGCGCAATTCTCCCTGCTCTTTGTTGAAATCTTCAGCCGTTTTATTGACATCAGCTCCCTTCTCAATCAATTTTATAGCCACTTTCTCACGGCCACGAATGATTGCAGTTTGAAGAAACGTTCGTTCGATATCATGGGAATGAATTGGGATGGTACCGGCGTCAATCTTTTGTATAATTTCATCGTCAGTCAAACTGAGGAATTCATAAACGATGTCATCGATTTTTACGTACTTATAGTTTGTATTCGACGTCATTTTCAGTTCTATATTTTCAGTCGCAGTTTTGTTTTTGTCTCCGTTCCTCTGAAGAGCACCCTGCAACATTAGAAAGGTAATGTTATAACCTACCTCGATTTTGTGTACAACATCAAATACAAAAAAAAAAAACTTGAAAATTATACATTAAAACACCAACATTAGCCTGAAAAAATGCATAATATAAACAATTTTAAAGTTTATTAAAATAAATATATAGGCACTATTTGGTGAAGTTATTTAGATTCTATAATTTATTGATATATATATATATATATATATATTATATATATATATATATATATATATATATATATATATATAATTAAATAAATTGTAAAGGTTATTACATTTTCTCAGTAAAAGTAAAGATAATTTATAACTCTATGATAATTTCGGGAACAAAATGCCCCTGTTAATTTGATACAACCCGCATTACTCAAAAGCAAGAAAAGTTGCATATTATACAGGCGTTAAAATTTGAATTGCTTCAGGCTTTTTTCCATCTGATTTTATCAAAATTGATAAGAGTATTCAATTATTGGAGATATAATTATTATGACACATTATGGGGGTGTTATAGATATCATTGACAGTTACAGTAAAGCCAGAACTTGCTTATACATGTCCTGTTACTTGTTATTAACAAATTGACATAAATATTATTTTCAATATTTTTACTGACATAAATAATAATTCTCTGCCGTGAATATTGAATTAATAATTATATTATACCATAATTGTTAACTGTACTCTTAAATTGAAATTTTAATTAAATATTTACATTCCAATATTAACTAAAAAATATTTTATTATAATATAATACATGTCGTTATTAAATTATGATGAAATTTAATTTTCAAGAAGTTACTTTTTAATTTATTCAATGTACAATAGTTATGTTGCAAGATTTTGTGTTTTATTTTAAAAATGTACACAGAAAATAAGATGTTTTAATATATATTTTCCTGATTCTTTCATATTCGTGTAGAGCCTAGTACAATATAAGAATATAACATTAATTAGATAGAAACCTTTCGAATGACTTTCACATGTTTTAAATTATAACATAACAATATCTAGGATCTGCTAACTTATTTGAATAAAAATACCCCCTCCCCCCCACCCCCAAAAAAATATATGATGTGAAAATTTAAATCCTACGATGACTCATTCATAGCGGTGAAAGCGATTCTGCTGCGCACGTAAAATAAAATTTAGCATGAGCTTTTCTCACGTGGATATGTACCATACAATACTACCATGTAGTCACAATAATGGATCAGAGTGACAATAATAAGCATAAAATCATTGTTTGGGTATCAATTGCTTAGTAGCAGGAAGTTCATTTGACGATCATAAAACATTCCAAAAGGTCCGGTGTGGGAGAGCATCAACCTTCAGAATTCTATACATGCGCGCCACCTCCGAGATTTAGCCTGGACTACGCTTAGCCCACTAAATCCCCCCGACATCTTGGATTATAAACACAAATTTCTATCAAAATTCAAAGTGTCCCGAGTTGTTACCTCGATCTGCAAGGTGACCTGTCCAGTTGGAGGGTCGAGGTCTTCAGTGAGGGTTTTGTCCAGCAGAGGTGCAGTCTGCATCACAAACCTGGACACAAAGCAGAGGACGTAATGGCGGCTTGTCGACACCAAGAAGGCGCAGTTCAAACTGTTGCTGTGCGGAGAGGGGAATCACAATTAGGAAGGTGGGAGATGACGGGCCACAGGTTTCCCATGCACTTCGCGGTCTGCTGGCCAGCCAACGCAGTAGAGACTCCTCGACAGTGTTTGTCATTATACCTCCCTAATTTGATTGCTTTTCTGTGTTTTTGTATAAAAAGTTAAATTTGTTTTAAGAACTTTATATGATAGGCACTATATCCGTATAGAAGTTTAGTATCATGACAAGTTGGAACTACCTTGACGTTACTGATTAAAAAGGTATGTGAATTTTGTATTGAATATAATTAAATTAGCGCAAATAATAATCCCAAGTAGTAGTAATAATAATTGTTATTTGTTTATTTGTGACTGATGAATTATATTGTATGGAATATGGGGGGAAAATAATGAATAGAAAACAACATAATTATATACCCAAATTGGTGAATGTTAAAGGCTGAGGAGCACATTGATACACATTGAGGTAGGTGTTTTATTTTAATATATTATATATAATATATATTACTTATGATATTTAGTCAATATTATATATTAATATTCATTGCCACTAATAATTTATGCAAAATAAATTGTACTTCTATAGATCACAGAGCAAAAATCAAATATTCATAGTAAAAATAAACATTTATAAAAGGAAACACGTACATTAAGAAACAGAACTGTATACAAGATTAAGAGAATTACATATTTTACAGTGAAGAAGTCACATATATCTCATTATTATGATTATATACATTGTATTTTTACCTGATACATTTACTTTTCATTAAATCACCTACTGTTGTAAATTTGTAATTAAAATTAAATTTCCTTTTGTTAAACACAAAATATGTATATATGTACACAAAAAATTAGTATAACAATTTTAATGAAACGTTTTTGCCAATTTTTCATGGAACCTTTGATGGATCATGTGTCTCAATCTCTCAATATTTTATTGTTACAATAAGAATAATTTTAATTAAAATGTACTGACAAAAACTTTTAATGGATATAATACTTTAAAGAGAGCGAACGCACCCCATTCCGTTTACTCTAGCTCTTTTGTAAGCCTGTTATACTTATCAATATCATCACATTTTACAGCTGCAATTTTATTTACAGTAAAACTAATTGCAATAAAAAGAATTTATTAATTATTTGTGGAATTATTTTTACATTCAGGCTTCAGACAATTTAAGATTAAATATTATTCTTACTTCTAAGATGGACGCTAAATATTTTCAAACGTATAAACAATACGATTAGGATATTTCATACAGAATGAATATTTTTTTAAATATTACAGTATTCCTAAACATTTTGCAATATTTAATGTTCAATATTACTAGAATTTTTAAAGTATTAGTATTATAAAGTTTAAAATTAACTTAATTGGGTTGCCAAGGTACAACAATTTTTTTACTCAAAACATAAGAATGTTCACGTATTCTACTAAGATTTAAGTTAGTCCATCGATATGAGATGAAATATTATTTGCACGAACAATGTCTATATAGTCTCCATGTCATATACTAATTGGCATAATTTAATGCAATAATTACCTTCAAAATTTCCATTTTTAAGCATCGTATCCTCCGAAACTCCATCTGCATCGCACCATTGTTAGGACTGCAAAACAAAGGCGTTTGATTGGATAAATTACACAAGAAATTACTGCGTCATATGACTCATGTGTGTCAGTACTACTAGTGAACTAAAATGGAAAAATCAATAAAAATTTCAGTAAAAACTTACGCCATTTCATTCGCAACTTTCAGTTCAATGTTTGACAGAATTTTGATTAGTCTGTCAAGAATATTCCATAAAATAAACAAATATTGCTAAAATTTGAATCTGTGGTCTGTTGTTTGTTACAATTGAAGCTAACAATGATTTTATTAAAATAAATTGACCCTACTTGACCTAAACCGCGCATGCGCATTAATTTAGTTCATAGAAAATGTCGCATTTCTAGAGATACAACCGAGCGAAAACTAACTGTTCTCCACAGAAAAATGTATTAGGTGAGTTTTGTTCCATGAAATTCATTACTTGGTTTTTTAAATAATTACACTTTATAATTTCACTTCAGTCTATAAGATTTTGCTGAAAAGTATTGGATTGGATATTACATTACTGTAGCACATTGAGTTACCTCCACCCTCCATATAATATAACGATGAAGGAAATCATATATATGTTGTGGGAAGACTCGAAAGTTCTCACAGTGATTACTTGACAATATAATTATTAACAAGGTAAACAAATATGGAAACTAATTAGAAACATAACGATGATACTAAAGTTGAAATTAGAATGGAAATAATGTTTCATTGAAGATATGTGGAAAGCTATATAATACGACATACATTATAGTACAGTTCTGATATACATATAAAGATAATTGTTTTCAACTAATAAATACTCACTTTTAAATTAAAATATATATTTCAAGCTTCATTTACAATATTTTAATAATAAATTCTGCAGTTTGTGTCACATGACCAAGTGGATGAATAACGTTTTGCAAGTTCTCCTCAAAGAGCGCAGGTCCAGAAGATCACGACCAATGGCGGGCGTGCGACATCAATCTGTGACCAATGAAAATTACACTGAAAGTCAAGTGAAAATAATTTCATTATGTATATGACAAGAAACAGATTATTTGTCATTATTTACAATGCAGACACGCTAAATAAATTTAACGAGTAATATAGAATGTGAATCCAACTATAAGATTTTTAATTGCGACTTTGTCTGCATGCACCGAGTAAAAAGAAACACGATCAAAATAAAAAGACCATATTATGCATGTGATATAATAATTAAATCATAATTTTTATTTCATTTTATTCATTTCAACTTTAAGGTTGTACAATAAAAACATGAGTTCTCAATCCTCGAGGTGATTCAAGAAAAGGCACGTTAATAAAGTATAAAGTAAAGTTTTTTTTTATTTAGCAAAATGCTAGTACATACATATTTTTGCATATCATATCATACATTTTTCACATATTTAAGGAACATCCAATTTTTATATTATAATAAAGTATCCAGAAATTTATGCAGATTTCTCGATCACTGACCACGGTTATATAGTACCGCGGCTTAATTAAATAACTGCAATAAATGCGGTTAGTGAGAGACCTGGATAATTAACCCCCTTCGTGAATCGAGCCCACTGTTTATTACAAAATTAATTTAGGTATTTTATTAACATCTTTATCATTAATCATTAATCATATTAATTCTATTCAATAAACAAAGCATTTATTTTGGTATGCCAAGGCAAGCGTGTACTAAAGAGAAATAATAAGAGAGGAAATGAAGACTAAAAAGTGTTTAAAGCAAAAAGTAAACAAACTCACATAATATATAACTAGTGTATTGTTGGTTGTTGATTATGTGTATATTTTTTCTAATACATTGGACCTTATGGGAAATTCATGATTTTCACATACATATTTCATTACTTGACATACGTATGATTTTAAAAATAAATACATAACCGGAATCTGCAGTTTTTGGCCATTTATAATATTGAAAATTACACCTGAAGAAGTTTTCTTCGTTTCAAAATCTTAAATTTCAAATTATACTAATCAGCCAATTGCATTGAGAAAGAACATGACTTTAAGCAAGCTTAAGTTTGTTGATTTATTTTTTTATTGTTGCAATACTCAACAAATTCTGGAGATTGCTTAAAGCTATCCTAACTCATGCAATGGACAACATACACATGAAAATTTTTTATTGCAGAAATGAATAGAGGGTACCAAATTATGATACTCTGAATTTTTTCAGATTTTTTTGAAACCCGGAACTATTTTTAAATAATTATTGAAAGTCCTGTGATTTCAGTTGGCACCCCTGCAGCCTTAATAAAAAGGATAGACTGGACGCCTATTGACGCCTTCAGGGGGCGTGGCCGCACTTTCAATAATTATTTAAAAATAGTTCTGGGTCTCTAAAAAATCTGAAAGAATTCAGAGTAGCATAATTTGGTACCCTCTATTCATGTCTGCAATAAAAATTTTTCATGTATGTTGTCCATTGGCTGATTATGTATAATTTAAAATTTAAGATTTTGAAATGAAGAAAACTTCTCCAGGTGCACATTTCAATATTATAAATGACCAAAAACTGCAGATTCCGGTGATATATTTAATTTTAAAATCGTACGCATGTCATGTAATGAAATATATTATGTATGTGAAAATCGTAAATGTCCCATAAGGTCCAACGTATTAGAAAAAATATACACATAATCAACAACCAACAATACATTGGGTGTATGAGTTTGTTTACTTTTTGCTTTAACATAGTTTTGCAAGTGGTCTATTGCGAAATATAATTATATACATATACATAAAAAAAAAATGCAACTTTTTCGTTCTTGCACATATTTAATATTTCCTTCAATATTTGTCAGTTACATTTTAAAAATATTTAGTTTATTTAAGTCAAGGCAACGTTAGCTATAATAACTATAATTATTATATAATAATAACTTTATTAACTAATTTACTGATTTTTTGATATAATATATAACGTTGCGGAAAAAAGCAAGACTTGCTTATATTGTATAACAATCAATCGAAAAGCAATAAAGATTATGAATTATGATTCCTAGTTGAAACATTACGTCTTCAACTCGACCTTAAATTTACGCGCCGTCTAAACCTAATCTTTTAATTATTACATCTTTTTACCTCAAAACACATCTTATTTTCTCCTCGCTCAAATAGAGGATGAAAAGAAAAGTAAAACAATGTTTCTAAAATTTTTAAAGGAAAAAAGGCGTAATATTTTTCTCTTTTCTTCACTCGGAAATGGTCATGCAAAATAATATACATATATAGGAGGAATTAAAACGACGAGAGGGCTAAGACGTATACCGTTACAATTAAGCGAATAAAAGATGAAGATTATTTTTTCAACTCGGATATAATTTAATTTTTAGTTGTGCTTTGTATGCAAGCATGTAAATTTAAACCAGCATTGCTATATATGTATATGTGTGTGTGTGTATATATATATATATATATATATATATATATATATATATATATATATATATATATATATATATATATATATATATATATATATGCAATATATATATGTATAAACAAGCTAGAGAGGAGACACTCGAGCTATGCATAATTTTTTTTTAGGTGGGAAGGCCTGTTCTCTATGTATAAATTTCACTTCCGTATAATAAAATATAATTTATTGTAATTATATTTTTTTTTTTTTTTATTGGTCATTTTGTTACATAGATCAACCAAGGTTATTTTACATAACCTTATTGGTTGAAACAAGTTATTAAAAAGAATAATTCTTCAAGACCCTTTTATTATGTCTTTAAATTTAATCTTAATTTACAACAAAAAAAAATTTTTTTTTCAAAGAAAATATATAGATGAAATTATTGACAAAATATTTTTCCAGAAAGAAAAAAATTAACATTTTGAAACATTTCTTTCAACTTATTTAAATTATAATGATTTAAAGAAAACAAAAAATTTTGAGTACAATATGATAATCAATTTTCCCTAAGACTCTAGAACAATGTAAGATTACCCTATTTGAGTATATACAATATTTCACGAATTTTGCAAAAAAATAAATCAAACAAAAAATAAACACGTACATCTTCTTGATGTCCATTCCCTGAAACAAAACGACTTTAGTTTGGTTGTAAACAATAACAAAAAACATAAATAACACTTATTGAGAAATCTATTTATTTTTAAAATATTTATTAATGAATTTTGTAATTTTATATAAAATTTTATATAATTTTATAAATACTGACATCATCACATGCAGTCATATCAGGACCCGGGTCCTGCAACAAGTATTTCGTACGCACTGCCATCTCTTACCAAACATTGAGGTATTTCGAAGACTTGAATTAGTTCACTATTTTGCCAGAAGAGTGCGTGAAGAGTGCGTGAAAAAAAATATGGCGCTAAATATAAAAATATTAAATATTATTTTTTTTAATTTATTTAATAATAATTAATTACAGTTAAATAATTGATACTCTTGTCTATATGATTCTAATTTTCTTATATACTTTGAGTTATATTCAATGAATTAAAATTATTATAAAAACAGAAATGTTATTTAATAAAATGTAACATGAATTTTAAATTTTCATTTAAATAAATAATAATAATTTTAATAATTTTATTTCAATATTTGAAAGATATTCTATTGTAATAAATCTATAGAACTGTTAAAAAAATTATTAATGTTTAACTTTAATAATTTTGTAGTGGCTACACTGATTGTGAGTTTGCTGACCGAGCTGTTCTTTAATTATTGTGGTTGTAAAAGGGGGAGTACATAATTCTGCGTTTATGTTAACTTGGGACCATTAAACATTTTACTGTTTGTTGAAGCAATGATTTGTTAAACATTATTTGAAACTCAACAACAATCCTTCACCGCGATATGTAATAATAATTTACAGCGATTGTTGTGATTAGGGAACATCAATAGATGTATCTAAAACCGCAGTGCATGCCGGTAGAACTGGTGAGTTTATGCGGGAAAGTTTTGAAAGTTATTCTCACATACACGTGCTGTTTTTTATCATCACGCGAAATGTCTGACGAGGAGAGATTGGGGAAGGAAATTTTCACAATCATCGGTCGGCAAACTAACGAGGAGTGGCGAGCCTGGCACTACCCCAACAACATTGTGGGCGAGGACGGAGCGGAGGTATTCAAATTGTGTATAACCTCGAGATTTGGGGTCGGCACAGCCTCCTTGTGGACCAAACTGAGGGAGGCGACCCTCGCTGATGACAAAAATCGTCGGGAATTTATCAAGGAGATGATCGATCTTGAGATCGAAAACAAGTCGAGTCCTGATTGCAAACGAGTAACATTGGAAAAACAACTGCGAGAAGATTTGACGAAGGAGCAAATCTCGGAGATGTACAAAACATTTTACGAGAGCACACTTTATAAAACTGGCAGTCAATTTAACGTTATCATGGATAAGATAAAAAAAGATTTAAAGAACAAAAAGTGAGTATTTTTGGTTCACAAAGGTTTATAACATTACACATGGGCATCAATAATATATTATATTATTATTATGTGCGTAATTATCTAATAGGTAATGAAAGCAATTTTAATAACATTAACAAGTATTTTTATATGTGCTTTCACCAACTCTCAGCAATAATGGTAATCAATTTTCCTTGTATTAAGGTAGAGATAACACGCCCAATGTTAATAAAATTCCCATTCATGAAAATTAAGAAAAAAATTTAAAATTTTCTCCTTTAACCTTAATTTTACCTTATACCTTATCAGTAGGTAAAATATCAGTTATGCGAAAACGAGCGAGTTTTCAAGTTATTAATTTTTAAAGTTGACTATAATGTAACATGGAAGTTCCATTTCTTCATGTTATATTAGTCAACTTTAAAAATTCATAACTAAAAAATTAGCTCGTTTTTGTATACCTGATATTTTACTTACTGATAAGGTATGTAAAGGAGAACATTTTAAATTTTTTTCATAATTTTCATGAATGGGATTTTTATTAATATTGGGCGTGTTATCTCTACCTTAATTACGCTTAAGCAATTTTCATCAAACTGAATTTTTATACCACATGCGCGGATGAGGGTTTTGTTCATAACTTTAATTTCAAACATATTACATCAAGGTGTAGGAAGACAACCTGCAACATAATAGTAGTTCTGTTCACTGGAAAAATATTTAAACAAAAAATTCTAAACAAAAAATTTTATTTATTATACATAAATCATTAGAGGCTATTATTTACATTTTTTATGCTGCATTCCGGTGCCGTAATTTATTTTCTTCTTTATGTTATATTTATAGTTATTTAGTCATGACGAAGCAGCTGCAATAAAACCTATTTCCTAAATTATTTGTATGTCTAATGCCCCACATTCTAGTAACAATCCTCAATGTTTCTTGTGATCTGCAGGTCTCCTTGCAACGTGGCGTGATGCGGAGTTTCGTGCGAGCGGCCCGGGGAGAGGAAACAGGTATAGGGGCGAGCCTCGTGTTGATATTGATACCGAATAAAATAAAATTATCTATATAGGCATTAATTAGGTCTGTTCGTATATACACAATCAATAAAAATTTATTCTTTCTGATTGTGTATTTACAAACGACAGAGCTATTTTGTGTCAGTGGAGGGACTAGAAATTGTTGCTTTAACATGAATTATAATATGAAATTATGCATTACTTATTTTATACTGAAAGTAAAAATAGATTAATATAGCCTTAATTGTTTTTATAGCATATTATATCATTTTACTTAGACTATAATTATTATTTAAAGTTTTTGTGTACATATAACTTTAAAAATTACTCTTGATAAAAATTTTCAATTATAGAAAATTTAATTTTTTTTTAACAACATTTGCTTATAATTTATAAATATTAAATTTGTACGTGTGTGTTAGTTACCACGGCATAGTTTAATAAATATTAAAAACTATTTTTATGATTCATTAAAGAAATAAACTTGTGACTATAATTATAATATGAGGCTATAATCTATTCAATTATGTACTATAAAAGACACGTGCAACGTGCACATACCTCAGTGTACTTGAATAAATCGATCATGTCCGCTGGAAGAGATATCACAGCAAGCAGCAGCTCACAGATAAATGAACATTATGTTCGTATTGTAGATCACTCGTTTTATCCAAATTTACAGCGCTAGCTCCTTTCTATAGGGATTATGATCGTCATACTGTATATATTACATAAATATCCTCAGTGTCATATAAACATCATATCATATACATATTTATATATCAACAATAATCGTACTTTAGTGGATAAAAAAAATTCAGTGTTTGCCGAAAGAAATCCCCACCATCAATGTGCTAAAATTTACGATTTTCTTCCCTCGTGTATAAAAAAACATCAACAATGACTCTCTTGTCAAATCAAAACTGAAATTAATATTAATCAACAAAGAATTTTATTCTATGAAGATATTTTTTTGCAAATACATTGCCCAGAAAATTGTTTACAATTTTAAATCCCTCTGTTTTATTTTTTTTTTTATTATATTTTCCTCATGAGTACATAAATAACAAGTCAGAGGCAGTTTGTTTGATTTATTATTATGATTGTTATTTTTTTTTTTCCATTTTGTCAGTGATTTTGTTATGTTTTTCACCAATATCCACATGTATATTATATGTTGTTTGCATGTTATATTCTCTGACGTGATCAAGCCGATCAATGTTGTCTTAATGGGCTTACGGGGTGTAATATTTTTAATGGCTTAATCAAATGAGGAAGTTGAAAAATATCCCTTAGATTTTTTTGCGATTTTTTTAGCACTGCATCATACCTAAAATGGAGACTAAAAATGTCTCGTGACTTGGAGGTTCCATCCGACACGCCTATGACGTCATTACGTTCTTTGGGTCAACTATATAATGCTTCTACATAATCACGTTGCTATGGAAACAAATGATAATTTTTTAATAAACAAGCAACAATGCAAAAAATTTTACCAATGTTTTATATATTGTTGAACCAAATAATGTAATGACGTCATAGGCGTTGCGGATGGAGCCTCCAGGTCACAAGACATTTTTAATCTCCATTTTAGGTATGATGCAGTGCTTAAAAAAAATCGCAAAAAAAATCTAAGGGATATTTTTCGACCTCCTTTTTTTATTGCATGAGCCAGTAAAAAAATGACACCCCGTAAGCCCATTGTACAACCTATATATTAAAATAAACAAATAAAATAAATATACAGTACAGCACAGTTATTACGAGACAATAATGTGAATATTTCCACAGGGAGGATGGTGCTCGATGACTCATCACGTTCTCCATGGACGTGGCCGCGTTTGAATCTCACCCGACTAAGAAAATGGGGCGGTCGTGACGTCATACATGTAAACATGTTATTGCTTCGTACGTGACTTGAGAATACTGACTTGAAAATTATTTTAAAAACAGTTACTTTCTTATCAAGTCCACGAATAAAATAATAATTTTAACAATGTACTTAAATATTCATAGCGGGTTTTAGTTTTTACTTATATTTTTGTTGATATATTATGCACTTTAAACTAAGATTTCGTTATAATTATCAATTTTTTTATATATTATGTGCACTACACATTAATTGGTTGACTGAATCTCAATAACATTATCTATGTCCTTATAAAGGTGCTTTTTATGTAATATATTGGAGATTAATAATGTATAAAATTATTAACATTAAAACAATTTAAAAAATAACATGATTTATACTTTAAAATTCTTATTTACCTCGACTATTTTTTTCTCTCCTATTAAGGAATAACAAAAGCTAGAATCAGATTGTCAGTCCTAATTAAGATTAAATCAATTACTTGATTTCAATAATGTGTCTAGCTACCATAATTAATATTATATTCATATTTATTACAGTGGAACTTTTTATATATTTTTTTTTGTTCTAGTTATTTAAATTCATTTAAGCTATATTTAAATTACGAACTTAATTTATAGTTATCCAAATTAAACTTTCATTAATTTCATAAAACAACAGTATCAGAAGGTGTCTGTACCATAAGCTTGATTGCTTGCAAATTTGTAAACTATTATACTGTATATAGGGGTATCTTAATAAACAATGAAAGTCAAAAGTGACAATGTTACACTTTATTCATTTAAACTGAGAAAAATAATATATTTATTACATAATGTCGTTTTTGATCATAATATATTTAAATAAAATTTTTTAATCATCAGTAAATAAAGTATTCTTATTTTATAACAAAAGAAAAAAACAAAGAAGATAATAAATGATAAATGAACATCAAGGATTGACCTTAGTTGATTTGGATCTCGGAAACGGCCCCCTTGATTCTAATGAGACTTGCAGGAGTCTTCAAGCTCACCACAATAAGGTTGCTTAATTTTTTTGAATTGCATCTGTTCAATCATTTTTGAGAAAACTGAGACAGAAGTTTAACATTGGCCTTATGGACAGAAACCGGAAATGGAGCTGTTGTGAGAAAACCGCCCCCTTGAATTTGCTCAAACCATAAGCGATTATGTTTTAGAGCATCCTCGATTTTTTAAAATTTATTTCATTCAATTCTGTTCGACAGAAATTTCCCGTTTCCGGTTTGTAACTGAGGTCAATCGTTAATATAAATGCACGAGAAAATACCGATTCAGGTAATAATAGATAAAACTATTTTTTAAATGCTATTTTTTTTAGTCCGGAGACAACAAGTTATCTCCATCAAATGATTTTTGTTTGCTTTTTCCGTCATCGATTCGTATCATACAAATCCAAGTATAAACGTATGAAATAGAGTCCAGCCAGGAGTTGAATCTGGGACCTTCTGATTGATTCTCTCATTATAGTAGCTCAGGGGAATAAGAGCCTCTGACATGATACATATTGATGATGGAAAAATATATTGGAATTAACATAACACCAAGCTGGGTATTAAATTTACCCACCTCGACATAAAACTATTATACAATCTTATATAATACAAAAAATTATACATTAATAAAAATATTTTTTGTTATGTTATACAAGCCATGGCATTATAAATAGAGTTAAAAATACATTGAAATAATATTAGTAATAAGTCGATCTTCATTGTTTCAAATTATAATAAGAAAAACATAAATTTTAATAATAATTATATATTATAAGTAACGTAAACACGTCATTAATATACCTAGCTAACAATCTTGTAAGTGCAGCAGAAACCGCATAAATAAATTGATAATTATAAGAAATTAAACAATCTCGAAAACGATGCTATCATAGCTATTCATTAAAAAAAAAGTTGACGATGAAGATTTTCTAAATTCTGTAACAAAATACTATGTACGAGTGACGCACTCAAAGCCAACATGTCAAGTACATACAATTATAAAAAATTAATTTAAAAATTTTCCAATCAATTTTTTTTACAAGGATTCATCCCCATAAGCTTGAGGCGAGGTAATGGGTATTGTAATTATTATCGAGTAAAAATTATAACTTCTTAAAATTACTTTAAAAATGTAAAAATATTATATAATTATGCATTTCCTAGTTAAAAAATTACGTCTTCAACTCATCTTTTACACGTCTAAACCTAATCTCTTTACCTCTAAAACACATCTTATTTCCTCTTCGCTCAAAGTAAGGATGAAATAAATACAATATTTCTAGCATTGCACAAGAAGAGGAAAAAAGACATAATCTCGTCCTTTTACCCTCTTTTTTACCTCTAAAATGGTGCAAAATAAGAGGACAAAAGACGAGAAAAGAGTTTAATAGCGAAGAAAATATGAAATTTATTTCAACTCAGGTTCTTTATGTTTTTACAAGCAACCTTGCTTCGCTGGCATTTAACTTAATTGATAACAAATTGATGATGCTTACTGTTAATTAAAATGACGTGAGTGAAATTAATGAACAATCCTGGTATTCAGTTTAAAATATAAAGTAATCTGGCTTTTGTCACGGTGGCAGTTAAATCTTTGCATTGACAGCCTGAGCAATGGCTTGCAGACTTCTTTCAAGCTTGTCAATCCTCGCGAGGATCTGCTGCGTGTCATTGAGATGGTCCTTCTGAGACACCACGTCACGCGCGTCACTCACGATCGTGTTGAACACGAGGCACCAACGACACGGCTTGCGCAAGTACGAGTTCTGCAGACAACATAGACCATCGACCGCAATGTTCGTACAGCCGCGGCGCCACTTGTGGCGAACATCCGGTTCCATCCGATTCCAATTGTTGAGGAACACACGCAGCTTCTTGTCCGGTAACAGTTCGGACAGAAGGAGGATGTTACTGCCCAGCCAAATTCTAAATCTCTTCAAAAAAACAATGTTGCAAAAACAATTACGAATTACATTCTTTTTGTCAGTTTCTCCAAGAAGTGTGGATTCCATTTGAGCATATAGTTTAACTTGAGAAACACAACGTAAGATTTCTGCTTCCTCTCTAATAGCCTGTGTATCACTAACAGCTAAACCATTAAGAAGATTCAATAAAACTATAGCAATAAAAAAAAGGAAAAGTAAAAATATTATATGACTTGTAATTGATATGGAATTAAATTTAAGATCATTAGCTTCAAATTCTCCACTAAGCATAATAATTGTTTTAAATAAAGATGATCCTAATGCAGTAAAGAAATTATCTTTACAATCAGCATCCTCACAATGCCGGAACATTATGTAAAATGAGAATCCAAATGCAACAATAAGCAGTGAGTACCACAGTAGAAAGTACACGAAGCTACAAGACACCCTGAGGAACATCGTGATGTAGGTGGCCAGGCTCGGGTGACGTCCAATCAGCAGCACGAGTTCCGTGTACGCCAGCAAGATGGCCACTGCAGACATCGAGTGGCGGGTGTAATGGTTTGTGCGCACCAGGAGCAGGATGGCAGTGAGCACCATTAGTGCAATCTCCAGCCAGTTCTCCAAGTTACAAATGTAACGCCAACATGACATGGACGCTTGGACAATCTCTCGGAATAACAACCATAATAATAGAATCAGAGTAGGCCACCAAGACCAACCCTTTTGTGATTTCGTCGTCTCCATTGCAGTTTCGTCCGTTGCAGTTTCATTGGTTCCATTAGAAGTGACGAGGTAGTAAATATGAATGGACAAGGATACAGTAAACGCTATGTACATTATGAAATTTATGTAGAAAAACCAATAGATACGATGCCATTTGAGATGTAAAAAGCTTCTGATAAGAGGATGGTTAAGGAGTGGACGATGGTTTGGTGATTCGGCAAGTAAAACGAGAGGGTCCATTTCTGGTGCGGGGGTGGCTTTCTCGTTCAGAGGAACAGTGATGTAGGTGGCACTGTTTTTCGGAACTTCAATGTTGTCCTCCGCACGAGTTTTTGACGTGACAAGGAAGTTGTAGTCTAGCAAGAGCGCATATTCGGCATCCGAAACAGACGAGCCCTCAATTTTAATCTTCTCGTTTAAGTAATCAGTGACAAATCTCGGATCAATGTGGAAAAATGCTGGAACTCCTTGATCATTTTTTAAAAATAAGTTTGCATTATATTTAATTAAAAGTTCAACATTTTCTAATTGATTTTTCTTAGCTGCATAATGTAAAGCAGTATACTGTCTGAAATCCTGAGCGTTGATATCAAGCTTGTTCGATTCAGCGTGCTTTAAAAGCAGCTCCAAGCACCGCGTGTTTGAGTTCGTGTTTGAGTTGGGAGTAGTGACAGCCACGTGCAGGGCTGTGAACTTGTTTCTATCGTTGTTGACTGCAGAGAGATCAGTTCGCGTGGTGTTCAGAAGGGCCTCGAGGATGTCCTCGTCTTGCATGTCCGTTGCCAAGATGGCCGCGCTGCGCTCGTCGCCACTCGTCGCGTTCACGTCAACTCCCATGTCAATCAGTTTCTCAACAGCTTTTGTAAGTCCATAACACACTGCAGCCTGCAGAAGAGTATGATTGCCATTCGTGGCATTTATAATACTGACTGCATTGTCATTATTTTCAATATTTTTTAAAAATTCAGTCTCTTTTTTTGCTTCCAATAAATTAAACAATAAAGTTTGGGGGTTAGGTGCAGGTTCATCCTTAATAGGATAATCTAGGATTAAATCTGGTCTGTATTGGTTTATTATGTTTCTAGCTGTTTTTCCAATTATTTTAATATCAATATGTGCTTCTTTTTGAATAAGAAATTTAACAATGTTCCACAGATGGTGGATTGTTGCGAAGTGGATGGCTGTGAACCCTCCCATGTTGTCTTGAACGTCCACGTCAAGTTTCTCTTCACTGACGAGGATCTTGATGCACTCGAGGGCTTGGTCCTCGGACACCTTTTTCCTGACGTCCTTGACGGCTCGTACCGCGCAGTGCAGGGCCGTCTCACCGTTTGAAGTGAACTGATCGGGATGCGCCCCGTGGTTCAGCATGGCTTGTAGCACGTCAGGCAGCCCGCATTGAGCCGCTACGTGCACGGGAGCACACCCCCTCGCTCCGAGCAAGACGTTCGGGTCGGCGCCTCGTCCCAGCAGTAGTTCAGCCATCTTAGTCTGTCTCTGCGTCTCACCCTGCAGGCAGAAGAGGGTAACATGTCTTTTACTCTCAAAGGTTACTTCTCAAAAGGAAGTTTTGTATAGAAATATCACAAGTCGATTTGCATGGGTAATTATTTCTATGCATTATATTAAATTAATGCAGCCTAAGGCATCGATATAATTTTCTACTTAAAAATATAATATTATGATGTTAAAAAAAGCAAATAAAATACTGGTAATTTTATATTATTTTTATTACAATAAAAAATAAATAAATTATACGACGATAAAATACGTATATACATATAACAAACTTTTGTTGTATTAATTTGCAACCTTTGTAATTAAAACATTATAATTTATAATATTATATAATATATATTATTTACGTTTAATAAAAAAGAAACCGTTACTTAAAAGGATTTTGAGGGTATTATTTTTTATTTTGTCCTTCAATAACTACCACATTTATCATAATAATATAAGGTTGGAAATAACTTGGATTATAGTTTAGGATTCGGATAACAATGGATGAACGATTCAGCAAGTGTTAAGAAGCGTTTTCATACCATGCAGGTAACAGGTAAGAAAAACGCTTCTTTTAACGCTTCTTGAATCGCCCCCTAGGTAATATGAAAATAATGGAAAGAGTTTTATATGTTTGGTTTTAACTAAACCAGTTCTTATAGAATTATCATACGTAATGAGTCCATCCCTCGAGGAGGGGGTCTGACCTCGATGCACACGGTGGCTAGCAGCTTGTCCAGGCTGATTGAGGTCGAGTCCAACAGGTCGTGCAGAGAGTCCACGTCCCCAGAACGGATGGCGGCGAGAATCTTGGCGTCCGCCGCGTCCGGATCTCTCGAGCCACCCTTGCACATGTCGACGAGCTCCACCTCATCCTGGTGCAGGAGAATTTGTCACGTGATTAGAGGAACAATTACACAATAATAATTATATATAATATTTTAGAGATTTTCAGGTCTATGATTTAATTATATGTAATAATACCCGAGTGATTTAATTTTTCAACAAGAAGAAAATTTGTATGATTCATTAATAGATATTATATATAGGTGCAATTCACGAAGCAATTAGCCAGGTTTCTAACCACGTTTAGCTTATTGTTAGCCACGTTTAACTATACCTGTTTTCCGTGTTAAACCACCCTAGGTAAACGTGGTTAAGCTAAACGTGATAAGAAACCTGGCTAACTGCTTCGTGAATCACACCCTATATTTCTATAGTAAAAATGTTGTGTATGTGTTGGCACCAAGGCCCGAATTTGGGCAAAGCCCGAAAAAATGCGCAAATCTAGGTGTGCCCCTAGCGATTTGAGCAAAGCCCGAAATTAAGAAATATTTAAGTTTAAATTTGATCATTTCTAGAAGTGCTCAAATCGAAAAAAGCAAACCCCGACGAGAAGTTTTATTTCGGGCTTTGCTCACTGTTTTGATCATTTATAGTATTTATAGATTTTATAGATATGCTCAAAGCAAAATTAAAAATAATAAATTTTGAAATGAATGGAAATTGTGCCGTATTATAGTACTAAATAATAAAACAATAAAATAATGTAAATTTAATAATATTTTAATTAATATCACTTTTTTAATTAATTGATAAAAGTAAAAATTTAACATTAGCATCATGTGTATATTTATTTTTTTATTAAAACTTAATTATTTCTTTCTGTATGATTCAAGTGATATTGAAAAATACGATTTTGTCACGTTGAGAGACAATTTTTTTATTTCAACATTATTTTATAATTAAAGTGTATATATGATTAAATTATACTCTAGCAATGAATTTCAGGTTGCAGATGAACAATATCTAAGTTCAGACGACGTACTACACCATGACAAAGAAAAGATTCTCTCATATCAGCAGCAGCATTTGCAAATTCAAACAAGGTTTTGTGTTTTGCAACTGCAAGAAAGGTTGTCAATCTAAAACTTGTTGTTGTGTAAAGAAAAAAATAAGATTAATCCCTGCAAGAATAAGTCAAGTTAATAATCAGGTATAATAATTATTTCTTTTCCAGGCTTAAATTTTCATTTCTTTTTTTAATTGATAGGTTTGGTACTATCTTGAGGAGCTCTTTGCTTATTAGCAAGTTCTATAAATTAAGTTAACAAATGATTTTATAATATATCAGCTGTAATAAATTTATTTAAATTAACTAACATACAACATTAATATAATAAGTGTGACAAAATCGTATTTTTCAGTATGACTTAAATAATGCAGAAAGAAATATTTTAGTAAAAAAATACTATACACGCTATGCTAATGTTAAATTTGTACTTTTATCAACTAATTAAAAAAGTGATATTAATTAAAATATTATTAAATATAAATTATTTTACTGTGTTATTATTTAGTACGATAATACAGCACAACTTCCATTCATTTCCAAATTTATTATTTTTCATTTTTGCTTTGAGCACTTCTAGAAATGATCAAAACAGTGAGCAAAGCTCGAAATAAAACTTCTGGTCGGGGTTTGCTTTTTTCGATTTGAGCACTTCTAGAAATGATCAAATTTAAATGAACAAACCCCGAAATAAAACTTCTCGTCGAGGTTTGATTTTTCCGATTTGAGCACTTCTAGAAATTATCAAATTTAAATTATCAAAATAACCCGAAATATTTGTTAATTTCGGGCTTTGCTCAAATCGCTAGGGGCACATCTAGATGTGCGCATTTTTTTCGGGCTTTGTATCGTAACTTATATTCTAAATAGAATGGGGTACTGATCGGTATTTGAGTTAGCAATACTAGTAAAAAGTACTGTGAATTCTATGAAGAACGAGCCCTATTAGAGCATTCTACGACAATTTGCTGATTTTTTATGAATTTTTAAAAGTTTTTTTGATGACGTCATACCATTGAATCTCAAATGGGGAAATGCATCAGTTAACATTGCTAAAATGAAAAGTTATTGATGTAGGAATTTGAAACCTTCATTATCGTGATTTTAGTACCTGAAAACCTTGCAAATGAAGTTTTGGTTACATTTCAATATTAAGTATAGGATTTGGCAATGTTAACTGATCTATTTTCCCATTTAAGATTCAATGCTATGACGTCATTTTTGAGAGGCTTTAAAAATTCATATAAAATCAGGAAATTGTCGTAGAATGCTGTAATAGGGCTTGTTCTTCATGAAATTCTCGTGCCTTTTGAAATGTTGACAAAAACTTGAAACATTTTTTTTGGTCAGTACCCCATTCACCGCATATTTTTATATATTATATATAAATATATCTATATATATAATTATATATAATTAGTGTATAATATATATTTATAATTTTTTATGGTTTAATTAAATATTATTTATTTTGATAAAATTGTTCTTTTTAATGTTAAATATCGATCCAGTTAAAATTAATTGCAACATAAATGTTTAATGGCTGAATATAAAATTAACGACTATTAACATATAATCTATAATATAATTTTGTACATTTATAAATTCTATATAAAGGTTTGATGCAACAGATGCAAACATATGTTATATAGAGATTAATCTCTCTCTCTCTCTCTCTCTCTCTCTTACACATGTAAAATGTACTTTGTTAGTATTAAGTTTTATAAATAAGCAACAGTTTATCCGGCTCTCAATCTGGTAGACTATAATATTGTACTGCATGCAGTTTTATAGTTTCATTTTATGATCACTGCAAAGGTATTTTTTTTTTGTGCAGTGCCGCAGATTATGCATGTATAGATACAAAATATCTGCTACGGGAAGATATCACTGTTTGCTTTTCTGTATAATGGGCTTACGGGGTGTAATTTTTTTACTGGCTCAATCAAAAGAGGTGGTCGCAAAAAATCCCTGAGCTTTTTATGCGATTTTTTTAAGCACTGCATCATACCTAGAATGGAGATTAAAAATGTCTCTTGACCTGGAGGCTCCATCCGCAACGCCTATGACGTCATTACATTCTTTGGGTCAACTATATAATGTTTCTAAACAAACACGTTGCTATGGAAACAAATGATTATTTTTAATAAACAAGCAACAATGCAATAGTTTCTTACAAGTGTTATATAGTTGAACCAGCGCCTGCGTCGATAGATTCTTGCCTTGCACTAAGCGATTTGGTGGGATATCTTGCAGCGTAGTTCCAGTTATTGACGCAAATGCTCTCAGAGCGCCACCGTACTAACAGTTGCGATCGTCTTTTTACAATTTTGCGCGGCGAATTTTGAAATTAACGTTGGTGCCAACATAAAAATGAGAACTAAAATATTTTTTGATATTGTTTAAATTGTATTTTAATTTTTTTAATAAAACTGCAAATAATATTGTGTTTTTTACACGTAATATACTTGGGCAAATAAAAATTATTATGGCCTTTAAATGTGAGTTCACAATTTTAGGAATATTTTGTGTAATTGGCACCTCTACTTTTTTGATTAGTACTGCAGCGCTCTCCGTTGAAGTGTACATATTTTGAACTATTTTGACCGTCCATGAATTAACACAGGCCTGACTCAGGACTACTAGGCAAGAAGAGATCGACGCAGGCGCTGAGTTGAACCAAAGAATGTAGTGACGTCATAGGCTTTGCGGATGGAGCTTCCAGTTCAAGAGATATTTTTAATCTCCATTCTAGGTATGATGCAGTGCTAAAAAAAATCGTAAAAAAATCTAAGGGTTATTTTTCGACCTCCTCTTTTGATTGAGTCAGTAAAAAAATTACACCCCGTAAGCCAATTATAGCACTGCTACTGCAAACAGTGATATTCTCCCTAGCCTTATAACTGAACAGAGATAAAACATATATACTGCCACCAGATTACTATTCTCGAACGAAATGACCGATGGCGGCGCTGTCTGCAGAGTGATGACGTCACAAAATGGCGGACGTAATGCGGCTCGAAAGAAATATGGAGTATGAAAAGCAGGTTAATAATTTGATAATGTGCGATTAGAAGCTTACATACAAACGTAAAATTTGACGCACCAGCTGTCAAATTAAATTCAGGGGCTTTACAATATTATTGGAGCCAATCGCAACCCTTTCAGGGGTGTTTTTTTTCCCCCCATAGGACCATAGGAAATACGAAAAGTTTTTCCAATGAATATGACCGAGATGTAACAATTTGAAAATTTATAAGAATTTTATGGAGAAAATTTCATACAATAGGTAATTAATTTACACCTCTGAAATAATTAATTAATACAGATTCATTACCACACCCCCGTGGCACCACCTCTACCACGCACACCCCTGGAGTGCTACCCGGCCGTACCCCCCGTTATTCAGACCTATCAGTATTTTCCACTTTTTTTAATAAACGAGCTAAAATTATAAAACTTAATTCTCAAGGGGTTATCAACCCTCCTGAACCAAGAAATAATTTTAGATTTTCTCCCCGACGCACCCTTGAGTGTTAGATAACTACCCTTAAAACCCATTTTCCTTAAAAATTGTGCTAAAATTATGAAATTAATTTTCAAGGGGTAATCGACCCTCCTAAACTAGAAAATAATTTTAGATTTTCTCCCCGACGCACCCCTGAGGGTAGAGAACTACCCCTAAACTCCACTTTCCTTAAAAATTGTGCTAAAATTATGAAATTTAGTTTCAAGGGGTAATCGACCCTACTGAAGTCGGAAATAATTTTTAATTTTCTCCCTGACGCACCCCTGAGGGTGGAGACCTACCCCTAAAATCCACTTTCCTTAAAAATTGTGTTAAAATTATGAAATTAATTTTCAAGAGGTAAGTGACCCTCCTGAACTCGGAAATAATTTTAAATTTTCTCCCCGACGCACCCCTGAGGGTGGAGAACTACCCCGAAAATCCACTTTCCTTAAAAATTGTGCTAAAATTATGAAATTAATTTTCAAGGGGTAATCGACCCTACTGAAGTCGGAAATAATTTTAAATTTTCTCCCTGACGCACCCCTGATGGTGGAGACCTACCCCTAAAATCCACTTTCCTTAAAAATTGTGTTAAAATTATGAAATTAATGTTCAAGAGGATATTGACCCTCCTGAACTCGGAAATAATTTTAAATTTTCTCCCCGACGCACCCCTGAGGGTGGAGAACTACCCCTAAAATCCACTTTCTTTAAAAAGTGTGCTAAAATTATGAAATTAATTTTCTAGGGGTAATCGACCCTCCTGAACTCGAAAATAATTTTAAATTTTCTTCCCGACGCACCCCTGAGGGTGGAAAACTACCTCGAAAATCAATTTTCCTTAAAAAATATGCTAGAATTATGAAATTAATTTTCAAGGGGTAATCGACCCTACTGAAGTCGGAAATAATTTTAGATTTTCTCTCCGACGCAACCCTGAGGGTAAACGGCTACCCACCATATCCTTCTTTCTTAATAATCGAGTTGAAATTGTGAATTAAATTTTTTTCGGGATTTATCGTAATTTTTCATAGAAAAAAAATATATCAGACTCGCCTCTTTACTTGCAGTATGATGATGGATGTCCACCGTTATAATAATTACATGGCGTGAAGGCTCATGTTGTGGTCTGCACAATGAGGCTATGTGTGACATTAATTAACAACTGAGGTGTGACCATCAATTCCACATAACTTCTATCACTTTCAGCTCGTCAATGGTCTCAAATCTCTTTCTGAAGCAAATGGTTTACAAGAAGAGATTTGAGACCAATTGACGAACAGAAAGTGGAGATAAGACGTTGCATGGAATTGGTCACAACTCAGATGTTAGAGGCCATGCACCTACACACATAGCCTCGTTGAGCGGACCAACATGTGCCATCACGCCAATTAACGGTGCTGAACACATTGAGTGAAACCATCATCATACTGCAAGTAAAGAAGTGAGTCTGGGATACTTTTTCTCTGAAAAATTTCGATAAATCCCGAATAAAAATTTAATTCACAATTTCAACTCGATTATTAAGAAAGAAGGATATGGTGGGTAGCCGTTGACCCTCAGGGTTGCGTCGGGGAAAACGTCTAAATTTATTTCTGAGTTTCAGAGGGGTTAATAAACACTTGAAAATTTAATTTTTTTATTTTAGCACAATGTTTAAGGAAATGGATTTTAGGGGTAGGTTTCCACCCTCAGATGTACGTCGGGAAGAAAATCTAAAATTATTTCCGACTTCAGTAGGGTCGATTACCCCTTGAAAATTAATTTCATAATTTTATCCCAATCAGTAAGAAAAAGTAACAATTATTTAATATCATATGGATCGACATATACATATTATGCATATATACCACGCGCCGAGCGCAAGACTCTATTTAAAGCAAATGACACGGTGTATGGTCACATTTATCTGTTATTTTATTTATTAAGACTAATATTTAACTTTATTTTGATAATTAAAAATTTGCAAGTGGATAATATTATATAATCACGTAAATTAACTCAGGAATGGTATATAACGGGTCTTTCACCATACGTCACAAAAATATGACGTCACGTGAATGTAGGCAAAAAGCACCTATTTAACATGGTAGTAGCATACCAAAAACTATTTATTTTCTGCGATATGACAATCGTGGTACATTTGACAATTATTTTATTTGATAGATTGAGATGATTTAGATTTTTTTTTTAGTAAATGGAAAAAAATACAATATTTGCCAATGATATCTGTGAAAAATACAATAAATCATTAAATAAAATGTAAATCGACTCCAAATTTCACGTCAATAATGACCATTTTACGACACTTATGCACTGATATTGACCCTAAGATTCTTAAAAAAATTCAGCCAATCACCGGCCATTGCTTTCCCCGCGGACTTTTGAATACGAGGGGGAAACGGAACAACAAAAAGTAATGATAAAGAAACTAGGTAAAATAAAAAAAATGTATATGTTCAAGTTATGTATATTTATTTCTTACGTATATATTATTGTTAACAAAAATTAAAATATGTTAAATTAGGAGGAATAAATTAAGTGATTCCAGTTCCCTCTCTCAGTTCCTACTGCTGAATGTAAACAACAACAAAGCCAAGCAAACGCTATATACTGTTATGAACAGCTAGCCGCATTCTAGTAGTTCACACTTTTGACCGCTAGAGGGCTGAATTTGGTTGCGTTCGCGAATATCTCTGGTGTTGGTGAACCAAGCCCACACAACTTAGCTGGCCACAGGCGCAACTGAAAGTAAAACATTACAGTCAAATTTATTTTAAAAGTAACCGGAAGTAGCCGGAAGTGAGAGGTTTCTGACCTTATTTTTTGCAAATAACAAATAAGTCAATAATTTACAAAAAAAAAAATTCTGCAAAATTTTAGACTTCAAATACGAATTTGAAGGACTGAAACCTCGCGCTTCCGGTGTGAATATAAAATTAATTTAACTGTAGAATTCATTCCCACGCACGTGAGGCGGAACTGCGGGTTATATTATGCGTTACTTGCTTTTCGAAAACGAGTAAATTTTATTTGTCTATAAAATAAATAATAAGCTACTGTATTGATATTAACAGCAAACAAGCCAATAACGGTAAACACCAATACAGTGAATATTATACACTCAACATTATGCACAATTTCTTAAGTTACTATACAAATTGTTTATGAAATATCATCAAATATATGACAATACTATATATTTTAAAATGTTTGTCATGTTATAATTTATAATATATAATTATGTGAAACTGTACATTCATTTAAATATATATTTAATGCAATTTAATACAATATTTATTGCATGAATACATAATAATATATTTCTTATTTGTGCCACGACGCAATGGTAAGGATCCATCTTGACGTCACCAACCCTTCGTCCTCCCATTTACTTACAAAAAAAGATTGGGCGCACGTTAGATCCTATTCGGAGCAATTTTTCGATCGCTTATTGTTAGCCCTCTAAAATAGTTATGTTTGCAAATATTAAAATACGTATTGACACTAACCTTTTACGTTTGCTACTATAAATTTTTACTATTTGCCTCGGGTCAGTTTAATTAAAGAGCATCTAAAGAATTTCGCGGTAGTAGTGTTTTGACTTCGAGCCGAAAAAACGTGCGCAGAAGGGTTGCGCGCCGATGCGCGGTGGTTGTAGCAGGAGTCAAAATCAGCAAACGAACGTGGCGACTATATAAGTTCTCTGGTGGATGCTTACCATAAAAATAATAAATAAACCTTAGTTGAAAAATTACGCCTTCAACTCATCCTTTATACGTCTAAACCTATTATCTTTTTATGTTTTATACCTCTAAAATACATCTTGGCGCGATTCACGAAGCATTTAGCCAGGTTTCTAACCACGCTTAGCTTAACCACGTTTAACTATACCTGTTTTACGTGTGTTAAACCACACGTGTGTTAGAAGCCTGGTTATCTGCTTCGTGAATCGCACCCTAGGCTATTTCCTCTTCGCTCAAAGTGAGGATGCAGCATTGCAGACAATTAATGTTTATAACATTTTATGCCCAATTAGGGGGAAAAAGACGTAAGTTCTCGTCTTTTTCACTATTTTTTCCTCTTAAATGGTACAAAATAAGAGGAAATTAGACAAGAGGAGATCTTTATAGTGAATAAAAGATGAAATTTATTTCAACTTGGGAACTGCGTGTTTTTGCTGTAACATTTCAATAAAAGTTACATGGTGCAGTAATAAATTTCTCCGTATCAGAAACAGACTGTCTTTTCAGTTTTAAACACATATAACATCTTTGATTTATTTACCAAAGCTTTGTCAGTTCGCAAATTTGAAACAGCTGTTCCTTGTTCTTTCATTCTCAGAAAAACAAACCAAAGATTATTTATACAGAACACAAGGAATTCATTGCAATGGCTTCATGCAAAGCATGCAGCTTTGCTATACGTATATGCATGCTAAGAAATTCCATTATATGGAAGATTAAACAGGATTTAGATGTTCTAAAAATTTTATAATTAAAAGTAAATAAATTCTGTTGCTTTATTCATAGTAAAAATATAGTCGTCTGCATTTGCAGCTGTTGAATTTTAGAAATTATATTATTTTAGTATTTTATTAACATATTTAACTTTAAAAAAAAATATTAAAATAATATACGTTTATTATTTCCTGCACGATGCGGGTCGCTGTAATTTTATTGTTAATTAATTTAATTTTGTCATATACCTGTAAATAAAATTTGACATGATTATAATAAAGGAAATAATCATTGAGCTCTATACAAGGCCTTGTATAGAGCTCAATGGAAATAATATTGCTGCATGTATTGATTTCTGACATAATATTGTTTATCTAGTGAGTACCAATCAGTCTAATTTTATTTTGGTATAGATCTGTCATATATAGTCAGTACCTTTAAAAACTGTATAATTATGTATTATATATTATTATAATTAATGTCTGAAGAACAGGAGTGTTAAAAGTACGCAGTGTAATAGAGAGTGTATATAATAGAAGGCAAAAGAGTGTTATAAATATTTCTGAAGCAAGTGGAGTATGCAAGAATCGAGTACTTCGGAGGGCAATTTGTAGACGGCCGAGGTAATAATGCTGCTGGCTTACCCCGTAAAGGAATATGCCGTCATGCTATGTATGTATGTGTATAATTATATGCATAATTCGAAAGAGAGTAAATAAGCCAAAAAGATAACCAGATTTCTCACTAACCGCGGTTATTAAGGTAGAGATAACACGCCCAATGTTAATAAAAATTCCATTCATGAAAATTATGAAGAAAATTGAAAATGTTCTCCTTTACATACCTTATCACTGTTATCAGTAGGTAAAATATCAGGTATACAAAAACGAGCTGGTTTTCGAGTTATTAATTTTTAAAGATGACTAATTTAATAAGGAGAAATTAAATGGAACTTCCATTTTAAATTAGTCAACTTTAAAAATTAATAACTCGAAAACTAGCTCATTTTTTAATATATACTTGATATTTTAGCTACTGATAAGGTATGTAAAGGAGAACATTTTCAATGTTCTTCATAATTTTCATGAATGGGATTTTTATTAACATTAATCATATTATCTCTACCTTAAGTGAGAAAAATAGAGGGTACCAAAATTATTATGCTATTCAGATTTTTTTTTAAAGGTTTAAATATTTTTTTTATTGGAAATACGACGATGCCAGGGCTATTTTTCTATTGTTCAAAAGAGAAGAAGCCCTGAGCCACACCATCTAGAGGCGTTCGGTCCTTAATAAAAGGATGAGCAAATATTTATTAAAAAATAGTTCGTGGACTACGAAAAATCTATGAAAAATCAGAGTAGCATAATCCGGTACCCGGCCTCTATTCATTTATGTAATATATAATATATATATATATATATATATATATATATATATATATATATATATATATATATATATATATATATATATACATATATATATATTATATATATATTTATATATATAATATATATATAGTCAGTTGTCCATAATAAATTTTAGATCCAGCACAATTAAATTATTTTAATTTGCTAATCGTCCAACCCGTACATCAATATAAATTATACTATATGACTTCCCGAGAATAACTTCGCAGACTGGATTATTATTATAGAAACCCCAAAACAACAAAACAATGCTGTATAGCCTATAATGATCAAAATAAAAATTTAATTTGAATATTTTCTTTAAGCAAAACTCATGCATGCCAGGGCTGGATCCAGCGCGCGGTCTCTGGGAGGGGCGGGGGGGAGGGCCCTATCCCGCAATGTTAAAGTTGGGGTGGAAGGTTGGGGTGACGGGTGGAGGGTGGTAACATCTTCAATGTATTTTGGGCCCATCGTCCCCATCGCTCCCTCCTTGGATCCGCGCCTGATGCATAATATGTCATCTCGTGAGGTTACCTATCCACCGCGTGTATATCTTGACATTTTATAAAAAAATAAATAATGACAACAAAATAAATCAAACTCTCTAATTGAAAATATTAAACTATATATTTTTAAACCTTAAATTGTCATATTTGGTATCATATTCTACTCTACGGCACAATAGGTCAATGACCCTATAGCACCCATGGCACCGAGCCACCAACAGACGCAGACGTTATCTAGAGGTCATGGTAACTTACAATACAGTATATCAGCTTACCATGTACATTAGTAACTTTATAATGCTCGTGAAACATATCAGTGCAGGACATGCTCTAATTTTTAACAATTAAGGTTTAATTTTACAAATATATATATATTTTTTTTTTAGTTTTTAATCAAACCCTATTGGGTACTTCTATTTACTAATTAAACACTACTTTGAAACCCCGAACCTTCCGAAACCCTAACTTGAGCGTTTCGCGGGCTCTTCTGGAACGAGGGCGGCCACGGCCTTGCAAATCCATCCCGGCATTTGCCTGCGGCTGAGGGAAACGTGGAAACCTCAGCCAGGATGGACGCTACAGCTTTTGTCAATGAACCGGAAGTGCAATGGTCCAAAGCCAGGGGAACCACATAGTGGAAAAGCGCAACGTTTTACCCCTGGGTGGGAACCGTGGTTTTTGTTGAAAATGGTCACCCATCCAACTACTAACCACGCGCGGCGTTGCTTGACTTCGGTGATCTGACGAGACCCGGTCAAGCGCACTGCGCCACAACTCATCAACTGCTCATGGACCCAAGAGTCACGCAACCCCCGCCCTTGCATGTTGCATGGTCTCTGCAGGCGCGGATCCAGAAAGAAATTTCGAGGGAGAGGTCCGGAGGGTGGGAAAGGGGCTGCCTCCATATAAGGCCAATGTTAAAAAGAAAAAAAAAAATGAAGTGGGGGGAAATGGCTTGGGGCAGCTGTCGCTTTCCAGGACTCTGTGGAAGCGAGCGTATTTCGCGCCCAACATTCATAGGGGGTGCCAACTGCAAGATATTTTAGTTGCCAAATCTAGGCTAGGAAATTGGAATGCATACCAAGTTTCGCGCCTACCACAGTACAGTGTACTGCAGCGCCCACATTTTGAAGAGACGGCTGCCAAGAAAGCGCAGGGTGAAAAATCCGTCTATTGAGGGATTCGATCCGGCGTACTCATGAACGGAAAGCAGCAGTCATAACCACTATGCCATCCCCAATGAACATAGATATTTGTCAAGAACAGATATATAAACTATCAGGCACTGAAATTTTCCACCAATCATATCACAAATTTCAATGACGTCATAAATTTTCGACCAATCGTAGACTTGGATGAGACGGTGGGGTGGGAACCTTTGGTGTGATATTCGCGCGAAGATTGGTGCGCGAAATTGCGCGCATATGCGCTCTGCGCGCAAATGCGGGAATATTCGCTATAGATACTTTCAAGATGGCGTACGCCCGCATTTAAAATCATATGACACACCATTAATGTTTCAAAATTTGAACTATAATAATATACTAATAATCATATTATAAGTTAATTGTATATATAACTGTATTCTTATTTTAATATTGATAATGTTATAATATGTTTTTGTTTGTAAGTACTTGAAGTACTATAACAATCATATTTTATTCTTTAGGTCTCATTATTATATTTTATAATTTTTTTTTTTTTACAAGGATACACCTCTAAGAGCTTACAGCTCGCGGCGGGGTACTGGGTAGGGATAAGGTAGGGAACGGATAGTAACCACGGCCTGCATGCTTACGCGTCCCAGCATTTGCTGAGGTGAGACTAAGGGAACCGTGGAAAACCTCAGTCAGGACGGACACCTCTACTTTTTCTCAATGGCCCAAAGCAATGTCCAAAGCCTGGGGAACCTATATAGAATAATCTATTCTGTACATTAACTGTCATATATGTCTTTGTGTTGAATAAATAATTTAATAATAATATATATTCACGAATATGCGGGGACTATTTATAACATCACTGGTGGGAACACCGCAAAATCAGCTGACTTAAAATTAAAACCTCTATAGCGACTTCACTGCCGCCACATATGTAATAATTTTTTAACATTTATTGATATCTATTAGTATTATTTATTCAGAAGAAACCGGAAAGCGAAACGTGGAAGGGGGACTCTTTAAAGTAGATCGAGTGAGCGATTTCATTTTTTGGAAGACCGGCGCTATTCGTGAATAACGTAGTGGATTATTATTTACACCGCAGCGGTGCGGCTAGCGGCTCCAGTGCATGTGGAGTCGCTATTCGCACCGCCGCTGTGCAAATAAAAGTTACCATGAGCGCTATTCGCATCAGGTCTTTTTAATCGGAAGAAACCGGGAAGCGAAATATATGACAGAGGCCGGGACATTGTAATCAGAAGAAACCGGAAAGCGAAAACAAGAAAGGGGGGCTAGCTCTTTAATCGGAAGAAACCGGAAAGCGAAACATGAAAGGTCGCGGGGGACTTTTTAATCAGAAGAAACCGGAAAGCGAAAATATGAATGGCGGGGGCCTTTTTAAACGGAAGAAACCGGAAAGCGAAACGTGATTTATAATGATTATATATATCGAAAATATATGAATGGCGGGGGGCTGGGGGGCTTTTTTAATCGGAAGAAACCGGAAAGCGAAACGTAGTTTATTATTATAATGATTATATAATATAGATCCCTGACTCCACGGCACAGTAGGGCACAGTTAGCTAGGTACCAAGTTCAATCTTGTGTTCTATTAACATTGTAATTTGAACTGAGCGTAGCCGGTGCTCGCGGCCGGCTGTGCGCGACAACTTAATTAAAGGAAACATATGTGGTTGCGTTGCGGCCGCACGCTGTCCCAAGGCACAGCCACGCCCTGAGGGTACACACGTCTGTTGCCTTGTTAATTGTGTGTGAAAAAGGAGGCTTTTTAATCGGATGAAACCGGGAAACCGAAAAGCAAAAGGGGGCTTATCAGAAGAAACCTGGTAGCGGACAGTGTGATTTAATTTCAATGTGCAATAAAGTTTGAAGTGAATAAAAAAATACATAACGTTCATCTTTTATACCTTGAAATGTCAAAAAGTTGAGTGGAAGGTCGAAGAACGTAAACGGCGGCCGGCGAGAGTTCAAAAATATTTGAATTTACCGCTCGCACAACAATCAAAACAATCGGTTGCCATGGAGCCGAGAATCAACAGCAGAGAGTTTATCCGCAACAATATACTCAAACGATACCGATAAAACCATAAAAAAAATAATTTACATGAATTCAAGCCCAGGATTTGAATTTCCCGCCTCCCGCGTTCACTTCCGGTCTTTTATTTGGTCAGAATCAAGTTCCTAGGTTAATTTTACGTAGGGTCTGTCACTTCATTCCAGTCTCAGCCTCTCAGCACGTTATATAAATTTACACATTCCTTTTTTATTATAAAAACATAAATAAAATCACGGCAATTAATTAATTATATTGACAATAAAATCAACTGGTCAATTGGCCCCCCTGGCTCAAGTTTTGGTCCACCGTGGCGGCGATCATGCAGTTGCAGTTTTCCAAAACACATATGGCATGGCTCTAAATAGTACATAATAGGCGTAACGCGGGCTGAAACCCGCTTTTTTTTTTTTTTTTTTTTTTTGCAAAAGCCTACAATTTGCGGTGGGGTGCGGGGTAATGAGTACAGATAAGGTAGGGTAAGGATGCATGGTGCAAAGGCCACGGCCTGTCGATCACTCGTGTAGCGGCGCAAATATCCCAGCAATCGCTGAGGTTATACTGAGGGAACCGTGGGAAACCTCGCGCGATCAGTTAAAACTATATTAATTTTTAAACAAAATTGTATGGATATTTAATACACATGCAGATATAATAATTTAACTGTCATGTAAAAGATAATAATAATGATAATAATGTTATAATAATGTTTGGTACGGGCGCTTGCACCTTGGCTTGATTGAGCCCGGTGTTAGTGCTTATGAAGAAGAAATAAGCAAGAAAAAAAAATAATAATAATAAGGATTAAAAAAATACATTATGATAATGTAATTTGAACTGAGCGTAGCCGGTGCTCGCGGCCGGCTGTGCGCGACAACTTAATTAAAGGAAACATATGTGGTTGCGTTGCGGCCGCACGCTGTCCCAAGGCACAGCCACGCCCTGAGGGTACACACGTCTGTTGCCTTGTTAATTGTGTGTGAAAAAGGAGGCTTTTTAATCGGATGAAACCGGGAAACCGAAAAGCAAAAGGGGGCTTATCAGAAGAAACCTGGTAGCGGACAGTGTGATTTAATTTCAATGTGCAATAAAGTTTGAAGTGAATAAAAAAATACATAACGTTCATCTTTTATACCTTGAAATGTCAAAAAGTTGAGTGGAAGGTCGAAGAACGTAAACGGCGGCCGGCGAGAGTTCAAAAATATTTGAATTTACCGCTCGCACAACAATCAAAACAATCGGTTGCCATGGAGCCGAGAATCAACAGCAGAGAGTTTATCCGCAACAATATACTCAAACGATACCGATAAAACCATAAAAAAAATAATTTACATGAATTCAAGCCCAGGATTTGAATTTCCCGCCTCCCGCGTTCACTTCCGGTCTTTTATTTGGTCAGAATCAAGTTCCTAGGTTAATTTTACGTAGGGTCTGTCACTTCATTCCAGTCTCAGCCTCTCAGCACGTTATATAAATTTACACATTCCTTTTTTATTATAAAAACATAAATAAAATCACGGCAATTAATTAATTATATTGACAATAAAATCAACTGGTCAATTGGCCCCCCTGGCTCAAGTTTTGGTCCACCGTGGCGGCGATCATGCAGTTGCAGTTTTCCAAAACACATATGGCATGGCTCTAAATAGTACATAATAGGCGTAACGCGGGCTGAAACCCGCTTTTTTTTTTTTTTTTTTTTTTTTTTTGCAAAAGCCTATAATTTGCGGTGGGGTGCGGGGTAATGAGTACAGATAAGGTAGGGTAAGGATGCATGGTGCAAAGGCCACGGCCTGTCGATCACTCGTGTAGCGGCGCAAATATCCCAGCAATCGCTGAGGTTATACTGAGGGAACCGTGGGAAACCTCGCGCGATCAGTTAAAACTATATTAATTTTTAAACAAAATTGTATGGATATTTAATACACATGCAGATATAATAATTTTACTGTCATGTAAAAGATAATAATAATGATAATAATGTTATAATAATGTTTGGTACGGGCGCTTGCACCTTGGCTTGATTGAGCCCGGTGTTAGTGCTTATGAAGAAGAAATAAGCAAGAAAAAAAAATAATAATAATAAGGATTAAAAAAATACATTATGATAATTAATATTTAATATGTTATTATTATATATTTATATTTTATGATATATTATTATCTTTGATAAAAAATTTTATGTCTGGATATTTATTATAACTTTTTTATATGCATTAATTGCAGGTGTTAAATTCATTTTTGAGCAATAATTTATAATTGTAATCAACACATTTTTAAATCCTACTGTAATAAAAGTCTTAATTAAATGAAAATCAAATCGAAAAATATTTAAAGTGTATATTTATTTTATCTAGTTGCATGTGATAATTAATTTAAATTATTATAATATATTTGTTGCGCAGTTATGCCAGTTATATTATTGAATTTAATTTTTAAAGCACTTTTCATGAGTAAAAACTCCTTTAACGACTTTATTTTGCTTTATTGCTTGCAGAATATCGAAATTTAGGGTTCTTTTAATGCAGTTTAAATTTTCCCGCAAATAAGAAAATGCGCGCACTTTCCAATGTGCGCGCGCGCATTATCTAGAAAATGAGCAAAAGTAAAAGTGCGCGTGCGTTTTTACAACACTAGCGTCGTTGAGGGCGTATGCATACAAAAAAAATCAGGTGTAAATTTTGTAAACCCAATCAATATTATACCACGGGTAAGTTTCTTTAGCTTAATAATAAGTTTATATTAGAGACTGTATTGTTAATTATTTTTAATATACCGTAAAAAAGCAGATCAAACTGCTGGAAGCCTCCAGAAGAAACTAGAGAAAAAAATAATAGTAGCACTTTTTTCCTGCAGTTGGTACTTCAAAACACAGCAGCGCCACCAAGTGAGAACTTTGGTTTGTTCGAAAATGGAGACGGGTAGCGATCTTAAAAAATACACATTTGAATGCAATACACTGAAGTTTTTATGACATTACCTTATTTGTCGTACCGTAAATAAGTGGAAATTAACATAATCTTCACAATAAATAAAAGGTCAACACTATTTCAAAGGCGAAACACGGCAAATGTGAGTGTAAAACTTGCCCCCACGACGCCCCTATAATATCCCAGGATCGTCATATTTAAACATTTTATTTTGTTTATTTGAAGTATCAAATTTATATTTCTCCTACGAAACAGTCTCAATTACATTACAAGGAACAGGTTTATAATTTCATAATCGTTGTACGACGAATATTGAAGCGTCCTCCTTTGTGACAGTTACCCATGGCTTGCGCTGTTTATAACATGCAGTTACGCCCCTCTACATTAATATACAGAATCGTACATGGCAGTATATAAACAATGAATGCAAGTACGTTATATATTTCTTCAACCATATTACATAGTTTACAATTAATTATTTTTAAAAAATAATAATTTCACTTTTATTAATTTAAACATTTCTGACCAGTAACAACTATAAACCCATGTGTCCATGACGCGCCAAGCATCATTCAAAGTACACCAGCATACAACAAAAAACTGAAAAAAATATCAGACAGATTCAACCACCGACTGATTGATACCTATGTTTTCACTGTCCATATCACACACTCTCTAGACGTTTATGGACTGTTACTTGTAATTATGAATGAAAAGTAATTGATTTCTGAATGAAAATGGTACTCACTTTCACCATAGTGACTGCAGTGAGCTCTCGACCGCCGCAGGATGATACAATAATCTGCTGCCGCTGCGAGAAGCGGAATGGATGCTGATGCAGCTAACGAGCTAACCGGCTCTGCTAAGGGCGCTGTTGTCAAATCTTCTAAACAAGTTTTTTTATCCTCAGTGACGTCATCGCCCAGGCTAGGACTGGCCATTAGAGTTGGTGAGCGATCGTTCAGTAGGCCCCCTCGGCTGGGAGACCCGGCCCTACAACGTTAAAAGTAGGCCTCTGCAGGGTCAATGTAGGCCCTTGATATGGACCCGTGCTCAGCAGGCTCTTTGAGCCCAGTCCGACCCTGTCATCGCCACTCAAATGTGGTTACGGAGTAAAAAAGAATTTAAAAAACCAGTAGATCCACAGCTCTTTAAATTTCATATATATACAAGCAACTTTTGTATCCCCTTTCACATCATGTATCATATATATATATATATATATATATATATATATATATGGAATATTAAAAAAATTAAATCCCCATTTCATGGTTATGCACAAGTTTTTATAATTTAAATATTAAAAATGCTGTTATAATGATATGGCTTAGTAAGGTAATATAGATTAAGGTTATTAAAAATTATTATTATTCTGACTTGTACATTGTGATGTATGTATGTTTGTGCCCATGAAAGAGATAATAAAATATAAAATAAAAAATCTGTGTAGCGTAAAACCGAATTTATAATATAACATGCTGTAACTTGTAAATTTGATCTTCTCAGGTGTGAATTTAGATTTTTTGAGGTTTATTTAAAAAAAAGGAAGTAAGATGAACTTTCTATACATAACTATTATATTATTTTATTATAATTTGACAATTATTTAATTTCTTTATCCAATAAATTTAAAATATTAAGAATCGTCATGAGGATCATGAAAATAATTAATTGTTTAATTATTAATTTATAAACAATTAAATCCTTGTTCCGAGACAGATGAGGGATCTTAAGATAATACAGCGCGCAGTAAAGAAAACGAAATAATAAATTATATATGTTTTAATTGCAGTCTTTTTTAATGTAATGATGAGATGCAAATTTACATAAACCATGAAAATTTAACAATTTTTTAACAATTTAGACAGCTGAGAACAATTTTTTTTTTTTCGAATAACTTTGTGACTTCAGGTAGAGATAATACGGATCAGCTGGCCCAATGCTAAAAAAATCCATTCATAAAAATTATGAAAAAAATTTAAAATGTTCTGCATCCCCTATCAGTATATAGGTAAAATATCAGGTATACAAAAACGAGCTAGTTTTCGTGTTATTAATTTTTAAAGTTGACTAATTTAACATGGAGAAATTGAACTTCCATGTTAAATTAGTCAACTTTAAAAATTAATAACTCGAAAAGTAGCTCGTTTTTTTATACCTGATATTTTACCTGCTGATATATAGGGGATGTAGAGGAGAACATTTTAAATTTTTTTCATAATTTTTATGAACGGGATCTTTTTAGCATTGGGCCAGCTGATCCGTATTATCTCTACCTTAACCCTATATAGCAATACCAATTAAAGGTATTTTTTGTCACAAGCGCATACCAAGGGAAGGGTCAAAACGACCCGCTATTTATATCACATTAAAAAAAAAATCTTAATAAATTATTTTGCGGAAATATTATGCTGGGTGACTAACTAAGAATTGCAATTTTTTTTTTTAGAATTTTTGGAGTGGTATTACACACTTTTGTCCGCTTTAAAAGAGTTACCTCTTAAAACTTGAAATTAACACTCGAAACTATCAGAAAGTAAACCCAACTCAAATAAACTCAGGAGCTGCAACGTTGGTTTCACTTGGGGTGGATGGCATGCTAAATAGGTCCGTATTAGGTTGAAGTGCTTCTATCAGAGTCGTTAGTTTCGTCTCAAGAACATCAAGTCGGGCCATGATTTTCTTGGTCTCCGCCTCCACGCCGCCCTCACCCCCGCCCCCACTGCACCTACTGCCCACGATGACCTGCGCTTCCGCCACGATGGTGTCCCATTCTTGGTTACGTCCGATCAGTGGACCCTTGGCACTGATCTTTAAAAGTTTCAAAACAATTTAACTGGGCGATTTTTTTTAAATAATTTTTTAGTTTGTCTCGCCATGCATGGGAAAGCCTTATGCTGAAAATTAAATAAATTAATTTAAAAAAATTGGGTTGTTAAATTATTTTGACATTTATTCTATGGCTTTTTAAGCACTTAATTATATGTGCCTCTCAAAAAAAATCAGAAATGTTGTGAATTTGCTAAGGTTTACATGTTAATAAATGGAGCTAAAAAAACAGCTGATGGATATTATCTCTATACCTTAATTGAATAAATATTGTTGCTGTTGTTGTATAATTTAACAACAGCCTATATTGCTTTATTATATCACATTTTTGGTTTCCATCTTTATTGTTGTTTTGAAAATTCCAGTACAAGAAAAAACATTTAAAAATATATTACTGTGGGCGTTTCATCCAAAAGTTAAATAAAAATACACTATATAAAAAATAGACACTGTTTTTTTTTTTAAATATATTATCATTTATTTACAAATTAGTTTTAACAGTTTATTTAGTATGTTGATAGTCAATACTGTAAAGAAAACACACAGGCAAGTTTTGATACTTTGCTAACATTTACTTCATTCAGTGTGATTCAAAAGGTCTATTTGTAAACCCTGCCTTGTGTAAACTAACTCTCGATCGACTTTATGTCCAAGTACAAAAGGAAATCACTTGCAGAAAAGCAATATACACAGGTCGGAGTTTACGTACAAAATTTTAGATTTAACTTGGGCAATATAGACATTCACCCCACCCAATTTTTTTTAACATTGGTGTTATGGAGACCCCCCCCCCTTCTCCTCAAGAATTTCGCGCCTGATACCACATGCAGTAAATATATAATAGTAATTTTCTAGATGCATTGTAAAAGGTTGACTTATCATTCAATGACCTCGAACTAAACGTAATTCTGTAAAGTCGATTGTTTGAAATCGATCAACAGAGAGCGTGATTCAGGACAGTTCAATGCTCAACTCGAAGTAGGAAATGATAAGAAATCTAATTTAATATTGATAAAAATTTATCGATAAAACTCTTGATTCAATTAAAATCGTAAACCACTGATACAAATACCATTGATATAATATAATATTATTGTATTTAATAAGCAGAAGTAATATTGAATAATAAATGTTAAAGGACAGTCACAGTGGCAAACTGTATGAATATTTTACGAAAGCATACACTTTCCAAAATTGGCAGTCAATTTAACGTTATCATCGATAAGATAAAAAAAGATTTAAAGTTTAAAGAACAAAAATGGAGTATTTTTGGTTCACAAAGGTTTAATAACATTTTACACAAGGGCATCAATAATTAAATATAATATAAATAAATATATTATTATAATGTGCGTGTATTATCTAGTTAATGAAAGCAATTCTAATAACATTAACTAGTATTTATATGTGCTTTCACCAACTCTCGGCAATAATGATAATCAATTTTCCTTGTATTATTACGCTTAACTAATTTTCTTCAAACTGAATTTTTATACATGCGCGGATGAGGGGTTTGCACATAACTTTATTTCGAACAAATTACATAAAGGTGTAGGAAGACAACATGCAACATAATAGTAGTTCTGTTCACTTGAAAAACATTTAAACAAAAAATTATGTTTGTTATCCATATATCATTTGAAGCTACTATTTACATTTTTTGTGCTGCATATTCCTTTGCTGTAATTTATTTTCTTCTTTACGTCATATTTATAATTATTTAGTCATGACCAAGCGGCTGCTATAAAACCCATTTCCTGAATTATTTGTCCGTCTGATCCCCACATTCTAGTAACAACAATCCTCAATGTTTCTTGTGATCTGCAGGTCTCCTTGCAACGTGGCGTGATGCGGAGTTTCAAGCGAGCGGTCTGGAGAGGAGACAGGTAGGGGCGAGTCTCGAGAGCGATACCGCACATGAAAATTCATGAAAATTGAAAATAAGCTTTGAGACTGGAATTTGTTGTTTTAACATGACTGTTATGCAAATATGCATTATTTATTTTATACTGAAAGTAAAAATAGACTATAGTCTCAATTGTTTTTGTTATAGTAAAACATTTTTTATATATATTTAAAGTTTTTGTGTATAATTATAAAAACTATATTCAGCATAAAATTTTCCAATTTTGTTTAAAATTTAATTTTTTAACGGTATTTTTGCTTATATTTATATACATATTAAATTAATTTATACGTGTATGTTATAGTTTTTAAAATAAAATTTGGAACTGTTATAAAAGAATATTTAATATAGATTAAAAACTATTTTTGTGATAAACTTAATCTGCTAAACTATAATATCATTAATATCTATAATGTGAAGCCAGTGACATGACACATGTATATGTACCTCGTAATTCATCCTTTATTATCGATCATGACCGCTGGAAGAGAGAACACAGACCTAGCAGCTCATTGCACACATACTTTATAAATATGAATGTGTGCGATTCACGAATTAAGCAGTTAGTCAGGTTTCTAACCACGTTTTAACTATACCTGTTTTACGTGTTAAGCCATGCCTATTTAAACGTGGTTAAACTAAATGTGGCTAACTGCTTCGTGAATCGCACCCAATATTATTATCGTATTGTATATAAGATCACTCGCTTTGTCCAAATTTACAGATCTCGTTACTAGGGATCATAATTGATATATTGTATTTGTTTTCAGTACAGCACAGTTATTACGAGACAATAATGTGAATATTTCCACAGGGAGGATGGTGCTCGATGACTCATCACGTTCTCCATGGACGTGGCCGCGTTTGAATCTCACCCGACTAAGAAAATGGGGCGGTCGTGACGTCATACTTGTTATTGCTTCGTACGTGACTTGAGAATACTGACTAGAAAATTATTTTAAAAACAGTTACTTTCTTATCAAGTCCATGAAAAAAATGCTAATTTTAACAATATACTTAAATATTCATACCAGGTTTTAGTTTTTACTTAAATGTTTTTGTTTATATAATATGTATTGTATTATGCATTTTAAACTAAGATTTCGTTATTATCAATTTTTTTATTTATTATGTGCACTACACATTAATTGGTTGACTGAATCTCAATAATATTATCTATGTCCTTATAAAGGTGCTTTTTATGTAACATAGGAGATGAAAAATGTGAGATGTTAATATATGCACTATAATTATATAATATATTACTATATATTTTTTACATTTAATTTGCATATTAAAATTTCTGTCTTCCTTTCATCCATCTAACTATATTCATTCATTATAGTGCAAATTTTTTCTATTTTTTGTTCTAAATATTTATATTTATTTTAGCTACAATATTTAAATTACCTACTTATTTTATAGTTATCCAAAAACTAAACTTTCATTAATTTACTAAAACAACAATATCAGAAGGTGTCTGTACCATAAGCTTCATTGCTTGCTTGCAAATTTATCAACCACAATGGTATATTAATAAGCAATGAAAGTCAAAAGTGACGATGGCAAACTTTATTGATTTAAACTGAGAAAAATATATTTTAATTACATAATGTCGTTTTTGAACATAATATATTATAAAATTTATAAAGCATCAGTAAATAAAGTAATCACACAAAGCTACGTGTAGTGGCCCTCCATCGACAAAAACATCGAGGACTTCGTTCGCGCCTGCGAGTCATGTGCTCGCACAGCAAAAAATCCACCACGGACCAAGGTAATACCGTGGTCGGTACTGGAGCGATCCTGGTCCAGAATTCACATCGATTATGCTGGTCCAAAGTTCGGGAAGACTCTCCTTGTAGTTGTTGATTCATTTTCTAGATGGATCGAAGTGGAAGAGACCAGCGTATCATTGTCGGAAAAGACTACAATTCGTTAACTTCGCAAGATGTTCGACACTCACGGAGTGCTGGACGAGGTTATGTCTGATAATGAGCCTGCATCCAGGTCTGATGTAATTGCAAAATTTTTACATGACAACCTCATTAAACACCACAGAGTAGCAGAGTACCAGCCAACCTCGAACGGACTAGCTAAAAGAGCTGTCCAAACATTCAAGCAAATGTTGGACAAAATCGCGGTCCAGACTTGGCAAATAAAGCTAAGCAACATCCTCGTGGCACTACACAGCTCGCCATGTGAGTCTACGGGGCTCTCAACTGCTGAAATGATGATGGGCCGCAAGTTACGCACAATGCTGGACAAGCTCCATCCATATTCAGCAGAGTGGACCACCTAAAAAGGGAGGAAAAAGCCCTTCAAAGTGTCCAGCAAGACCCACCAGAACTTCGCTTTATTGAGGGTGATCGTGTTTGGTATCGGAATTACATCTGTCTTCGTAAGTGGCTCGAAAGAACAGTTGTTTGCGTGAAAGGTCCGCGTAATTACACATTGCTCTCGTCGGACGGGGTTATAATAAAACGTCATATGGATCAGATACGTTTCTTACAGGAAAAGCAACATATCGAGCGGACAGTGTCATCAGAGAGTTCTACTTGTTCTTATCATAACAATGTTGACAAACGCTCAGAAAATTATGCAAGTGTTGCAGGTATCACTCGTGGCGACCGCGATGGCTGTGATGCGGAGAGCGCGGGGCAATCATCACATCACGGGCAGGTTGCCGTGGTACCACGCGCCGCTGACACAAAGGCGCGCCAGCGTCCGCTCAATGCTCAGCCACGCACTCAGTCGCAACAGCAGTCGCGCGCACACAATGCGGCCGCTGTCGGGCCAAAATCTGTGCTGCCCGACAGTCGCGGAACGGGACTCAGACACTCCAAACGTCTCCGCAAGTTACACCCAAGAAGTCCCGATTAGTTAAAATTAAACCACCATAAGTGGTAGTATTGTTTGTTTAGAGCAAAACCCAACAGCTTAAAAGGCTTAAGACATTTTTTAGATTGTAAGTTAAGCAACTCCAACTTTCTTAAGTTAATTAAATAAATATTCAATTTAAATTGTTTTATTGTCTTTTAGGCAAAATTATTATCATACTTTTCAGCTTAAAATTAAAAAACGTAAATAATCAAAATAATATCTTCTTGACTTTTCGTTCCATAATTTAGTAGAAATGTTTCATACTAATTTTATAATTTTCTCTAGTTTGCATTAGTTAAAAAGGGAGGATTGTTACGTATTACTATTATTGCAATTCAATCAAAATCTAAAGTCAGCCGTTGATTATAGTTTAAGTTCTACGCGCTAAGTCAGGTGCGCCGTTTCCTTCCCACTCCTATAGATACTTTTTTTCTCTCCTCCGCCGCTTTCTTTCTTTCCCGTGACCCACCTGTCACGTCACTCGCTCTCTGGAACTAGAACTTACCTCACGTATATTATCATAGTGCTTAACCACATATTATAAAGTGTAAAATGTGAAATTAAATAAAAATTCACGTGTGTCAAAATTGCTATCTAATTTTTTTTAAAATTCTAAAACCTCTCCAATGTAGATTAATATTGGATAAGATAATTAAACATAACATCTTATTTTATAAGAAAAGAAAAAAAAGAAGATAATAAGTTATAAATGAACTTCAAATAAATGCATGAGTAAATACCGATTCAGATAATAAATACATAAAACCAGATTTTTAAAAAAAAAAATGCTATTTTTCAGTCCGTAGACAACAAATATATTATCTCCATCAGTTGACTTTTTATTGATTAATTTCAATGTGCTCTTTCCGTCATCGATACGTATCATACAAATCCAAGTATATACGATCGAAATAGAGTGAACTCGACCAGGATTTGAATCTGGGACTTTTTGATTGATTTTCTCATTATAGTAGCTCAGGGAAAGAGCTATCTGACATGATACATATTGATGACGGATAAATATATTGGAATTAACATATAAAACCAAGGTGGGTATTAAATTTACCCACGTCGACAAAAAACTATTATAAAATCCTATAAAACACAATGCATGATAGAGTATTAAATTATTTTATGTTATGCAAGCCATGGCATTACATAGCGTTAAAAATACATTAAAATAAAATTAGTAATGGGTGTAACGACTTCACTGTTTCAAATCATTATCAGAAAAACATAAATTTTAATAATTATATATAAGTAACGTAAACACGTCATTAATAAATCTAACAACCTTGTAAGTGCAGCAGAAACCGCATAATTAAATTGATAATTATAAGAAATGTAGTTTTAGAAAAACACAAAATCAATTAATAAAAACATTTAGCAGACCATTTAAACGATCTGGAAACGATGCTACCATAGCTTTCATTAAAAAAAATAGACGATGAAGATTTCTACATTCTGCAAAAAAAATTTGTAACATATGCTTAAATTTAATACTAAATTTGGTCATCCAGCATATGTCAAGTGTCACTCAGTTTGATGCTCCATGACGTCACGATCACGCGTGGTGCATCTTTCTCAAACCTATACGCTTGATACTTGGGTGTAAAGTAATTAAAACTAGCGTTGGTGTCATCACATTTTCTACATGGGACAAGGGAACTCTCGCAGTAAACGTCACTATCATGTGACCAAACTTTGACCTTCAGATTGTTATGTATAAATAACCCGGGAATCGAACTCGAGACAGCTTTCGGTGACAATCAGCTTCAGTTTTCAACACTTCATCGCTGTCGGCTCTCTATGCTAGCGATCTCGCTAGCTATCTCTCGGCTCTCTATGCTAGCGATCTCGCTCGCTATCTCTCGGCTCGCCGCCGCTCTCTACACAAAAGCTCTCGCTGAAAGCTACGCTGTCTCAGCTCGAGTTTGGTTCCACCGCTCTCTTTATTATGTAAGTTTTACACATTATTATTATGTTTTGTTTTGTTCAAGACCTTTCTAGTTTACAATATACAATTTGGACTTTGATGTTTAAATGTTTGCTTTATCATTTCACTGATAATCATTGAGCAAGAAATTCCCAGAAGTAACGTAAGAGCTATCTAAAATTAAGCAGAACCCAATAGCATCTCAAATTTACGTTACAATATTATGTACGAGTGACGCACTCAAAGCCAACATGTCAAGCACATACAATTATAAATAATTAATTTAATAAAATTTTTAATCACAATTTTTTTTTATACAAGGATACACTCCTATGAGCTTAGGGAGTTTAAGGCGGTGTAATGGATATTGTAATTATTATCGAGTAAAAATGATAACTTCTTAAAAGTTCTTTAAAATTGTAAAATTTGTTTTACAAATATACATTCCCTAGTTGAAAAATTACGTCTTCAACTCATCTTTTACACGTCTAAACCTAATTTTACCTTACTTTACCATACCTTTAAAACATCTTATTTCCTCTTCGCTTAAAGTGAGGATGAAATTAAGACAACATTTTTAGCATTTTATGCTCAAGTGGAGGAAAAAATACGTAATTTCCTATTTTCTCCTCGTATTTACCTCTAAAATGATCTGGCTTTTGTCACGGTGGCAGTTAAATCTTTGCATTGACAGCCTGAGCAATGGCTTGCAGACTACTTTCAAGCTTGTCAATCCTCGCGAGGATCTGCTGCGTGTCATTGAGATGTTCCTTCTGAGACACCACGTCACGCGCGTCACTCACAATCGTGTTGAACCCGAGACACCAAAGACATGACTTGCGCAAGTACGGGTTCTGCAGACAACATAGACCATTGACCGCAATGTTCGTACAGCCACGGCGCCACTTATGGCGAACATCCGGTTCCATCCGATTCCAATTGTTGAGGAACACACGCAGCTTCTTGTCCAGTAACTGTTCGTCGGACAGGATAAGGATGTTACTGCCCAGCCAAATTCTAAATCGCTTCAATAAACCTATGTTGTCAACACAACTACGAATACAATTCTCATTGTTACTTTTTCCAAGAAGTGTAGATTCCATTTGAGCATATAGTTTAACTTGAGCAACACAACGTAAGATTTCTGCTTCTTCTCTAATAGCTTGTGTATCACTAACAGCTAAACCATTAAGAAGATTTAATAAAACTATAGCAATAAAGAAAACAAAAAATAAAAATATTATATGACTTGTAATTGATATGGAAACAAAATCAAGATTACTACCATCAAATTCTCCAGTAAGCATAATAATTGTTTTAAATAAAGATGGTCCTAAAGCAGTAAAGAAATTATCTTTACAATCATCCTCACAATGCCGGAACATTATGTAAAATGAGAATCCAAATGCAACAATAAGCAGTGAGTACCACAGTAGAAAGTACACGAAGCTACAAGACACCCTGAGGAACATCGTGATGTAGGTGGCCAGGCTCGGGTGACGTCCAATCAGCAGCACGAGTTCCGTGTACGCCAGCAAGATGGCCAATGCAGACATTGAGTGGCGGGTGTAGTGGTCTGTAGGCACCAGGAGCAGGAAGGCAGTGAGCACCATTAGTGCAATCTCCAGCCAGTTCTCCAAGTTACAAATGTAATGCCAAAATGACATGAACACTTGGACAAACTCTCGGAAAAACAACCATATTAATAGAATCAGAGTAGGCCACCAAGACCAACCCTTTTGTGATTTCGTCATCTCCATTGCAGTTTCGTCCGTTGCAGACCCATTGGTTCCATTTACTGCACTAGAAGTAACGAGGTAGTAAATATGAATGGACAAAGATACAGTAAACGCTATATACATGATGAAATTTATGTAGAAAAACCAATAGATACGATGCCATTTGAGATGTAAAAAGCTTCTGATGAGAGGATGGTTAAGGAGTGGACGATGGTTTGGTGATTCGGCAAGTAAGACGAGAGGGTCCATTTCTGGTGCGGGGGTGGCTTTCTCGTTCAGAGGAACAGTGATGTAGGTGGCACTGTTTTTCGGAACTTCAATGTTGTCCTCCGCACGAGTTTTTGACGTGACAAGGAAGTTGTAGTCTAGCAAGAGCGCATATTCGGCATCCGAAACAGACGAGCCCTCAATTTTAATCTTCTCGTTTAAGTAATCAGTGACAAATCTCGGATCAATGTGGAAAAATGCTGGAACTCCTTGATCATTTTTTAAAAATAAGTTTGCATTATATTTAATTAAAAGTTCAACATTTTCTAATTGATTTTTCTTAGCTGCATAATGTAAAGCAGTATACTGTCTGAAATCCTGAGCGTTGATATCAAGCTTGTTCGATTCAGCGTGCTTTAAAAGCAGCTCCAAGCACCGCGTGTTTGAGTTCGTGTTTGAGTTGGGAGTAGTGACAGCCACGTGCAGGGCTGTGAACTTGTTTCTATCGTTGTTGACTGCAGAGAGATCAGTTCGCGTGGTGTTCAGAAGGGCCTCGAGGATGTCCTCGTCTTGCATGTCCGTTGCCAAGATGGCCGCGCTGCGCTCGTCGCCACTCGTCGCGTTCACGTCAACTCCCATGTCAATCAGTTTCTCAACAGCTTTTGTAAGTCCATAACACACCGCAGCCTGCAGAAGAGTATGATTGCCATTCGTCGCATTAATAATACTGACTGCATTGTCATTATTTTCAATATTTTCTAAAAATTCAGTGTCTCTTTTTGCTTCCAATAAATTAAATAATAATTTTTGAAAGTCAGGTGCAGGCTCATCCTTAATAGGATAATCTACGACTATATCTGGTCCGTATTGGTTTATTATACTTCTAGCTGTTTTTCCAATGATTGTAATATCAATATGTGCTCCTTCTTGAATAAGAAATTTAACAATGTTCCACAGACGGTGAATTGTTGCGAAGTGGATGGCTGTGTACCTTCCCATGTTGTCTTGAACGTCCACGTCAAGTTTCTCTTCACTGACGAGGATCTTGATGCACTCGAGGGCTTGGTCCTCGGACACCTTTTTCCTGACGTCCTTGACGGCTCGTACCGCGCAGTGCAGGGCCGTTTCGCCGTTCGAGGTGAACTGATCGGGACGCGCCCCGTGACTCAGCATGGCTCGTAGCACGTCAGGCAGCCCGCATTGAGCCGCCACGTGCACGGGAGCACACCCCCTCGCTCCGAGCAACACGTTCGGGTCAGCGCCTCGTCCCAGCAGTATTTCAGCCATCTCAGTCTGTCTCTGCGTCTCACCCTGCAGGCAGAAAAGGGTAACATGTTTTTTACTCTCAAAGGTTACTTCTCAAAAGGAAGTTTTGTATAGAATTATCACAAGTCGATTTGCATGGGTATTAAATTCTATGCATTATATTAAAATAATGCAGCCGAAGGCATCGATATAATTTTCTACTTATAAATATAATATTATAATGTTAAAAAAAAGCAAATAAAATACTGGTAATTTTATATTATTTTTATTACAATAAAAAATAAATAAATTATTCAATGATAAAGTACGTATTATAACAACTTTTTGCTGTATTAATTTGCAATCTTTCTAATTAAAACATGATTTATAATTTTATATAATGTATATTATATATGTTGAATAAAAAAGAAATCATTATTTAAAAGGATTTTGAGGGTATTACTTTTTATTTTGTCCTTCAATAATTACTCCATATATCAATCAAAATAAGGTTAGAAATCTCTTCGATTATAGCTTAGGATTCGGATGAACGATTTAGCAAGCGTTAAGAAGCGTTTTCATACCATGCAGGTAACAGCCTGTAAGAAAAACGCTTCTTAACCCGCTTGTTGAATCACCCCCTAGATAATATAAAAATATTGGAAACAGTTTGATTTTAACTAAACCAGTTCTTATGGAAATATCATATGTAATGAGTCCAAAGAGTCCATCCTTCGAGGTGGGGTCACTGACCTCGATGCACACAGTGGCTAGCAGTTCTCCCAGGCTGATTGAGGTCGAGTCCAGCAGCTCGTCCAGAGAGTCCACGTCCCCAGAACGGATGGCGGCGAGAGTATTGGCGTCCGGATCTCTCGAGCCACCCTTGCACATGTCGACGAGCTCCTTCCCATCCTATTGCAGGAGAATTTGTCACGTGATTGGAGAAACAATTACACAATAATAATTATATATAATAATATAGAGATTTTCAGGTCTATGATTTAATTATATGTATATTACCCGAGTGATTTAAATTTTCAACAAGAAGAAAAGTTGTATGATTCATTAGATATTATATTTGTATAGTAAAAATGTTGTAAATGTGTTGGCACCAAGGCCCGAATTTGGGCAAAGCCCAAAAAAATGCGCAAATCTAGGTTTGCCCCTAGCGATTTGAGCAAAGCCCGAAATTAAGATTTATTTCGGGGTTTGCTCATTTAAATTTGATCATTTCTAGAAGTGCTCAAATCGAAAAAAGCAAACCCCGACGAGAAATTTTATTTCGGGCTTTGCTCACTGTTTTGATCATTTATAGTATTTTATAGAAATGCTCAAAGCAAAATTAAAAATAATAAATTTGGAAATCAATGGAAATTGTGCCATATTATAGTACTAAACAATGAAATAATGTAAATGTAATAATATTTTAAGTAATTGATGAAAGTACAAATTTAACATTAGCATCATGTGTATAGTTATTTTTTTATTAAAACTTATTTCTTTCTGTATTAATCAAGTCATATTGAAAAATAAGATTTTGTCGCGCTGAGAGACAATTTATTTATTTTAACATTTTTTTATAATTAAAGTGTATGATTAAATTATACTCTAGCAATGAATTCCAGGTTGCATTTCTAAGTTCAGGCGACGTACTACACCATGACAAAGAAAAGATTCTCTCATATCAGCAGCAGCATTTGCAAATTCAAGCAAGGTTTTGTGTTTTGCAACTTCAAGAAAGGTTGTCAATCTAAAACATGTTTTGTGCAAAGAAAAAATAAGATTAATCCCTGCAAAAATAATTCAAGTTAGTGATCAGGTATAGTAATTATTTATTTTCCAGGCTTAAATCTTCATTTCTTTTTTAAATTGGTAGGTTTGGTACTATCTTGAGGAGCTCTTTGCTTATTAGCAAGTTCTATAAATTAAGTTGACAAATAATTTTATAATATATCAGCTGTAATAAATTTATTTAAAATAATTAAAATACAATATTAATATAATAAGTGTGACAAAATCGTATTTTTCAGTTATATGACTTAAATAATGCAGAAAGAAATGTTTTAATAAAAAAAATACTAAACACGCTAAGCTAATGTTAAATTTGTACTTTTATCAATTAATTAAAAAAGTGATATTAATTAATTAAAATATTATTAAATTTAAATTATTTTATTGTTTTATTATTTAGTACGATAATACGGCACAACTTCCATTGATTTCCAAATTTATTATTTTTCATTTTTCCTTTGAGCACTTCTAGAAATGATCAAAACAGTGAGCAAAACCCGAAATAAAACTTCTCGTCGGGGTTTGCTTTTTTCGATTTGAGCACTTCTAGAAATTATCAAATTTAAATTATCAAAATTTGACCCGAAATATTCGCTAATTTCGGGCTTTACTCAAATCGCTAGGGGCACACCTATATGTGCGCATTTTTTTCGGGCTTTGGTGCCAACATTATGTATTTATACATTTTTATATACTATATAATTTTAAAAGTGTGTATTAAAAATAGTAAAAATACACAATATTTTTATCGTAACTATATTCTATATAGAATTCACCACATATATATATCGTTATATATTATATATATATATATATATTATTATATTATTTTTATAATATATAATATATAGTATATAATATATATTCATAAATTTATATAGTGTAATTAAATATTATTTATATATATTGATAAAATTGTTCTTTTTAATGTAATCCAGTTAAAATTAATTCTAACATAAAAGTTTAATGGCTGAATATAAAATTAACGACTGCTAACATATAATCATCTATAATATAATTTTGTACATTTATAAATTCTATATGAAGGTTTGATGCAACAGATGCAAACATATGTTATATAGAGATTAATCTCTCTCTCTCTCTCTCTCTCTCTCTCTCTCTCTCTCTCTCTCTCTCTCTCTCTCTCTCTCTCTCTCCTTTTCTGTTACACATGTAAACTGTACTTTGTTAGTATTAAGTTTTATAAATAAACAACAGTTTATCCGGCTCTCAATCTGGTAGACTGGTAGCCTATTATATTGTACGTACTACATATGCTGCATTTTTATAGTTTCATTTTATGATCACTGCAAAGGTAATTTTTTGTGCAGTGCGGCAGATTACTGCATGTATAGATACAAAATATCTGCTACGGGAGGATAACACTGTTTGCTTTTCAGTATTATATTAGCACTGCTATGTACTGCAAACAGTGATATCTTCCCTATAGCCTTACTGAAAAGAGATAAAACATACTGCTACCAAATTATAATACTATATCTCTGGTGTCTGTGAACCAAGCCCACACAACTTACAGTTAGCTGGCCACAGGCGCGACTGAAAGTGAAACACTACAGTCAAAATTATTTTAAAAGTAACCGGAAGTAGCCGGAAGTGAGAGGTTTCTGACCTTATTTTTTTGCAAATAAGTCAATACTTTACAAAAAACTTTTCTGCAAAATTTTAGACTTCAAATACGAATTAGAAAGACTGAAACCTCGCGCTTCCGGTGTGAATATAAAATTAATTTAACTGTAGAATTCATTCCTACGCGCGTGAGGCGGAACTGCGGGTCATGCGTTATACTTGCTTTTCGAAAACGAGTAAATTTTATTTGTCTATAAAATAAATAATCCTTGAATCCTTGAAAAAAAAAAATAAAAATAAGCTACTGTATTGATATTAACAGCAAACAGGAAAAATAAAGGTATACACAATACAGTGAATACACTCAAAGTTCTGCACAATTTCTTAATTAAGTTACAACAAATTGTTTATGAAATATCATCAAAAATGTGTCATTAAAATGTTTGTCATGTTATGATATATAATTATGCAAAACTGTACATTAATTTAATGCAGTTTAATACAATATTTATATTGAATACATATTTCTTATGCCACGACTCAAAATTAATAAAAATAATAAATAAACCCTAATAGTTGAAAAATTACGCCTTCAACTCATCCTTTATACGTCTATACCTATATAATCTTTTTATGTTTACCTCTAAAATACATAATATTTTATTTCCTCTTCACTCAAAGTGAGGATGCATGTTGCAGATAATGTTTATAACATTTTTTTTTTTTTTACAATGATACACCCCTAAGAGCTTACAGCTCGCAGCGGGGTACTGGGTATAGGGATAAGGTAGGGAACGGATAGTGGCCACGGCCTGCATGCTTACGCGTCCCAGCATTCGCTGAGGTGAAACTGAGGGAACCGTGGAAAACCTCAGTCAGGACGGACACCTCTACTTTTTCTCAATGGACCAGAGCGATGTCCAAAGCCTGGGGAACCACACACAAGTGCATCACTGCACTGGGTGGAAAGCGAGATGAATTTACCCCAGGGAGGGAGCAGCGTATTTTTTACTTGAAACGGTCACCCATCCAAGTACTAACCACGCTCGACGTAGCCTGACTTCGGTGATCTAACGAGAACCGGTCAATGCACTGCGCCACGCTCGACCTCATATGCTCAATTAGGAGGAAAAAGACGTAAGTTCTCGTCTTTTTCACTATTTTTTCCTCTTAAATGGTACAAAATAAGAGGAAATTACTGAAATTAGACAAGAGTAGAGCTTAATGGTGAATAAAAGATGAAATTTATTTCAACTTGGGAACTGCGTGTTTTTGCTGTAACATTTCAATAAAAGTTACATGGTGCATTAATAAATTTCTCCGTATCAGAAACAGACTGTCCTTTAAGTTTTAAACACATAACATCTTTGATTTATTTACCAAAGCTTTATCAGTTCGCAAATTTGAAACAGCTGTTCTTTGTTCTTTCATTCTCAGAAAAACAAACCAAATTTTATAATTAAAAGTAAATAAATTATGTAGCTATATTTATAGTAAAAATATAATATAGTCGTCTGCATTTGCAGCTGTTGAATTTTAGAAATAATATTATTTTAGTATTTTAATTATTAACATTTAACTTAATAATTAAAATAAATAATAAAATAATATACGTTTATTATTTCCTTCACGATGCGGGTCGCTGTAATTTTATTGTTAATTAATTTAATTTTGTCATATAACCTGATGTAATTAAAATTTGACATGATTATAAAGGAAATAATATTGCTGCATGTATTGATTTCTGACATAATATTGCTTATCTAGTGAATACTAATCAGTCTAATTTTATTTTGGTATAGATCTGTCATATATAGTCAGTACCTTTAAAAACTGTATAATTATGTATTATATATTAATTATTACAATTATATGCATAATCCGAAAGAGAGTAAAAAAGCCAAAAAGATAACCAAGTTTCTCTGCACTAACCGCGGTTATTAAGGTAGAAATATTAAGCTAAACGTGGTTAAAAACCTGGCTAACTGCTTCGTGAATCGAGCCCAATACGCCCAATGTTAATAAAAATCACATTCATGAAAATTATGAAGAAAATTGAAAACGTTCTCCTTTACATACCTTATCAGTAGGTAAAATATCAGGTATACAAAAATGAGCTAGTTTTCGAGTAATTCATTTTTAAGTTGACTAATTGAACATGGAGAAATGGAACTTCCATTTTAAATTAGTCAACTTGAAAAATTAATAACTCAAAAACTAGCTCGTTTTTTAATAATATACCTGATATTTTAGCTACTGATAAGGTATGTAAAGGAGAAAATTTTAAATTTTCTTCATAATTTCCATGAATGGGATTTTTATTAACATTGGGCGTATTATCTCTAACTTAAGTGAGAAAAATAGAGGGTACCAAAATTATTATGCTATTCAGATTTTTTTTTAGGTTTAAATATTTTTTTATTGAAAATTCGACGACGCCAGGGCTCCTCCTCTGCTGTTCAAAAGAGGAGTAGCCCTGAGCCACACCCTCTAGAGGCGTTCGGTCCTTAATAAAAGGATGAGGCCTAAAAGCCACCGGGGAACGTGGCTGTTTCAAAATATTTATTAAAAAATAGTTTCTGGACTACAAAAAATCTATGAAAAATCATAGTAGCATAATCCGGTACCCTCTATTCATTTCTGTAAAAAAATATATATGTAATCATATATTATATAAGTTGTCCATAATAAATTTTAGATCCAGCACAATTAACTTATTTTAATTTGCTAATCGTCCAGTCTGTATATGTGTATATCAATGTATGACTTCCCGAATAACTTCGCAGACTGGAATATTTCTAGAAACCCCAAAACAATGCTGTATAGCCTATGATCGAAATGAAAAATTTAATTTGAATATTTTCTTCAAACAAAACTCATGAATGCCAGTGCCGGATCCAGCGCGCGGTCTTTGGGAGGAGGGGGGGTGCCCTATTCCGCAATGTTAAATTTGAGGTGGAAGGTTGGGGTGACGGGTGGGGGGTATTGGGGTAGTAACACCTTCATTGTATTTTAGGACCTTTGTGGAAAAGGGCCATCGACCCCATCGCTCCCTCCTTGGATCGGCCCCTGATGCATAATATGTTATGCACTGTAGTGTCGTGTGGTTACCTATCCACCGTGTGTATATCTTGACATTTTATAAAATACAAATATTGACACAAAGTAAATCAAACTCTCTAATTGAAAATATTAAAATAAATATTTTTAAACGTAAAATTGTCATATTTGGTATCATATTCTACTCTACGACACAATAGGTCAATGACCCTATAGCACCCATGTCACCGAGCCACCAACAGTTTCAAACCCCGAACCTTCCGAAACCCTAACTTCTAGCTTTTCACGGGCTTATCGGGAACGGAGGCGGCCACGTACGACCTTGCATGCAATTCATTTCGGCATATGCCTGTGACTGAGGGAAACGTGGAAACCTCAGTCAGGATGGATGCTACAGCTTGTTGTCAATGGATCGGAAGTGCAATGGTCCAAAGTAAGGGGAACAACAGAGTGGAAAAGCGTAACGATTTACCCCTCTGGATGGGAAACGTGGTTTTTGTCAAAAAGAGTCACCCATCCAACTACTAACCATGCTCGGCGTTGTTTGACTTCGGTGATCTGAAGAGACCCGGTCAAGCGCACTGCGCCACAACTCATCAACTGCTCATGGACCCAAGAGTCACGCAACCCCCGCCCTTGCATGTTGCATGGTCTCTGCAGGCGCGGATCCAGAAAAAAATTTCGAGGGAGAGGTCCGGAGGGTGGGAAAGGGGCTGCCTCCATATAAGGCCAATGTTAAAAAAAAAAAAAAAAAAAAAAAAAAGTGAAGTGAAGTGAAGTGAAGTGGGGGGAAATGGCTTGCTTGCGCTCTTTATAACATGTAGTTACGCCCCTCTACATTAATATGCAGAATCGTACATGGCAGTATATAAACAATGAATGCGAGTACGTTATATATTTCTTCAACCATATTACATAGTTTACAATTAATTATTTTTAAAAAATAATAATTTCACTTTTATTAATTTAAACATTTCTGACCAGTAACAACTATAAACCCATGTGTCCATGACGCGCCAAGCATCCAAAGTACACCAGCATACAACAAAAAACTAAAAAAAATATCAGACAGATTCAACCACCGACTGATTGATACCTATGTTTTCACTGTCCATATCACACACTCTCTAGACGTTTATGGACTGTTACTTGTAATTATGAATGAAAAGTAATTGATTTCTGAATGAAAATGGTACTCACTTTCACCATAGTGACTGCAGTGAGCTTTCGACCGCCGCAGGATGATACAATAATTTGCTGCCGCTGCGAGAAGCGGAATGGATGCTGATGCAGCTAACCGGCTCTGCTAAAGGCGCTGTTATCTAAACAAGTCTTTTTATCATCAGTGAAATCATCGCCCATGCTCGGATTGGCCATTGGAGTTGGTGAGCGATCGCTCAGTAGGCCCCCTCGGCTGGGGGACCCGGCCCTACAACGTTAAAAGTAGGCCCCTGCAGGGTCAATGTAGGCCCTTGATATATATGGGCCCGTACTCCTATTTGCTCAGTAAGCTCTTTTAGTACGGTTTCTTAGCAGAAAACCGTGCATTTTGTGATAAAAGCATGAAACTTTCAGGGATGCTTAATTAGGTCATAAGAACCTTAAAACCAATTAGCGGCCAAAGATTTTCGCCCCCCTTTGACCCCTGCTGACATTTCAAAATGGCGGCTCTGGAGAGCCAGAAATTATTTTTTTCTGGACAACCAAAGATCAGGACTGAAATTTTTTTCAAACAAAAGATGCTTGCAATAATTGTCAGATTGTCCCTGATTTTTTTCAAAATGCTGTGTTGCCAAATAGAGCACCGGCGTTGCCAAATATGCCAAAAATCTGCATATTACGGACTGTTAATAGCATATTGCGTAAAAACCATGCAATGTGAGGTGGGAGACTGAAACTTTTAGGGATGATGGTTTTGGTCATAGAGACCATAAAAAAAATTAGTGCCCCTAAAATTTCAGCCCCCTTTGCCCAGCTGCGGACATTCAAAAATGGTGATTATGGTGATTTTGTAAATATATTATGAACCCATTTATGTTTTGAACGAAAATGATTTTCTTTTCCAAAACTGCACTAGGGAAGATTTTAATTGTGTCCCTAATTTTTGAAAAAAATGCTGCGTTGCCAAATTGCCAAATATTATTCCATATTATGAGAAATTTTGTATCTGCAGAGAGTGCTCTATTGTATGATTTTAAATAGCCATGCATCATTAACTAACATAATTTTTTTACACTATACCATATATCTTCTTATCAAGGGCATATACATGGAAAAGGGGGAGGGGGAATCGGCCCCCATAACCCCCCTAACTATACAAAAAACTTGGTCCTCGCCGCCTCCACAAGCGCGCGCGTGTATCCTCGTCTAGCATTGCAGAACTGCACAGATTCCCAGATCAAACCAAGCTGTACTCGCTCTTGCTGCTTATACTGTGATTCAACATCACAATTAAATTAAACAATTTAAATTAAAGTGACTCAAAATTACAGTGTTGTGTTAATTGGCATGCATTGTGGGTCGATCAAACAGTTAATTACATTAACGTAACTCTGCTGCCTGCAGTTTGATGTCTTTCATATTTCAGAATTATTCAGCGTACATTGAAACTATAATATGTTGATAATTCCAATTATTAATCAACTTGAGCTTTAAACTTATAAAGTAAGCATATATTTGGTAATTTTTTTTAAAAATATTAGCTGATACCTCTCTGATTTTATAATATAAAACAAACGTTTGCATGTGTGCAAAGAATATATAGTAAAAACTGAATATAATGTATTATAAACCATATTTTTAAGAAATATATTATTACATAAAATTTTAACGTTTAATTATTTTTCATAAATTAATTTGTACTTCAAGGCATAACTACTGGATTTGAACTTTGTATCAATTAGCATAATTTATATGTTTTTATTTTGTCAATTATAGCTTTAAAATTTGCATTATAATTAGAGACGTTGACAAGCTTTTAATACATTCATGCTCGCTTTAATATTCAAACATATCATATAATATATTACATCATATATATCATGCATTAACAATATGTGTAAATATAACTATTAAAAGACATTTTAAGGTGTTATTAGTTGCTAACATAAAAATTAAATTAAATCTGTTAAAAGAATATCCTAATGCATATAACAAATATATACAATAAAATTATACATACTTCCATGCTTGTATAGTACAGTATATTAGTATGTAATTTATTTAAATAATATATTATGGCATCAAGATATTGTATTGCATGCAATCCCTGAAAAGTTGCCTTTCTGAAAAATTCCGCAAAGATTGCTTAACTTCAATTGTAAAAATTTTGATCGATTTATTTACCAATTTACTTACATATTAAACATGCTCTGAGCTCTGAGGTAAGCTGATACAATTAGTGAAACGCAATTGGTAGATATTTACAGACTTCAAATTTCAATTGCAATCAAAATTCTTTACTTTAAGGTAGAGTACTTCAGGTACTCTACTTTAAGGCGGAACAGCTAGTATCAAATCATCGATAATTCAGAATTCTAATATCAGTAGTATAAAATTAAGCTGAAGAAATAATAAAGCCACGTTCATGCAATTTGGTCACATATTTGATATATTATAGAGATTTATTAGGTCCAGTATAATATTAAATAATTATTATGTATATAGCGTCATGCGTGGTTAAATTTTACGCACCATCCTTCTATCATTAATATGTTTGATCGACCCACAATGCATGCCAATTTACACAACACTGTAATTTTGAGTCACTTTAATTTAAATTGTTTAATTTAATTGTGATGTTGAATCGCAGTATAAGCAGCAAGAGAGAGTACAGCTTGGTTTGATCTGGGAATCTGTGCAGTTCTGCAATGCTAGACGAGGATACACGCGCGCGCTTGTGGAGGCGGTGAGAACCAAGTTTTTTGTATAGTTAGGGGGGTTATGGGGGCCGATTCCCCCTCCCCCACTTCCATGTATATGCCCTTGATAAGAAGATATATGGTATAGTGTAAAAAAATTATGTTAGTTAATGATGCATGGCTATATAAAATCATGCAATAGGGCACTCTCCAGATACAAAATTTCTTATAATATGGAATAATATTTGGCAATTTGGCAACGCAACATTTTTTTCAAAAATTAGGGACACAATTAAAATCTTCCCTAGTGCAGTTTTGGAAAAGAAAATCATTTTAGTTCAAAACATAAATGGGTTCATAATATATTTACAAAGTCACCATAATCGCCATTTTGGAATATCCGCAGCTGGGCAAAGGGGGCTGAAATTTTGGGGGCACCAATTTTTTTATGGTCTCTATGACTAAAGCCATCATCCCTAAAAGTTTCAGTCTCCCACCTCACATTGCATGGTTTTTACGCAATATGCTATTAACAGTCCGTAATATGCAGATTTTTGGCATATTTGGCAACGCCGGTGCTCTATTTGGCAACACAGCATTTTGAAAAAAATCAGGGATAATCTGAAAATTATTGCAAGCATCTTTTGTTTGAAAAAAAAATCATTCCTGATCTTTGGTTGGCCAGAAAAAAATAATTTCTGGTTCTCCAGAGCCGCCATTTTGAAATGTCAGCAGGGGTCAAAGGAGGGCGAAAATCTTTGGCCGCTAATTGGTTTTAAGGTTCGTATGACCTAATTAAGCATCCCTGAAAATTTCATGCTTTTATCACAAAATGCACGGTTTTGCCACTATTGGCTGCTAAGGAACCGTACTAATTTGAGCCCAGTCACACCGTCATCGCTACTCAAATGTGGTTACAGAGTAAAAAAAAATTTAACGATGAATCTCAGTTAGTGCTGGAGTCAAAGAATATTTCCCTGCAAACGAATCGAATGAAATCAATTTTAAAAAATCGCGAATGTTCTAAAACTTAATCGCTTATGGTTTGAGCAAATTCAGTCTTGCATTTTTCTTACAACAGCTCCATTTCCGGTTTTCGTCCATAAGGCCAATGTTAAACTTCTACCTCAGTTTTCACAAGACTGCATGATAAGACAGATTCGCTTCAAAATTTTTATGCAACCTATTGACGGTTGATGGTGAGTTCTAAGTCCCCTGCAAGTCTTGTTGCATTCAGGCGGTACGATTGCGAGATATCAACCTACTGAGATTCATCCTTAAAATACCAGTAGACCCACAGCTCAGCTCTTTAAATTTCATATATAAATACAAGCAACTTTTGTATCCCCTTTCACATCATGTATGGAATAAAAAAAAAAAAAAAAATCCCCATTTCATGGTTATGCACAAGTTTTTATAATTTAAATATTAAAAATTTTGTTATAATGATATGGCTTCATAAGGTAATATAGATTAAGGTTATTAAAAATCTGTGTAGCGTAAAACCGAATTTATAATATAACATGTTATAACCTGTAAATTTGATCTTCAGGTGTGAATTTAGATTTTTTGAGGTTTATTTAAAAAAAAAGGAAGTAAGATGAACTTTCTATACATAACTATATATTATATTATTTTATTATAATTTGACAATTATTTAATTTCTTTATCCAATAAATTTAAAATATTAAGAATCATCATGAGGATCATGAAAATAATTAATTGTTTAATTATTAATTTATAAATAATTAAATCCTTGTTCCGAGACAGATGAGGGATCTTAAGATAATACAGCGCGCAGTAAAGAAAACGAAATAATAAATTATATATGTTTTAATTGCAGTCTTTTTTAATGTAATGATGAGATGCAAATTTACATAAACCATGAAAATTTAACAATTTTTTAACAATTTAGACAGCTGAGAACAATTTTTTTTTTTTCGAATAACTTTGTGACTTCAGGTAGAGATAATACGGATCAGCTGGCCCAATGCTAAAAAAAATCCATTCATATAAATTATGAAAAAAATTTAAAATGTTCTCCTCTACATCCCCTATCAGTAGGTAAAATATCAGGTATACAAAAACGAGCTAGTTTTCGAGTTATTAATTTTTAAAGTTCTCTAAATTAACATGGAGAAATGGAACTTCCATGTTAAATTAGTCAACTTTAAAAATTAATAACTCGAAAACTAGCTCGTTTTTGTATACCTGATATTTTACCTACTGATATATAGGGGATGTAGAGGAGAACATTTTAAATTTTTTTCATAATTTTTATGAATGGGATCTTTTTAGCATTGGGCCAGCTGATCCGTATTATCTCTACCTTAACCCTATAGGAATACCAATTAAGGGTATATTTGTCACAAGCGCATACCAAGGAAAGGGTCAAAACGACCCGCTATATATTTATATCACATTAAAAAAAATCTGAATAAATTATTTTGCTGAAATATTATGCTGGGTGACTAACTCAGAATTGCAATTTTTTTTTAGAATTTTTTGAGTGGTATTACACACTTTTGTCCGCTTTAAAAGAATTGCGGATCATGACCTCTTAAAACTCGAAATTAACACTCGAAACAATCAAAAAGTAAATACAACTCAAATAAACTCAGGAGCTGCAACGTTGGTTTCACTTGGGGTGGATGGCATACTAAATAGGTCCGTATTAGGTTGAAGTGCTTCTATCAGAGTCGTTAGTTTCGTCTCAAGAACATCAAGTCGGGCCATGATTTTCTTGGTCTCCGCCTCCACGCCGCCCCCACCCCCGCCCCCACTGCACCTACTACCCACGATGACCTGCGCTTCCGCCACGATGGCGTCCCATTCTTGGTTACGTCCGATAAGTGGACCCTTGGCACAAGGTAACATCCGAGCCCTCCATGAACGAGCGTGGACGTCCGGCTCCATCTTGTTGTCTACGTTCAGGTAGACCTCGAGACGGTTCTCAGGTAGTAAGTTACCAAGAAGACGAACTTTACCACCAAACATACGGGACGCAACCACTCTCATACGTCGTACAAACCAATTCTCAGCACTGAGTCCCTCGATAGAGTGTCCTAGTAAAATGGACTCGATCTTACCATAAAGTTTAACTTTCGCTCGACAAGAATCCACCTCGGCCTCTTCTCTGATGGCCGTAATGTCACTGACAGCCAAGCCGGTGAGCAAGTTCAGCAGGCAAATGGCAATGAACACCACAAATCCGGTGAACATAAAGTAACCAAAGAGATCAAACTGAATAGTCTCTGCTTCTAACTCTCCTGTTAACATAATTATTGTTTTAAATATTGATGATCCTAAATTTATAAAAAAACGAGTTTCACATGTTTCATTATCAAAACAATCATGAAATATTATATAAAATGAAAATGCAAATGCAAATATTAAAAATGAAAATAGAAAGAAAAATTTAAGAAAATTACTAGATACTCTTTTAAACATTGTTATATAAGTAGCAAATTTAGGATGTCTACCAATAAGGAAAACTAAATCTGTATAAGTTAATAATATTGCTATTGCAGACATAATTTGTCTTGAATAATGACTAGTTTCTATAAATATTAATACAATTGACAATCCTACTAGAGTTGTTTCCATCAAATTTTCAATATTTCGAACATATCTTCTTAATGACATAAACATTTCTAAAACTTCTCTACATAAAGGCCATAACATGAAGAAAGCAGCGAACCAACGGATGAAATTATGCGGCGTCGGTGCATCATACTCGTACGGCGAACTCGTCGAGTTGACCGCGGTCAGGTTGTAGGTCGGTGAACTGGAGGTGACGAGGAAATGAATATGGAGGGTGAGAGAGACAGTGAACATGAGGTACAGAAAGAAGTTCACGGAGAAGTACAGCTTGACGCGCTGCCACTTGAGGTGCAAGAATGACGTCACGATGGGGTGCTTGAGGAGCGGGCAGTGGACCGCCGAGCGACTCAGAAGGAGCAAAGGTTCCATCTCCAGTCCTTTCGTCTGTCTAAAACGTCTAGCCTCTTCCTCATTGGTCAATACTGTGGGGTTATTGAACTTTTCAATATCTGCAGGTATTGGTGGTGGTTCTAAAAAATTGTAATTTAAAACCATTGAATGATATTTTTCAGATTTTGTAGAACCTTTTAAAGTAATACGATTATCAAAATATTCATATAAATCTTTTCTATTTATATGTAAAAATACTGGTACATTTTGTTGATTTAGTAAAAATATTGCAGCTTCTTGACGTAGGAGAAGTTTGACAATATCTCTTCGGTTACTTTTAGCAGCGTAATGTAGTGCAGTGTTTCCTCTGAAGTCCATGGCATCGATGTTGAGATGATGAGCTTTTGCTCGCTCGAAAAGTAACGTCACACACTTGACGAGGCTGCGCGCACCGACCTCTGTTTCTGCAGGGGCGTCTGCGGCCGAGAGTGCGGCGTGGTGCAGAGCCGTGCGTCTCCACAGAGGGTGGTCAACCACCGCCAAGCTGGGTCCTGGGGCATCCAGTAAGACCTTCAAGGTCTCGTGGTACCCGTGCCTAGCCGCTAGAATCACTGGAGGAATCTGAGAATCATCCACACTACTATTTGGATCAGCACCCATTTCAATCAAATGTTTCACAACTTTGGTGTAACCATTCACACTTGCATGTTGTAAGAACCGCTGTAATGTTTCATCATCAATTAAAAGATCTGTTGATAATCGTGCAATGAATTTTTCTTGTTTACCATTTCTCAAATCTTCATACATTTTTGATTTTGTTGATATTTGTGATTCTACCTTTGGTGGAGCAAGCGAGAGAATTTTAGGATCACGAGTTTCGATTATGTCTCTCGCAGACCCTCCATTCACGCTGAGGTCTATGTTTGCCCCCGCTGCAACGAGGTACTCCACAAAGTCCCACAGCTCATTTTCAGCAGCCAGATGGACGGGAGTAAAGCCGCGGTGATCTCTGATGTCTACTTTGATACGTTGGTCCAGGAGAAGAATCTTCAAACACTGCAGAGCTCGTGAGCGTGTCCATTGTGCTCTAGGGTTATGCGCAGTCCGAACTGCGCAATGTAATGGAGTTTCTTCTTGAGGAGCAGTGGAGCGTAAGTTGGGGTCTGCCCCGTTCACCAGAAGCTCCTGCACGACCTTGAAGTGACCTTTGCATGTCGCCGCGTGTAGGGAGCCCTCCCCGCTGTCCGGGTGGCGAACATTAAGGTCTGCACCACGTGAGATCAGACTCCCCGCCAAGTGGTGGTTCCCCTGTTAACACGGAGAACATAATGTAAGAACAACAATAGCAAACATATGGGGGATTTTTAGAGTTAAAAGTTAATTACGACCCGTTCACATATACAAAGCAAGGAAGCAGAAAGTCGCCCTAGTTGAAAAATTACGTCTTCAACTCATCTTTTACCTAATCTTATTACCTCTAAAACACATCGTATTTTCTCTTCGCTCAAAGTGAGGATGAAATGAAGACTCGGGTGGTATTCACGAAGAGTTAAGGAGCGTTTTAGGGAGAGAAATTTTAAGAAGCGTTTTTTATACCAGGTAACAGGTAAGAAAAACGCTTCTTAAAATATGTCTCCCTAAAACGCTCCTTAGCTCTTCGTGAATACCACCCATATATTTCTAATATTTAATGCTCAAGAAGAGGGAAAAACACGTTATCTCGTCTTTTTCACTCTTTTTTTTTTTCTAAAATGGTGCAAAATAAAAGGAAATTAGACGAGAGGAGAGCTTAATTGAAAAGAAAATATGAAATTAATTTCAACTCGGGCAAACACAATTATTGATATTTGCTTGCTTGATTTGCTTTTCCTGTGGACAGCGCCACTTGAAAACAAAGGCTTGACCTGAGTCTGCTTTTTGCTTTTCTTGCTCTCCAGGCGCGGATCCAGGGAAGGGAGGCCTGGGGGAGCTGCAGCCTTCCCCCCCCCAAATTTTGGATTTAACATTGGTAATATAGGCATTTCCCCCAGCACTTTTAACATTGGCCTTATGGATAGGCAGGCACCCCGAATTTTTTTTCTGGATCCGCGCCTGTTGCTCTCTGCTTATTATAATATGTGAATGAGTCTTTAAAGTTCATCATTTAAAAATATTCTTTATTTATAGACTATACTATAATAGAATTTTATAATTTATTATCAAATTAATAAATGAACTGTCAAGATTCTCCTATAAAATATTATTTTGTTTTGGTCTTTGTTTGAATACAGTAGTTTCTGTAAAGATTTTGTTTATGGTCTGTTTATATTATAGAAAATTTATTGTTAAAGGCATACAGGCCTCAAATTACAAATTAGACAGTCACCAAGTGGGTTTAGAGTATATAATCAACATTCGCATCATTTTTTTCCACGCGTGATGCATCCGTGCGAAGTCGCAGTTCAAAGTAAGAAATTTAGTCCTTGATGACGTCACGAAGTCCTTGATGACGTCACAACTCAATGCTAATCTATGCTAGCTGTGAGTTGTGACGTCAGCAAGGACTTTCTTTACAGCGCGACTTCGCACACACGCACCGCGCGCAGGTAAAAATAATACGAATGTTGATTATAAACTTGAGCAACACTTAATGTCTGTCTAATTTGTAATTTGAGGCCTGTATACCTTTAACACAGACCATATTATATTGCAGATTAACTACACATGTATGGAAACTAATTTATGTAGAATATAATATATTATATGCACTTGTGGAGTACTTAAAAATATCAGCTTTGAGCGAATTAATCAGCTGTAATCTCCGCTTTGCACTTGAGCGCCATCTGTCCTTCGAATTATTGACTCACGGTGCGGCATGTCCAGTACAGTCTGATGGCCAGTGTCGCCTCGTCCACTTGGTCGCCGCCATCGAAGGCTGCAGGGATGACCCGGCCGACTGTGCCTCCCATCGTCCTTAATGTCCTCTCGCGTCTTGCACCAGCAACCTTAATCACTGATAACGAATGGGAAAGATAAGCATCATGAATCATTGACCCAATTTTATTTACGTCAATGCTATTGCCAAATACTTAATTAAATTCAATTATCATTATTTGTTAATACAATTTGGACCAAAATATTAACAATATTATATAGTAGAAAGAATTTCTCAGTAACAAAATATAGATAGTAAAATACAAGTTTGAATAATTCAATTATTTAAGAAAAAATACATTATTGTATAAATTTGAAATGCATTGAAAAATGCATCAATCCTACTCACAATGAATTGTAATAAGCAATGCTATTTTTAATAATATTACATAATGATTAATATTGAACATTACATGTTACATCGGCACTAAAATATATATAACTTACATTATTTTCATAATTTAAATTTATATTAAAATCGGACCATGTTGAAAAGAAGTTATGTAAATTTTGCAAGACATTTATTAATAATGATGAATTATATAGAGTTTTCTAATAAATATTACTTAACTTACCTTACTTCCTGCAGGTGCTTTTGTTACTGCAGAAGGAGCATCATCAGCCACAGTGAAGAAAGAAGTATTCTCGAAATTACTAAGCTCAAGTATAAAGTTTTGGTATCTCGTAGACAATATGTTTTTTATTAAGAAGATATAGAGCCATGCAATAAAGATAAGAATTTACAAAACTTATAATCATTTTTATATCACAAATACCAGGCAATATGAATTTCTTAATCAACCGTGTGATCACCGCGTGTTAATGAAAATTTAGTTCAAGAATTCACATGCAGGGGAAAAGCATTGTTATCAGCTTACCAACAGAGTCTTTATTTACATTTCAGTAGCATTTTTTATGACATTTTAGAGACTTAAATAGCTGTAAAGATAAGAGATGTGGTGTTTGTTATAGTGACGTGATAGTGATAATTTGATTAAATAAATTATCAATAATAATTAATTCTTGAATAAATGTTTGTGTGTTTTACGCTTTTAATTAAAAATGTCTTGATTTTAACCGAATAAACATTGTTTTTGGTGTTTGTATAAATTTACCGAGAGCAGAAATGGCTTATTAATTTTTTTTGTTTTCATCTTTTATTGTTGTTTTGAAAATTCCAGTAAACGGAAAAACATTTAAAAGTATATTATTGTAGGCGTTTCATCCAAAAGTTTAATAAAAATACACTATATAAAAAATAAACACTGTTTTTTTCATATTATCATTTATTTACAAAATATGTTTGAACAATATATTTAGTATGTTGATAGTCAATATTATAAATAAAACACACAGGCAAGTTTTGATACTTTGCTAACATTTACTTCATTCAGTGTGATTCAAAAGTTCTATTTGTAAACCTTGATGCCTTGTGTAAACTTTAGTCAGTGACTATAGTGTAAACTAAACTCTCGATCGACCTTATGTCCAAGTACTACATAAGGAAATCAATTGCAGAAAAGCTATATATACACAGGTCGGAGTTTACGGACAGACCTAAAAGTTATCAAGCTCATCACCAGGGGGACGCCCCCAACCCTCCACTGAAATTTTGGATTAACATGGGCAATATAGGCATTTCCCCCCCACTCATTTTTTTAAGATTGCCCTTATGGACCCCCCCCCCCCACACACCCACAAAAATCATTTCTGGATCATCCAAGTCTGCTTATCATATATATAATGCAGTAAATATATGATAGTACTTTTCTAGATGCATTTTAAAAGGTTGACTAATCATTCAATGACCTCGAACTAAGCGTAATTCTGTAAAAGTCGATTGCTTGAAATCGATCAACAGAGCGTGATCACCTGTGGCTGATCGCGTGATAATTGCTGCTTGGTAATATCACGTCTGCGGTTCGCTCCCTCCACGATCGCAATTAATTCAGAGAGAAACCGGAGACGCTCATCTCCACAAATCAAAGAGTTCAATCAGTGTCTAAACTTATCAATCAAATCAGCGGCGATCAATCACACCTTTTGTTGATTTTGAATAATAGAAGATCATGTTTAATTCTATATCGGAGGTCTCTGATAATAATATATAAAAATATAATATATAAATGGGAAATAACAGGACAATGCATGCTTAACTCGGAGTAGGAAATGATAAGAAAACTAATTTAATATTGATAAAAATTAATCGATAAAACTCTTGAGTCAATTGAAATTATATATTAATTTATAAATACCATTATAATATAATATTATTGTATAAGTAGAAGTAATATTGAATTATAAATGTTAAAGGACTGTCACAGTGGACAACCTGCATGTTTTTTTTTTTTTATTGCAAGAAATAAATAGAGGGTACCAAATTAAGATACTCTGATTTCTTTCAGATCTTTTTTAGTAGAGGAACTATTTTTAAAAATTATTGAATGTTAAGCCCTGCATCAGGCGTCAATAGGAGGTGTTTAGGTCCTATCATTTTTATTAAGGATCCAGAGGGGCCAACAGAATTTCTAGAACTTTCAATAATTTTTAAAAATGATTACGGGACTCTGAAAAAATTCATAGTAACATAATTTGGTACCCTCTATTCATTTTTGCAGTAAAAAAACTGTCGCATGCATGGATGTCTATAATAATTAATTTTATTCTAAAAATAATGATAACATGCAAATCTAATTAAAATCTGAAATTTCTCTTATAAATTATATTATAATAATAGTTATGTTATTTCTTTTAGGCTAATTCTTTGTTCTTCAAATAATACAATTATGATAAAAAAAAAAGGAAAATAAATATTTATCAAACATTATTTTCATTTTACAAAACCTTTTTAGCTAAATATAAAACAAATCATCTCAATGCATGCACATGATTGGTCCTTCTTCTGGCTACAAAACGAAACAATAATTTTCCACCCACGTCGAGCAAGGAAGACGCTCCTTACAAGGCCGCATTTATCACATTAATAGAACTCTCCATATACCGCGGCCCAATGAGTGGAGACCTCGCAAGGCTGAGTTCACAACACTGTGGATAAGTCATTGGAAATTTTCGCAGCATTTATCTTCATTTATTAAGTTTTTATTATCCACTAATTACATCAATTCAAGTCGCCTTATATAGCTCGTAATTGAATGACGGCGAGTGAAAGTATTGTATATATACGCTGGATTATGACACATGAGTTTTTTTATTTTACTTTATTTTTTTCTTTTATTCAAGGGTTATTGAGACACATTGTTTAGTCTAACAATATAATATATAAATTATTATACTTGTTTATTGTTATTAAGATATTGATGTAAAAACATTGAACTTCTAATTGTTATTATATATGATAAAGTAAAGCAGATAAAGACATATTATAAATAAATCATTGGTTCAAAATAATAATGAGTTTTATATTTTCTGTTGATATTTTATTCATGGCACATAGAACACTCAATATAGAGACAATGACTTACAGATTAAATCAAGTCGAACATTTCAATAACTGGATTGAATTTTCATGCGAGGACAAAACGGCCAGTTTGTCGCGCCAGGTTGTAGCCATCAGATTGCGACGCGCGACCTGAGCGAGCACCGGTCTGCAGGTCGCGTGGGCGAGCCAACCTGGCAACCCTGAGAAACCACTCGCATCAAAACTGGGGCCGACCTTCTGACGTACCACGAAATGTGCACTTTTGTATATTATTACTCATAAGTTGCGGATCGGAAAATCACATGATAAATAAAAAAAAAATATATATATATCTATATGTTTGTAAAATATTTGCAGTTACATAGTGTGTATAATTGCATAATAATTAGGCTTAATTTTAAGTAAACTGAAAGATTTTTTACGCAAAAAATTAACATGCTAATAAGGAACTCTAATTAAACTTATTTCTATAGTGAAAATTTCCCACGAATCAGAAAAATATTTTCAGAATCAAAATGTACACTCGTCTCCTCGGAAAATTTCCCTCTTTTGCAACCTTGTTAATTAATCACCATGCCCTGTGTTATTCTTACGAGGCATGATAGTTAACAAGGCTGCAAAGGAAAATTTTCCGAAGCGACAACTGTACAAAAATAAAAAATATCCTCCTGCTATATTATCTTTTGGATTAAAACAAATGACAAATACAGTACATAAATAAAGATCAAACGAATTTTCAGCAACATTAAATCATAAACGTCGTCTTTAATAAACATTGACTTTAATCAAACTGATATCCTCCATTTTAGAAGTAACATAAATTAGATTTAAACAGAGACCTCACCTTCAAGAGCAAACAAGATTTCGGAACGTAAGAACTTTTGCTAAAAATGTCCCATGTTGCCATTAGAGACAACAATCAGATAATTATTTTTAAGTTGTCATCTTTGTTGTCATAAATAAGGATTCATCAGATTTACTTTAACAAATTTTAACATGACAATGATGAAGCTGCATAACAAAAACACTATTAAGTTTTTTAATATAATATAAAATTTGACACTAATAAATTATTTTTTCAAACATCTTAATTTAAATTTTCACCAATGTTCACAAAAAAAATATATATATTATTATGGCACTGGGGATCAAACCAAATTGGGATTGAATTTTTTACATCAACAATTTTTTTTTTCATATCACTTTTGAACCTGGATTTGGAAAGACAAGTATAGTTAACTTTCCAAATACAGTGAAAAAAAAAAAATATCATTGATGTAGCTGAGGCTTAAAAATTCAATCCCAGTTTAGCTTAAAGGTGCATTTCCATGAAGCGATTTTGAGCGGAACTTGGTGGGGCGAGAAAAGCGCACTTGCTTCAATGTCATATGGCAGCCATGTTGGTGTGGCTGTGATGGGAAAGCGATTTTTCCACGCTAACATAGCTGCCATATGATATTAAATAAAGTGCGCTTTTTTCGCCCCGCTGAACATCGCTCCATGGAAAAGCACCTTTATAATCCCTTTTGATCACCAGTGTCTCATTTATTCATGAAGGTCATTATAATTATGCAGCAGCTTCTAGTACATTCGAATGGGTACCACGCACAGCCGGGTCTTGATTCTGTCTGACTATTGGTAGGTGTCATGAGGTGTCGTACGTAAGAAGGCGGGAGGCTGCTGCTGCTGCTGCATGCTCTTTTAGTCCTTATTGAGAGTTCCCCACAGCCGCCGTGACTGTGGAGCTGCGAGCGGGGTGAGTGTGACGTCACAGAAGGCGCCACAGGTGCGGCGGTTATAGCAAGGCGCGAGGTCGGACCGCGCGCAGACGAGAGCAGACCGCTGACTAGACCAGAGCAACGTGAGCACCAGCAAACAATAAGGTAAGTGGAGAACATTCGTAGGTTAATTAGTAGATAACCGTCCAGGGAAATGCATCAGGACAATTAACTAAAGAGTTGTCCAGCTTTCTCATTAACAGTGGTTAGCACCACAGCTGAATTCAACGACACTATTAAACGTGATTAAGTGAGAAATCTGAATAACTCCCTTCGTGAATCGCGCCCAATAAGTCACCAATAGTAATTTTAGAATTATTATTAATTCAAAAGTTTAATTTTTCTATCGTAAATTAAAATAATTGAAATTAAAAATTAAAAAAAGTGGTAAAATTAAAAAAAAAAAGAAAACATCATAATTATTACAAGTTCATATGCAGCCAAAGATGGTGCATAATATTATATTATTCATTGGTGATCCTCAAGGAACACCATTTAAAAATACGGTGATGAAATTTACGTTTAAAGTTTATAAAATGGGCACCATAATTTTAACTGAAGTTGTGTTATTTATTTTTAAGAATTAGCACTGAAGTTTAAATACAAAAATTATCAAGCTCTCTCTGTAAATATTTTTTCAAAACAATATAAAACTTAATTGCTAGTTCTTAAAACTAATTAGTAAATTTGTTGCTAAATTATCTTCATACGATAATTATATTTGCAGTAATAACGTTACTTTATGAAAATTTATACATTATACATTATGTAGAATACCGTCAGCTTGTCAAAATGCAATGAGAATATAATTTTATAATTATTAATCAATCAATAAATTTAACAATATCTTTTAATAATTTTGTTTTGTTATGAACTGGGAAGTTCAAAATTAAATCAGACATAAAAATTATTAAAACGGGAGTAATATATTTTGGAAATACACTTTGAATTCTCCTTGCAACAAAGTTTTTTATCTTACTTGAACTTGAAACAAATTGATTTAATAATTGATTAATTAATTATAATGACCATTATTTTTTATAATCAGTCAACCATTGAGAAATAATTTATAGCATATTCGATTGATTGATTAGAAATCAACTTTTCTACATTAAATAATATCACTCAATATTGGTATTAATTATATAGAGCTAATTAACATATATGTTTTATAAATATAATGATACTATATATAAGATAGCCTTATGTATATTTCTAATCAATTTTCACTTTTTATTTTACAAAAAAAAAACATTCAATAAAATACTTTTACCTGCATGCAAATCATATAGGTTTTCTCTTTCTATATAACGTTAATTACTTGCAGTGGTAGTACAAAATTTCCCGACCATCTCAACTTTTATCTTGTTCCGACGTTTTTAGAATAATTAAAAGAAATGGTGAGAGTGAACTTACAATTGTACATGTTTGTAGAGCTTGCACTCTACTTTCTCAGCCATATGGTCAGTATATCAGAGGTTAATGTTGTCGCATTCCATGTACCATTATGGTATGTGTCCTCCGGCACTTCTTTGTTTTGTGTCACTAATGGAATCAAGATTAGTTCTGAGAATTACATTTTTTTTTGTTACATCCATCGGTCTCTTATATGAGAAGTCTTCAATAGCATTATATTAATAGAGTTTTTAATTTTATTACTTGTCAAATTTAATAACATTTGATTAAGAGTTGTGTAACACATCATCTGTTTTTTTTTTATTAATATTTAATGATCTCTTGTGTAGATATTTTTTGTTAACACTCTTGAGGACACTTTCATTTTTAAGTTTGGAAAAAAAAAAATGACAGATTAACATGTGGAAATTTACATTTAATTCATCATGTTCAACAAAAGAATAGAATTAAAATGCGTTAGCTGACCTTCAGTGTTTAAATCTTTCATTTTAAAATTTCAATGAGTTTTTTTTATTTTTTATTTTAAGTTGATATGACCGCTATAGAGGTTAATAAAATTATTACAGTTTAAAAATTAGAATAAATATTTCAATGCTTGTTAAATATCAAAACATTTTAATTGAATAATTTAATTGTAATAAAATTATTAAACAGTGTAAGTTAGAGGTTAAATAATAAAGAACTCGTCGCCAATTGACCCTGTAGTTTGTAGATAAATAAAGGTCAAATACGTGTTAGTGAAAGTTCACAGTCGATTGTTGCGTGGAGGTGGCATACTCTCCCAATTATCATAAATATCAGCAATGATGGGTCGGGATATGATCGAAAATTGACAATCTGCATGAAAATTTTATTGCATATTTGAATAGAGCATTTTAAGTTAGGTATTGTCATTTTTTTTTCAGATTTTTTTAACCCTCTAACATCCTCAAAATCAAGAAGAAAGGCACTCTGACGTCATATATTAAATATTTGCATGACTATGACGTCACAGTTATGAAACGTCTCTCTCTATGCTTGCGTGTTAAATATATTTGCATGACTATGACGTCACACCGTTTTGCAGCATAATATTATAAGAGTGTTACAGAGGGCCCACACTAAACTTTTAAATACTTAATCTAAGGAGAATTTTTGTACTTAAATTGACTCCGTTTAATTCAGTACAAAAATTTATACTGAAAAGTACGAAAATTACTGAAAATCAGATTCAATTAAGCCGTTTAATGTGCTGAATCCTAAAAATTCCTTACAATAAAGCGAAAATAAAGGTACTGAAAACCCATTCAGTATCTAATAGTTTTTTATATATAATAAGTATGCTAGAGGTTAACAAAATTTTGAAAAAAATTGACAATTTATAAAATTATAACTTGAGTTCTTTTATTCAAATATGCAATAAACAAATTTTATGCAGGTCATCCATCGTTGCTCAATCCTGACCCACATGGTCACCCTCCCTAAATGGCACCTGAGATGACGACCTGTCAGGTTGCATGTCACTCGTACGTGAGCCTCAGGGGCAGTTATAGTTGGCCCACCGCAGCAGAATCCTCTTACACCATGTCAGCTTGTTCTACATTAATCCAGTTTTTTTTTTATATTAATTGTGTTTGTTTTATAAGGAGAAGTTGACTAATGGCATGAAAAAAATTCAAGTGAATTTACTTAAATTTTTAACCTACTTGATCAAGTTTAAAACACAAATATGGGACAAATTTTATAGTTTTATATTATACGGGAATTTTTTAGGGGTCATATATATTTCAAACTTTGAAAATTACAGGGGAAACATGCCAAAACTTTATATAATATCTGAGTTTTATATATGTTGGCAAAAATAACAATACTATATAAAAAATATAAGTACCTCCAATAGTAATTTATTAAATTTAACAACTCTATATACTGCATATTAATTTATTAATCAAAAACGTAAATAAAATAATTGTGATTGATTAAATTGAATGCTAGGCAAATTAAGGGTAAGGTAACACGCTCAATTTTAAAAAAATTTCCACACATGAAAATTATGAAACATATATCTTAAAATTTTCCTCTCTACATCTCCTATCTACATAGCTAAAATATCAGGTATGCAAATTTTAACTAGTTTTCGAGTTATGAATTTTTAAATAAGTCAACAAATTTGTATACCTGACATTTTAGCTACTGATATAAGGGATATAGAGGAGAACATTTTAAGATATGTTTCATAATTTTCATGTGTGGAAATATTTTTAACCATAGGCGTGTTACCTACCCTTAACGTAAAGAAACACATCGAGAGGGCATTGACCCCTGGCAAACTACAGACTGACCATTTTGTGGTCGCGTGCACCGTCCTGAGTAGGACACCAGAGAGATTAGATCTAACTGCTATCGCACTTTCACAGTCAAAAATATGGATCGTAACTCAAAGAAAAGTAAATATTTTGAATGCTTTGTAATTTTACATAATAAGAAAACTAATTTAATTTAATTGCATGAGAATCATTATTTAAAGAACTGATTCTTTTGTTAATTTTAATTAGGTCAAAAGAAATCATAAGTTTTAAATTAATTTAAAAGTTTTCAAATTAAAAGTAACATAGAAATCAAAATAATGTTTCGTTTTTTTTTATATAATACAATTGATATAAAATAGAAAAGTTTTTTTTATACAATTTATAGATTATAACAAAATAAAATATTGAATATTTTATGTTATATATTTCAAAAGATAAGTTTTTTTAGCTCTCATATAATATATAGTATGAATGATGTTATTTATATAGTTAAAACTTTATTCTTATATACAAAGTTATAATATAGGTAGGAAAGAGAATATTTTATCTCCATGCAGAGTAAAGGCATGCGTGAGGCCTTCGATTGCCTAAAGAGAGGGGGTGGGAGAAGGGACATCGATCCTTAGGGGCGAAGCGCAGCCAGGTACCGCGTCCCCACGAGTCCCTCCCACCCCCACCCCATGTCGTTAAGCTTCCCGACCACCCTTGCTAGCGCATCAACTAGATGTGTACTGTACAGGGGGGCGTGTAATACACGTGGCTTGTAAGATCGATATATTAATTATCATAATATGCATCTTTTCTGACAAGGTTAAAATATCTAGGTCACAAGTACATTGAAATAATAATACATACATTTTCCACCTACATATGTTTTCTAATCTTAATCTAATACATCAGAAGTATTGTTTTTTATAAAACCCACACGTTGTAAAACTTTTATTTTTATCCATATTTGTTCATAACTTAGTAGAAAAAAATATAGGGGCGTTTTTTTTCTTCTTTGTTTTACAGAATTAGCGTGATTTTTCTTGTATACTAAGAACTCTTTTATATATACAATATGATTCTAGAAGTTTCTTTATGTACACATTGTGGTTTAACATGACATCAATATGACTACATCAGTCTACTATATTTAGATATAAAGCCTAGTGGTTATTTTTCTTCGATTTGTTCAACTTGTGCATGTTATTTGACATTTAGTAACAAGCTCTCTATGTCACAGCAGCCTTGTCATTAATGTTACATAATAACAAGTGTTTACTTGATTTATTTCTCACTGGCTGACCTTGGTGTATGATGATTCAGAACGCCCTGACCTTTTTTTTATTTACCGCATTGCTACGGCAAATCGAACGCCTTTAGGTATGCAACCAGTTTGACGATCTTGCATTGCTAGTTGCATACAATACGGGGTTTTCGTAGAATTAATGATTGATTTATTGATTACTGTAGTTTGAACTGTTGAACGTCACATAAAAGTCGTAAGAATTATTAGGGGGCATTCACAAAGCACTTTAACCCCCACTTTAACCTCAATTTTTATCCCTGGTGCTAAACATGGTAAAACTAAACCAGGGGCTAACCATGTTAAGCTCCTAGTTTAGCACCAGATATAAAAATTGAGGCTAAAGTGGGGGTTAAAGTGCTTTGTGAATGCCCCCTCCATGTTTTAAAAAAAAATATCTTCAACTCGTTCTTTACACGTCTAAACCTAATCCCTAATCTTTTTACCTCTAAAACACATCTTATTTCCTCCTCTTTTAAAGTTAGGATGAAATGAAGACAATGTATAACATTGTATTCTCAAGAAGAGTAAAAAATACGTAATTTCATCTTTTTACCTCTAAAATGGTGCAAAATAGGAGGATAAAAGTCGAGAGGAGAGCTTAATAATGAATAAAAAGATTACATTTATTTCAACTCGGGAGTCAACGAGTAAGTGTCAGTTAATTTTTAATTTGTTTTAAATGAAACATGAAATTAAAAATATTTTTGTCTTAACTATTTTCTATATATAGGATAAATTTCAAAATACGTGATATTAATTAAATTAAAAATAAAATTATCAATAATTGTTATTTTTTATGACATTTAATAATACTTACATATTACCAACATACTAAAAATAAAAAAGAACATAATGGCATCAAAAATGTTTTACAGTATATCTATTACAAAAGGAGATAAGTATTTTATATTGTAGATACAAGACGACAAGAAACGGTACTACATGTAATTTGCTTGTACTTCATAATTATAAATAACGTATGATGAGAGCCTGCAAGAATTATCAAGTGTAAATTTATTCGTGACATCATCGTGTTTTTATTTTGCATATACGTTTATTTAATAGTTGCACTTTTTGTCATCATAAAATACGTGACCTCGAAGTTGCCGTAAATCTTTTCTCCACAGCGAGACTCGTCTGGTTGATTATAGAAAATTGCTGCTGTTTTTACGCGTAGGTGTTGCGGAGGTTTTATGTTAATTTCTTTTTAAGTCCAGCCATAAGATTTAACGATAATTTAAAACGAGTATAATATATTTTCTTTAGAGAATATTAACTTTTATAAATATAGGTTTTAAATAAAGTAACTTAATTATATGGTTTTAAATTTTATCTCATAGTAAATAAGTATAAAAAACCTTGAGACAGTAGCAAAATCAAAAGAGAAATCAAAAATATAATAATATTAATGAAGTGAAAAATATCAAGGTTTTAAAAATTTATTTAAATTTAAATAAAATGATAAATAAAAATGTGCTCAATGTAAATGTTAGTTTAAAGTTTAAACTAAGTGTAAAGTAAAACAAACTTGAGCTTATCTTTGCATATTTGTTTACGACAGGCGACTAATAAAAAGTGACCGCATGATGAGGTAATGCGAGCTTGTGGCCACGTATATTGCAGTGCTCTCTCTCTCTCTCTCTCTCTCTCTCTCTCTCTCTCTCTCTCTCTCTCTCTCTCTCTCTCTCTCTCTCTCTCTCTCTCTCTCTCTCTCTCTCTCTCTCTCTCTCTCTCTCTCTCTCTCAGACAACAGTGCATGCTGGTCACGACAGCACGAAGTGACGTCACCATACTAACTTATCAACGTGTCATGACCCTTAGCAAAAACACTTAGTCTACGGCAGAAACGCGATACCTATATAGACTTTTGCTGCGTTCCCAGAAATAAATTAATTAAATAAATATTTTATTATAAGATAGCTTTATGTTCTTGTTTTTATACTTAGAATTTTTTAATGAATTCATTTCCAAGAGAAATTTCAATTGCATAGAAAAAAAATGCGTATAATTCAACGTCAGAAGATGTAACTTCTCATAATAATTATTCTCAGAAGTGCAACTTGAGCTTGAAATGATAAACATGGTAAGCTTTGACCTGCCGATTTGGTCGCCATGTTCTATAACTGGAGGATATTCGTATGCTGAAGATCAGCGGATTTTGACACCATCGCGCAACGTTTCTGCGCAGATTTCCCGCTCCAAAATCAGAACACAAGTACCGCGAATTTTTTTAGAGTCTCTTAAATTTACTTAAAACTGAGCTGGGGCTGCAAATAATATTTTAATAGTGGCAAATGTAAAATGCTAGTGACAATATGTGACGCTAAATTCGGAAACAGAACTTTTTGTGTAAAGAATTAATAATTCTCGCGCGATCGAAAAATTGCTCCGTATAGGATCTTACGTGCGCCCAATCTTTTCTTGTAAGTAAATGGTAGGACAAAGATTGCATGACGTCAATTAAGGTCACAGCTTCTCAATGCATTTTTTTTTTTTTTTTTTTTGTAACAAAATTTCAAATATACGATAGGAAGATTCCAGTATCAAAAATTTGACCTCTACATATGATACATGCAGTTTTAAATCATCGCTGGATTCAATTTGTACACAGCTGCGAGGCTCACATAGCATGACGATATCTAGCGTGATGACCGTGCATTTTATGTAATACCCCACACACAACATGCAAACAAACGTGATGCTGCATGGGAGTGAACGAGCAATGTGTGTCAATGTTACACCGGAAACGGAAACTGCATCGGCCAACATTGTTATTTGTGCATGAAACAATTTTGTTGACATTATGTTTAACGAGATAAAAATAAATATGTGTATTTTAATACATTGTTATTAAATTTAATTTAGTAGAGTTATGATTTTTTAAAGAAATTACATGGGTAAATTTGTTGTAATTTGAGTAAATTTTAATATTACCAAATAAGAACGCTACGAAATATAAATTTATCCAAACAAGAAAAATCTCATTTTTCACTTTTTTTTAACGAACCGTTTAAGTTAAACGTTTCTTCTTTCATTTTTGTATCTTTATCATCACACAACCTAGCTGTCATCAGGAGTTGGTTATTTTAACATTCCGTCCTTCTGCAGCATGGGAGGCTACACTCAGAGGCCCTGGACACCGACCAAGAGACGCGGACCGATCGCGGCCGAGCACTCGAGCCCCGGACCTGCCTGTGTCACCCTGCCATCGACAATCGGTGAGTACTCCTTGAGGATAATTATGTACTCGGGTAGTAGGCTAGTAGGCTGGTGAAAGATAGGGCAGTTATATATACAATGTGCGTCATACTTAATTTTTATCGTTTTTGTGGTGTCCTCAGTTAACGCGAGAATAGAGTATCGACCTCAAAATTTTTATTACAAAAATGGATAAAAGTTGCAAAGTTATACCATTCTTGATTTTTTTAACATTTTTTGGAACCCGGGAAATATTGCTATAAAAGTTTTGCCGTGGTTGGGTTTGAACCCACGCCCCTTTTAGGTCCTATCCTTTTATTAGTAGAAGCGTCTAGAGGATATTATGTACGTACGAGAGTACGAGAGGATGTCTACAATCGGTCCTTGCTTGGCCTAATTATAAATCAACAAGGTCGGGTGGTAGATTGGCTAAAGACAGTGCAGTAGCAGTTATACAATTCGCGTCACATTTAAATAAGGTTTTTATCTTTTTTGTAATGTCCTCAATAATTGGTTGACAGTTTGCCAACAAAGGATCAAACTGACTCTCAACAAAAGACGAATACTTCCGAGCATTTCCGATCATAACCTAAATTAATATGACGACCAGTGTTTCACCTGTCACCTTCCCACGTACCACACACCCCTATAAATCCACCCCTGCATAGGTCACACAATACTATCAAACATATAGTGTGCAAGCACTGACAATTGATTCAAAGTTTATAGTATTTAATTGAAAAGCAGTAGTCGAGGTTTTATTAATAATATAATCTCATGAATCAAAATTAACATTCAAATCCAAATAAAAATACAAATTTGAAACTTATATATTTCTTGTCCTTCTTTGTCATCTTATCTTCAGCTAGCTCTTATAAAGTTTACAACATGAAGCAATTTATCCCCTTTTAAAATAATATTTAATTGAAAAGCAGTAGTCAAGGTTTAATTAATAATTTAATCTCAAGCATCAAAATTAACATTCAAAATTCAAATTTGTAACGTATATCTTTCTTTGCCTTCTTTGTCATCTTATCGCATCTTCAGCTAACTCTTAAATTTGTACTGAAACAATTTATTTATTGTAATTTATCCATACAAGCCATATTTGAAGTAACATTTATTTACCATAAGTCTAATCTTAACCTTTCTGAGAATTGATGTGAGATTTAACATTTGCGTGACTGCAAATAACAAATGTTAGAAAGTTATTTTAGCACAACTTACATAAATTTTATCTTCTAGAACATTTGTGAACCTTTTTAAGAATCATATCTTTCGTTTTACTGTCCGTTTGTTTATGTTTTTTTTAAAAAACCTATTATTAAATTTGACATCATGCAAATTTATAGTAATACAAGAATAAATTTTGAACATTATAATCGGAATCCTGATAAACATAAACAAATTTAATAATTAGCTACATATAGCTGTAGTTATAGCAACTTCAGGTACCTTTTTTAAATAAAAAAAAACTTTATTTTATTTAGCTCCTCTACATCTGCACGCGCTGTCATGTACAAAAGAAGTGTTTCAAAATTAGCTTATCTTATTGACTATGCAAGTCAAACATTATGTGTTGATGATGAAATAGCAAACAAATTTTAAATTCTTTAGCGTGTTCACTTCATAATGTTTACGTATCGTGCATACATGTAAGACGTGTTATTATTATTCTTCAGTCAACATGAAATAAAATATGAAAGGAAATATAATAACACGAAGATTTTTTTTTACTGTTTCTGTACGTGTAGATATGCATATTTTTTATATTATATAAGGTCGAGGCTAGTGGTTTAACGGGTATGGCGCTAGCACGTGAAACGCTTGCTGGAGATGTGGATTCGAGTCCCACCTCGGTGAAAAATTTTAAATTCTCTGACAAATTTATTTCTTGCCTTGGTGAGTAAATATGGTAAGGTTTAAAATTATATATATATATATATATATATATATATATATATATATATATATATATATATATATATATATATTGTAAAAACCCACAAGGAAATTAAACACTAAAAAAAACTGAGAAGTTGTAACTTTGTTCCAACTTTTTTATTTTCTTGAAGATAGTCAGTAGGTCCAATATTTTCTGATGGTATTATTTCGATCTCCATCGCTTATAAAGCAGTTTTGGTTTATTGCCTTTATGTAAAGTAAAGTGATCCTCTCATGTTATATGTGTTGTTTGAGCAATTTAGTTTTATAGCAGTGAAATTTCAAATGTAGATTAGGCTCATTGTTTACGACCTCGAAGCACCCACGCTGTATCATAATTTTGTAGCTCCAATGCCATGAAATGATAATTCTGATTATAAAATATTCAGCCATCATTTGGTGCTAATTATTATATTATATAAACATAATAATAGGTTTCATTGTTTCAAAATAATATTGTTGTAGGTTGATATTTAAAATAAAATCAGCAGGTGTGGCACTTTTATTATGTATCTATTTAAACAATTTTATTTTGATGAATCATGTTTATTTTAGAAATTAAATATATTAAATTTAGACAATTAATTTTAACAATATATCGTCTCTCGTCCGCAATAATGAGCTGTCTGCTATTTCAGGTGAGCGCAATTATGAGCTTTAAATCGGATAACAAAAAGTTCACTGAAATAGCAGATAGCTCATTATTACAACAAAACCGTGGTAGGCAAATAGCTCATTATTGCGGACAAGGTACGATATTATAATATACAATATTATTTGTTTTCTATATTTAAATTATAAGATTCGCACGGTGGCTCAATGAACGCTCGGTTAAAAACGGTTGGACATAAGAGATTATTATTTATATATTTTTTTTTTTTTTTTTTTTTTTTTTTTTTTTAATAAAAAATAATAATATTTATATTATATTAAATATTATTATAATAATTTATAATAATATAAATTATTTATATTTATCGGCTGGACGCCCTTCAAAGCGCAGGACCACACCTCTTTCTTGCTCTTCGCCGTTGCTGCTGCTGTGCCCGCCAACGCACCATCAAGCTCCCACCTTGCCCATAAAAGTCGATGCTGCGAGCCCGTTAACCGCGTGAGTCAGGGCGATCTAGTACGCGTGGGCGCTGCTTATATAAACCGAAGGTATACTCTGGCTGACTTGGAGGACGTTACGTAAATCAACCCCCCTCCCTCCTCTCTTTTTCTGCACGTAGCAATTGTCCTGGGGTTACGCCCCCCGTAATTCTCAATATACCACGTGCTATATGACATATGTACGTAATTTACATCTTATTTTTATTATTTTATTTATATATATGAAAGTGGAAATGTAAATTTTTTAACACAGGCTATATTGTTATGATATATTTTTAATAAATATTACCAAATCCATATTTGGTTTGGTAGGTAAAACATCTTCGTAGATTTTAACGCCCGCAAAGTCTGCAAAAATTACTAAGAGGCGTCTATGTGAAAACTTGCACCTGCATGAGACACTGTCTCGTTGTAATTTATTCAGTATTGAATTGAGTAGATTGTTTTTATATATATAAAATATTACCGGTCCCTTAATTATAATGTATTTGCCAATGTTATTTAGAGAAATTTGTACAATATATATACTATAATATAATGTATTTAGTATTTCATATCTATGGAACAAGAAAATGTACTTAGAGGCTCAAAAATAAATACCTTAATATTCTTGAAGAACAAGAACTCTTTTAACTTTACTATAAAGTTGATAATTATTATTTTATTACTTGCCATTACACACATATATGTAACATACATTTCGTTTTTTTTTTATGCTAACAGAGCCTATAAAACATTTTATTGAATACATACAGTAATAACTTGCTGATAATTAATTACATTTCCAATTAGAGTCATTGCAAGTTCACCACCACCTTGCTATAGATGTGTGGAGATCGTTTACACAGTCGACCAATGAGGCCACTATCCTCCTTCATCCCACACTTCGCAACATATGTTTTATTATATATCTAATGAGTAATGACTTTCTATATTTAATCTATATGATGCCATCTTCTTCCAGTTTATTCTACATGATGCTGTAAACGACCTGTCTGATCATGTCTGATGTGATATATATCTGAAATCAAAGAGAAATTTAACATGTCTTTTAACTTTATGTTTCAGGTAACGTTGCTCCAGATTCTAAGAATGGAAGATCTCCAGCATTCAGTTTTGGAAGCAGGTAATTAATATTGAAATTTTATATATACACTTCGGGAAACCACGAAATTTACTCTGATCGGAAGCAGTCTATGGAGGCGTGGTGATTTATACAGGAGTTTCGAGTTTCATGTTTGCGTTTTGGATAACATGCGGAGATGTCCAAAACCACCCGAAGATCTTTGGGATGTAGACAGAAAACCCTAAAATCCTATTCTGTGCGGGTTAACAAAACTCACAACATCTCTTTTTTAATAATAGTTTTGGACGACAAATGTTTTTTTTTTTTTTTTTTTTTTTTTTTTATTTATTTTTTTCAATATTGTTATATTAGTTCTTTTTGTCACCAATTATGAAAGAAATTTTTAAGAAAAATGATACGAATAGCCAGGAAGACATTAATTTCAAAACCAACTTTATGACGTATCTGATATGCCGCTGACAATGTTTTGCCTACAAAATCGTGACGTCATGATATTTTATGACGTATGGTGAAAGACCCGTATAGAACGTTTTGGGGATGGCTAGACTGGGCGCTGTTCTCATCTATTCCAAAATTGAAAATCTGTATCTCTCTGCATTGAAGAGAATAAGGCAAGGGCAAAAGTTCGAAGAGTTTCGAAGTGTATATGTACATCTATATTGGTAATTTCATAAATTTAGGCTCTATGATTCCCAAAATGGTTATATAAGATCCTAATCTCCTCTAAAGAGGTAATGATTATTAATGTTACATTTATATGTAACAACAAATGACAATCAATCAAACTGAAAATTTTATGTTAAATATAGTTTAACAATGGTCAAATTTACTATAATACACAATTAAGTGTCAAGAATAAGTGCATTCTATTATCCCACACTGCAGATCTCTATATATATATATATATATATATATATATATATATATATATATATATATATATATATATATATATATATATATATATATATATATACTGTATATATATAAATGTTGCAATCAATTTTTCATTCATATAATTATACTATAAATATATTATACTACACGTAAAAGATCACTCATTATACGCTTGTGAACTATTTTCAATGCAGTGGGTGGACAATGAATGAAAGTTGATTTTTGTCCTGATGGATCACACCCACGCAGGCCGACCTACTTCCTCTCTAGATGTGCAGGTGTACAAAAGAATAAAATATGAATAGTTTTGCATACAGTAGCGCAAGTCATAATTCAGAGCATATCAAAATAATCTCACCAATGTTATTTAGTGCATTACGTTTATCACGATCCTGCTCCAACCTTCTCTGATCTGAATAAAATTTAAATTGAACGAGAAAATATTATAATAAGCATTCTACTGAACGCTATCCTATTAACATTATAATTATATGAATTTTCTATACTTTAAGAAATATTTTTCAAATTGTTGCTTGCAAAATTTTGAATTGAATTATCATTTATGCATTGCATGGTTAAAAAAAATATATCAAGACTAGAAATCACTGCACTTTAATTAGCTTTTAAATGAATATTGAAATTAATTTTAAGATGTTTCCATTATAATTTATAATATTTCAACATTCATGGAGTGCTCACTCATCAAAAATGCGCATTTTATAGCATCCCGTGATAATTTTTTATTGACTTAACTTCATTTTCAAGCCCCACGATGATAATTACATTTTACATTAATTTATTTTAAATTATTTACTTGACACAAAAATATTCTATACTCAGTTTACAAAGTTAGGTGCGGACTGCTGCAAAAAGCACCAATGGTTTTATTTCACTTGTTAGCGGCTACCTATAATCTAATATATGCATAAAGCTTGAGCTTGCGTCTCAAAAAATAATTATACAACAAACTATTTTTACATGATATAATATAGTATTTCATTGAAACGCTAGGAAACTGCTTTTCAGAGCAGACAACGCTGTGGTGCCATAAGGTGTTATGACTGTTATGACTACTGACAGGTGCCATAAGGTATGTTATGTGGCTAATGACCCGCCCCTGTTACAGGCACAGCAACAAGAGCGACAGCCCTGGCCCCGGACCCGGACAGTACAACGTGACTGGACTCAGCGCCAAAGGTTTGTGGCTCCGGTCCTCCCCCCAGACCTCAGGGGGCTTTGTATGTGTGAGGCTGGAGCGTCATTTGAATACATTTTCATCATACTTTCGAGACTTCAGGGTGGTTTGTGAGACGGTTATTTGAATTGATATTCACTTTATTACTAGACTATCGAATAATATCTGTACATTTTCAGTATAAAATGTATTCAAGTAAATAAATTAACTGCAAATGACAGTTGTATATATTATATTGCGATGATGAAAAGAGCTGTTTCCTCCCATCATGAGCTAACTGTCAGCTCTCTCCGCTCCTCGGAAAACCATGACCCGTGATGTCATGTCATGGAAATCTTGCAAAGCTACTTACGTTAAGAAGGAAGCATCAGTTTGAATTATTCTATTGTAAAAAAATTGTATTTTATTATAATTATGTATTGTCATCAATTCGTACTTATTTTAACGATAATTTTATTCAACAAACTCAAATGAACACTTTTTTTTTGCATAATAATATATACTTACATAAAAAATAGTAAGTTACATACTGACAATTTTTTTTTTTCAGATTTTTTCCCAACCTCAACTCTCTCAAAATCAAAAGAAAAGACGCTGTGACGTCATAGTCATACAGCTAGCTTCTTTCCAAATGCCGCAAATGCGTGCGTATTAAGTATTTGTGGTATTTGCATGACTAACTTGTATATAAGACGTCAGAGCGTTTTGGACCATAATTTTAAAGGTGTTAGAGGATAAATTTGACAATAATACATAACTCAAGGTTCTTTATCCAAATAAGGAATAAAATTTTAGATTGTCAATTGTCATTCTATCTTCTAAAGGATAAAATACGAGCTTTCGTAAGTCGTAAGTTACAAGTCCTAAAAATTTGGAAATTCAACTCATGCCGAGTTAAAATTTAAAATTAGTTTTTACAATCCAATCAATGCATTTTTTTGGCTTGCAGAGAGCTTTAATGACCCTGGCAAAACTAGAACATATATATAGCCTCTTTTGCGACTCTGCTTCTGGGCGCAAGCCGCGTTTTAGTCAATCAGAGCACTGTCATACAAGTCGTAAGCCGAAAATGAAAAGCTTGTATTTTAGGCTGTATGAAGTACGCGGGAGACCAGGCTCGAACTGGCCATAAGGCTGGGTCAGGAATATCTGACTGGCCCCTCTGGTTTTTAACACAGAGAGCATACAAAAAATGCCCTCAGTCTCCTTTTAAGTTGCCCCTGCTGCCTATATGACCCTGCATGACTGGCTCCTAGCCTCCCAGTCCGAGCCTGCGGGAGACGGTGGACTATACCTGGCGCTGTTGTTTGTTAGCAGGCAAGGACACTCCGCAGGCATCCACCCTGCACAGTCGTCCTAAAGAGCCCCGCTCGGACTGCACGCCGGCGCCCGGAGACTACAGCCCCGAGAAGAGCGACCGCGCCCTCAACGACAGTTCCCCCAAGTACACGTTCGGAGTAAAGACGCAGATCGAGAAACCAAACGGCACGCCAGGTGAGACACGCCCCCTTCCGGAACCAATTTACATATTTCCTTAACAATCTCATATTTAACAATGTAAGTTATTATTAATCAAGAATTGCCGCCAGCATTTACTGGTTTGCATAATATATGTTAATGTTAATTCATTCTCCAGCCTTGATTTGTTTTCATTTAAATATAGAACATCTTTTTTAATAATAAACATTAGTGGCATGCAGCAACAACATAATGACAATATAATTACCTATATTATGCTAAATTGCAAGGTTATGTATTATAGTCACTCCCATAATAAATTGGTATAATTTAAAATATTCTAAACTCATGATATTTTTTCAATATAATATTTATGTATTTAATATATATTTTTTATTACTTCTTGATTTTAAATAACTTTACTAGTGATGATTTTAAATATTGTTCCTGATGGAGATTGCAATAAACTAAAAACACTCAATTCTTCAGTGTCTTTTTTTATATAAATATTATAAGATTTGCTGTACTGCACTTAATCTCGATCAATTTTTAACGCAAGGAAGAAAAAGGAAGAAACAAATGAATTTTATTTTCCAAATACATATAAAATCTATTACTTCGTTATTGTTTTTCTCTGAATGAATCTTACATTAACCTCCCAGCCCCAGCAAAGTAGATGACAATGTAAATATCCACAGCCCCGAACGTGTACAACATGCCATCGGTCCTGGGCCCCGTGAAGGAGGGTAACCGCCGCCAGGCCCCATCGTTCACCATCTCTGGACGCACCAAGGAGCCCCTGGACGAGCGCGTGCTGACTCCCGGACCCGGCGCCTACAACAACGCCTCGCCAGAACACTACAAGGCGCGCCGCTCACCCTCCTACTCCATCTCCTCACGACACGCCGTGCCCTCTGATGCCACGCAGAAGCCCGGCCCTGGAGCACACTCACCAGAGAAGGTAACTTCCTCTCACCTATCGAATTATTTGAATTGCAAATTGATGACTTTTAATTTGTAATAAAAAAATGGAACTTTATAACCTCGATTTTGGTTATTAATTTCAAATAATCACCTGTTACGATCATTTTTAAGCCAGTTCAAATGGTATCTATTCTTAGGAGGTATAACAGTCACCCCCTTCCAGCTTATGGACGCCCAATTCTGAATTCTGATTGGCTTAGAAAAAACCCTTTTTGTTGAAACGCCCTCCTATTGGCTAAAAAGGGATTTTTTGTTTACAAATTTCAACTTCAATTTTTTATTTGTAATGGACTTGATTGATTATACCCTGTTCAATAGAGGATTAGCCCTGATGTATGATGATCATTCCAAGTAAACACAACTCTATAGGTCCAGTACTGTACCAACACTCTATAGTACAACACATTTTTGACCCTTGGGTTACTAACCTGGTGCAGGTAACATTCACGACGGTGGCGGCCCCTGCTCACTCGTTCGGTATCCGCCACTCTCCGTACCTTGCTCAGGACATTCCTCATCGGCTGCTGCTGCCCTCGGACAGTCTTGGTGCTCAACTCTAGTGACCTCCCGGCTGGTAGGCTGCACGTCAGATGACCTCTCGTAATTTGTGCCTGGCATGTCTTGTTGTAGTTCCAGATTCCTCTATAGTATTTTGAATTTGTCGTATTTGTAATTTGTGGATGTTTCTATTTTTTATCGCAGCACCTGTAGTTCCATGCACCTATCCTGAATCAGTTTTTAAAACCTCAGCACCATCCAAATTTGAACACGAGATTAAAACAATCAACTTTTGAAACAGAAAGCATTATATAATAAGTGTTGTAATAATATAGCTTTAAAGCAGCTGTTAAATAAAAAGATTTAAAGGTGCATTTCTATGGAGCGGCGAAAGCAATTTAAGAAAATCGCGTGCCGCAGTCAATAAGAGGCTCGGGATTTCCTCGCCTTGCGGTGAGCGATTTTATCGCCAACATGGCCGCCATACGAGATTGAAGCAAGTGCGCTTTTCTCGCTCTGCCCATCGCTTCATGTAAATGCATCTTCTGATTTTGAAGATCATGGTTTCATTCATAAACCAATTTCTAAATACGTTTGACCATTTAATTTTGTATGCATTACACTATTGTATAATTTTGTCAATGCAATATTATGTATTTACTTCTCTTTACACATTATTATTGCAACTATAATTTTTTAACATTTATTTGTACAACATTGACGTGATGTCCCATGTTTCAGGTTAACATGGAGCACAAACCCGCCCACACGTTCGGCATCAAACACTCGCCCTACACCGGCAACCTGAAGGCACATATGCAGTGAAAGTCGAGGTCCTCAGCCCCGCCCCCTCGACTGTCAAAAGAAAAGTCTGCTCTCAGCATTTCCTTCCGTACCTTTCAGTCAAATTAAATTTATATTCCCGCCAGAAATAACCGGAAGTGAGAGTTTTCAGACCTTCCTGTTCGCATTTTAAAATTTTGGCTACAGTTTCATAAGAAGTTTGCAAATTTTCAAGACTAAGACATGAAAAAAACGATCATAAACCTCTCACTTCCGGTTACTTCCGGCAGGAATATTACATAAATTTGACTGTAACAAGCTCTCATCAATTTTAAATTCTATTATTGTTGTTGCTTTCAGACTATATTTGAGACAAATATTATATTGGTAAAATATCAATGAATTTTCCATGGTACGAGAAGATGCAGAGTTAAGGTTAAGACTTTTCAAATTCCAACTTAGCGGCAGGCACCATATGCAAATCATTGCATCAGGAGCATGCATGTCATGACTACAAACAAAAAATTAAAACATGATTCCTAGTGCAATTAAATCAAAGTGCAATTAAAAAAATGGCACGATTTAAATTTGAAAATTGCAGACAATAAATTCAACAAGAATGCACACAACTAAAAATTGTTCAATCTTTCACTTGATGGCCTTATAATTAAAGAACTGACAAGTATTATGTGATTCTTTGCTTGGGCTAAAATGATTTTGCACCCAAGTCACTAAATATTTAACTTTGGCGGTAAATTAATTTTGTTTTTAATAAAATGCTTTTATGTTTTATTATTTTAATTAAAAATAAAGGTGTGTTTATATAAATTGTATAATGCTCTATAAGAAATCACCCTTAATAATTATGCTATAATTGCCTCACTTATAAAGAGCGCATTCATATCATCGTACCCAAATAAAATAATGCTCTTAATACAATTGTTCAAGTAACGGTAAATAATTTAGTTTATAATATTTTTATTATTATTCAATTAATAATCTACAAATTAACCCTACACGTTCGCTAACAAATTGGGTTAAGGTGTTAAATTAACACAAATTTTTAACATTTATAATGGTTTTTTTATGTTTTGTTTATTTTCTTCAAGTTTAGTATATAAGAAGACATTAAAAATGTTCTAAAAAGTTGAAATGTGAAATTAAGCGAATAGTTCCTTGCTGAGTCGTATAATAATAAAAGCTTTATTATGTTACGTTTGTTTTTTTATTACTATTACCTGTTAAATCTTTCAGCTAACTTACACTTATTAATTCATTTGACATAATTAGAGCGCGGAGAAAAGTCACATTTTTTTTCGAAAAATAGGCGCCTAAAAAGTCAACTCATTTTTGGAAAATAGTCTACAAAAAAGTCACTTTTTTTAAAAATAGTCTATAAAAAAGTCACTTTTTTTTAGAAAGTGCAGCAAAAAGGCGTTTCAAAAGTACTATTTAACTATTTAAAAGTGTGTTTTAAAGTTTTTTTTTTTTTATATTTCTTTGCACAGACTTCCCTTACACAGACGACTGAAGTCTTTGTTTCTTTACTTCCTTTTTTTTTTGGAAAATATGAAGAAAAGAGCTGAAATGCACTAAAAATATGTCAAAAAGTCACAAAAAGTCATATTTTGCCAAAATAGTCTCAAAATCCAAAAATAGTCTAAATAGTCTTTTTTTTATATAGGCTCATTTTAAACCACTTCCGGAGGTCGGTGGACATCCTAAATGACAACAAAATAGTCCTCATGTGCACAAAAAGGCAAAATGACTTTTTTCCGCGCTCTAGACATAATTGAAAATTACACTAATTTAAAGTTGCTTGGGATATACCTTCCCCTAACAAAAAGTAAAATTTCAAATTTGCCAGCTGTAATTTATAAAATACAATTTCGATTATTTTATTTCGTAATTTGTGATATTAAAAACGTGTAGCTCACCACGGTACCAAATATCTGAAAAGAAAGAAATTATAATGTTATTTTTATAATTAATAATTATAGGTAGCCCTGTCTCTTTATAGATTCTTAGACAAGTTATGTATCAGGCGCGGATCCAAGGGGTGGCTATGGGGTCTGCAGCCCCCTTCCCCCTGAAATTTTGGATTTAAGATGGGTAATATAGGCATTTCCGTCACTACATTTTTTTTTTTTTAACATTGGCCTTATAAAGACATAGCCTCCTCCGAAATTTGGTTCTGGATCCGCGCCTAGCTGTTATTAGACATGTGTAGAAAGAAAAAGTTTAATTTACATCAATATTGTTGGATTAATTCCGATTTGGAACTATCCATGAAAGCGTCTGTTCCAGCCTCTTTAAATAATGTGAGGTTGGTGCTCACCGCGAAGAGCAGCGGAAGGTCCACGGTGAACAGTCCGCACGCCAAGAAGGTCAGACGCCGCGACCTTGACACCTCTAGCAGGGTCTGCAACTGAGGGAGATGTCTGTCAGCTGATCAGAATGACCTCGAGCTTGCCGGTAATACCTGACACTCGATGTCCACGTCCTGAAAACCATGTACCAGCCGCGTCACATGGGGGGCCTCGGTCCGACCAGCCTGCGAGATACAGAAATCAATTAGAACGGTCGTCAAGTTTGTAACAATGCGTCGAATGAAATAAGTAGTATAGGAAAATACATTAAGCTGGAAAACTCTCAGAATTTTTTTATGTAAACTCATGTCAACTATAATTAAACTGAAAATACAATATATCAAATTTTTAAGGTTATTCAAATTGTCTATAGTGGGCGCAATTTGTGAATCCATGCAGATTTCTCACTAACCATGGCACGTTTAGTATCATTGAATTAAGCTGGCGCTAACCAACGGTTAGTGAGAAACGTGGATAACTTTCTAGATAACAATTTCCTGAATCGACCCCAATATAGTTATATTTAGTATATATTTTTTCCTAAGTTATTTATAGTACAATGATACCCACCTCTGTAGCAAAGGCACCACAACCCAGGCAAGCAACAAAAGACGCAGACCACTGTCATGACGATGACTCCGAGCTGAGCGGTCCTCGAGCCTTCACCGCCCACCGCGAGGTACACACCAGATACATGAGCTGCAGCAGGAAGTACTGGGCCATGTCCAGCAGCAGGAAGGACCCCAGCGCGGTGACCAGACAACGACCGGACTCGAGGAGACCATCATAGGCGGCGTTGAGCTTCTGTAGCCTGGCAGCCATTGACCTCATCTCGGTACCAATGACGTCACCGGTGACCATAAGTCGCTTAATAGAGAAGCTTGATGGATTCTGTCCCGTGGTGCTGATATGCTGATACAAGACGAGGTTTCCATAGCTTTCAACGTGTTATTAATACATTTAAAACGATATTTTAATAGAAAACAAATAATAATTATTAAAATTTCCATATTTCCAACAAAATATGAAAGTATTTTACTAAAATTTAATATTTTACGAAGATAAAAATATTCGAAGAAGTAATGCATGCAGAATATTTGAACGATTTGACGACACGTCATCGTCGTCACGATAAAGATGACCCTCACGTGGATGCTCGTGTTGAGATGAAGCATTTGGTCGGCACGTGCCACACTCTGTACCACGTGACTCACCAGGTCACACGTGTGTCTAGCTAGATAATAGCAACATACTTGCACCAGTCAGTAAATCCAAGAGACGGAATAACAAAACCAGTACTTGAATGCCATTGTGTTGCAATGATTTCTCGTGAGCAACATTTATGAAATTACTAATAACGTCTCTGTACAAGCTGCAACAATATATATATATAACAAGCAGGACGATGTTGATGCACAGACACGGGATGCGGACTGAGGACCTGGAGTGGAGTTGAAGACGCGAGTGATCTGTGAGAGAGAATGGTAGGACGCAACGCAGGCGAGCAAGCTGCAGGGCTGGAGCGATCTCGTGTAGAACCGTCCTTGAGGGTTGAATCTTCAAGTCATCAGCTGATTTCATCGTCGGTCCTTCTTTCTCTTATCTCAGTGATCTATACACTTATAGTGGCTGCATTGAACATTTTAATCTTAATGCCAACTCAAATTTGAAATCAATCTCTTAACTGTCATTATATTTTTTACAGAACAATAAATTCGTCCACACATAATAAAATCTTCAGACAGGAATATTTCAAAGTGCATTTAATCATAATTATACTTACAATCAATAAATATTAATATAATTAACAACAATAACCTTGTTTTCATATGATACATACACTCTGAGCAAACATACATTGCACTAGTTTCACTGCAAGTGTAGCACTAAATGTCATTTCTCTAATGAGGCAAGTTTATTTCTTGTTGACACAGCACTTTGTGGAATTGAGATCGAAACTAAATTATTGATTTTCAACTTTTTATATTAACAAGACATTTAAATTGTGATTAAATGTTTTTAGCATTCGAGCTTTATCATACGCGAGTAAATATTATGATAATAAATTTAATAAATTAAGTGAATGTAGAATACAAGAGCCATTGGAAAGAGAATATTAAATTTTCATGCTATTCTATTTC